>CM034315.1:53200948-54400948 GCA_019925795.1 Dendrobium chrysotoxum
CTTATCCTCCACTGAGCTACTCCAACCTTTTCAACGTATATGCTCATTTCGTATCCTGTCTCTAAGAGTAAATCCACTCATCCACCTAAGCATCCTCATCTCCGCAACACATCTAACTTAGTATTGTGCTTCTCTTTTAATGGCCAACATTCTGCACCATAAAGCATTGCAGGTCTCACCACCATCTTATAGAATTTTCCCTTAAGTTTAAGGGGACTTTTCTATCACACAACAAGCCCGATGCATTCCTCCACTTCAACCATCCAACTTGAATTCTACTGATAACATCCCCATCTAATTCACCATCACTCTGAACAATAGATCCAAGATATCTAAAACGTGTACTCTTATTAATGACTTGATCGCCCAAAGTCACAATCAATCCCTCACTAGGTCTATTACTGCTAAAATTACACTCCATATATTCAGTTTTAGATCTACTCAAGCGAAAACCTTTAGACTCTAAGGTTGATCTCCAGACTTCAAGTTTACCTTCAACTCCCTCTTTAGTCTTGTCAACAAGAAGAATATCATCAGCAAAAAGCATACACCAAGGTACATCCTCTTGTAAATGTCTAGTGAGAACATCCATGACTAACGCGAAAAGATATGGGCTTAAAGCTGATCCTTGATGTAATCCAACCGAAATAGGGAAATACTTGGTCAAACCACCTTGTGTTTGAACACAAGTAGTAGCTCCTTCATACATATCTTTAATGATTTGAATATAAGCATTATTAACTCCTTTCTTTTCAAGAACTCTCCATAGCACTTCTCTTGGAACTTTATCATATGCTTTCTCTAAATCAATAAATATCATATGTAGATCCTCCTTATTCTCCCTATATTTCTCCATCAAACCTCTCAATAAATGTATGGCTTCCATAGTAGACCTACCAGGCATGAATCCAAATTGATTTTGAGAAACATTAGTATCACGCCGCAGCCTACGCTCCATAACTCGCTCCCATAGTTTTAAAGTGTGACACATTAACTTAATTCCTCTATAATTCGCACAATCTTGTGCATCACCTTTATTCTTATAAATAGGAATCAATACACTCATTCTCCACGCATCTGGCATCTTTTTAGTCTTCAAAATATTATAAAAAGTTTAGTTAGCCAAGAAATTCCTTCATCTCCTAAGCATTTCCACATCTCTATTGGGATATCATCAGGTCCAACAGCTTTTCCACACTTCATTTTCTTTAAAGCCTCTCTAACTTCGGTTTTACTAATACGCCGATAAAAACAGAAATCTTTATTTTCATTAGGATGCTAAGGTCACTAAAGTCAATTGTATTCCTACAATCTTCATTAAAAAGTTTATCAAAATATCTCATCCACCTTTGTTGAATATCATCTTCTAAGAAAAGTACTTTTTGATCTTCATCCTTAATACACTTCACTTGAATTAAATCCTTACTACTCCTATCTCTTTGTTTGGCTAGCTTATACATATATCTTTCTCCCTCCTTAGTATCTAATCTATTATATAAATCATTAAAAGCTAAGATCTTTGCATCACATATTGCTTTCTTAGAATCCTTACATGCCTCTTTATATCTTTCCCAATTATCAGAATTTTTACATCTAAACCAATTTATCATCAGGTCCAACATCTTTTCGTACAGGTATGATATTGATATAGGAAATTCCAACTTCAATGAAATAAGTAGATGAGGATTTGAAATATCATTGTGCAACAAAAATGATCACATGAAAAATTAATGCTAGCATACATGTAAAACTAGCTGCAGCAATTGTTCTTCAAATGCTTTCAACTTTGCAAATATTGTTTATGCAAATATGCAATGGTAGATAAAGAATGCTTAGTATAATCCTATGCTATCATAAGTGACTCAACTTTGTAGACAATATACATTGCGAATCAGTGATCTCTTGTTATACTTAGTCGAAACCAATGCATCAGTTGAACATGTTGGTTCCGTGTGGGAACTCATTGACCTTGGCATGTTTAGGAATTTGTTGATCCTTTCTCTAGAGTGAGTATTAGTACTAAAAATACCAAATGTGTTGGCTGATAAAATGAATCATGTAGAGTCTAAATTTAATATCCTATGAATTTAATTTTTTTCCTTAAAATGATAAATTTATAACAAAATGCATAAAACGGTATCATGTTGACTATGAATTTCAAATATCTTCAATGAAACATGTATGCTTTTTTCTCAAGTGAAGGGATGACAAAATGCTTGAATATTATATTTGGTACTTGTAACAAACTTAATATTCATAAAATAATGATTTGTAGGAAGGAATGGTCATTTTCATAAAATGTTTGAAGTACAAACTCATATCCTTTGAATGTGTTATGTTCAAGTGCATGCAACAAACCCATTATCCCATTAAATCCTGGATTACTGATCTGAATAGTTCAAGATGTTGCCATCTATTATAATTCGACTCCTCGAAGATCACATAAAATCATTTTAAGCATGTCCACCATAAGTAGTTGATAAATGGTTGAACTGGCAAATGTTTTAATATGTTCAGTCACACTCTGATACCAATCTTATTTTTAACCATCTAATTACACTTAAAAGGGCTGAAATAGAGCAGGCACCAAATAAATAACTCACTAATTTAGAAGATAAAACTATTAAATTGAAACATTATGCTATATGAAGAATTTTCCACCACAAACATAATCTCAGAAAGCTTTTTTTTCAAGTTTAAGCTTCAACCCTTTTGCAAGTTAATTATATCTTTTATTATTGGTTAATTCCGTTAGATAAAAAAAATTAAATGCCAATTCAATCAAATTAGGGTTCTCTCAAGCCCTAAATATAAGGATGAAATATTTTGTTGGAAAGATAAATAAAGAAAATCTGCCGGGTCATCGTCGGGTTGGTGCTCATTTGATGACAGGAGGGGAGGAAGAGGAGGAAGAATTGTTGGGCATGGAGATACCTCAACAATAGAGCATCTCTATAGTCTCTTAGGCGACCATCACACTGATTATGGCGTGCTTCTTGGATGTTCTTAATCTCTTTTGCACATCTCTTAATCCCATTGGCTCTTTGTCCCTCTTGCTACCCCTATCTCTCCTTCTCTTTTCTCTATCTTGCATGTGTGCTAGTCAGTTAATCCCTGCCCCTGCTCCCAGCTGAGCCCTATGAAAAAAACATGACAGTTCATTTCTTTATTTTTCTCTTTAATTCATTACGAATTACATGGGCTTTAAAGATACGTCTGTCTTTTACTCTTTAATTCATCATTTATTACATGGGCTTCCAAGACATATCTGCCTATAGATGCAACTCTAGCGAATTTGGTCAGGTTGAGACCGAGCCCAAAACTGATTTTCTGTTACCTTTCTTTATGCAAGAAACTAAGAAGTTTCTACATAGTTTTCAGTATTTGCTTGCACATTATTACTTGTCTTTTGCTGTGCAATTTTGATCGCTACATAGACCTATTGCTATATAAATCTTTAGGGAAAGTATGTGGTGAAACATGTTTGAAGTTCTCACAACTTGATACTGTCCGGTTTGTTCAGCCAACTCAACGTTGCAAATATAATTGAATTTGACTTGAATTTTAATTCAATCCTTTTTCATGGAGAAAAAGGATTCTTTAGCCGACCCTACATAGTGGTATAAAGGCTTGATGTTGTTGTTGTTATTTTTCTTACATACCATCCTTATTTTTATCTATGATTGTCTGATGAATGTGCTCTATTATTTTTTGTCTCACAGAAGCACTATAAGTCGTGAGAAATTTGAAGAACTTTGCGATGATTTATGGGAGGAATCCCTAGCACCTGTTAAAGAAGTTCTGAAGCACTCTGATTTGAAGGTCAATGACATTTATGCTGTAGAGCTTATAGGTGGAGCCACTCGGGTGCCAAAATTACAGGCATGTCTTTTTCCTTTTAGATGTTGCATGATCACATATCACTGAAACACTGCTCCTAGCTAAGGCTATGATTAGATGTTTAAACACTATCTGCATGCATTATATGAATTCATCTGGATATAGTATTTGCAATAAAAACGAAAACTCATGTATTCTATTACTTGTAGCAATTCATGTTACAAACATGGAAGCAGTTGTTTAGTTCTTGGTCTTTGAAAATTAGCTGCAATATGTTTGTATGCTGTTAAAATCTTGCATTGAAACATGTTTGAAAGGCGAAGTGGTGTGATGTGAAGGAGTCTTGTATCACAAGTTTCTCATGTGCACAGAGAAGGCAGAGCATGTGTTGCGGACTGTTCAAATTTAGAAGCGCTAGTTGAAGTGCTCTCAATGCATCTTTGGTTCGAAGGGAAACACCTAACTTTTTGCCTGGGGTAAAGTCAGTCCGACTTTGGACTCACAATTTAGCCTGGAAAGGACTGCCAACTAACATTTCTAAACATTTCTAAAACCATCTGTGGGCTCCGAAAATTCGGTCCCCGGCCTCCGCCCGACTTTTGCTTTCTTGAGGGGTGGAGTTTTAACGAACTAAGTTTCCGGGGTAAATTTTGGAAGGCAGATGAGATAGTAGATTAGACACTACCCAGAGATTTCGCCCTCATTTTGCGAGGACTTTATGATCTGAGTTCTGGTTTCCTATAGGCGCAAGCCCCTATAGTTAATTACCCCTCCCGGTAACGAGAGAGAACTTTCGATTAAGGCTAGTCCGTCAATCAGATACGTAGAGATACGTGAGTCTGGCATATAGTAGCAGCATAGATGTTTGAAATTTAGAGGATTTGGGAATTTGAAAGATTGGAAGATTTAATATTTAAAGTTGAAAATTACACCATCTTGCACATAAAGCGGATGGTGGGGGAATGGATGATAGACCCGATCAAGATCCCATGGGTTCCGTCGTCCCGGGCCATCGTGGTCCCTGGTCTACTTAGTCAGAGGAGGTAGTCGACCCAACCTGACAGAAGGATCCTTGTCGGCAGCCATGGATTTGCTTCGTCCAAGGGTACCTTATAGACCTGGGGTGAATATTTGTCTAAGGGGACAAATTTGAATGCACCATAGCTTACAGAGGGCTTTATGCCCTATCGATCATATCCTATTGATTCAATATCCTCAAGGGTTTGATGCCATTGGGGAGCATACGGGCTCTGGGCCATAACATATATAATGGTGCCATTTGGCGGCGGACCACCTGGTCAGAGGGCCCCAGTGTCGTACAACCCGTTTATCCTGCAGTGCCATTTGGCGGCGAAACTGCCGGTAAGAGGACCTCTGTACCACGTCCGTGCTGGCAGGAGATTGTTTGAGAATGGATCCTAGTGATATTTTCGACTAGGGCATTAGCTCTGTGTGAGCTGAGGTTAATTTTAACTTGTCCACCTCGGCAAAACTGTTGCGGAGGGATGGATGGATTTTTGCTTTAAGCGGTTAGAATGGTTGAGTTTCAATTTTAAATATTTTTTGGAATTTTGGGATTTTTCAGAAGATTGGATTTTGTAGGGAATTTGGGATTTTGGGAGTTTTGTGGAGTTTTGGATTTTGTGGGAGTTTGGGTGGTACTTGAAATGATCTGTGAGGACCCCTCCGGTTGAGATTTGCATTCAACACGGCCATCATCGGGGGTGTGGGGTTATTTATATTTTATTGATTGGACCCTGTCGACTCTATCTACTGGTCGATAGAGGATCGGGTTTCGTAGGCTTTGAGCCTTTTGTAAGTGAATTCACTTGATTATAGACCTTGAAGGCCTAATATGAATGTATAAAATAAATATCTCGGTCGATCTCACGACCGCATATTTATTTAAAGGTTCGAGCCGTGTCGACTCCTATCTACCCGTATAGGAGGATCGGGCTCGAACTAGAATTCACTGATAGACCCGCGCAGCATCCCTAGACGTCACGTGTGTACCAATAACACGCTCGCCGGGGCCCATGCAGGTGTTTGGGGGCATTTTATAAATATTTATTGAACCTTGTCAACTCCTATCTACTTGCTTTGGGAGGATCGGGTTCAAATTTATTGACCCGCGCAGCATCCCTAGGCGTCACGTGTGTACCAATAACACGCTCGCCGGGGCCCATGCGGGTTATGATTATATTTTCCCCTTTTAGTGTACCTATGTGTATACAAATTAAAGTGCACACGTGCAGGGGTATTCTTGGAATATTTGTACACGCCTTCTGTCCGCTTGCATGAAAGTTGCGGATCCGTGGCGTGGCGTCGTACAATCTCCACAACTGTCGCAGGTAGGCATGTAGATGTTTTCATTCATAGATTGGAGTTGACTTCAGGATACTGCATTTACTAAAGTCTTCTCTGCATCTACCCACGAGTGACATATAGTGCTCACATTTGTATTCGTAGGAGACTTGTATGTCTTGCAGATTTTCGTATTCACTCATAGATAATCTATTGTATGCACAATGAACTTCCTATAGCAACTCGTACACATTTGCATTTGATGTAGTCACTTTGCACTTTGCTTGTGGACAACACATTGGGTGTACTACAGGTCTTCTACAGCGGCCCGTGGATGCTTGTCCTTGACGTAGTCATTTGGCATTTGCTCGGGTCTTTTGTATAAGGCTCATGGGTACTTTCGTTCATTGCATATCATTTGTTTCCAGTTACAAAAGGTGTTGATGTATTTGCTGAACACTGGATTATTACTGATTGTAGGAGTGTCTTAATATTCATTGTATATTACACTAAACATGTTGGCAAGAGAACCGTCGTTTGTAAGGATTATCGTAACTTCTTGCATGACACAAGGTATTGTTCATTACACCTCGTTCTCATATTCGTAAGGGACTATTCTAATCACTTGTATGTTGATCAGTGTTAGTTGTAGGTTCTTGCTCTGCTCACTGCCCCCCTTGTCATGCGGTTTGTAGGAATATTGTTAATATACCATCCATGCCCTTAGATGATATCCCACATGCATATTTTGCTCGCAGATGGTTTATTACTTCTGCAACATGTCTGATATCACTGATTGCGAGGGTTTTCTTTCATCTCCTTGCAAGGTTTGTATAAACATTACACCTTAACTGTTGGCAGATCATACTTCATATAGTTGCTTCTAGCATTTCTTGGACTGTAGACGATGCATTCGCATGCATCATAATCTTATTATATGATTTCATCAATAAACCGTTGCATTCAATGAAGGTCCCTTTATTTGCATTTTGATATCGATCACAAGGACATCGTTGCTTTTGTTTGTCTATCACTTAATGACATGTGGGTCCATTTCATTGATTTGAGCATGATTTAGTGCTTTAAGCTTTGTTCTCTGTGGTCCAAATCAAGTCATGTTCTGTATCATTTGATTCAAGTTCTGGGCTGAGTTTGAGTAGAAGTTCATGTCAAATTCGATTCATGTTCAAATTCTTGCTTGAGCTCAAATTTTTGTTGAGTGTTTGATGTCAAGTCCACACCCTTTGCAATTTGCTCAAATCTGGGCCCAATTTGAGTTCATGTCAAACTCCTTGTACTTAGTTCATTTGAGTCCTTTATTGTTTATATTGAGCTCAAGTCCTTTGTTATCTTTCATTCAAATCAAGCTCCAAGTCATTTGAATTCAAGGAATGGTTCCCTGCTGTCCATGCTCAGGTCCTTACTTGAGTTCAAGTGTTCAAATCATGAACAAGTTCAGTTCAAGTTCTATGTCCCTTGCAGTCCAAGAGTTTTCATGTTCGGCTCCTTGTTGTTCATTGTTACTTGTTTGAATTCAAGTTCTCTGTAGCCTTGCAAGTTCAAATCAAGTTGACTTGAGTTTGGGTTCAGACTTAATTCATTTAAGTTCATTTTAGGCTCGTTTTGCGTTCAATTCATTGTCCTTTGATTGTTTAAATAAAGTCCAAGTGTTGTCTTCTGTTCACCCGAAATTTCGGCAGCCTCCCGGCGTCTCCCCCGTTTAGGGGAAACTACGAGAAAACTGGGCCTTTCCCACCACGCTAAGAAAAGCGTGTATGGTAGGTGCCCTCTTTCGAGGACACCGCGGCCGTGTAAAATCTTCAATCCCCCACCACGCTACGAAAAGCGTGTATGGGTCTTCGACAGTACCTGTTTGAAAAATGCAGTTATTTCCCCGCGAGCGGGTACTTATGAATATCCCCACCACGCTAAGAAAAGCGTGTATAGGGCTCACCCGCCTCGCCGTAGGTGTCGCACCGGGTTCCCTTCCCACCACGCTAAGAAAAGCGTGTATAGGCGGTTTGCCGGCCCGACACGAACGCCGAGGATAGGATTTTGAAGTGATTACCCGCTTCGTCGTAGGCGCCGCACCGGGTTCCCTTCCCACCACGCTACGAAAAGCGTGTATAGGCGGTTCGCCGGTGCGTCGCGAACAACGAAATGAGCTCTCGAAGTGATTACCCGATTCGTTGCAAGCCTCGCGACGCACTTCCTCCCACCACGCTAAGAAAAGCGTGTATAGGTGGTCGTTTTGTCGCGCTGCGAGCCTCGAGGCGGGCTCTCGGAGTTTTAGGGTTTAGAGGGGTTATACCTTTGTAATTGAACCGGCGAGGGTTGGTGGTACGAGGATCGAGGCAAGGGAAGAGATTGTATTTTTTTTTGCACTTGCATTTTTTTTTCATTAATTAATTATAATTAATTATAATTAATTATAATTAATTAAAACTAATTATAATTATTAATTATAATTATAATAATCAATTAATATAATTAACTATAATTAACTTTCATTAATTATAATTAATTAATATTAATTAACTTAAAATAATTATAACTAATAATAATAGTTAATTGTAATTAAAAAGTATTAATCATAATTAATTAAAATTAACTTTAATTAAACTTAATTATAATTAATTATCGGGTTTACAGGATTTGGCCGAAGAAGCGCGTGTAGGGAGAAAGCTACCTTCAACAGCTAGCGAGCTCCCGTCGTCGGGTCTGATCAAAAGGGAAGGGAAAGCCGTTGAGAGAGCGAAGTCGAACAGCCAGGAGGGGCGGAACTCTCACGCGAGCAAGCTCCTGTATCTTCCGATCAAAATGTCGTAACTTCCGGTCCAGGAGGAAAGGAACGTCGTCGAGAGGGGCGAAGTCGGGCGGTTGGCGTCGGGTTAGGGCAGAGGCGTCTTCGGCGGTCGGAGATGGGTCGGCCGAGGCTTTTGTAGGCAGAGGAGCTGGGGCTTGGGATCCGACGGGTAGGAGGTTTGCGGCGTCGGCTTGAGGTTCGGGACAGGGATTCGGTCGGAGAGCTTCGGGATCGGCTTCAGCCTGGAGCGGAGAGGGATCGGGAATGAGAGCTTCGGGATCGGCTTCAGCCTGGAGCGGAGAGGAGAAGTGTTGTGTCTGGCGAACAGGGGAGATCGGGGTCGGTATTTAACGACAGAAGCGGACGTTCGACCGAGGCGAGCTCGCAGGATTTGCGGAAAAAGGATCGTGGGAAGCGACGCCAACGGTGCCGAACACAGTGTACGAGCACTGTAGATGCGGCGGGTCTTCGCAGGATTTGCGGTTGTCCTTTGACAGAAACGTTGTTAGCGGGATTTCAGCGATACGACGGCACTTCAACGAAACGAGGTATGTTGATTGAGTTGATTTTTTTTGGGTATAATCCAAAGGTCAACAAATGCCCCCCAACAAATGTGGTTCGCGTCTAGAGCGAATCACGTTTGTTGTATGCTGATTGACCCTGTGGATCTCCAGATATTTGCTCTAGATGTCACATAAAAGTCTTCATTTAGTGGATCTCCAAAAATTTGTTTGGATGTCACACTAAGATTGTCATTCTGTAGATCTTCAAGAGTCTGTCTCGGTATCTTCATAGCTCTTTAGGTGCACTTGTAATTAGTAAGAGGATTGACATGCTGACTTTAGTTAGGTAGAGATCCAAAAGATAGTGATAGAGCACTTTATACCCAACTCCCTAAAGCAGCACTTTGTAGGTTGATGATAGTATATAGTAATGCCACTCTCTGTTCTTCTTTGACACTACTGCTTTCTTAGCTTTCAGTTCTGATCTTATAACTGTACTGACAATTCTTTGTTTCTTATGCAGGTCACTACAGAGATAGGATCCAGTCAGTCAGCTACCACTGGAGATTTGGTTCTGGTACGTTTTTTAGTTTGTTTGTTCTGTTTCTCTTCTTTCTTTGGCTGCTTACTGACCCTTGTTGCCTTGTGCAGGTTCCAGGAGGAGCGAGACACCAGTTCGTGAGCTACTACAAGAGACCTTGGCTTCCGGTACACTTTTCTTTTTTAGTAGCATTTTCATGCACTTGCGTAGTCTTTGATTTTTGCTGATACTTCTGTTGCTTCGTGCAGGCTCCAGAAGTGCAGAGTGCCTGGTCTTTGGAAGAAGCTGAGCAGAGCTGTTGACTTCCTCTTCAGGCATAGTTTAGGAGACAAATTTGCAGTCCTCTGCGAAGGACATTGTACTTTTCTCTCTTTTCTTCTGTTGATATAGACTTGTAAAAGAGATGTGAACTGAAAACTTGTACATGGATTCTGAATTAATAAAATGAAGCATTTTTTGTAAATTCAGTTGTTGACGAGCTCTCTTTTTACTGCTCTCGTGATTTCTGTGGTTGTACTTCAAATTGTGTTGATGATGAAGTAAATAATTTTAAATATTTATTTGGGGATCTTGGCACGGAGCGCGATGTCGACCCAAATAAATATTTAAAATGCCCCCAGCCTTTAGGGACACTTTTAGATGTCGTTCGGGATACCTCTTTCTTGTAGCTTTAGTTTCCCTGGGATTTTGGTTCCTTCTGTCCTGTGCTTTGTGCGGCGGACATTGATGGAGAATTTCCTGATTTGTCTTCATTGACTTGTCAGGTGATTTTTGTACCTTCTGCCCTATGCTTCTGGCTTTGGCGGGCTTGATGAAGGAGTAGATGTCGGTGACCTAAACCTTTCGGGTTTACATCAGGTCGGTGGCAAGGGATCATCAGTCCAGAGCTTTGTGCATAACAGACTTGTTGATGACAGAATCCTCTTAGTTCAGCCTCAGGCCTTTCATGAACTTTGGGATAATTTCTTCGGTCCTTTGCTTTGTGCTTTGGTGGACTTGTTGAAGAAAAGAAATCCTTCGATCCTAGCTTTGTGCTTTACGGATTTGTTGAAGGATTTGCAGGTTTCGGATTTGATTGATAGTACCAAATGTAGGTAGTACCTTAATCCATAACCATTTGAGGAGACTTTAATCTGAGTCACTTGAGTTCATCAGATTAGGCGAGCTGGGATTTGACAGCTCTTCGTCCTCTGGTTGCTGAGATGGGGGTTCCTCTACTGCGGCCTTTCTTATGGCGTGTTGAGTAGATGGAGCTGCCAGCGATCCGGCCATATTTGGGCTTGTTGGATCCGACCTCTTACACCCATTCAGGCTTCAGACTTGAGCTAGGGGAAATGTGCTTCCCAATGCTGATTTTGCTGAAGTTGATAGATTTGGAGTCTTCCTGCGTGGTTGAAGATTTAGAGCCTACACGAATTTGGTAGTTGCTCGAGATTTCTCCTTCCCATTGAAAACTTGATTCTCCGGTCAATTAGGAGAATTTTGTAGACTACGATCACTTGAACTTATCGAGTCAAATTTGCCTTCGTACTTCCTACAGTCCCTACTGACGAGTTGACGAAGTGGGGGTTCCGCTACTACGGCCTTTCTTATGGCGTGTTGAGTAGACGGAGCTGCCAGCGATCCGGCCATATTTGGGCGTGTTGGATCCGACCTCTTATACCCACTCGAACCTTAAGCTTCAGGCTGCTGAAAGACTTCAGGTCGTTCTGACTCAATTTGTTAGAGTGTGTAGTTGCGAAAGTCTCCTTTTTTGACTTTCGAATTTTTGTACGTTGGAGAAGGTGATGTCTCGATCTTTTGAAAGACCACCTGCACATACTTTGAAAAGAATTTGTTGTATTCTTCAGTATAAAAGAATATTTGTGTTGGTGATTTTAAATATTTATTCGGGGATCTCGGCATGCAGCGCGATGTCGACCCGAATAAATATTTAAAATGCCCCCTGTCTCGCAGGGACATTTCATAATGGAGTAAATTTGAAATTTTGTGATTTTAAATATTTATTTAGGGATCTCGGCGCGTAGCACGATGTCGACCCAAATAAATATTTAAAATGCCCCCTATCCTGCAGGGAGATTTTGAAATGCATTCTTGGAACACAAGAGAATTTCAAAACGTAAAAATGTAAAGTGTATATAGATATGCATGAAATACATAATAATATAACACTTCTTCGGGCAATCTTATGCATGGTACTTCTTCAGATGTCGACCGTTGATCGGCGGCATAGGCCTCTGACCGTGCAGATCGATAAGCTGGTAGGCTCCTCCTTGGTACGCCTTCTCGATGACGAATGGGCCTTCCCAGTTGGACACAAACTTGCCACCAATTCTTCGGTGTGGGATGATTGGTCTTCTCAGCACCAGGACCAATTCCCCTTCTTGAAAGGATCGAGGGCGCACCATCCGATCAAATGATTTTGCCATCCTTCCTCGGTAGATTTCTAAGTTCTGTTGGGCTTGTAATCTAACTTCGTCGAGTGCATCGAGCTCCTCCATTCTTAGGCGAGCATTCTGCTCTTGAGTGAGCTCATTCTGGATAGCGACCCGAAGAGACGGTAATTCAACTTCTAGTGGCAAAACGGCTTCAGCTCCGAACACTAGTGAGTAGGGAGTGGCTTTGGTTGGTGTTTTATAGGTCGTACGATACGCCCATAACGCTTCTGCCATCTTCGTATGCCATTCTCTTTTATTCTTGGTGAGGATCTTCTTCAACAACTTCACCAGTGTCTTGTTGAAGGCCTCAGCCAAACCATTGGCTCTTGGGTTGTATATAGACGAGTAACGCCAGTCAATCTTATGACGATCTACGAACTTATAGATTTTTATACTCTTGAATGCTGTGCCATTGTCTGAGATCACCCGGCGTGGTACACCGAATCTGTAGACGACGTTGTGGGTAAAGAAGTTGATCACGTGCTCGGACGTGACTTCCCTGAATGGAGCTGCTTCTGCCCATTTAGAAAAATAGTCCGTTGCTGCCAGAATAAAGCGGTGCCCTGCCGATGACGGCGGATCTATTGGCCCAATTATGTCAGTGCCCCAACATTCAAATGGCCAGGATGCAATTGTTGGATGCAGTGGATTTGGCGGTTGATGAATGACATCACCGTGAATCTGACACTCGTGGCACTTCTTAGCGTGGTTGATACAATCTCTCACCATCGTAGGCCAGTAATAACCCATTCTCTTGATCTTAGTAGCCATCTTGGGACCTGACTGGTGTGCTCCGCAGAGTCCTTCATGGACTTCTGCTACCACTTTATCAGCTTCCTTGGTCCCTAGGCACCTTAGCCACATTTGATCAAAAGCTCGTCGGTACAGCGTATTATTGACAAACGCGTATCGCAATGCTCTTTTTCTAATTTGTGCAGCCAGAGATTTGTCTGTTGGAAGTTTGCTTTCTTTGAAATAGTCGACAAATGGTTGCCTCCAATCGTCTTCGACTTCAACATCTAGGCAATCCAACCATGACTCTGAGAATCTACCAGTTCTTCGTCTTTTTACTGCTGGACGTTCCCCTGGTTGATTTTTAATAGTGATTTGTTGGGGAGGTTGAGGATCAACCGGGGCTGCATCCTGTTGGCTTGAACCTGGTATTCCCCCTGCCTGCGGGAATTGTAGGGTTGCTGGCTCTAAGACTCGGCGATTTTCAACCGCAATGAATATAGGTGGCCTCTTATCCTCATTTGCAAGCTCCTTGGCCAGTTTAGCTAGACAATCTGCTTTTGCATTCTGTCCTCGAGGAACCTGAGTCATCCTGACATTCGGTATTTGTTTTAGAAGTTCAAGAGCTCGTTGGTGATAGTGGGCCAATTCAAGCTTGCAAATCTTGTAAATGCCCAGGACTTGATTTATCACAAGTTGAGAATCACCAAAAATTTGAAGATCTGTGATTTGGATATCAATTGCAATCTCCAGTCCTGCTATTAGAGCTTCGTATTCGGCTTCATTATTGGTCCGAGGTTCAGTTAGACTGAACGAGAATCTCATTATGCCTCCCTCGGGTTCTATAAAGACTAGACCGATGCCAGCTTGGGCCTTTGCAAGATTTGGAGGTTTGGGAGACTTGATAGACGATGCCCCATCAAAGTACATCTCCCAAAACGGTACTTTTTCTTCTTCCTCAACTTGCATGATTTGTTCATCTGGCAAATCATCATTGAGCGGAGAGTCAGCTGGGATTGGATGTGCGGCGAGGAAATCTGCCAAAGCTTGTCCCTTTACTGCTTTCTGTGGCATGTACACTATATCAAATTGCAGTAATAGCACTGCCCACCTTGCCAAACGACCTGTCAACGCTGGTCTTGTCATCAAGAACTTCAGCGGATCGATCCTTGATATCAAGGTGATTTTATGAGATAACATGTAGTGGCGAAGTTTTTGGACTGCAAAGATCAATGCCAGACAATGTTTCTCAATTGGAGAATATCGTATCTCTGCTCCGATTAATCTCCGACTGATGTAGTAGAGTGCATTCTCTTTTCCTTCCTCATTGTGCTGAGCCAGTAATGCTCCTAGGGACTCTTCTAGTGCCGCCGTGTACAGTATAAGAGGCTTCCCCGGAATTGGCGCTGCGAGAATGGGTGGATTTAACAAGTATCTTTTGATGCTATCAAACGCTTCTTGACATTCTTCATCCCACTTGAAACGAACGTCTTTCTTCATCAATTTTGAAAATGGCTGGCACCTACCCGACAGATTCGATATGAATCGTCGAATGAAAGCCAGTTGCCCTTGTAAGGAACGGAGTTGACGGAGGCTTCTTGGCGGTGGCATCTCTGTGATTGCCTTGATCTTGTTGGGGTCGATTTCAATACCTCGGTGACGAACGACATACCCCAAAAATTTGCCGGAGGAGACCCCGAAAGCACATTTGAGAGGATTCATTTTCAGATCAAACTTTCTGATTCTCTCAAATACAATTCTTAAGTCGTTTAGATGCTCTTTTCGGTCTATGCTCTTAACGACAAGGTCATCTACATAGCACTCGACCTTCTGATGTATTAATTCATCAAAAATACGGGTCATCGCCCGTTGGTAGGTGGCACCAGCGTTCTTCAATCCGAAGGGCATGACCGTATAGCAGAAAATGCCGATGGGCGTTCTGAATGACGTATGCCTTTCATCCTCAGGAGCCATCTTGATCTGGTTGTATCCTGACGATCCATCCATAAACGAGAACATGTCATAATTTGACGTGTTGTCTACTAGGAGTTCGGATACAGGCAGCGGAAAATCATCTTTTGGACACGCTTTGTTGAGGTCCCTGAAATCGATACAGATACGAATCTGTCCATTCTTCTTCTTCACCGGGACGATATTGGCGATCCAGTCAGCGTATTTCTCTTCACGGATGAAGCCCGCTTCTATGAGCTTTTTGGTTTCAGCAATCACCTGTTCTTCAATCTCCAATCTCATTCTTCTTGGAGCTTGTTTGACGGGTGCGACATCCGGTTTGATTGCCAACCTATGAACTGCTACCTCAGGGGATAAGCCAGGCATTTCAGCATATGTCCAGGCAAAGCAATCCCTAAATTCACAGAGGAGTTCTTTTATCTCTTCCACTTGATCTTCTGGCAGAAGGGAACTAATGAATGTTGGGCGAGGGTCATCCTCGGTTCCCAAGTTGACTTCTTTTAGTTCGTCCATAGTGGTTGCCTGTCCACCATCTTCAAGCTCTTCTGGTGCAGGCTTGGCCTCTAGAGGCTGATCATCGTAATCATCAACTTCATAGACCTCTTCATCAGACTCGTCATTGGGTTCAACTTCCCTGCAAGTGATGGCTCGGCAAGTCTCCTTCCGGATGCATTTTCGCCTGACGAATCCAATACCTTTATATGCATTCATCTCCTTCCGCCGCATTGGACGTGGATTCCTTCCGTACCAGAGACTTAAACACATACGAAGTTGTCGTTTGGGGGTGGGAACATTGATCCACTTTCGCAACATTCTTTGAATACCTTTGGTATTAAACCTAGGTATCCTCGTAGGTAGTAATTCTTCAGAATCGATGAAGACATGGTCCCAATCACGATTCACTTCTTCATCCTTTCCTACGGAGTAAAATATATTCCCTGACTCGATCCCCTTTCTGATTGGAGGCAGATAAAGGGTTACAAGTTCTTCAACTTTATGCACATCTCGTTGAATTATTTCTTTAAAATACTGTAGGGGAATACGAGTGACTACGAGCACGCTATCTGAGATTGACAGGCTATCTATTCTTCTAGAGAATACCTCTTGTACCGTGTTCATATAGATAGAGTCGTAGTCATAGTCATCATTTGAATATGCGACCTCCCTACTCCATTCGTCCATTGAACGACATACCCTCTGGGATTTTGCAGGGGTGACATTATCTTCATCTGTGTCGCTCCCAAGGTGAGGTACGCGTTTCCTTTCTTTAGAAGTGGCAGTGGTAGCTTCTTTGGGAAGAGTCGGCGTTGCCTTCTTTCTCCCCACCTGCTTCCTCTCACCTTTCTGTTCAGGTTGCTTTGCACTCTTTGGGTTAGATGCTTGAGCCTTTAGAGAGCTTGATAACTTTTGCTTCTTCGGCATGAAGTACTGCGCATCTTCATAGACTGTCGCTTCATGGACTGCAAAGGGCTGAATATCACCAGAAATTCTGAATTCTTCTCCATCCCTGAGGTACTTCATGCACTGATGTAGTGTTGATGGGACGATGCCATATTCATGCAACCAGGGGCGACCCAGGAGCGCTTTGAATGAAGTATCCGCATCAATCACATGGAACTTGGCTTCTGTGTGAAATTCTCCAAACACAAGAGGTAGCATAAACGATCCAAGGGTTTTCTGCCCTTTTTCGTTAAAGCCATGTACCATAAGCTTATCTGGCCCGAGGTGCTCTACGTTGAGGCACAACGAACTTAGCGCTTTTAAGCTCATGAGGTTGATGGAGGATCCAGGGTCGATCAGAATTCGACTGATTACCAAATCATCACTCTCTGCAGTAACATACAGAGGTCGGTTGTGGTCTGCAGTCCCGAGCATCATATCATCTTCGGTGAAAGTGATGAGCGGTTCGTTTTGAGCTTGCAGGACCTCAGTCAGATTGCGTTCAGCAAAATACGCCTCGTACCTCTCGGGGTCCTTGAGAGCCTGAATCAAAGTCTCCCGAAGATCCTTAGACATTACCAGAGCGTCGTATATGCTGAGCTGGGCAGGAATCTTCCTCAGATGGGATAAGATATTATAATCTATTCCCCTGACTGGAGTATCTTTCTTCTTGGGATCCTCAGAGATAATGTCTTCGTTGACAACTATCTCTTTTCCCTTATCCTTATTGGATATTCCCTTCTTTAGCGGAGGTGGTAGTATCTTGCCACTTCTCAACTGCACTTGAGCGATCTCTTCTGGATCAGACTCATTTGACGGTGCATTTTCTTCAGAGTCTGCCATCGTCGCGTCTAGGGATTCATTCGTTGACTCAGAATCACCTCCCAGATTTACATGTCCTATCTGCGACGCTATATCGGGATCAGATTCATCTGTCTTTGGAAAATACAGATCCTCCTCTGAGCTGTAGTCCATTGACGATGTTGCCAGACAGGTTTCAACAATCATCTCTCTGACATATTTTTCTTTTGTCGGAGTTATTAGCGTTACTGAAATGACTCGACAAACTTCTGTGGGAAGAGGATCCTCATCAGCCTCTTCTGCTTCGTCAATCTTGAGCTCTGACATAAAGTCAGCAAGCTTAATAGGACGCCTCGCGGTCTGGTAGTATTCATCCAGACTATCTATAACCCTTTGGGTTGCTGTTTTCTTCTCCTTGGGCTTCTTCAGTTTTGTCTTCTTCTTGGAGGACTTTTTCTTTCCAGACTTTGAAGGGCCAGCTTGATTGGAAAATTGTTTAGAAGTAGGAGCTTGTGCCACAGGTAATGCCTTCAGATTTAACACTGGTTCCGTATGAGATTTCCATTTTATACCCGGAACTCCTTCAAGCTGTTTCAGCATTTTCACAGTTTTCTTAGAGACCGCAGTCTCCCACTGTTCCTCCTGAGCTGGCTTCTTTTCATTTTTTCTTTCTTCAACCGGGGGTACGGAGGAAGTCGTTACTACCCGAGTTGATTCTTTTCTGGGATGAGTCAGCACATTGTCGGACAATGTGAGCTCTCCCCTTTGGTATTTTCTTTCAAGCCAATCCTTGAAGACATAGCAATCTTCAATTGGATGACTCATCACCCGATGATATGGGCAATAGTTTGGGTCGCCGCTATGTTTTGACTCCTCGGGTCTCTTGCACTCTGGCAGTTCTAAACCCGCTTTCAACGCCTGTCGAAACAGCTTGGCAACACTTTCCCTTTTAAATGAATATTCTTTGTTCATTTTATCTTTGAGGGAGGGGAACGTTCGATCACCAGTTCCCGTTGTTTGTCTCGGGCGTTCTCCACCGCCCTGATAATTTCTTGGTTTATCATTACCCCCGAGTATCAGCTTCGGCTGGGGGTTAGGGTTGTAGACTTGCTTAGGCTTTTCTTGATATAGCATCGGCTGCTTGCCTTTGTCTACGTTATACGTCATCTGCTTCTCCTTATCGGCTCTGGAGAAAAATATGGAATCAGCCTCACCTCTTCTAGCACCTGAAGCTTTAGTCTTCTTAGGCTTATCAGAATAATTTTCTGATTTTGACAAGTTCAATTTCTCAAACTTGGCCACTCTGTCCAGCAGGTCCTGAAATGTGGTGATAGTAGCCATGCACAGGAATGGTTGCATTTTGTCATCAATGTTTCCCATTAACAACTGTACGGCATGCTCCTCCTCAAGCTGTTGTTCACATTTCATACTCAAATTACGCCAGCGAGTGATGTATTTGGTCACTGATTCTTCCTTCTTTCTCTTATTCAGAGCAAGATCAGCGATCGTTATTTTCTCGGTCGCACTGGCAAATCTCTTCACGAACATATTCTCTAACTCTGCAAATGTCTTTACAGAGTCATTTGGTAGTTCGGCGTACCATTCGAAAGCAGCTGCTGTCAAACTGCTAACGAATTGTCGGAAGAGTAGAGCATCATTCCCTCCAGTATTCCCGCAGGTGGCTTTGAACTGCGCCAGGTGCTGTCTGGGATTTTTGTTGCCATCAAAAGTATTGAATTTTGGCACAGAATATCCCTTCGGGTATGGCACCTGATCATACTCTGCCGGGTACGAGCGACCTTTACCCACTAGCTTCTCTGCCTGATCAATAGCTATAATAGCCCTGATCCTTTCTGTAATGATCCCTTCAAGCTGTGCAGCAGTCACAGGCTCGGAGGTACTTGCGATATTCTGCGGAGTAGGCTGACGAGTGGTATTCTGAGCCTCGTGGCCACCTTCAGGAGTGTCCCGTACTCCTGAGACTTGCGGCACTTGGAAGTTTGGAGGATCAGGGGGAGGATTGGGCATAGAACCAACTGCAGCATTTCTCTGCATGATCTGCATCATTGCCGTCATTTGGGTCATCATCTCTGTCATTTTCTCATGCAACTGAGAGATTTCCCTATCCTTGGCCCTCATTTGACGTTTCATTTGTCTCTGCATTTCTGCGAGCGTGACGTTCTCGTCAGCAAAGGGATTATCCTCAGCCTCTTCTCGCTCTTCTTGGGAATGGACACCTCTGCCAGTGGTGGACCCGGCTTCATGGCGGCGCCGATATACTTGTCTAGGCGGTGGTTGCCAACGATCGTCATCTTCATCATCGTCGTAGTAGGCCTCCTCTTCGACATTGATGTGTCTCACCATGTAGACCACTTTCATGTCCAAGGTGTTATTTACCTCTTCCAAGTCTTCTTCTATGTATTCTTCCATATCTTCTTCTAGATTTTCTTCCATGTATTCTTCAATATTTTCTTCTCCCGTATCTTCTTCTCCTTCTTCTAGTACTCGAATCTCCGAGCGGCGGCGCCACTGGATCTCCGGTTCTTGGTTAGGCAGGAAGATCTCTTCGACCCGTGGGCTGCGGTCGAAGTTAGACTCTTCCTTGGGAGGAGTTGGTGAGCGACGGGATCCCCTGGAGGATTCTCCAAGGTGTCTACCGTTGGGAGGAGCGTCATCGTGGGCCTTCTTTTGGACCCACTTTTGACGTTGTTTGTAACTGAGGGCGGATCTCCAGGAAGCAGTACCAGATGTCACGCCCAGATCAGTCTTTCTTTCGTTCTTTTCTTCTCTGCGAGGCCTTGGCCTCCAGATTTGTTTTCCCTTCCACCGGGACCTTTCGGCGGTGGATCCCTGAATGTGTGGTTCAGGTGTCACACCCCGATGTTCACCGTGTGGGGTTTGTTTTCTTTCCTTTCTCTCCACAGCAAGAGACAGACGCTCTCTTGGTGGAATTCTTCTTGCTTCGACCATAAGTGGCCGCTGGTACATTCTCTTTTTCAGTCCTCTCTCCTTCACGGTCTTCAGGACTCTGTAGACTCGAGCTGAGAGAGTTTCAGGCTCCTTCTTCTTTTGAGGAGGTGGGACTTCAGGCTGTCGGTCCCAGAAAGATTTCTTCAGCTCCCCAGTAGAGCTGTTCCTCTTTACCCACTTCAGATTTGCAAATCCGTTTCGGGTAGGAATGGTCGCTTCGGGTTCTTGGGCTGACAGATTTGAGGGATGAGTTGAGAATTGTTGCTGAGCCCGGAGCTCAGCATTCAGTTTCCTCCTCTGTCTCCTGGTCAGTTTTCCTCCAGATGAGGAAGCTTCAGAAGTGTTCTTCACGGGTGCAGGCAACCCGGTCGGCAGATGTGTGGTGTTCGCAGTCACCACGGAGATCCTTCCTCCGGCTACAACCCTCTTGGTGGCCGGAATTTCTGGCTGCGACAGCCGTTCAAAGACAGAAATCCTCTCACGAGGATTTTCAGCAGCAGCATGTCGTTGTGCTGGCAGGTGCACACGACGAGTGGTAGTTCCAGCAGAGTGTGGCCTCCTGGCAGGCCCTTCAGTATTTCTGCCATTCGTAGGAATGGCGGTGGCCCTTTCAACAACAGCAGGGAAGTCAATGCTACCAAACTGGATAGTAGCTCCAGCATTCCCTGTCTCAATGATAGCGTTCGCCAGTTGGATCCTGGCTCCTTGTCCCAGCTGGACAGTCATTGGTGTGTTCTGTAGATCCATCTACATAAATGAAAGGTAAGGGTTAGTGATCAAAATTTGATACATCACCCCACACTTTCAAAAATGCAGAGACTTGCACAGAATAGAAAACAAAACAGATAACATTAGCGAGCAAATTCAAATAATACAAATTTAAAATACTGCTAAATACGTTATCTTAATAAATTTGTTTGAATGATCATTTTAAAATTTCAAAATTTTGATTCACTGAATGATCATTTTGAGAGATTCAAAATTCTGAATTCGGGTTGAAAATAGATGCTACTATGACACTGAGATGACTAGCCAAAGATGGAAAGAGAAACCAATCCCCAGTGGAGTCGCCAGAAATCTGTGGGCTCCGAAAATTCGGCCCCGGCCTCCGCCCGACTTTTGCTTTCTTGAGGGGTGGAGTTTTAACGAACTAAGTTCCGGGGTAAATTTTGGAAGGCAGATGAGATAGTAGATTAGACACTACCCAGAGATTTCGCCCTCATTTTGCGAGGACTTTATGATCTGAGTTCTGGTTTCCTATAGGCGCAAGCCCCTATAGTTAATTACCCCTCCCGGTAACGAGAGAGAACTTTCGATTAAGGCTAGTCGTCAATCAGATACGTAGAGATACGTGAGTCTGGCATATAGTAGCAGCATAGATGTTTGAAATTTAGAGGATTTGGGAATTTGAAAGATTGGAAGATTTAATATTTAAAGTTGAAAATTACACCATCTTGCACTTAAAGCGGATGGTGGGGGAATGGATGATAGACCCGATCAAGATCCCATGGTTCCGTCGTCCCGGGCCATCGTGGTCCCTGGTCTACTTAGTCAGAGGAGGTAGTCGACCCAACCTGACAGAAGGATCCTTGTCGGCAGCCATGGATTGCTTCGTCCAAGGGTACCTTATAGACCTGGGGTGAATATTTGTCTAAGGGGACAAATTTGAATGCACCTTAGCTAACAGAGGGCTTTATGCCCTATCGATCATATCCTATTGATTCATATCTCAAGGGTTTGATGCCATTGGGGAGCATACGGGCTCTGGCCATAACCATAATATAATGGTGCCATTTGGCGGCGACCACCTGGTTCAGAGGGCCCCGAGTCGTAACCGTTTATCCTGCAGTGCCATTTGGCGGCGAAACTGCCGGTTAGAGGACTCGTACCACGTCCTTGCTGGCAGGAGATTGTTTGAGAATGGATCCTAGTGATATTTTCGACTAGGCATTAGCTCTGTGTGAGCTGAGGTTAATTTTAACTTGTCCACCTCGGCAAACTGTTGCGGAGGATGGATGGATTTTGCTTTAAGCGGTTAGAATGGTTGAGTTTCAATTTTAAATATTTTTTGGAATTTTGGGATTTTTCAGAAGATTGGATTTTGTAGGGAATTTGGGATTTTGGGAGTTTTGTGGAGTTTTGGATTTTGTGGGAGTTTGGGTGGTACTTGAAATGATCTGTGAGGACCCCTCCGGTTGAGATTTGCATTCAACACGGCCATCATCGGGGTGTGGGGTTATTTATATTTTATTGATTGGACCCTGTCGACTCTATCTACTGGTCGATAGAGGATCGGGTTTCGTAGGCTTTGAGCCTTTTGTAAGTGAATTCACTTGATTATAGACCTTGAAGGCCTAATATGAATGTATAAAATAAATATCTCGGTCGATCTCACGACCGCATATTTATTTAAAGGTTCGAGCCGTGTCGACTCCTATCTACCCGTATAGGAGGATCGGGCTCGAACTAGAATTCACTGATAGACCCGCGCAGCATCCCTAGACGTCACGTGTGTACCAATAACACGCTCGCCGGGGCCCATGCAGGTGTTTGGGGGCATTTTATAAATATTTATTGAACCTTGTCAACTCCTATCTACTTGCTTTGGGAGGATCGGGTTCAAATTTATTGACCCGCGCAGCATCCCTAGGCGTCACGTGTGTACCAATAACACGCTCGCCGGGGCCCATGCGGGTTATGATTATATTTTCCCCTTTTAGTGTACCTATGTGTATACAAATTAAAGTGCACACGTGCAGGGGTATTCTTGGAATATTTGTACACGCCTTCTGTCCGCTTGCATGAAAGTTGCGGATCCGGTGGCGTGGCGTCGTACAATCTCCACAACTGTCGCAGGTAGGCATGTAGATGTTTTCATTCATAGATTGGAGTTGACTTCAGGATACTGCATTTACTAAAGTCTTTCTGCATCTACCCACGAGTGACATATAGTGCTCACATTTGTATTCGTAGGAGACTTGTATGTCTTGCAGATTTTCGTATTCACTCATAGATAATCTATTGTATGCACAATGAACTTCCTATAGCAACTCGTACACATTTGCATTTGATGTAGTCACTTTGCACTTTGCTTGTGGACAACACATTGGGTGTACTACAGGTCTTCTACAGCGGCCCGTGGATGCTTGTCCTTGACGTAGTCATTTGGCATTTTGCTCGGGTCTTTTGTATAAGGCTCATGGGTACTTTCGTTCATTGCATATCATTTGTTTCCAGTTACAAAAGGTGTTGATGTATTTGCTGAACACTGGATTATTACTGATTGTAGGAGTGTCTTAATATTCATTGTATATTACACTAAACATGTTGGCAAGAGAACCGTCGTTTGTAAGGATTATCGTAACTTCTTGCATGACACAAGGTATTGTTCATTACACCTCGTTCTCATATTCGTAAGGGACTATTCTAATCACTTGTATGTTGATCAGTGTTAGTTGTAGGTTCTTGCTCTGCTCACTGCCCCCCTTGTCATGCGGTTTGTAGGAATATTGTTAATATACCATCCATGCCCTTAGATGATATCCCACATGCATATTTGTGCTCGCAGATGGTTTATTACTTCTGCAACATGTCTGATATCACTGATTGCGAGGGTTTTCTTTTCATCTCCTTGCAAGGTTTGTATAAACATTACACCTTAACTGTTGGCAGATCATACTTCATATAGTTGCTTCTAGCATTTCTTGGACTGTAGACGATGCATCGCATGCATCATAATCTTATTATATGATTTCATCAATAAACCGTTGCATTCAATGAAGGTCCCTTTATTTGCATTTTGATATCGATCACAAGGACATCGTTGCTTTTGTTTGTCTATCACTTAATGACATGTGGGTCCATTTCATTGATTTGAGCATGATTTAGTGCTTTAAGCTTTGTTCTCTGTGGTCCAAATCAAGTCATGTTCTGTATCATTTGATTCAAGTTCTGGGCTGAGTTTGAGTAGAAGTTCATGTCAAATTCGATTCATGTTCAAATTCTTGCTTGAGCTCAAATTTTTGTTGAGTGTTTGATGTCAAGTCCACACCCTTTGCAATTTGCTCAAATCTGGGCCCAATTTGAGTTCATGTCAAACTCCTTGTACTTAGTTCATTTGAGTCCTTTATTGTTTATATTGAGCTCAAGTCCTTTGTTATCTTTCATTCAAATCAAGCTCCAAGTCATTTGAATTCAAGGAATGGTTCCCTGCTGTCCATGCTCAGGTCCTTACTTGAGTTCAAGTGTTCAAATCATGAACAAGTTCAGTTCAAGTTCTATGTCCCTTGCAGTCCAAGAGTTTTCATGTTCGGCTCCTTGTTGTTCATTGTTACTTGTTTGAATTCAAGTTCTCTGTAGCCTTGCAAGTTCAAATCAAGTTTGACTTGAGTTTGGGTTCAGACTTAATTCATTTAAGTTCATTTTAGGCTCGTTTTGCGTTCAATTCATTGTCCTTTGATTGTTTAAATAAAGTCCAAGTGTTGTCTTCTGTTCACCCGAAATTTCGGCAGCCTCCCGGCGTCTCCCCCGTTTAGGGGAAACTACGAGAAAACTGGGCCTTTCCCACCACGCTAAGAAAAGCGTGTATGGTAGGTGCCCTCTTTCGAGGACACCGCGGCCGTGTAAAATCTTCAATCCCCCACCACGCTACGAAAAGCGTGTATGGGTCTTCGACAGTACCTGTTTGAAAAATGCAGTTATTTCCCCGCGAGCGGGTACTTATGAATATCCCCACCACGCTAAGAAAAGCGTGTATAGGGCTCACCCGCCTCGCCGTAGGTGTCGCACCGGGTTCCCTTCCCACCACGCTAAGAAAAGCGTGTATAGGCGGTTTGCCGGCCCGACACGAACGCCGAGGATAGGATTTTGAAGTGATTACCCGCTTCGTCGTAGGCGCCGCACCGGGTTCCCTTCCCACCACGCTACGAAAAGCGTGTATAGGCGGTTCGCCGGTGCGTCGCGAACAACGAAATGAGCTCTCGAAGTGATTACCCGATTCGTTGCAAGCCTCGCGACGCACTTCCTCCCACCACGCTAAGAAAAGCGTGTATAGGTGGTCGTTTTGTCGCGCTGCGAGCCTCGAGGCGGGCTCTCGGAGTTTTAGGGTTTAGAGGGGTTATACCTTTGTAATTGAACCGGCGAGGGTTGGTGGTACGAGGATCGAGGCAAGGGAAGAGATTGTATTTTTTTTTGCACTTGCATTTTTTTTTCATTAATTAATTATAATTAATTATAATTAATTATAATTAATTAAAACTAATTATAATTATTAATTATAATTATAATAATCAATTAATATAATTAACTATAATTAACTTTCATTAATTATAATTAATTAATATTAATTAACTTAAAATAATTATAACTAATAATAATAGTTAATTGTAATTAAAAAGTATTAATCATAATTAATTAAAATTAACTTTAATTAAACTTAATTATAATTAATTATCGGGTTTACAGGATTTGGCCGAAGAAGCGCGTGTAGGGAGAAAGCTACCTTCAACAGCTAGCGAGCTCCCGTCGTCGGGTCTGATCAAAAGGGAAGGGAAAGCCGTTGAGAGAGCGAAGTCGAACAGCCAGGAGGGGCGGAACTCTCACGCGAGCAAGCTCCTGTATCTTCCGATCAAAATGTCGTAACTTCCGGTCCAGGAGGAAAGGAACGTCGTCGAGAGGGGCGAAGTCGGGCGGTTGGCGTCGGGTTAGGGCAGAGGCGTCTTCGGCGGTCGGAGATGGGTCGGCCGAGGCTTTTGTAGGCAGAGGAGCTGGGGCTTGGGATCCGACGGGTAGGAGGTTTGCGGCGTCGGCTTGAGGTTCGGGACAGGGATTCGGTCGGAGAGCTTCGGGATCGGCTTCAGCCTGGAGCGGAGAGGGATCGGGAATGAGAGCTTCGGGATCGGCTTCAGCCTGGAGCGGAGAGGAGAAGTGTTGTGTCTGGCGAACAGGGGAGATCGGGGTCGGTATTTAACGACAGAAGCGGACGTTCGACCGAGGCGAGCTCGCAGGATTTGCGGAAAAAGGATCGTGGGAAGCGACGCCAACGGTGCCGAACACAGTGTACGAGCACTGTAGATGCGGCGGGTCTTCGGCAGGATTTGCGGTTGTCCTTTGACAGAAACGTTGTTAGCGGGATTTCAGCGATACGACGGCACTTCAACGAAACGAGGTATGTTGATTGAGTTGATTTTTTTTTGGGTATAATCCAAAGGTCAACACCATCATTCAATTTGGAGTATGTTTGTTTGATAGTGTCTCAAACTTGTTTTGTGCAAGAGAGGAATTTTTATGAACCATTGATTTTAGGTATCATTTTATACTACAATTATGTCATAATTAAGGAATCTGCTTCATCCTTCTCAAAATATAAATTTTAAAATTTTCTCAGCTTTGAAGGATGATCCATGAGATGATGGATTTTTCCCATTCCTTCAAGAAGTTCTTCAAAATTTGTGGCCATTTTAGATAATTTCGCCCATTTAGACTATATGAGGCTTGTAGCTTATGAATTTCTCCTTAAATATGATTTTTACTATTCTTACTGATCAACTTCTTGGAAGGAAATTCAAACTAATCAAGTATAATAAAGAGACCGAAGAATCTCGACAAGAAGAGAGAAAAAAAGAATAAATATTGGAATTTGGAAACCCTAACCTCACTCTGATATTATATAGAAAAGTAAAAGAAATAAAAAAAATTTATTTTGATTTTTTTGCTTGATTCTATATAAATGTGGTAGTATTTATATACTTATCCAGTGGGCTTACAATAAAAATAAATCAAAGTTATTTAAAAAAAAATGAAAAAGTTTCTAAGAGGGGCCAACAACTAGAATAGAAAGAGGATGCACGGACTGCAAGCCCAAAGAGGATCAATCCAATGGTTGGAATCCTTAATCTGTGTACTCAAGGATCCTTATCAAGATTGGTTGACTTGTGGGTCCCATGATCCTTCAACATAAACATTGGATGGAAATTTATCACCTAAAAAATTGAAAGCTAAAGGAAGGCATGCTGCTCATTCTATATTTTATGCAGGCCAAGCTCCAGGAGTTTCTTAGAAGGAAAGATCTGGACAAGCACCTTGATGCTGATGAAGCAATAGCTCTGGGTTCATCATTGCTTGCTGCTAATTTGAGTGACGGAATAAAGTTGAATCGCAAGCTGGGAATGATTGATGGTTCATCTTATGGATTCATGGTTGAATTAATCGGTTCTGATCTTGTGAAAGATGAGAGCACGCAATTTTTACTTGTACCAAGGATGAAGAAAATGCCGATCAAGGTAAGGCTACTGTCGTTAGTCTGTTCTTACATATGCTGGATGCAAAATAACATTGCTCCTTCATGGACTTCTTGATATGCAGCTGTTCAGGTCTATCAAACATAACAAAGATTTTGTTGTCTCACTCAGTTATGAAAGTGCTTATGAATTACCACCAGGTGTATTTTCTGTCAAATTTGTGGAGTTTTCAGTTTCTGGACTTACAGAAACCACTGAGAGGTACACTAAAGAAATTTTGGTGTGGTTTTATAATGTTTGCTTTGATGTATTATCCCAGTGATCATGCCATTAATATACAATCTTAATGAAGTGCTATACCTTGCTTTCTTTAAGGTACTCAGCTCGTAACCTGTCCTCTCCTATCAAAGCAACCATGCATTTCTCTCTCAGCCGTAGTGGATTGGTTTCTCTTGACCGAGCCGAAGCAGTTATTGAGCTATCTGAATGGGTTGAAGTACCTAAGAGTATCAACACCGCTGAAACTAATGCCACAAATGCACTGAATGCTACTGAAAATCTGAATTTATCCACTGAAGGAAGCCCTATGGACATCCAAGACAGCAAGAAGGAAAGTCTGAATACTGACACTGAAACAAACTCCTCTGATGTCAGTGCAGAAGTGAAAGACAATGTGGGAGCTGAAACTGAGAAGGTCTTGAAGAAAAGAACTTTTAAGGTTCCGTTGAAGGTGAGATAAATAATCATTTAAATACCCCAGCATTAATTTAGTCTCACCAGCTTCTGATATAGAAAGCTAACTGTTATGATTACTTGCTCTTTCTTGAGAAAAAGTAATTTTGGTCGTCTTTTGCTGATTTGTTGTATTTCATTTACTGTAGATAGTGGAGAAACAAATTGGCCCTGGCGTTCTTTCGAAGGAGATGTTGTTTGAAGTAAAAACTAGGTTGGAGGAACTTGATAAAAAGGATTTGGATAGACGAAGGACAGCAGAACTCAAAAATAGTCTGGAGGAATATATTTATTCTACAAGAGAGAAGGTTAATAATCATTACTGGAGACCCTGTAATGCATGATTTCCTGTTTAGATATCACTTTTGGTTAAGAGCTGGGTTTCCTCTATGTTGAGTTTTTTTAAGCATAAACGTGTAATTTCAAGATAAATTTTCATTTTTATATTCATCCTTAATCTGTTATTTTAATTTAACTTTGCCATGTGGAACACGTTGGCTTATTAGCTTTGTATGGTATGAGTACTGTAGTATTGCCTTGTCTATATGAGTGTGAGCTCTAACTTTATTTTTTTGTTATTAAAAACAGCATTCTTTAAAGTCAAATAATTTATATGCTTGAACTGTTTTTGCAGCTTGATGACAATGAGGAGATTAAGAAAATTTCAAGCGAGGAGGAGTTACGCTCTTTTGTTGAGAAACTTAGTGAGGTGCTTCCCAACGCTACCTAACAAAGCAAATGAATCTTCAGAAACCATCTACTTCCTAACTTAGTCACT
This sequence comes from Dendrobium chrysotoxum, assembly GCA_019925795.1. Classification (NCBI taxonomy): domain Eukaryota; kingdom Viridiplantae; phylum Streptophyta; class Magnoliopsida; order Asparagales; family Orchidaceae; genus Dendrobium; species Dendrobium chrysotoxum. Next base: position 53,230,043 of record CM034315.1, read on the forward strand.
TTCTATTTCTAGGTTCAAGATTGGTTGTACACTGATGGGGAGGATGCTTCAGCTAATGAATTCAAAGAGCGGTTAGACTCTTTGAAAGCTATTGGGGATCCAATATTTTTCAGGTAGGTAGCATTTACTTGGAATTGCCGTCTATTTTTGATATTAATGGAAATTATATTATTTCCTTGCTCATCTCTTTAGATTAAGCGAGTTAACTGCTCGTCCAGCTGCTTATGAAAGTGCTCGAGTTTATCTTGGTGATATTCAAAAGGTATTTCATTGCATCGTTCACCCTGTTTGTTTTGCTTTAAGTTTAGTTTGATTTTACTGCCGCCTAGATATCTAGATTTCTGGCCCTTTATTGAACACCGTGAATAATTGCAATTTGTAGTGGAAAAAAAAATAAATGTTTGATTTTTTTTTTAAATTTTATTTTTTAGAGCAATAAAAGATTATTAAATACTTGAAAATGAGTTCAAATAAATAACTTATTTATTTATGTAATTATTACAATTTCAAAATGACAAATCTCACATAATAAAGTTTGCAAGAAATAAAGTGTAGAGAAGTAAAAGAAATGTAAATTGAGATTTTATAATGGCTTGGTCAAACTTGATCTACGTCCACTCTATAAAAGTCCTCCCCATTGGGAATATACTATTAAACACTTCTTTTGCACCAAGCAAGGCATAGAAGCCCGTCTCTATTTTTCATGTGAAGAATGACCTTTACAAGCTCTTCCTCTCAAAAAGCCTAGACTCCCTCCTGCTTCCCAACATGGATGAGATGCCTCTATCCTTCCACTCCTTGCAATGACGGAGGTGCCTCTCTCCTCTTCGCAACAACAGAGATGTCGCTCCCTCCTTCTGCTTGTCGCAACGGTAGAGATGGTGCTCCCCTAACCCCTTCAGCTAGCCACAAGTCTTTAACCCAAAGACTTTCTCCCTAGAGCTACTCTCCAAGAGCCCAAAATACACAACTTGGTGGACAAAAGTGCAATCTGATGAGGATAACTATGTGATCTCCCTTGCAGAACCCTTTGACTCCCTAAGGAACAATCTCTCAACCTCACCTCTCCCAAATGATTTGGACAAGCTCTCTCAAGCAAGGAGAAACACCTCTCTCTCTCTAGTTACTTATCTCACACTAGGATCACTAGAAGAACATCCCAACAAGGGAGTGGGAAAAGGGTGAGAAGATAACTGAGACATCTTTTTAGATAAAATAAAAGCCCATTTGCCTTTGAAAGGAGGAGGTTCCTTGTGGTGTGTAGTTTCAGGTCACGCTGGAAATGAGACGGGTGAGAAAATGAGAAGAGTTAGAACAAGGCATGACCTTTATGCCCCTAACAATCTCAAAAAATTATTAGGTAGTACAAGGTAATAAAGATCCCAAAAAGAAAGAAGGCCTAGAGCGGGATTAGCTATAGTAGAAAGATCATAATGTTATTGAGCCGGAGGAGTTGTATGTGAAATGGTTTCCAAAGGATATCCGAGTCTAAAGGGAATAAACGTGTATGATTTTAGGCACAATAAGCCAAGAAGAAGTTGAACATAAGTGGGTGTGACCTAAATAACAATGGCACCGTCGTAAGTGCCAGAACTATGTATAACATATTCACCTACACCAAAGTGAAAATGCTCCTTAGCAGAGCTGCAAGCACTGGATAGAGCGAGTAGGTGCACATAGGCAGAACAACAACTCTTATTCCAAATATGTGACAACGATAAAACATGTGCAGGTGGATGCGATTGCTGGCAGAGGCATGCTCAGGAGCATGCAGTTGATGTTACAAGTGTGCAAGAAGCACTAGCAAGCAAGAAGAGTCTCAAGTGCACTAGAGTGCAATGAGTGCACATGGGAGTAGTGAGCAATTTGAAGGCAATATGCTAGTGAGTGCACTTCAAATGCACTGATGCACTGGAAAATGGGCAGGAGAGTACACGTGTTCGCATCGACATGCAACCAAGGACAAAAGAGGCTAGAGTGTCGCTAAGATGAGGCAAGCATGAACCTTATGAAAGATCCTTTCTACCGTCGGTTAACTAAAAAAATATATGGATTGAAGTTGTACAAATAAATAATGCAGATTAGGGTTATCACATCTTTCAAAGCTTGATAGGAGGGAATCTTGAGTGAGGATGTACTAAGCTGACCTAAATATAAAGGGGAGTGCTTTATTGTGTTCGATTCAAAGTTGATGAAGTTATAATTTATCTTTGTTTGCAAATCTATTGCAAAATACAACACCATTGGGTTTTAAAACCCATTTCTATGAACCAAATGAATGGTGGAGAGGGGGAGGGGAAGGTTGCTGTGATGCTAAATTGGAGGAAAAAGATAAAAGAGAGAGTAGGAGGAAGAAAAAAAAAATGGAACCATGCATATACAATTTGGAGAGGGGAAGAAGAGGACTTTGTCTACACAACTTGGAGTGACTAATACACAACTTGGGTCTAGAAAAAAAACTCTAAATTGTCTTCATAAAATTTCTTTTAACATAATCTGTTTTTGTCCGATCGTCCCTATTTATAAAGAAACAAAACCTTCAAGATATGATGAAATCCATAGCACTTAAATAAGGATGAGGTTTTCCCTATTTTTATTATATTAAAAAAATAAAATTAAATATCTAAAATTGGACCCTGCTAAATATGGGCTAAAAGGTATTGAAAATTGATCCCGTTAGCTATTTTGTTGCCCGTTTGGTTGATTTAAGAAAATGTGATATGTTATGGATTAAGCTAGCTGTTTCGTGCTACATTATTGACATGGAGAGAATGTATGCTAATGTATTCTTTTTTTGCATTAATTTTTGACAGTAATGAAACATTTAATTTCAAAAAATGTTTGTCTAAAGAAACATTGATTTCTATTAAGGCTTCATTTGTTAATGATCTTTTATATAGTCTTGTGCTCTTTTTTTGTTCCATGGTATAGTCGCTGCTACTTTTGTTGGGATAAATGAGTGGGTTCTTAAGTACACTTCCTACAGCTGAGGCCATCGAATGATTGCAATTATGATTAAAGCTTTTCACTGTTTCTTTTCTCCACAAATCAAATTTGTATTTTTGCAAATCTTATCGAGAAAAAAAAAATTGAAGCTAAGTCCTAACAAAACAAAGCCTCAAGTAAATTGAGCCTGTTATTCACATTCTCATAGGAGAAAAAAATAGACAAAACCGAATAATATGACATATTTATCACTGTTAATGTACTTCTGCATGCCTAAAAATCTCGTATTTTTGTGATCTTTACTCTTCAAGTGGCTATGCTTGAAATATTTATGACAAGAAGGCCTTGTTCTGAGATGATCTGTCAGTCTTTTCACTTGGTGATCTTAGAATAGAAGCATCTGGTAACTGATTTTATTGGCCTTACTAACTCAAGTTAATGTATAGACTAAGTTGATGAGACCATAATAGTTTCTGAAGTTAATAAACTTCAACAAGAATATTTTTGAATGATTATTAACCGTGAAGATGGAAAGTGTATAGTCATCTGAAATTTACTTATAAATGTTTTTTTTTACAAGTTTTTATTAAATCCAGTTTAGAGAATTGCCCAACCATGACCATATAAATGTTTATTATAAAAATACTTTTAGGTTGTTCTACATACAATTTCTAAGTTGAAAGAAGAGATAAACATATTTTCTTTACATTAACGGAAGGTGTATATCAGCAGTGAACAACAGGAGTTAGGCTACCTATTAATGTTATACTGTTAAATGTTGGCAGGAATATGCTGGGTTTGATATGATCGTATTTGTCTTGAAAGATTGTGTTTCTTGTCCGCTCCCCTTATTGCTTTATTGGGCACTTGTTTATGAACTATTACGTTTGTCTCTTTAGTTTCTGAGAATAAGTGCTTAATTTAACTGAACAGTGATTAGTTTTGATGTTTGACATCATTCTACTTGAACTCGTGCAGATTGTTGATAACTGGGAGAAAAATAAACCATGGCTTCCAAAAAGTAGAGTTGATGAGGTCAGTACATCCAGTGTTGAAATGTTACAAATCTACTGTTGTCCAAAAACAAAGTTCCTACCACCCCACTTACCTCCCCTTCTGTTTCGAAAATAAACCTTCTCACATTCAAAAGATTTGCAGCCATGTGCATGCCTGCCACCCATCCAACATAAACCAACTCATCCTATTGAGCGCATTGTTCTAACCATTTTCATTTCTTCAAATAAATTACTCGTAGATTCTGAGTGATGCTGACAAATTCAAAAACTGGTTACAAGATAAGGAGGCCCTCCAAAAAGAGTGAGTAGTACTTGAATCTTGAATCTTCTATTTAGAATGATAATTGCTGAAATATTTTATTCATGTTAGCCAAACTTTTGATTAATAACAATTTTTCTTTTGGCATATTTTTTTATTAATATTGACTTGGTAGAAACTTCATGATATCATTTGTCTTAAATATTTTGCATGCCAACTATTCTCATTGCTTGGACTGCTATAAAGTAGTGGTTTTCTTCATCCTAGAAATAATTTGTTTATTGTCAGACGGCACTCAGACCATCCATCACTTAGAAATAGGAGTTCTAAAGTATAATTAGGAACGTTGCAGACTTGTAGCAGCTATACTCAGGAAATTTTTGGCTAGTAAAAAGATGGCGTAGGCAAATATAAAGCAGTAAATTGAGTGGTTTGTGCAATGAAGTGAGTTTGATTGTGTTGCCACCTGTTACCTAAGTTATAGTCTGTTTTTTTATGTTTTTCTGATTCTTTTTTAAATACGCATCTTATGGAACTGCCACTTATTTCTTAAAACACAACTCAACTGCCACGGTAAACAGTTCATGTTAGCTTTCTGCCCCAATCCTTGGTATCTACATTGCTGAAGCTTTTACAATAGTGCTTGTCTTCCTACTCTAAATTCCAATCGCCACACCCCAAAACAGCATGATAACCATGTCAAATGCTCTGGTCTTTCATCTCCTTTAATGCCCTGATCTATAAATAAAATATTGAGCTTCCCAACCTCTCTATTCTTGAAGCAAATAAGAAGTAGGTCATGCATATCATTCGCCGTGTCAATGCCATGATCTACCTGATGATCAACACATGCCAAATGAGGTAAAGGTAACAACTTCAATCTTTAGTTAGAAGCATGTTTCATTGTTGTAAATGGAGACATGAATTGCTTCATCATGGGTTGCGCCAACTGATGAGGAGTTGCATCTGCATCAAATCTACATTGCCAAAGTTGGTGTGGCTCCTGTCTGCTGCTTCCTATCTTTAGCTCTACATTGCTTACTCTTCTTATCGCTCTGCTTACATGCATATCTACATGGCGATATCACCTCCACCCTACTGGAACGGCAACAATGCTGCTTGCTGCTTTCAAGAGTTTTCCTTTACTATTTCTTTAAATACACATGACTAATTATAGAGGAAAATTTTCGTTAGACATCTAAAATGGCCATGCAACATAGATGCCGAGTTTTTCAATTGTTGTGGTTGGATTTAGTTTTAAGAACTTGATAGGCAGTCTAAAGTTTTTTTTTTTTGGAGGTGCTGCGTTAAATTAAAGCAGCAATTTCTATTTTCCTTTTTTACATTATCATGAAGGGATGATTAAATATTTCTTCATTTTGAGCTTACGTGAATTAATGATTTTTTTGCTGTGAAAATCCGTTTGCGGGTTATCTCATGCTCTGTTAAGTTATTTCTTTCCTGTTTATGCAATTATGCCCGCCCCCCACCCCCCGCCCCCGGAAGAGGTTATTTAGAATTCCGTCTTGTAATCAAGCTCCACTTGGCTGAAATTTTTGCAGGACTTCTCACTTCATTAACCCGGCCATCACATCAGAAGAGATATATGACAAGGTTTCCGAACTTCAGGACAAGGTAAATTTAATTTATTCCTTATAGCAGCAATTATGTGGTTATCATAATCAGAGTGATATATGATTGCCTTCATTTATGCAGATCTCTAGTGTCAACAGAATTCCAAAACCCAAACCAAAAGTTGAGAAAGCTCCCAAGGAAGAGGAATCAGTAAGCAAAGAAAACTCCACTAATGCATCTAACTCGAATTCAGATGAGAATTCCACTCAGAACGATCAATCCACAGAAGAATCACCCAGTTCCCCCAGCACCGACGTAGAAGCTGAGCTTCATGATGAATTGTAACCGAATGAAGCTATAAGCAATGCTGTTTCATATAACCAGTGCGACAGCATCTTTGATGAACATGGCCACGGCAAGTATTCTTGGAGTTTACGAGAGCCATTACAGGATCTTCGGAATGTTTTATTTTCTAGTTTTCTTATTATTGAATTGAGATAACCACGAGAGTTATAGGCAGAATTAGTCCTGCAAACAAAAGTTTTGATAGGCTTAAAAAGGTTTGAATTTTGATTCGCGCATTGGCGCACACCCAGACATTAAGCTCCACCGTTTTTTAATATTCAACATGTCAGCGATTTCAGATTATGCTATAAGCATGTTAAACATGTTCATTCATATTTCACCAGTACGCTCCGTGTTGTTTACATTTACGATTTTATGAGTAGATAAAACATTTTACCTCTATATTTTAATTATTTATCAGTGATGATACGCAACTAAAAATTGCCTTGATTGAGCACGAATCTCAAGGTATATTTAAGTCAGAAACTTTCAAAATTAAAATTGGGATTATACAAACTTTGATTTCAACAAATTTATAGTCAAATTGAGCATCTTTAGGAGACAAATTCAATGACATCAAAATCGGTCCAATCAAAACCCAATTGGCTCTAAATTAAGGGATCAAAGAGCCTTTGCAAGGTTCAAAGCATTAATTGAATGACCAAGTGATATTCAAATATGATATGCTTATAGTTGAATTGAATGGCTTGACGAGACGAATCCAACGAGCCCAAAATCGCTTAGTTCTAACATTATAAAGACACAAATGCTTGAAAAAAACTTTGTGATTGAAGGGGTCAGTACGGACAGTCCGATGTAGCACTCCACATTTACCCCCTACATTCTCAAATGGATATGGCATGTCATTCTCAAAATCTATAAATAGATTATTACTTTCTATATGAAGGGGACTATTGGTTGGAGATTGAAGAGAGATACGAGGCTTTAAGGATTTAGAGCTCCACCCAAGCTTCACCTGAGACGAACTCCTGTCTGCCGATCGGAACATTGCCCGGCTGCCAGACCATCTCCAGACCTCAAGTCGACTATTGTCAATCTCTGCTAGACTTCAGCCCGACCATTGTTGGACCACCACTCGGCCGCCGACTGCTGTTGGACTTCTACTCGTCCATCGTCGGACCACCTCCCGGATATCAACCTCTGTCAGACCCTCCCTTGGTAGCCCACAGCCTCCGCCGGACCATCTGACCACCATTGGCAACTGATTGTCGTCGGACTTCCACCCGACACTTGTCGGATCACCATCCGGCCACATGACTTACACTCGGTCACCGATCGCCGCCAGACTTTCACTCGATCATCATTAGACCTATGTCACCTGTCACCTATGTCCCCTATGACAATTGTCACCCTCTGACTACAGTCGATATGACAACCAGTGTTCGCCGACTATGATTCCTTCAACCTCCATCGCTAGCCAACTACGCTCCCTCTACGCTCCGTCATCTATCGAATATGATCCCTCCGACATCCATCGCCTCCCGACTACGATCCCTCTGACCTTAGTCGCCTGCTGAATATGTCCATCTGTCTTATGTCACCCACTTACTGTGGTCCCTCTAACCTCTGCCGCCCATCGACTACGGTCCCTCTAACCTCCTGCACCCGTCGACTATAATCCCTCTAACCATAATCACATATCGATGTTGACCCATGTATTGTGAAAAAAAAAATTGCTCGTACCTGTACGGTGCCAGATTGCACATTGCGGCAGCTCTGATACCCTCTCCTGACATGTTGCTCGCACGTCATTCGCACGATCTCCCCACCGTGTTAAATAGCAGAGAAATGAGAGAGCAAGGGTGACCTCTCTTGACTCCTCTTCCTTTCGCATGTTCATTCGCTCCTTCATCGCTAATCGACTTCACCCCTTCGATGACTTCCCTTTCCAGTTAGGTCGGAAGTTATGACACTTTGATTGGAAGCAAAAAACGGAGCTATCTCACGGTGAAAGTAACTTTCTTCCTTTCGTGGACTCCTCGAGCTCTCTCAACGACGTCCCCTTCCAGCTGGATCGGAAGTTACAACATTTTGATTAGAGGCAATACGGGAGCTCGCCCGCGCTGAAGGTAACTTTCACCCTTATACGCGCTTCTTCGGCTCCTTTGTTGTTGTTCAACTTCGCCCCTTTGACGACATTCCCTTCTTGTTGGAGTGGAAGTTATAACATTTTGATCGGAACCACAACGGGAACCCGCTCGCTATAAAGGTAACTTTCTCCCCTTCGTGAGCTTCTTCGGCCAAATCCCACATAAATCTTGTTGCCGAACAAGCTCTTAGGGCAAGAAAAAAAGGGAAACAGAGGATTCATTTCGCCGAGAGATTTATGGGGTGATCGAATCCCATTCGACAGGATTTATGGCATAAATCCTGCTCGAATCCTGCATACCAGAAGCCATTTAGCCTAAATCCTGCTTAAATATTAATCTAATTATAATTAATTATAGTTAACCTATAATTAATTATAAATTAGATATAATAAATTTATAATTAATTTTAAAATTAAATATAATTAATTAGATATCTTTAATTATAATTAATTTATTATTAATTATAAATTAAAATAATTAATGTATAATTAATTTTTAATTAAATATAATTAATTAAAAATAATTAATTATAATTAGTTTATTATTAATTTTAAATTAATTATTTTAATTTATAATTAATTATAAGTAATTAGAAATAATAAATTATAATTTTTTTATTAATAATTATAAATTAAAATAATCAATTTATAACTAATTTTAAATTAAATATAATTAATTATAAATTAAGTTTGGTTAATTATAATTAGTTTGAAATTAATTATAAATTAAATTAATTTATAATTAATTTTAAATTAATGTAATTAATTATAGATTAAAATATAATTAATTATAATTATTTTTTAATTAATTATAAATCCAATTAATTTATAATTAATTTTAAATGGAATATAATTAATTACATCTTAATATAATTAATTATATTTAACTTTTTTATTAATTGTAAATTAAATTAAGTTAATTTATAATTAATTATGGATTAAATATAATTAATTATATATTAAGTATGATTAATTATAGATAATTTATAATTAATTATAAATTAAGCAAGCCTGCCTTGATGCGTCTGACACGCCGGTCAACCACTTATACACGCTTTTCTTAGCGTGGTAGGAGGGAACCTGGTGCGACACCTATGACGAGGTAGGTAAGCAGCTCTTGACTCCAAAATCTTGTCCTCGACATGTGTGATGAGCCGGTCAACCACATATACACACTTTTCTTAGCGTGGTAGGAGGGAACCCAGTGCGACATATGCAATGAGGTAGGTAAGCAGTTGTCGAACCCAAAATCCTGTCTTTGGTGTGTGTGACGAGCCGGTCAACCACCTATACATGCTTTTCTTGGCGTGGTAGGAGAGAACCCGGTGCGACACATGTGACGAGACAGGTAGGCCATGTACATGATTTTCTTAGCATGGTGGGGACAACTTTAAGTACCCATATGCACCTTAGTGCCTGCGGAGCAACCACTGTACTTTTTTTAAGTAGGTATCTTTGGAGCCACATACATGCTTTTCTTAATGTGGTGGGATTGAAGACTACGGCCGCGGTGTCTAAGGACACCTATCATACAAACTTTTCTTAGAGTGGTGGGAAGGCCCAGACTCCCTACATTTCTCCCAAATGGGGATAAGCTAGGATGCTACCAAAATTTAGACTAAAATATACAGAAATTGAACAACAAAAAGGCTCCACTTGAGTAGCAATACAGAGGACCTATACTTGAACAAAAATGCACAGAACTTAAGCTAAATGTGTAGAGGACTTATACGAACAACAGGGAACATGACTTGAACTAAACTACAAGAAATTGAACCTTAAATCCTAAAATGCACAATCATTATCAAAATGCAAATGACAAATAATAATTTTGATCATTCAAATAAATATCAACAAACATCAAGTCAATAGCAGGTGACTCGTGACGAACAAGACCTCGGTGTATACATGCAATGAACAATAGTCAATTCATAGCATCTGAACAATTACAAAGAAAATATAAATCATCAATGCTTGAATACATAAGCACACAAGGAATTATGCTGGTTAACACATGACAGATGTAGTGGACTCCTACAACAGTCCCTATAAGGTCAAATGTACTATACATGCAAACAACAATAGTAAATTACATAATACATAGGTGTCTCCCATATGCATTAATGAAATCCCCAACAAAAGTAGCAGTGCCTGTAGATTGAAAAGGCAACACCGATAATTGATAGTGGAAGACACGTCGTTGCAAACAAGTACAATCAACGACCACCTGAGATTGGTGAAAGGTGGATATGATGCAAGTACGACGACTCTCCTACAAGTACATTTAGGAGATTGTAGTGAACATGAGTATTCCCTACAACCAGTGATAAATGATACAATATTTGTGGATAACAATAGTGGGTATATCGCAAGTATGATGAATCCCATGTGGACACACATAGAAATAATACCTATAAATAACTGTAAGAGATATACTATATGCATTAATCCATCTACGGATGATGACGAATAATGTGCAATAGATATTAAATCCTGTTTGCAGTCAATAACTATTCAACAGTCAAGTTGCTACACTAATTCTTTGACAATAAAATATCAATATATAGATGAGCATATGAATCTTCCTACGATTAAGTGACTGACGACCAATGATGAATGCATACAATAATATTCCCCTCACGAACATCTACAACAACGATGATTAAGATGCAGTGAGTATATGGGGTATAAAAATAACTCGACTCACAAAGGAGGACTGTTAATACGTCGTCAAAGTGGAATTCCAATAATGACCCGAAGATGAATGATATCATGAACGATTCTGTAGAGTCAAAGAATGATTAGTTGAGAAAAATATTTCATCTTATCATCTCTACAAAAATATCGATGACTTCTTATAACTACAAGCATCTGCAAACTACTATAAGACTCTTGTCGACTTGATGCCAATAGAAGGCCTTAGGTATAACATTGCGACGCGATGTCGAACAGTTTTATGAATGATTAGTTGAAGAAAAAAAAATAGAGAAAATGATATCTTATTCTACCATTTCTTAAAAAAATGCTGGAGCTTTTGAAAACTATGCCATGCCATTCAAGTGGGGGCCTGGAGATCAAGTCCTTCCACTCAATGTCCCACCTTTTTGATGGGTCGAAGGGGAAAGCAGCATAATAATGCATGAACCGAGCTGTTAGCCTCACCAGCTTGTGATACATCATCTATCATAGAATGACCTCGCATTGTCCATATGTATTTACCCAACCTGAAAAAAGATCGGTTGATTCATGGATCCGACCTCTCGATGAATGAGAAAAGGGAGTCTACACCAGAACAAAGAGGTATCTCGTGACAATCAGGTGACAACGCTACGATTCACCTGTAAGCAAAAGCTAGGAACCGGTAGTAAAGACCACGGGCTACTAAAGCACGAAGCAACACCACCTAATCTACAACTTTCATACAAGTAGACAGAAGGCGTCAACAAAGCCTAAAATAAAGCCCTACACATTCAACAGAAATAATCACATATGCAGTCGGACACCCTTCCGCATCTCATGCAAACATCTTAAAATACCCCTGCACATGCATTGTAATATGTATGCACATAGGTACATAAAAGGGGATGTCTGATACACCCGTTGGGTCCGGACAAGTGTATTATAAGTATACACGTGACGTCAAGGAATGCTGCGCGGGTCAACAAATAAATCTAAGTTCAAGCCCGTGTAGTAAATATGGATTTAAGGATTATGATTTTGATGATAGTAAATATTTCTGTTTCTTTTTGAGTGCCTAACCTTTCAGATTTACAAGATCAATTACAATTCAAGCGAGCTCAAGATCGAGCCAGTCTATTTGTGTTTTAGGTTCAACATAATTTTTTATCTTTTTTGAGTCAAGTGTAATGTAATAGATCCCCAAGCTAAGTAATCTTATACACACACACACACTCAGGGAGAGAGTTTTAGTGAGTTAGAGTTTATATTCTAATTTTTTTCATATCATCCTAGACAATAGGCATATCTTCCTAGATGATCCATTGAAAATAAAAATCCTAATTATGACAGCTGTGTTAAGTAGTCTGATTAAGCAGATCATCTTGGATGATACACCCATCATATAGGATGATATACTCAAATAAAAAATTTTCAGTCGCTAGACTAAGTTAGGCAAGTTTCTATTTTTAGCTTTTTGGTCTAATTATCCCGGACAATTCATTATAATCATGCCTAAATTAGTCAGATGATTAAAAAAAGTAATTAAGGCTTGATGGATCAATCACATCATCCTGGACGATCGTAAGATCATCCTAGATGATCAATTGGAAATCCTCATCGTCTAGTGCATTTCACTTGGATGACCCGAACTGTCTACCGGATGATATTGCCATTTTTAAACTAATCGTATAATATGATAGAGATATCATCTTGGACGATCAAGTCATTTTGAAATAGTCTAGCATAGTTACCTTGGACGACCCAAATTATGTGCTGGACAATAATGGGCATTTTTGAACTAATCGTACAAGATGATATACATTTCATCCTGGACGATCAAGTTAACTTCTTTTGATCGTCCAGGCTTTTCTCTTGGATGTCTCGAACTATCTTCTAGACAATATTCCTGAGTTAAACTAACCGTCCGGGATGATCGCAAAATCATCTCGGACGATCTGAACAAACTATGTCTTCTAATCGTCCAGAGGAACCAGATCGTCCAGGCCAGAAGGTGGTGATTTACACTAATCATACTGGAAGATCGATTGATCATCCTAGACGATTTTTGACGGGAAGTTAAAATTTAGGGCAATTTTTGAGCCCTTCTATTTAAGATCTTTTTCTTGCTACTTTGAAATCTTTAGCTGCTGTCCTTTCCTGAGAGAGCTTTGAGAGGGAGAGGCAGAGCTTGGGAGAGAGAGAGAGAATCTTATGAGGGGAAGTTTGTGAGGTGTTCATAAATGTTACTCCAAGCAAGGATTCAAGTCATCTTTTCTAGTCATCATCCCTTGTTCTTTGGTAGGTCTATGGGAAGGATTGTCTGCAAGATGATCAAGATTCTCTACCTGCTTTAGGAGAAAGTGAAAGGAGGTATCAGGAGGAAGCAAAAAGAGTATGGGTTCTCTACCTCTCGAGGTTGGTAAAAAGGAGTTTTGTAAAGGCTTCTCCTCCTTATTGTGGGAGCATAAGGAGAGTCACTTAATTTTAGTGTAATACCTGGAGGGGAGTCTCCGGGGAGTGGATGTATGTCAAGTTGATCGAACCACTATAAAATTTGATGTGTTCTTTCTTTTATCGTTCTGCTTTTTAATTTTTGTACTCTAATTTTTTATGGATGATCATGTGATTAAAGTTATTATCTTAGTTAATTAATCATCTTCACATCATCATGAAATTCTAATTATTTTAAAATATCTGAAAAGGTTTTCAAAATTGTTTGTTGCTCACGAATTTTTAAAACTACCTATTCACCCCCCTCCTCTTAGTTAGCCTCGAGCTAGTTCATAAGGGCTTAACATCCATAACGAACTTTCAAGTAGTATCAGAGCAGAATTCATAAAATCAAGTTTTGAAAAACTTTTGAATTTGATCTATGGCTATCTTTGATAATAGAAACACCACGAAAGGATATTCCATTACTCAACCACCCTTGTTTGATAACATACCTTTTGATTTTAGGAAAACTTGCATGTCCACCTTTTTATAATCTATAGATCATCACATGTGGATGCTTATTAAAGATGGTTATGAAGCACCTTTTAGACTAGTTAATGGTATAAAAATTGAACTGTCTTTTGCCAAATGAACTTTTGATGATCGAGATTTAACACAACTGAATGGAAAATGCTTAAACTGCTTTTTCTCTGTATTAAAATTTGAGGATTACATGCGTATCTCTACTTACACAACTGGTAAAGAAATCTTGGATATATTATGCATTACTTATGAAGGTACATATGAAGTTAAGCAATCTAGGTTGAATATCTTACTTCAGGACTACAAACTCTTTCACATGAAACCTAGTGAATTAATATCTGAAATATATACTAAGTTCACCCAAATTGTCACCTCCCTGTATGCCTTAGGAAGAGAACTCACAAACTATAAGAAAGTTAACAAGATTTTAAGATATTTTCCTTCTTCTTATGATGCCAAGATAACTGCAATCACTGAATCTAAGGATTTGAACGCTTATTCTATTGATAACTTACTTGGATCACTCATTGCTTACGAGTAAGGAGTGAACCAAAGACAACTTGATGCATGTAAGAAAATGAAAGAGAAAATTGTGGCATTTAAGGCCACGATACGGAGACTGATTCTTCCAGGTCTGAAAGCGATGATGTTGCCTTAATCACTCGGTAATTCAAAAACTTTCTAAGGAAGAAATACAAGAACTATCAGAAATGGAATAAAGGTAAGTTTAGTAAAAATTCTAAAAGTTCTTCTGATATGATTTATTTTAAATGCAGGAAGCCAGGACATATAAAAGATGATTGTCCTACACTTAAGGCTCACCCAAGCAAGGAGAAGGGTGAGGAGAAACATAAGTTTAGGAAGGATAAGAAACAAATTCAAAAGGCTTTCTAGGCAGATTCTACATCTAACTCCTCTAAGACTGAAGCTGAAGAGGAGATTATAAACTTGTGTTTGATGGCGGGTGAACATCTTGGTTAATCTGACTAAGAAGAGGTATGTGAACTGACCTATAATTAATTGCTTGATGTTTCTGAGAAAATCCATTCATCATATAGGAAACTTAAGAAAACTCATGCTAGCCTGAAATTAGAATTCTTAAATTTGCAGAAAGAGCATGAAGTTTTGCTTAAGGATTATTCTATACTTGATAGCAATCACATGTCATTACTTGATGATGATAAGTTAAATAAAAAGCATTCTGAATTGATTGTTGAGCATGATTCATTGAAAGCATCACATATTTATTTAGAAAGAGCTTTTAAAGAACTAGACACCAGTGCATATGATTTAGATAGTAGTGAGCATGCATTGAAATTTAAAATTATAAGCCTTAAAAAAGAAAATGAATTTCTAAGTGTAAAAATTAGTGCATTTGAGAATAACAAAATGCCTCCTATATTTGCACAATTTTATAAATCTCCATCACTTGAAGAATCTCATTCAAAATCATTAATGCATGTTTCATTTAAACCTAAGAAGAGGCACTATCACCCATGTAGATTAGTTAATCATTTTTCTGGTGTTAGATATTTCTCTAGTGGCATGTTAGGACATATGTGCCATACTGCACTATTCACCATAGTACACATTAGGTGTGAAGACCCAAATTGCATGATTCACAGCATAACACACATGCATTGCATTTTTCTTTTCATAAGAAGGAACTCAAACTTATTTGGGTTCTTAAATCTAATGTTTGATGATTTTATAGGGATGCTCTCACATAAGATCTTGGGAGAGCAAGTGGTACCTAGACAACGGATGCTTAAGGCATATGACTGGAGATGCAAATCAATTCATTTTGTTGGAGGCTAGGGCTAGAGGCAAGGTCACTCTTGGAGACAACACCACCAGGAAAGTGGTGGGCATAGGTATAATTAAAAACTCCAAGAACTTTTTGATTGAAAGTATTTTGCTTGCAGATGGACTAAAACACAACCTGCTCAGCATCAGTTAACTCTATGACAAAGGGTTCAGCATAAATTTTTTGGCTAACACTTGCATTATCATCTTAAATAATAACACTATTTTGTAGGGCAAGAGGATCAATAATATTTATATGCTTGATTTAAATAATATTGAGTGTGCTGCATCATTTTGCGTAAAAACAACTACTTATGAGTCTTGGCTATGGTATAGGAGGTTATGTCATGCCAGTATGAAAACTATTAGAAGAGTAATCCAAAAAGACCTAGTTAGAGGAGTCCCCAAGCTTAAGTTCACTAAGGACCACCTATGTGATGCCTGTCAACTAGGGAAGTAAGTCCAATCCTCTTTCCACTCCATTAAGGACATCAACACCTCTAGACCTTTAGAAGTCCTTCACATGGATTTGTTTGGACCCATTAGCACTGCCAGCTTAGGGGAAAAAGTCTATGATTTTGTGATTATCGATGACTACTCAAGGTTTACTAGGATTATATTTCTATCACATAAAACTGAGTCATTTGATGAATTTAAATCTTTCTCCACTTGGATTAAGAAGAAGTTAGGTTGTGATATCTTGACCATTTATAATAATCATGGTGGAGAGTTTGAGAATGTGAGATTTGAAACTTTCTATGAAGAGTAAGGGACTAGTCACAAATTTTTAGCTCCTAAGACCTCTCAATAGAATGGGGTAGCTGAAGGAAAGAATAAGACCCTAGTGAAAGCCGCTAGAACCATGATTGCTGAGTATTCACTTCCAAAATATTTTTGGGCTGAAGCAGTGAACACAGCCTGTTATGTGTTGAATAGGGTAAACGTTAGATCCAACCTGAATATGGCAACCTATGAGATCATTAAGGGTAGAACTCTAAAAATATCCCACCTCTATGTCTATGGCTGTAAGGTCTTCATTCTTAATAATGAGAAATCATCCTTTAGAAAATTTGACCCAAAATCTGATAAAGGAGAATTCTTAGGATATTCAAGTGTGGGTAAATCCTTTAGGGTGTTTAATAAGAGGACATTAGTGATGGAGGAGACTACTCATGTGGTATT
Source organism: Dendrobium chrysotoxum (assembly GCA_019925795.1). Taxonomy (NCBI): domain Eukaryota; kingdom Viridiplantae; phylum Streptophyta; class Magnoliopsida; order Asparagales; family Orchidaceae; genus Dendrobium; species Dendrobium chrysotoxum. Next base: position 53,246,937 of record CM034315.1, read on the forward strand.
TGATGAATCTGATCCTAAGGAGTCTAGAGCTGAGGAAGAAGAGGAAGTAGGAGAGATTACCTAAGTAGTAGAAAATGCAAATCTGGAGGAAAGAGGAGAATCTCAAAATATTTTGCCTAGAGATTAGAGATATTCTTCGAGTCATCCTAAAGAACTGATCTTAGGAGACCCTTATGAAAGTGTTAGAATTAGGCATGGACTTAGGATGGAAGTAAACCACTCTACTTTTATCTCAATGACTGAACCCACCAACATCAATTAAGCCCTTTCTAATAAATTTTGGATCTTAACTATACAAGAAGAACTTAACCAATTTGTGAGGACTGATATTTGGGAGTTAGTAGAAAGACCTAAGAATCAAAGTATAATAGGAACCAAATGGGTATTTAAGAATAAAATGAATAATTCTGGTGTGGTGGTTAGGAATAAGGCAAGAATGGTGGCTAAGGGATACAACCAAATAGAAGGGATTGATTTTGAGGAGACCTTTGCCCCTATAGCTAGATTGGAAGCCATTAGAGTGCTAATAGTCTTTACCTGTTATAAAGGATTTAAGCTTTTTTAAATGGATGTCAAGAGTGCCTTTTTAAATGGGGTGATAAAAGTGGATGTCTTTGTAGAGCAATCCTCAAGTTTTGAGAGTTTCCAATATCTAAATCATGTTTACAAATTAAAAAAGGCCTTGTATGGATTGAAACAGGCACCTAGAGCTTGGTATGAGAAGCTTAGCATATTCCTACTAAAAAGAAAGTTTGTTAAGGGGAGCATAGACACCACCCTTTTTTTTAAAAAAGTAGGAGATGATTTACTCATTATCCAAATCTATGTTGATGATATACTTTTTGGATCTTCTGATAAAAAATTATGTAATGATTTTTCTAAGATAATGAGTAGCGAGTTTGAGATGAGTATGATGAGAGAATTGTCCTACTTTTTAGGATTTAGCATAAGGCAAATAGATGAGAGAATATTTTTTAATCAATCAAAATACACTAAGGACATCTTGAAGAAATATGAAATGGATAAAGCCAAGCCAATCAACACTCCAATGAGCTACATAGTCCTATTAGATAAAGATTTGAATAGAAAATTTGTTAATCAGAAGAAGTATAAAGGAATGATTGGATCACTATTTTACCTGACTACTAGCTGACCTGATATCATTTTTAGTGTTTATCTTTGTGTTAGATTTCAAGCTGATTCTAAAGAATCCCACTTGACTGCAGTTAAGAGAATCCTTAGATATCTCTTACGGATCCCAAACTTAAGAATCTAGTATCCTAGACACAGCACTTCTTTTGAAATTATTGGATATTCTGATTCTGATTTTGTAGGTTGTAGGGTGGATAGAAAGAGTACTTCTGGAACTTGCCAATTTATAAGACAGTCTTTAGACTCCTAGTCCAGTAGAAAATAAAACTCTATTGCACTTTCCACTGCTAAAGCTGAGTACATTGCCTTAGGAAGTTATGTGGCATTGTCCTTTGGTTGAAGCAATAAATTCTGGATTTAGGATTACATATTGGCACAATTTTAATTGTATGTGATAACACTAGTGCCATTTATATCTCTAAGAATCCTATCCAACATTCTAGGACCAAACTCATTGACATAAGATATCACTTCGTTAGGGACCATGTTACAAAAGGGGACATTGAGTTACATCATGTAGCAACTGAAAACTAACTGGCTGACATCTTTACTAAACCATTGGCCTTTGACACATTCAGCATCTTAAAGACCAGATTGGGTGTGATTAACATAAATGCATGAGTTTGATGATTACTAGTTTTTGAGTTAAACTATTTCTTTATTTTTTCTTTTGATGTTTGATTGATTTGCTTGTCTGTTTCTTTTTAGATCCTTTATTTTTCTACTAATTTTCATCTGTTTGATTTGCTTACCAGATTTGGTTATTTTATTTTATGGGCTTTCCTCTTGATTTTTGATTTACTGTTTATTTTTCTTTAGAATCCGATCTCTGCTCACTACTACTGATAAACTAAATTTCTGACTAAGAGTTTTGTCTTGTTTTTATTTGGAAGCTTATAAGCAGTGATTGAATCCTCTGAAATAGTTAAAGGGAATAAATATTGATGATTATTTCTTTTCCTTTAACTCCTTTAATGGTGTATTATTATTTTTGAATAGAAATCATTTTCAAAATTAAAAAAGCAGGACTTTAAAATTGAGATTTTTTTATGTTCCTACAGTAATCTATCTCATATGAGTAGTGTTCCAAATCATTGAATCACTTTCGTGTTTTCTTAATCAAGTGGTTGCAATTATCATATGAGAATGGTTTTATTTTGTGGATTATCGTTCCTTATCTAAGAAAGTGGGTCTTCTATTCTTCTCTTATATCTGGAAAATAATCTCAAAACTGAGAATCTTTTGGAGATTTTGAAAGAATGAAAGCTTGCAAAAGATGTGTAAAGTGCACCAATCAACTAAAAAAAGAGGCACAAAATGAGCCCAATAAAAGATGCATAATATTTGCCACTAAAATTGAAAAGATACACAAAGTGTATTAAAAATCAAAAGATGTGCAAAGTACACTAAATAATTATAAAAGAGGCACACAATAAGCCCACAAAGATAGAATCTTCCTCATCTTTTAGATCTTTAAAAAATCTTAAAAGAATAATGTGCCACTTAATATATTCAAATGCTTGAGAGTGAAAATCATGATTTCTAATTCATTGATTTGCAATACTATCGTATAAGATATGTTTTTTTGGAATGAGGTATGAAAGGATCCAGTTTCTTATCTAACTTCTTATTTTTTGAATTAGATTTTATTTCAAAGGAATTTGAACCTGTAAGGTGTCCGAGGTAGGAGTTATGAAAATTAATTTTCTAACTTTTCTAGATTTTAGCCCATCAATTTATTCTTATTGGCTTTTGAATTAAAAATTAAGGAAAACTTTTGATTTGCTGGAGCAGGTCAATTTAAAAAAAAAAATAATTTTGGTGTTGTTTTCTTGTTTTAATTTTTTTTGTTTTTTTTTGGTTTGATGTTGATCTTTTTTTATGATTTTTGGGTCCCTTGGTCATTCTTCTCCATCATTCTTTTTTTTTTCTTTTTTGGTCACATCATCCTGGACGATCCCTACATCATCTTGGACGATATGATCAAATCATCCCCATCTTGATCCAACGTCTGATATGTACCAATTATTAATGATTATCTTAGATGATACACCTCATTATCCTAGACGATCCATATGGCAGTAGTTGGATGATTTGAATTCGGCTCGTCCAATTCATTTAATGCATATCATCCTGGATGATCCACCTAATCATCCTGGACGATACCTTTAGTCAAAAGTCGTCCAACCTGACTCATTGGGATGATCGCCTGTGTCTAATCATCGTGGATGATATCTGATCGTTGAAAGTTTGATAGGGATGCTAAGCCCTTATGAACTAGTCCTGAGGCTAACCAAGAGGGGGGGGGGGTAAATTAGTAGTTTTAAAATTTTTTTAGCAACAGGAAAGATCTTTTAATAATTTGCAGCGGAAACGAATAAACATACTAATGAAAAGATTAATCACATATTTCACCCAAGCAGATAATAACAGAAAAATAAAGTGCATAAAATAATCAGAAAGAACACACCTGATTTTATAGTGGTTCGATCAACTTGAGCTACGTCCACTCCTTGGAGCCTCCCCTCCGGGTATTGCACTAATACTAAGTGACACTCCTTCTGCTCCCATAGTAAGATGGAGAAGCCTGTATAAAAACTCCTTTCCACCAACCCGGTGAGGAAGAGAACCTGAACTCCTTTCGCTTCCTCTTGAAGCAGGCAGAGAACCTGAACTCCTTTTGCTTCCTCCTGAAGCAGGCAGAAAACTCGAATCTTCTTGCGAATAATCCTCCCACAGAAACACCGACAAGATAAGGGATGATGAATGGAGAAGACGACTCAGATCCTTGCTTGGAGCAACCTTTGTGAATCCCTCACATACTCCCCCTCACAAGATCCTCTCTCTCTCCCAAGCTCTCTCTCTCTCAAGGTTTTCTCTGGTAAGGAAAGTGGCAAAAGATTTTTCTTGTTTGAAGAAAAAGATCTTAAATAGGAGGGCTCAAAAATTACCCTAAATTTTAACTGGTCGGTAAATATCATCTAGGACGATTGATGGATCGTCCTGTACGATCAGTGTAAAAACTCATATATCAGCCTGGACGATCTGGTTTCTTTGGACAATTAGAAGATAAAATTTTTTTAGATCGTCCCGTATAATTTTGCGATCGTCCGAGACAATTAGTGTAAATCAGGAATTTCATCTAGAAGATCATGCTGGTCGTCCAGGAAAACTTATGTTGGATTATCTCAAAATGACTAAATCATCCAGAATGATATCTCTATCATCCTGTATGCTTAGTTCAAAACACCCAAAATCGTCCTGCACATAGTTCAGTTCAGCCTGCACAAAATATTCTGTACGATTTAAAATGACTTGATCATCCGGGATGATATTTTTATCATCCCGTATGATTAGTTCAAACTCGGGCATTTCATCCAGAAGATAGTTCGATACGTCCAGGTGAAATGCTCTGGACGATCAGGATTTTGCACATATCATCCGGTATGATATTGCGATAGTCCCGGACGATATGACCGTATCAATTAAAAATTAATTTCTTTTCTTAATCACCAAACTAATTTAGGCATAACTATAATAGATCGTCTAGGATGATATACGTATCGTCCTGGATGATCAGACCAAATATCTGAAAATAAAAACTTGGCTAACTTGATCTAGTGGTTGAGAATTTCTGATTTGAGCCTATCATTCTGTACGATATGTGTATCATCCAGTACGATATGCTTAATCAAACCAACTTAACATGGTCACCCTAATTAGGGTTTCTATTTTTATTGGATCATCCATGATGATATGAATATCGTCCATGATGATATGAGCAAAACTTGAAAACAGAGACTCTAACTCACTAAAACTCTCCCCCTTGGTGTGTGTGTGCAAGGTTACTTAGCTAGGGGATCAATTATACTACATTTGACTCAAGAAAGGTAAAAATTATAATTTGAACACAGAAGAACCCAATCTTGAGTTGGCTTGGACTGCATTTGATTATTTGTACCTGAAATATTAGTCAACCAAAAACAGAGCACAAAAATGCTTGTTATCATCAAAATTGTAATCCTTAAATCCAGATTTGCAATAATCTCCCCCTTTTTGATGATGGCAAATATTTACTTAGTAGTTTTAAATAAAACAGACAGGAGTAATCAACGCATATACGAGGCAAGATTTTTCATTTCAAATTTTACTAAACATTAACAAATAGTGACACTAAATATAATAAAGGAAAAAACTACAACACAAAAATAGTAAAAGAAAGTACTAGTAACTCAAAAACTAACTCCCCCTTTTGACATAATAAAAAGGAGGAAGAATAGATAAAACAACACAAATAGTAAACATCACAACAGAGAAAACTAATAAAGAGGTGGATCCTGATCAGAAGGAGGAGGAGGTGGTGGCTGAAAATAGCTGTGAATGGTGGCGAACTGTTCACCAAACTAGGCTATATCCTGGTCATGCTGTTGTTGTTGGTGAGTCACGTAGGATTCGATGCGGGCCTCCCACTGGTCAAAGCTCTGCACTAAGTGATCCAAGGGTGATGCTATACGAAGAGGAGCAGGTGTAGTAGGTGCAGCTAGCTCAGGAGTAGCTTCCCCCTCTTCTCCCTCAACATCCTCTGTGGGCTCCGGATGAAGTCTTGTGCTGTGGAGAGTATGAAAGGAGCTGTTGGAGAAGAAGATAGGTGGGATTCTTTCTGGATTTGGATATTGAAAATTATATTTCGTTTCAAGGGCATAGTGTATCAGATGTCCTAAAGCTAGATTGGGGCGTCTCCTGTGGCCCAGATCCTGAATTATAGTCAATTATTTAATATAGCAAAAAAGTAAATCAGTTGCATTAAAGTCTCGATGGGCCAGGATGGAGTAGGTAGTGATGGAGGGCAAAAAAGTGATATGGATGCAGTCCCCAGCCTTAGGAATGATAGAGGAGCGAAGGATATGTTGGATTGTCCTAGCATCCTTGACTAGGGAGGAATAGGCCTAGTCGTGGTATTGGGCATTTGTGTTACAAAGGAAGTGGTTGGCGACACTCTAATTAAAATCAGGCTACAAGATGAAGCTTATCACCAGTGATTGACAATTAAAGAATATTATGAAAGTCCTGGAGGGTGAGTTCTATAGGTCACTGATTAACAAAGGAGTGAAGGCTAGAGTAGTCAGAGGTAATATGAAGATTGGCGAAGAAAACCCTAAGAATTTTAGTGCTGAAGGGAAAAGCTAGAGTAAGAATGATGGTGAGGGATGTGTGAGCAAACAGATTAAGTATCGGATATGTGAGGGTTCGTGGATTCATAATTTTTGAGATTGTGATCCCAGCATCATTGTATCTTTGAAATACAGCTTGATCAGCTGCATCAGGAGAGCAGGGATCGATAGTTCTCCTAGAAGAACTAGCACCCCGTTGCCTGGATCTCTTACCACCAGCCATTTGAAGAAGAGGGGATGAAGGATTGAAGGAAGAAGGGTGAAAAGAGTTGAAGAAATTGGCTTTTTAAATAGAAATCATCCCGTTCGTCCAAGATAATCGTAGGATCATCCAGGATGATATGAGCAATTATAATGGCCAGGACGATTGGTCAAAAATACGGTCGGATCGTCAAGGACAATCAGGTATTGTCCAAGATGATAAGATAAAGACGATCGTTGCTAGGAGACAGGCTGGATGACTTTTGACAAAAAGTGTCGTCTAGGATAATTAGGTGGATCGTCCAGGACGATAGGTAATAAATGAATCGGATGGGCCAAATTTACATCGTCCAACTACTGCCACGTGGATCGTTCAGGACGATGAGGTGTATCGTCTAGGACGATCACTAATAATTGGTGCATCTCAACCGTTTGATCATGGTGGGGATGATTTGAATGGATTATCCAGGATAATGTATGGATCGTCCAAGATGATGTGATGATCGTCTAGGACGATGTGAAGAAAAAGTAAAGAAAATGAAGGATGGAGAGGAAAGATCAGGGATCCAAAAAATACATAAAATAAAAAAAAATAAAATTAGATTAAATAAGAATAGAAACGAGAAAAACAAAATTAAAAACAACAATTTTTTTTAATCGATCAATTCGAGTAAGCTAGAATTTTTCCTTAATTTTTTTTGAGCAAAAAACCAATAAGAAGAAGATTGACAATGCCGAAATCCAGAAAAGTTGGAAAAATTGACTTTCATAACTCCTACCTTGGACACCTTACAGATTCAAATTCCTTTCAAATAAAAGTTTAATTCAGAAGAAAATAACTTAAATTAAAAAAGAGATCCTTTTAAGCCTCGTTCCAGAAAAATAACTAATATAATAGTGTTACAAAGTAAGGAATCAGAAATCATAATTTTTCGTCTCAAGCTTTTGAAAATATTAAGTGGTGCATGAATTTTTCTAAGACTTTTAAAGATCTTAAAGGGAAGAAAGCTTATTTCTTTGTGGGCTCATTTTGTGCCTCTTTTTTAATTTATTTTACGCTTTGCGCATTTTTTAATTTTTGGTACACTTTCTGTATCTTTCTAATTTGGCGATGTTACACATCTTTTTAGCTTTGGGCTCATTTTGTGCCTCTTTTCATTTTGGCACTCTTTGCGCGTGTTTTGTAAGCTTGCTTCCTTTCATAATCGTTAAAGAATCTTAGCTGTGAAATTACCTTTCAGACATAAGAGACGACCAAACTCACTCTTTATAATAAGAAAGAGTAATTCACAAAATAAAAATCATACATCATATGATAAGTGCAATCACTTGATTAAGAAAAATATAATCATGATTTAAAGCTTTGAAAATATTATTCATATGAGGTAGATTAATATAGAAAGAAAAAAATAGGTCTCTATTTCAAAAACTAACTTTTTAATTTTGAAGAAGATTTTTATCCAAAAGAAATAATACACCATTAAAGAAGTTAGAGGAAGAGAAATAATCATCAACATTTCGTTCATTTATCAAATTCGAGGAGTTAATCTCTGCTTACAAGATTTTAAACGAAAAATAAGGTAAAACTCTTAGTCAAAAATCCAGTTTATTAGCAGTAGTGAGCAGTGATTTGATTTAGAGGTGAGTAAGCAATAAATAAAAAATAAGAAGGAAGAAGAACAGACATGTGAAAATCAGTAAATAAAAATCAACAAATGAAAATCAGCAGGAAATAATCAAATCTGATAAGCCAATCAAACAATAATAATCTACAGGAAAGGAAAAATTCTAAAGTAAAACGGACAAACAAATCAAACAAAAACTAAAGCAAAATGAAGAAAATAGAAAATATCAGAAGTCAGTAATCATCAGATTTATGCATTTATGTCAATCACACCCAATTTGGTCCTCAAAATATTGAATGAGTCAAAGTTCAGTGGTTTAGTAAAGATGTGAGCCAGTTGATTTTCAGTTGCTATATGATGTATCTCAATGTCCCCTTTTGTAGCATGGCCCCTAATGAAGTGAAGTCTTATATCAATGTGTTTGGTTCTAGAATGTTGGATTGGATTCTTAGAAATACAGATGGCACTGGTATTATCATATAGAACTGAAATTATGGCAACAGGTAATCCTAAATCCAAAACTTGTTGCTTCAACCAAAGGACTTGGGCCACACAACTTTATAAGGCAATGTACTCAGCTTCAGTAGTGAAAAGTGCAACTGAGTTCTATTTTCTACTGGACCATGAGACTAAAGACTGACCTATGAATTGGCAAGTTCCAGAAGTGCTCTTTCTTTCTACCTTACACCCTATAAAATTAGAATCATAATATCCAATAATCTCAAAAGAAGTGCTGTGCCTAGGGTACCAGATTCCTAGGTTTGGGGTCCCTAAAAGATATCTAAGAATTCTTTTAACAGCAGTTAGGTTGGACTCTTTAGGATTAGCTTGAAATCTAGCACAAAGATAAACACTAAACATAATATCAGGTCGGTTAGCAGTCAGGTAAAGTAGTGATCCAATTATTCCCCTAAACTTCTTCTGGTCAACAGATTTTCCATTTAAATCCTTATCTAACTGAACAGTGAAACTCATAGGAGTGTTGATTGGCTTAGCGATGTCTATTTCATATTTTTCAAGATGTCCTTAGTGTATTTTGATTGATTTAAAAAGGTTCCATCATCCATTTGCCTTATGCTAAACCCCAAAAAGTAAGACAATTCTCCCATCATACTCATCTTAAACTCCTTATTCATTATCTTAGAAAAATCATCACATAAACTTTTATCAGAAGATTTAAAAAGTATATCATGAATATAGATATAGATAATGAGTAAATCATCTCCTACTCTCCTTAGAAAAAGGGTGATGTCTACGCTCCCCTTAACAAACTATCTTTATAATAGGAATGTGCTTTGGCTCTCATACCAAGCTCTGGGTGCCTGTTTCAATCCATATAAGGCCTTTTTTAATTTATAAATATGATTTGCATATTGGGAACTCTTAAAACCTTGGGGCTATTCTACAAAAACATCCTCCTTTATTATCCCATTCACAACGGTACTCTTGACATCCATTTGAAATAACTTAAATATCTTATAATAGGCAAATGCTAGTAGCACTCTAATGGCTTCTAATCTAGTTACAGGGGCAAAGGTCTCCTCAAAATTAATCCCTTTAATTTGATTGTACCCCTTAGCCACCAATCCTGTCTTATTCCTAACCACCACACCAGAATCATTCATCTTATTCTTAAAGACCCACTTGGTTCCCACTACAATTTGATTCCTAGATCTTTCTACTAACTCCCAAATATCGTTTCTTACAAATTAATTCAATTCCTCTTGCATAGCTAAGATCCAAAATTCATCAGAAAGGGCTTGATTGATGTTGGTGGGTTTAGTCATTGAGATAAAGGCAGAGTGGTTTACTTCCTTCCTAAGTCCATGCCTAGTCCTAACACCTTCAGAAGGGTCTCCTAAGATCAGTTCTTTAGGATGACTCGAAGAATATCTCCAATCTCTAGGCATAGTGTTTTGAGGCTCTACCCTTTCCTCCAGATTTGCATTTTCATCTACATGGGTAATCTTTTATACGTCTTCTTCTTCCTCAACTCTAGTCTCCTTAGGATCAGATTCATCAAATACCACATGAGTTATCTCCTCCACCACCAAAGTCCTCTTATTAAACACCCTAAAGGATTTCCCCATACTAGAATAGCCTAAGAACACTCCTTCATCAGATTTGGTGTCAAATTTTCCTAAGAATGATTTCTCATTATTCAAAATTAAAACCTTACAGCTAAAGACATAGAGGTGGGAAAGGTTTGGAGTTCTACTCTTAATGATCTCATAAGATGTCTTATTCAGATTGGATCTAACATTCACCCTATTTAGCACATAATAGGCAGTGTTCACCGCTTTAGCCTAAAAGTATTTTAGAAGTGAATACTCAGCAAGCATGGCTCTAGCGGCTTCCACTAAGGTCCTATTCTTCCTTTTAGCTACCCCGTTTTACTGAGGGGTCTTAGGAGCTGAAAAGTTGTGACTAATCTCTTGCTCCTCATAGAATGTTCTAAATCTCATATTTTCAAACTCCCCCCATGATCACTATGGATGGTCAAAATCTCACAACCTAACTTCTTCTGAATCCAAGTAGAGAAAGATTTAAATTCATCAAATGACTCAGATTTATGTGACAGAAATTAAGCTTGGGGACACCTCTAACTATATCCTTTTGGGTGACTCTCCTAAGGGTTTTCATACTGGTATGACATAATCTCCTGTGCCACAACCAAGACTCATCAGCATCAATTTTTAAGCAAATTAAAACATCAGTTTTAAAGCAGTTTACATCCAGCATATAGATAATATTGATCTTTTGTCCCTATAAAATAATTTTATCATTTAAGTTTATAATGTAGAAAGTGGGCAGAAACTTGATGTTGTATCCTTTGTCACAGAGTTGACTGATGCTCAGCAAGTTGTATTTCAATCCATCTACGAGCAAAATATTATTAATAATAAAATTTTTTGAATCACCAATTATACCTGCTCATACCACCCTCTTGGTGGTGTTGTCTCCAAGTGTAACCTTGCCTCCAGCCCTAGCCTCTAGCAAAATAAATTGATTTGCATCTTATGTCATATGTCTTGAGTATCCGATGTCCAGGTACCACATGCTCTCACGAGGTCTTGTGTGAGAGCATACCTACAAAATTATTAAATGTCATATTTAGGAACCCAAACAAGTTTGGGTTCCTTCTTATAAAAAAAAGATTACAATGCATGTGTGCTGTGCTGTGAAGCATGCAATTTGGGCCTCCACACCTAATGTGTACTATGGTGAATAGTGTATGTGTGGGAGATGTGTCCTAACATGCCACAAGAAAAATATCTAACACCAGGAAGAGGGTTAACTAATTTATGTGGGTGATAGTGCCTCTTCCTAGGTTTGAATGAAACATGCTTTGATGATTTTGAAACAGATTCTTCAAAAGGTGGAGGTGCATAAAACTGTGCAAAAGTAAGAGATATTTTATTTTTCTCAAAAGCACTAATTTTTACTCTTAGAAATTCATTCTCCTTTTAAGACTTGCAATTTCAAATTTTAATGCATGCTCACTGCTACCAAGTCACATGCCATGGTATCTAGTTTTTTAAATGCTTTCTCTAAGTCAACATGCGATGTTATTAATGAATCATGCTTTGATGATAAATTAGAATTCTTTTTATTCAATTCATCAAATTCATTAAGTAAAGACATGTGATTGCTATCAAGTGTAGAATGATCTTTAATCAAAACATCATACTCTTTTCATAAATTTAAGAATTCTAATTTCAAGTTGGCATGGGTTTTCTTTAGTTTGCTATATGATGAATGAATTTTCTCAAAAACATCTAGCAATTGATCATAAGTTAGCTCGCATACCTCTTCTTGATCAGACTGACCAGGATGATTATCAGCCATCAGACATAAGTTTGTAGTCTCCTCTTCAGCTTTAGTCTTAGAGGAGTCAATGAAGAATCTGCCCAGAGCGCCTTTTGAATCCACTTCTTGTCCTTTCTGAACTTGGCTTTCTCCTCACCATTCTCTTTGCTTGGTTGAGCCTTAAGTGTAGGATAATTAGCCTTTATGTGTCTAGGCTTCCTGCATTCAAAACAAACAGTATCAGATGAACCTTTAAAATTTTTGCTAACTCTTACCTTTGTTCCACTTTTGAAAGTTCTTATATTTCTTCCTTAGAAAGATTTTGAATTGCCTAGTAATTAAGGCAACATCATCGCTGTCAGACCCGAAAGAGTTAGTGTCAGTATCGTTGACCTTCAGCGCCACAGTTTTCTCCTTCTTTTTCTTACCTGCATCAAGCTGTCTTTGGTTCACCCCTTGCTCGTAAGAAATAAGTGATCCAAGTAAGCTATCAATAGAATATGCATTCAAATCCTTAGATTCAGTGATCGCAGTTATTTTTGCATCATAGAAAGAGGGCAAGCATCTCAAGATTTTATTGACTTTTTTATAGTTGGTTAGTTCTCTTCCTAAGGCATGTAGGGATGTTATAATCTGTGTAAACCTAGTAAACATTTCAGATATAGACTCACTAGGTTTCATGCAAAAAAATTTATAATCAAGAAGTAATATGTTTAACCTAGACTGTTTGACTTCAGATGTACCTTCATAAGTGATGCACAATCTATCCCAAATTTTTTTACCAGTTGTACAAGTAGAGACACACATGTAATCCTCAAATTTTAAGGCACAGAAAAAATATTTCAAATATTTGGCATTTAGTTGGGCTAAGTCCCGATCATCAAAAGTCTATTCATTGAAAGGCAGTTCAGTTTAACATTATTAACCATTCTAAAAGGTGCTTCATAGCCATTCTTAACAAGCATCCACATACGATAATCTATATATTGAAGAAAAGTGGATATGCGAGTTTTTTAAAAATTAAAAGGTATGTTATCAAACAATGGTAGACGTGTAATTGAATAACCTTCAGCAGTATTTCTATTACTAAAGTTAGCCATGGATCAAATTCAAAAGTTTTTAAATTTTATTTTCGAGTCCTGCTCTGATACCACTTGAAAGTTTGATAGGGATGTTAAGCCCTTATGAACTAGTCCCGAGGCAAACCAAGAGGGGGGGGGGGTGAATTGGTAGTTTTAAAAATTCTTTAGCAACAGAAAAGATCTTTTGATAATTTATAGTGGAAACGAGTAAACACAGTAATGAAAAGATCAATCACAGATTTCACCCAAGTAGATAATAACAAAAAAATAAAGTGTAGAAAATAATCAGAAAGAACACACCAGATTTTATAGTGATTTGGTCAACTTGACCTACGTCCACTTTTCAAAGCCTTCCCTCTGGGTATTGCACTAATACTAAGTGACTCTCCTTCTACTCCCACAGTAAGGTGGAGAAGCCTGTACAAAAAGTCCTTTCCACCAACCCGGTGAGGCAGAGAACCTGAACACCTTTCACTTCCTCCTGAAGCAGGTAGAGAACTTGGTCTCCTTTTGCTTCCTCCTGAAGCAGGTGGAGAACCCGAATCTTCTTGCGAACGATCCTCCCACATAAACACTGACAAGATAAGAGATGACGAATGGAGAAGATGACTCAGATCCTTGTTTGGAGCAACCTTTGTGAATCCCTCACAAACTCCCCCTCACAAGATCCTCTCTCTCTCCCAAGCTCTCTCTCTCTTTCTCAAGATTTTCTCTTTTAAGAAAAGTAGTAAAAGATTTTTCTTGTTTGAAGAAAAAAATCTTAAATAAGAGGGCTCAAAAATTTCCCTAAATTTTAACTGGTCGGCAAATATCTTCCAGGACGATCGATGGATCGTCCTATACGATCAATGTAAAAACTCATATATCAGCCTGAACGATCTGGTTTCTCTAGATGATTAGAAGACAAAAATTATTCAGATCATCCCGTATGATTTTACGATCGTCTGGGATAATTAACGTAAATCAAGAATTTCGCCTAGAAGATCGTGCTGGTCGTCTAGGGAAACTTATGCTGGATGATCTCAAAATGACTAAATCGTTTAGGATAATATCTCTATCGTCCTATATGCTTAGTTGAAAACACCCAAAATCATCCTGCACATAGTTCGGTTTGGCCTGCATAAAATGTTCTGTATGATTTAAAATGACTTGATTGTCCGGGATGATATTTATATCATCTCGTATGATTTGTTCAAACTAGGGCATTTTGTCCAAGAGATAGTTCGGTTCGTCTAGGTGAAATGCTCTTGACAGTCAGGATTTTACACATATCGTCCTATACGTTATTGCAATTATCCCGGACAATATGATCGTATCAATCAAAAATTAATTTCTTTCCTTAATCACCAGAGTAATTTAGGATGATTGTAATGGATTGTCTAGGATGATACACGTATCGTCCAGTATGATCAGACCAAATCTCTAAAAATAAAAACTTGCCTAACTTGGTCTAGCGGTTGAGAATTTTTGATTTGAGCCTATCGTCCTGTATGATATGTGTATCATCCAGTACGATATGCTTTATCAAACCAACTTAACATGGCCACCCTAATTAGGGTTTCTATTTTCATTGGATCGTCTAGGACGATATGAATATCGTCCAGGAAGATATGAGCAGAACTTAAAAATAGAGACTCTAACTCACTAAAACTCTCCCCCTTGATGTGTGTGTGCAAGGTTACAAAGCTAGAGGATCAATTACACTACATTTGACTCAAGAAAGGGAAAAATTACAATTTGAACACACATACGGACCCGATCTTGAGTTGGCTTGGAGTGCATTTGATCGTTTGTACCTGAAATATTAGTCAACCAAAAATAGAGCATAGAAATATTTGTTATCATCAAAATTATAATCCTTAAATCCAAATTTGTAATAATTGTCCTAGATGATCTGACCACCTTTTTGACCAATCATCCTGGCCATAATGTCCCTCCTTTCTTCTACTCCAATAACTCTTTCCATGTTCTTCACAGTACTCGACTTCATTCGGAGCCCAGCATGAATATTGAGGGAGAAGAGGAGGAAGCTGCTCTTAAGCCTATTCATGCACATGCTCCTCTCTATCTGGAGTAATCGTTAGATCACCTGGTGCATAGGTTTGACTAGTGGGAGGCCCGCTTTGACTCCTACGTGGTTGCCTAGGAGCAGCTGCACACTGAGGATGTGAATCGATTTAATGGCTACGCAGCCCAGCAGTAGAAGTAGCAGCACGACTAAGACATGGCCTGGTTTGGAGAATAGTTTGCCACCATCCACAGTCTATTTCAGCCACCACCACCTCCTCCTCCATCTGATTAGGGTCCCTCTTTTTACTAGCTTAATTGCTTTTCCTGTGTTTTGGTGGTATTTTTTTACTGTCTTTTTTATATTTTTCTCTGATATTTCTTTTCTATTTTTCCCTTTTTGAGATGTCAAAAGGGGGAGTAGTTTGGTTATTAGTAGCATTCTGGTTCATTGTATTATTTTCCTGACTAATAGAAATTGCATTCCTTAGTTTTTATGGCTCTATTTTTTTATTTACTGAATTTAAAATTATCTAATAAATATTTGCCATCATAAAAAAGGGGAGGTTATTACAAATCTGGATTCAAGAATTATAATTTTGATGATAGTAAATGTTTCTATTTCTATTTGAGTGCCTAACCTTTCAGGTTCATAAGATCAATTACAATCAAGCCAGCTTAAGATCGAGTCACTCTGTTTGTGTTTCAGGTTTAATATAATTTTTCACCTTTCTTGAGTTAAGTGTAATGTAATGGATCCCCAAGCTATGCAATCTTACACACACACACACACACATGGCGAGAGTTTTAGTGAGTTAGAGTTTCTATTTTAATTTTGTTTATATCATCCTAGATGATCCATTAAAAATAGAAACCCTAACTAGGGCAGCCGTGTTAAGTCGATCTGATTAAGCAGATCATCCTGGATGATACACCCATCGTATAGGATGATATACTCAAATCAGAAATTCTCAGCCGCTAGACTAATTTAGGTAAGTTTTTATTTTTAGATTTTTGGTCTAATCATCCCTGACGATTTATTACAATCATGCCTAAATTAGTCAGGTAATTAAGGAAAGTTATTAAGGCTTGATGGATCGATCACATCATCTTGGATGATCTCAAGATCACCTTGGATGATCAATTGGAAATCCTCATCATCTAGTGCAATTCACTTGGATGACCCGAATTGTCTACCGAATGATATTGCCATTTTTGAACTAATCATACATGATGATAGAGATATCATCCTGGATGATCAAGTTATTTTGAAATCGTCCAGCATAGTTGCCCTGGATGACTCGAACTGTGTATCAGACGATAATGGGATTTTTTGAACTAATCGTACATGACGATATACATTTCATCCTAGATGATCAAGTTAATTTCTTTTGATCATGTAGGCTTTTCTCCTGGACATCTTGAACTATCTTCTAGATGATATTCCTGATTTAAATTAATCATCTAGGACGAGCGTAAAATCATCCCAGATGATCTGAATAGAGGAACCAGATCGTTCAGGCCAGAAGGTGGTGATTTACACTGATCGTATTGGATGATTGACAGATCATCTTAGATGATCTTTGATGATAAGTTAAAATTTAGGGTAATTTTTGAGCCCTTCTATTTAAGATCTTTTCCTTGTTACTGTTGAAATCTTTTAACATTGTCCTTTCTTGAGAGAACTTTGAGAGGGAGAGGGAGAGCTTGGGAGAGAGAGAGAGAATCTTGTGAGAGGGAGTTTATGAGGTGTTCATAAAGGTCACTCCAAGAAAGGATTTGATTCATCTTCTCTAGTCATCATCCCTTATCCTTTGGTGGCTCTATGGGAAGGATCGTCTGCAAGAAGATCAAGGTTCTCTGCCTGCTTCAGGAGGAAGGAAATGGAGGTAAGGTTCTCTACCTACTTCAGGAGGAAGCAAAAGAAGTCTGGGTTCTCTGCCTCACCAGGTTTGTGAAAAGATATTTTGTAAAGGCTTCTCTATTTTGCTGTGGGAGCATAAGGAGAGTCACTTAGTTTTAGTGCAATACTTGGAGGGGAGGCTGTGGGGAGTGGATGTAGGTCAAGTTGATCGAACCACTATAAAATCTAGTGTGTTCTTTCTTCTATCGTTCTGCTTTTTAATTTCTGCACTCTACTTTTCTATGGATGATCGTGTGATTAAAGTTATTATCTTAGTTGATTAATCATTTTCACATCATCATGAAATTGTAATTATTTTAAAACATTTGAAAAGGTTTTCAAAATCATTTGTTGCTCATGAATTTTTAAAACTACCAATTCACCCCCCTCTTGGTTCACCTCGGGCTAGTTCATAAGGGCTTAACATCCATAACGAACTTTTAGCCTGATCCTCTTGTACCACTAGATAGGAGTGGACACGGCTCCGACTATTGAACAAATATTTAGTCACGATAATGAATAAAATATTTATTTTATAGTTCATATTAGGCCTTTAAAGCCTAATAAATGAATGGTTCATCGCCAAAGATATAAAACTAACGAACCTGATCCTTTGTCGATAAGTTGATAGAGTCGACAAGGTTCAGTCAGTTAACAAGAATGTCCCCATATACCCCGTTGATGGCCGTGTTGAATGTAGATCTCAACTGAAGGGGTTATTTCTAAATATTTTATATGCTTCCTAAATGCCCTCAAACGCCCATAAAATTCAGAACTCCAAAAATCTCAAAGTCAAAGATATTTAAAATTAAAATTAAGTCATTAAATACTTAAAGAAAATACATACCCACCCTTCGCAAAAGTCTTTCGAGGTGGACAAATCTAAAAACCATCTCAGCTCACAAAGACATCCAACAATTCTGACTGATCATTTATTGGTGATCATACTATACAAACATCCCATTCATACTGTACAATATATGTCGCACTCATCATTGGCTGAATTGATTTTGGTTGGTATGATATTTAGTATTGTATCAAACTGTATGAACAACTATTCTTTTTGTAAGATATAACTAGTCAAAGATCATCCAGGCTGATGCCTCAGGATGGCCATTTTAATACTAATCATCTAGTATGATTCTGATCGTACTATATGCTAGGACTAACTTTTTTGATTGATTGGACTGGATGAATTAAATTCTTTCAATCATACATCGTATTATGTGATATGCATGATTTCTATTTAAAGGGAGGAATCACAAGCATCCTCTTCACACCAATCCTTCCTCTCAATCTTTCTCTCTTCCTATATAAGTTTCAACTCTTTATAATGGCTGGTTGAAAGCATTCAAGGGCTCTCATGGGGAGTCCATCTAGACATCCAGTTGATCCCTATTTTACTTAGGTAGTGGATTAAGAGGCATATCACCCCTTCTAAGATAATAAATCAATAAATTCTTAACTTTTAGGTACTCAGTGTTTTTGCTCACACCACCCTTCAATTCATTCTTACTCTAGCATTTTCATTCAATTCTAAGCTCCTCTATGAATACTTTGTTATTCTTTGAGTCAACAGTGAGGGCACTACCTATCAATCTTATGTCAATTGGAGGCCCGTAGAAATCACATATCAAGACTTTGATCAATTTTTTCACTTTTCTACTACTAGTCAAAAAGTTTACTTTTTAGCATTCCGCCCTAACTATAATTGATTACCTGTTAACACCATCCTTAGGGAGTCTTTAATAAATGGTCACATTCCTCATGTTAACACCTTAGTCCAATCATTCAACACATCCTTCAAAATTCAATCTTTCCAAAAGATGGTGGTAGGATAAGCATCATAAATCTTCTATCCCTCACTACCATCTTTATCATGGCTGAGATTGATTTCAATGTAGCTGATCTGATTATTTGATACATTGAAAACCTTACCTTCATTAGTGATCCCAGAAATAAGTGAAAGCCAAATCTTGCATTAGGTCATGTCATTGCTTATGTTCTGAAATCAAATACAATCTTCAATTTCCTACACCATTCAACTATCTTCCAGTCTTCTATCTAAATAGTTCCTTGCATATCCATCATAATACTCATCACCGAAATGTTCATTATATGGAACCCAAGCCAGAGGAGGCAGAGGGAGGTCCGGCACCAGCACTAGCACCAGTACTTATACACCAGCCTTCTCAATATGAGATAGTGATTCAGAGATTTGATCAGATGGAGACTCACTTCGACTCTTACATCATAGAGCAGCATCAATAGAAGTAGATTCATATGGCATGGTTTGGAAAGCAATTTGCATCCCTTCATCGATACTTTCAACCACATCCACCACGACCAACTTATCAAAGACCTTCTTATTTTTAGCATGTGTTGTTTATTATAGCTTATGTCAATGTTTTTCTTTTCATTATCTTGTTTATTTTGTTTTTCTTGTTATGCTTAGTCATTCCTCCTTTTTGGTAATGTCAAAAGGAGGAGTAGAATTGTGTTGGTAGGTTATAGTTCTACTTTGCTATGATTAGTTAATTTTAATGTATTTCTTATTTAAGATTATGTGTTGTTCTAGTTCTTCTCATTCAATCTCTTAAAATTAAAAAAATCCCTATTTAAAAAAAAAAACTCAATTAATGAGGGTGAGTTTTGGACATAATAAAATTACTTTGAAATCGTAATTAACAATGTTTGCCATCATAAAAAAGGGGGAGATTGTTGCAAATCTCGACCTAGGTCTTATGATTTTGACAATAACAAACATTATTAGGTTGTCTACTATGTCATCATCTATTATTATTATTATTCGATATTTATTCTTATACATAAACATTTCAGGTCTATCGTACACTGCACAAAGAGATCAACTCAAGACTGGGTAAAATATATTAAAGTTTCTTTAAGAGTCTATATTTTTACTTTTATTTAATTCTACATTTCTTGAGTCAAAGCCTTGTATTTGGTGGATGCTAAACTTGGTGACCATGCACAAATATAGAGGGGATTGAGAAAGTGAGAAAATTAGAAATGTAATTTTCTGAACTAATCATATTGTATGATTCATATCATGCTGTATGGTTAGGTATTCAAAAAATCATTATAATGACTAATTAGCATTATTAAAGTTCTTTTTACTCATCATACTATAAGATCCATATCATGCAGGATGATTAGTAGAAATCTTGATCTTAGTCACCAATCATATTTTAGGCAATATTTTGAAATCCAATTTTTATATAAATCATACCGTACGATATATTATACTATATATTATCAACAAATCATGCCTAATCTAATCCTACAGTTACAGGATTAAATTTAGATTAATTTATCAATTTTATCATACTATATAATTAGACCATTCATATTGTATGACCCGATCTCTATATGGGATGACAATTAATCACAACTTATCATACATGATGATAATCTAATTCAATTGAACTAATCATACTTGACGATTCCTTATATCATACTAAATGATTATCTCAAATACTTAAACTAATTGTATAGTACCCTATTCCTCATACAGAACTAACAAGGCTTTTTAAACTAATCATACTGTACGATCAGTGTAAATAGAATTGAATTATTAGGGTTTTTATGAAGCCTTATATTTAAGCTCACTTAATTGACTTGTTTCAAGTCTTTGGTTATTGGGTTTTTTGAAGTGTGAACTTTAAGAAGAGATCTTAGAAAGCCTTGGGAAGGAGAAATGAGAGTTTGTGTGAGGGAAAAGGAGTGTAAGGGGTTTTCACACAGTTTCTTAAAGCAAGCTTCTGCCTTATTTCCTCTGAGTGTCTTGCTTGGTTGCTTGGGTAGCTCTGGGAAGAAGAACGTTAGCCCAAAGGTCATCGAGGTTCTCTGCCTTCACCAGTAGGGAGAAAAAGGATTGTTAGGTTCTCTACCTTCACTAGGAGGGTGAAAAAGAAGTCAGGGTTCTCTGCTAAACTGAGTTGGTGAAAAGATTATAAGGTTTAACCGCCTGGTTGTGGGGGTAAAGGAGAGACACAAAAGTTTTATTGCAATACTTGAAGAGGAGGGCTCAAGAGAGTGGACGTAGGTCAGATGTAGGTCATTAATTGATCAAACTCCAATAATTTTTTTTTTATTTTTTTTAGTTTTACTTTCTATAATTTTCTTTTCTTTGCTTCATATTTCATAAAAATTGCATGTTGGAAAATTATAAGTTTGATAATATATTCATTTGAGTATCTGATCATCACCATAGTTATAAGTTTGTTTCATTAATTTGTTTCCATATTGGGTGATAACATTATTTATTTTATACTAGTAAGAAAATCTCAAAGATTATTTTGTGTTAAAGTAGTTTTTCAAAAATAACCAATTCACCCTCCCCCCCTTCTTGTGCCAAGATATACTTCAACGAGTCTTATCATCCTGCATCAAACTTTTACGACCAACACGATGCAGCAGAATAACCAAGCCCTTTGACCCCAAGAGATTCTTCTTAGAGTTTCCCTCAAGAAACACTTTGAAACATGGAGGAACTAGGTGAGCCTTGGCTGGAGCAACCATGTGTAGACACCCTCTCACACTCCCTTGCACCCATAAATCTCTTCTCCCTCTCTCAAAACTTCACCTCTATCTCCCTTCCCTCAATCACTCTCTTTAAAATCTTGCTTATAGAAGACTCAAACCCCTTGATTGCCAAAAGACATCTCTAAAGTCTATTAAGAAAGATTAAATAGTGGGCTTTCAAAAACACTAACAAATTTAATTCAGTTGCCTCTATTTTTATAATTTAATCTCAAGATACTACATTATGATTAGTTAAATCTTGGCCTATTAGTACTGTACGAGCATCAGTTAGTAAAGTATGATCAATTCAATTCTTTACTGATTATGTTGTACGAATGAAAGAAATTTTATTATGATTAGGTCAACTGAATTGCAGTCCATCCAGGAAGAATCTTAGGATGACTAAATATCATCTCTATTGATCGTCTTATTCGAACAAGTTCATATAGTACAATCTAAACCTTAATTATTGTAGATTTTCTTAATTAATTACAAGATCAAATTAGGAATTATTTAATCAAATTATTGCCCAATTTAATTAACTATAGAGTTTCTAATTACAAATTATCATCCAGTATGATGTGTTGTTCATTTTATATGATTAGTTATATTTTAAAATAATTTTTTTGTTAAATAAGTATTTTAATTAAAACTTATTTCTGCAAATATATGGTATGATCAAGATTGTATAGTATATTTTTTCAGAGAAATTAAAATATTTTCACTTATGCTCCCGCTATGTATGTGCATGATTGGAGAGAAAATTTCATTTTTTTTCAAAATTTTCCTTTCCTGATTTCCTGGTTTGTTTCATTATGGTGGAGGAGGGTCATCTGTCATATATTTCTAATGACCGAAATACCTCCATCCCCCTTTTTTCTAGGAATCCTAACCTTCGTTGGGGTTCCAAAGGCAGAAGTAAAGTTAATCGGGATGAGTTCTGTAATGCAAGGTTTAAACAACATCCATTAGTTATCAGTGAAGGACACATTTCACCTGTTCGTAATCCTGTTCTTGTGGAAGGAAAGGGAAAGGGAATTTTGGATGCTCAGATCCCAAGTGATAAGGAGAAGATATTATCTCCTAAGGCATTTCTTTCATCACCATTGAAAGGGATTGTATCCGAAATTGACGCTCAAGTAAATAATTTTGAAGCTTCATCATCCGCAGTTTCAATTTAAAAGTTAATCAGTTTTTGAATCCTTCATTATTATTATGTATCACAAGAGTTTGAATTTAGATATTGATTGGTCAGATAAGTGTCTGGATTCTAAAGTTAAAACTATTTCTGATAAGAGTATGGATTCTTTATCGATTTCTGATAAATCTGCTATCTATAAGAATGGATCAGTGAATGCCTAGGTTAAGGCTCAGCATATCAAAGTGAGTCATTTGGAATGAGATTCTGGTGACTCAGAAGATGCTAATGTTTTTAAACTTAACATTGAAAAGGAATGCAAAAATTTTCAATTACTGTAGCAAGTCGCTTGTGGTAAAAGTTTTTGGTAAATATGTTCCTTTTCTCTATATAGTATTAAATTGAGGCGTCAATGGAGTAAATTTGGGAGCTTTCATCTTACTTCATTGGGCCTTGATTGGATATTGTGTTCTTTCCATTCATCTCAAGCTATGGAAGAAGTGATAAGCGGAGGATTGTGGTATGTGGGAGGACATAAAATAGGGATGGATAATTGGACGCCTCAATTTTCCCCAATTTTATTGAAAGGGTTATCCTCACCTATTTGGATTTGGTTGCCACATTTACCTTTACGTTGTTGGGATGAGATTAATGTTACTAAGATTGTTTCAAAGATAGGTGTTCCTATGTTTTTAGATGGAAACATGTTTAAATGGGGAAGATGAGAATTTGCTAGAGCCTGTGTTCGTATTAATATGGACTATAAATTATCTCATGGAGTTTGGATTGAAGGTTTATATGAAAAATTCTTTCAGAAAGTGGAGTATGAAAAGATTTCTTCATTTTGTTTCAAATGTGATAAGATAGGCCATATAGTTGAAATGTGTGCTGATGTCAATAATAAAGGTCTAGCTAATGGCCTTAAGGAAGTAAAGAGTAATAGCTGTCTGGGGAATGTTTCAGTTTCTGCTAATATAATGATTGAGAAGGCATTATAGGGAAAAGTTTGTAATACGGATTCAAAAACTATGTATGGTCCTTGGATGCATGTGAAGTTTAGGAAAAATAGTGGAAATATGGGAAAAGTTTCCAGAATTTTGATTCTTTGAATCAAAAATTTTCTGTGAAACCTCAAGATCAGAAGGCTGATGCAAACCTACCCTCTTCCAATAAGTTTAAATTATTATCTCATGACAATTTTCCTGATGGTATGGCTACAGTTGTTGGAGATATGATATCTGAAGGGAGTATTCATGATTCTGTAATGTTAAAAGAACCACTTGTAGTTGAGGCAGTTCCTTTTGTTGATATTATATCTAAGAGTTCTACTGAAGAGCAGGTGAGTATAACAGAATTGGAAGTTATAGTTGGTGAAACTTGAAGTACTATGGAAAATGCTTTGAAGATAGTGTCTAGAGAGGTAGACCCTGATGTTGAAGGAAAGGATGGTTTGTCAATTCAAGCTGCTTCTGAAACTGAAGTGAAGAAAATTGATAAGCTGAGACTTGAAAGTATTCGTGGAGTGGGATCTCCACAGAAGATGGATGAATTATGGACTAAGTCATCTCCTAATCTTGATGATCCTAAGATAAGTTCAATTTCTTCTTGTCTTGATAATAGCAATAAGTATATAAGTTTGTTTAGTGTAAAACAAAAAAAAAAAGCACTAAACAACTTAAATTCTTAGGACCTATTGAGGATTTTCCTAGGAAAAGGAAAATTGATTGTAATTCGAAGAGTGATGGGGGTGATTTATTCAATATTGTTTCTTGATGACGACCATTACATTTTGGTTCGGGAAAGGAGGTGTTAAGAGGGAAGCTTCTTTTTATTTCAAAGTAGTTATTATGAGCAAAGAAGTTTGCATTATTAGTATAGCTGAATCTGAAGCTCAGGATTCAGATTTGGTTATTATGACCTTCTTGATTCATGAAGATTGTAAGCTTATATTTGAAGACATGGTTCATCATCCTTATTGGAGTACTCAGTTTAATATGAGGGATTATTTTTAGTATAAATATTTGGCTACATCAGATGCAGAGGTACAAGCTGATGATGCTAATTTTGGAAAAAAAATTTCTTGTAAAGGAATTTATCTTTGATCTGAAGTTACATGGGAGATCTATTGCTACCGTGGATGCTGATGAAGCTTCCTTAGGTGATCTTGCAGTTGAAGTTTGTTATCTTATAGTTTTTCTGTTAGATGTGTGTTATTTTTTTGTTTTTTGTGTAGTTTTTTATTTGCATTATGGAATTATAGTAATGATATTTGGGATTCTCACTAGTTGTTATTTTTTACCATTTTGGGAACCCTGAGATACTAACCAACCTTCTTGGTTGTTTAATAATTGTTTTCCCCATCACCCTAATTGGTTTAAACTGGGAAGTAGTGGATCTCATTTCCATTATGATAGTTTCATATTAACAAAAATATATTTGCTTTCTAGTTTGTAATAGTTATTATTTCCTGCTTTTAATGCAATTTGCATTCCTTCAAAAAAGAAAAGTGTATGTGCATGATTGCTAAGCTAATATACACCTTGTACAAAATAATGCCTTCGAAAAAAAAAGATTACAGACTCTTTAAAAAAAGATTAAACATTTGCTACCAAACCTTGAGTTCTAATCCATAGCTTTTCTTGGTGTATGTTAACCTAAAATATAAGTACATATAGTAAAATATATGCAATAATAATATATACGAGAAAATAAATAACATCCAATAATACTTGTTATCATCAAAACATAAGCTCGGTCCCATATTGCAATGAAATTTATGTACAATTGACTTTTTTGTTTAAGGTCATTTAAGAATAATATAAATTTAAATATTTAATGATTATAAAAATTAAATTTTATTTTAAGATGTGTTTTAATTTTTTTTCATCATTATTAATTTTAGGTTTCTTAGAACATAGCGCTCAAAAACTTTTGTGCTAGAAGTGAATGATTCGTAAGTCCTAGGCTAATATTTGTAACACTACCAATCCTCCTAAAATGGGATAGATGGGTTGCATAGAGTCCATCATTTTAATTAAGTGTTTTTAGTCCGTAGAGCTTCCCTTCCAGTACATCTTTGCCCTTCCTAATGGAATCAAGCATATGAATATGAAAGCTATAATGCTTAAGTATGTTATTAATGATTTTAATTAATTTTGTTCATTGATTACCAAATTAATAAGTTTACATTTTATCGTTAACATTCTATCAAATTCATTCATGGTGTTATCACAATGGGCATGTGGACCAAAGTCTCTTTAGGATATGTAGCCCCACAACCTGAGGTAGTCCTACCTAAAAACACATTGACAGAGTTTATTTAATTTTAGCTTATTAATAAATAATTTATATTATTTAAACTTATTATTTACATTTCATCACAATCATTAGAGGTGTTATCATAGTAAGCATGAGGACTAAGGCCTCCTGGGGACACGTAGCCTTGCATGAGGCTTGCTTAAGTCTACCAATCATTTTGAAGATGACTAATGATTGCCTCATTCTAAAGTGAGGAAGCTGAGTTCTACAAGTGAGCTAACCATGAAGTCTATTGTGAAGAATATTTGGTGATCGAAAAGGTAGCCATTGTATCTACACTACATAAAATAAATATCATGTAGAGGAGGAAGTTATGAAAAGTAGAGGTAAAGTTCTCATGAAGCCTACTTAAGATAGAGAATATGCTCCTGCCGATCTGCACTATATGCTGGATAGATCAGTATAAAAGATGATGAATGAGATGAAAGATAATATTTGAAGGATTGAGGTGGATGATGCTTTTTAGTTAGCTATGATAAAACATTATGATAATGCGATTTCTACTAAAATATGTGAGGTTCATATGAGGGCATCAACTCAAAAGGATAAGGATAAATCTTAAGAGGATTAAGGTTGAGGAAGGTAATATTTTAGACTCAACATCTGATAGAATAAATAAGTTTAAAAGATGAACTTATTACAAAAATAGATAAAAAGATAGAAGCAATGATGGTCGTAGTGACCGCCTTGCAAAGTAAATACTCTCCTTCATCTAGAGCTCAGATCAACTCAATTGCAATAAAATTTGTTTTGTATAAAAGTAAGCAGGAAGAACTAGTAAAGGAATTGAAGATAAACCTATAAAATTTGAAAGAGAACTTATTTACTCTATAAATATTAAGTAGATGGTAGAGCATCAAGTTAAAGAGGCATTAGCACATTCTCAAAGTATTTCATCCCTTTTAAGGGGTAGGCCATACTTTTAAAATATAACTTAGTTTTGTATTTGAATGATTTATCACGCCTTCATTTAAAAACATTGATGGCACAATAATAAAAATAATGTCTTGTGCATTTGTGGGTTAGTAACTATAACATTGGGTGTAGTGATGCATTATTTTTTTAATATTTCATTAACAATTTGTTTACTGTAACATTTGATTAGTACACTAAACTACCTAATTGGTGGTCCATACCATCAAAGAGTTAGAAAGTCTATTTATAAAAATTCTTGTAGGAGCAAAACATCTTGTCACCATTGGGGATCTTGTGGTTGAGAAACTAAAACATGATGAAAGTTTTATCTATTGCATTGGAGGAACCTCAGCATCATTTGGGAGCCAGAGTTGCAAGAGAAACATGTTATCAAGATTCTTTTAACAAATATGCATGGCCTAGCATCTTTTCTTGTTAAGGGATTCATAATTAAATATTTTAAAAAGTTTTTAAGTAAATCATCTAGTCCTTAAAAAGAAGCTTTTAAATTAACTTTCCTTGAAGACCAGTCTTTATCAAATTTTAGGAATTTGAAAACTCGGAAGCCCTTAGAAAAGAAATTTAGGTTTGTTTGATAGATAATGTCAAACACTTGATGAAAGTATGGGCAGACAATCTAGTATGTGCATTGCTTTATAAATACTATTGTAAATCTCAGGTTGAGTAGCAAAGTAAATATCATTCTTATCTTTCTCCAAAAAAGTAGGGAGAACTTTAAAGCCTACATCAATAAAATTTGCCCATTTAAAAGGGAAGCAATCATTACAATTTTTCAGTACCTCTAAAAGAAGTTAGAATTGAAACTTCTTAACCCTAAGAGGTTGGATGAAGTGGATAGTTATAGGTAACCTAGTTATTGGACACATCATGAGATGCTAGATCATAATTTATATAAATATATAGCCTTCTTGGCCTATGAAGAACAATAAATCTAGAGCAATTGTGATACCCAATGAAAAATTAGTGGATTAGAGTAAAGGATACACTAAATATGTTATTGGTGTGCCTTTTTCACCTCTTTAATGACATAACCAAATGATTGTTAGGATGTTGCTTCATCTTAGTAATATAAAAGAATGTTAAGTAATATTTATGGTTCATCTTTATAGGAATCCCTAAGAGCATATAGTCCCAATAAGGTTGATCTAGTAGCTCTTGAAGAAACTAAGAAAAAGCTCTAACAGAATAGTCCAAGAAAGTTTAAGTTAATGAAACTTCTATAGTCTCAAAAATGAAGAAAAAAAGAGTAAAAGTAAATTTATATTATGAAGTAGTGATCTCTTCATATAGGCGATACAAAATCCCTTGTGCTAAATATAATGTATGACATCTATTTTATCCTTGTTTCTGATGATTATTCAACTAAACACTCATATAATATAGTAGTAAATGATTCTTAGGAAGTAAATAAAAAATTAAATGAACTGACAGAATCTCTATGATATTTCTCTTATAGCGATACACCTATTCTTAATGTTCAAGGTGATCCAATCTTTGAACACTTACCTATCTAAAAATAGTTACTCGAAAAATCCATTTGATAAAATGATGTGAGCATCCAGTGACAAAGGCTAGACAGCTTTGGGTTAGTAATCCTTATCTTAGAGATTGATATCTTAAATATTGAAGCCAAGTTCCCTATTACAGATGGAGGCTTCTTTTATTGCTCTATTGGGTAGACTCTAGCTTCATCAATATAGAATGGTGGCTTCTACTCTGCATCAATTTATTAAATACTCTGTCAAGGGAGTTAAGCTTTGTATTAAAGTTGATTTATGACCATTCTTAATTGATGAAGTAGATATATATGAAGATAATTCATATTATCTACTAAAAAGGCAAATAATCTTTTATAGAAACTGCTAACTAATTGAAGTGGAGAAATAAGAAGAAATGAAAAAGGAAAAGAAAATTAAGAGAAAGAAAAAATAGAGCATCCTAACCTTAATAGAATGTTCATTAGTTTCTTACCCCTCCTGTACAAAAAAGGGGTTGAATGGCTCAATGACCTAAAGGGAGAGGTAGAGGAAAGTAAAATGAAATAGTACAAGATAATTACCAATAGTATATACAAATAGAGGTGTTGGTAATACATATTGATTTGGAATCTAATTCGTTGGTCAAATCCTATGTATTTGATAAAGAAACAAACAAGTTGTAGAATACATGAATATTATTGAAAAGCTAATGTTTGATCTTTCTATAGAAGCATATAGTGTTGAGGAAGGTCTATATTGATAAAGAAGAAAATAAGAAAAAGAAATCTACCTTTGAAAGGTTAATAGTGTATGTCGAGAATGTGACTGTGACCCAACTATCTCAAGATGATATTACTGGGTTAGCAATGAAAGTTACTCTTACACAGAATTTAGATTATAAATCCACCAAATTTATCCCTTCAACTAGCAAAGTTACTGAAGTCAATGTAATCCTTTATTATCCATTTTTAAATAAAATAATAGAACTACCTTTTGATTTGTACTTTACCTGTGTAATTTATTTTGTTAAGTAATGTTTAAAACCAACAACTTAGACTACATATGAAACTCAATAATTATAAAACTTATGATATGAAGTATAAAAAATCAAAAACAATGGGAGGTATTGGCTTGGGCACTTTTTATAAAATTGATAATGATGAATAATACTTCGTAATAACTAATAATTAAGTGTCTAATTATCCTACGTAAAGAATATTAAATCTATTATAGAACTATATTTGGAGACTTCAAATGATCTAGATGACCCTCTAGATAAAGCTACACCCTGAAACATGAATATGAGATTACATAATTAGTTGATGAACTAAAAGAAATTAACATAAATAATGAAGAAAACCCACATCCAATCATCAAAATTTCTTTATTTAATGTGGATAAGGTAAATGAAATGGTTTTATTTCTTTCATAGTATAAAGACTTCTTACCATAGAGTTTTTAGGAAATGCTTGGATTATTTCCAAATATAACAGTTTATATATTAGAAACTCAACTTGGCATGGCTTTTATAAAACAAGAACCTCACCATATGCTAATTAAAATTGAAGAACAAGTCATTGCTGAAGTTAAGAAATTAGTATAAGCTAGTTTTATCTGAGAAGGGAAATATCAAACCTTATTAGCCAATATTTGGCCTGTCAAGAAGAAGAGAGATTATTATATTTGTATCTTCATTGAGTATAGAGACATAAATAAAGCCTATCGAAAAGATGTATTTTTTGGTACTCATACTGAAAATCATTGTAAATAGTACTTCCTCACATGTAATATTCTCCTTTATGGATAGTTCATCTTATTATAATAAAATTAAAATGTGTTCTAAAGATGAAAGTATACAACATTCATAAAACCAATAGGAGTACACTGCTATAAGGTTATGGCATCTAGATTAAAGAATTATGGAGCAACATAATAATGGGTAATGATGAAGATCATTAAAAAATCACAATAGATGGAGTGTTTTTATCAATGATCTAGTTGTTAATTATCATTAAATGGCCATATGATCTAGGAGATGTTCTAAAAGGATTATATTAGCATAGTCTAAAAATGACCCTCTCAAGTGTGCCTTTTACATTACTTCATGGAAGTTTCAACTTTATGGAAAGACACCATGGAATTGAAATTGATCCCAACAAATTTAAAATAATCTTTGTTGTGCCACCACATAGGAGTCTTATCCAATTGAGATCTTTGCAAGGTTGATTATCATATCTTACTATAATTATATCAAATTTATCAGGAAGATGTAAATCATTTGTAACCTTGTGGAAGAAAGATTCTTATTTTCACTAGGATGAAAAATGTCAAAAAACATTCTAAATTATAAAGCATACCTTAGGAACCCTCTATTAGCAGCTTCGATCCTAGGGAAGCCATTATTCCTATATACAATAGCTTTAAGTGAATCACTTGGTGCCTTGTTAACTCAAATGATTGAGTGATGAAAAAATGATCTTTATTAATAGAGTAGAATGTTAGTTCCAATAGAATAGAACTATCCTCCAATTAAAAAAATACTATATGGCCATAATATTCATTACTCATAAATTAAGGCTTTAATTATTATCTTATAAAGTAAACCTGATATTTAAAGTAAATTCATTGCACTATCTATTGAATCATCCAACATTTATAGGAAGATTAGCCTATGGTTAATGTTTCTTCTAAAGTTTTACTTTACATTCACTTCTCTGCATTTTATGATATGATAAGCACTTACAGATTTTGTTGCAACATATCCAATTCCTATTAAATCCCCTTTACATGATTAGTTTTCTAATGAATAGATCATGAACTTAAAAGTAAACAAAGGCTCTACCTGGGAGTTTTATGCTGATGGGGCTACATCTTATTAAAAATATAAGGGATCAAAAAATAATTCCATAGGGAAGCTGGAATTTGTATGGAGCTTATCACTGAAGAGGTAGTCCTATTGTATTACTCTTACCACAAGTCAAAACCCTATATGAATAATAAAGCTGAGTATGAGGCATTAATAGCCGATTTAGTGTTAACCATCTTAAGTGAGATTAAATAAATCAAAACCTTTAGAGATTCATAACTAGTGATTAATCTACCAGATGGATTTTATAAGGTTTTCTAGTAATGTCTAGCTTGCTATAATCAACATATGTTAAAATTTTTGAAGAAGATTTTGAATGTGAATTTGTATCACATACCTCATGGAAGAGATTCTACAGTGAACACGCTAGTAAAGCTTAGTAAGGAATTAGCTTGCCCTGAAAATGAATTTGCTATAGTAGAGGTATGGGGTTGCAAAACCTTATCTCCCATTAACTTGGAATACATAAATACAAAATTCCCAATGAAGGATAAAGTATTCTTAATATGAATGATGAAGTGGTAGACTAAAGTAGACTCTACATTGACTACTTATAAAAGTTAAGCTCCAACATGATAAATCCAATGAAGACTAGATTAAAAGTAGATCCTTATCCTATGTATTAGTCAATGAACCCCAATATAAAATTTCGGATGAACAGATGTGGTTATGTTGTCTCAATAAACTTGAAGATCAAAAAATTATGGAAGAAGTGCTTGTTAGAGTGTATGGAGCTCACTTATTCGGCCCTAAAAAAGTTACACATCTTTGTCATCCATGTTAGGTGAATTGTGTAGTTCTACATCAACCACCAAATGTCTTGCATCCAACCATTGCTTTGTGGCCTTTTAAAACTTGGGGTATAGATATCATTAGGCTTATTGATCCATGATCCTCTAGGGCCCATAGGTTTATACTAGTAGTTACATTTTACTTCTCAAAAGGAGGTGAAGAAGTTAAATTGAGAGAGAAGTTAAAGCACATCATGTATTAAAATTTCATTGAAAAACCATATCATGTATTTATTTTGAACTCTTCATCAAATCTTATCTTATAATGGTTTGTCATTCAAAACCACAAAAATAAATAACTTTGTTAAACATCATAAAATTGATTTTAGATTCTCTACCATCTATTACCCTTAGGAAAATGGATTACTTTAGGCTTTTAATAAAACTTTTGTGGTAATCTTAAAGAAGATTTTAGATGATAAAAAGGAATCATTGGTATGAAAAGTTTCAACAAGATTTAAGGGACTATCAAACCATCTGTAGAACTCTAACTTAGACTGCATCATTTGTTGTAGTCTTTGGAGTAGAGGTTATTCTCCCTTTAGTGGTACAATTGCCTTCTCTTGGAATTATAATAAGTTATGGCATAATGCTAGAGTAGAGAGAAAGATTCTAGTTCAAAGCACTCAAAGTTTAGAACAAAAGTGTCTACAGGCTCAATAGAAGCTTGAGTTGTATAAAGTAAAGATGATTCAACCACATAACAAAATGGATCATCCATGAAATTTTCAAGTAGAAGACTTAGTCCTAATTCTATGAAAACTATTTTTTTCCTAATAAAAAAAGTGGTAAATTTGAATCGACCTACGAAGGTCCATTTATTATAGAGAAAGTTTATCAATGAGGATTGTTAGCTAATTAATTGTAAAGGAATACATCCCATAATGCTTGTTAATTTGTGATATCTCAAGAAATATTTTGATGGATGATGCATAAAAAGAAATTATTGATAAATAAAGGAAAATGTTGGTTTAAAATATCTTCTTTGTTGATGTTTCATTATAAATTTGGTCCAAGTGAAGAGACTTTGGTTTTGGAGAATATGATTAAAATTATTAAAATTTTTAAATTCCTATGCCTTCTTTCAACTTTGAATGTTTAGAAATTCGTCCTCATTCTTAAGGATTGATGTAATCTTCTTGTGATTATATCTTCTCTTTATAATTCTAGTTGAATTAATAATATGTTGCCCTATTTCGTTTCATGGTCTGACCAATCTCTTTATTTGTTTAAAATTACTTGTTTGGGATTCAAGCATTTTGCTTGCTTAAATTTTACTTGTTTAGGTCTACTTCCTTTCAAGCTTTTATCTGCTTAAGTTTGCTAGGCTTGAAATATACCATTTTTCTACATAAATAAGATTATTTGGAAGGATTCTCCAAATTAATCATTGCATGCCTTAAATCATTGTCTACTCTACAAAACTACCTGTGTTTAATAATTACATTATTTAAATTCATTACTTGCCTACATTCCTTGCCTATGGAATTCTT
Source organism: Dendrobium chrysotoxum (assembly GCA_019925795.1). Classification (NCBI taxonomy): domain Eukaryota; kingdom Viridiplantae; phylum Streptophyta; class Magnoliopsida; order Asparagales; family Orchidaceae; genus Dendrobium; species Dendrobium chrysotoxum. The sequence goes on from CM034315.1 coordinate 53,280,453, forward strand.
ACCTCATTAAATCTATGTTTTCCTAATCTTACATATTATGTTGATTATCTCAATCAATGTCACCATATGTGATTTAGCTTTTAAGTTCTTCAGACATGTTGGAGATCTATTTTCTTACTTCATTTATAGTTCATGTCATTAAAGTCATAATCCTTAAAATTCACTTCAAGCTAACAAAATAGTGTTATAATATTACCTTACCTTTCATCAAGCAGTAGGGTCCCAACCTAATCATTCCTACTACACCATAAATTTAAATACTTATGATCAATCTACATAAATCTACGATCATGCCTAAGACAATCTAGGTAATGCAAGATCATAAGTCCAATCCTAGTTGACCATATTTTACTATAAGAGGACATCCCACATACCTTCATGCCTAAGATACCCTACCTTGAGTTTGCTCACTAGCTTAGCAAACCTAGATTGAGTTATTGAACACCCCCCCCCCCCCCCCCCCCCCCCCCCCCCCCTCCCCAAGCTAAAAAAAGTTTATTAAACTCCCCTAAACTTATTTATACCCTAAAGATTGCCTTAGGTTATAAGAAAAAAAAAAGTTGAACCATTACTCAAACTTTACATACTTAGTAGACTGCATTATGGTTGACAGTGGCCTATTAATTTTATACATTGCTTGTATTCTTACCTTAGGAGTGATGAGGTGTGGTTTGTTTTATTGGAAACAACCATAATAATAATATAAATGCACATGCTAATCAAGCAATAAAGTGTATGAGAGAGTGCCAATCTCATAAGAAAACACTAGCTAGACAGAATTGACTCTAGTAATTTCTACTCGAGGAACTAAAATTATCCTATAGAAGGAAATAAGGCATAGATTTTATCATTTATAATAATTATATAAATTGTTGAGGATAACTAGTAACATAAATGTTTTGGACTAATGATAGTGCATAATCCTATGTTCTCCTAAGAAGACTCCCCCACACAAATAGTAAATCAGAGCATATGTATCCCTAGATCTTTATCGAGCATATAAAAATGTAAAAAAGGGATTATGACCTCTCTATAATGATTCCATCTCAAAAGGACTTGGAATACTAATAATCCTACATCAAGGCATGCAATCATTCTATCTCAATTCTCCAAATTGTTCCAACATTCCACCATTAAGGCAATGAATAAAACTAGATTTTAAATTCAAACATGTCCATTGTATAAATTAACTTAAGAATGAGAGAGATTGAGAACAGTCATTCATTCTTAAAAAATAGAATAGTTTACATTAAGATTTATATAGGTATTCACATCTTCATTCCAAAACTAAGTATTTAGCCAGCCATATAATATAATTTGAACAAAACACCTTCCATACTTGCTTAAGATAAAACTTAAAATAGAACAAATGAAAAAAATATCAGCTAAAATGGAGAATCCCAAATAGATCATATAGATGCACTATTTTAAAAGTTATTCTCCCCTTACACTTTCACTTTCCACATTCCTTTCCACTGCCATGCTTATTTCGCTCTCAATAATTTTGACCAGCCACCCTAATAAATATATCTCACTATTCCTCTATCTCTCTAAGATTCCCCTCAAGATTCTTCTAAAAAACTCCATTAAGTAAAAACATAAAAACAATTTTTATTTTTTATAAAAATTAAATTAGGGGCCGTGGCGGCTGACATAGTGGCATTGCGGCATTTAAATTTTAACTACCCAGTACTGCTAGAATTTGTCCACTACGGTCTTAGGCTTACTCAGCATGACTCTTGGCTAAATTGGTGTAATTTTTGATTAAGTTGGTGTAGCACTTATTTTCCTTAAAGGCTGGGCAATGCAGCACTTGAATGTGTCTGTTAATTCTACGATTCTTTAGAGTTCAGTGCATCAACACCAAAATGATAGAGATCACAACACTACAATGTCCATTTTTGGCACTATGGCATTCCACAGTGCTGCAGTGCTTACCTTTATTCCACTAGGGCACTAACTTGAGTAGAACATTCTTAAGACTCTTGTACTGCAATATCCAAATTTGATGCATTAGCATTGAAGATGCTACAATACTGATGGTTGTGGCATGGTGGCACTAATTTTTAAGTTTGTGAAATTTGTAGCTTTTCTTGGTACTTTCCTTCACAACAACTAAAACAATCTATTTCAATTTAACATATTAAAGCACAACATAAATTTCACTTAACAAATTTCCCATCACATTAACTTCTACTTTTTTAAGTAACTATGTTTACACCTTTGATCAATTTTATTCCTCCAAATATAAAATTTTCAAATTAAAAATGACTAAAAAAAAGGCAATACTCCACTATTTAAATGTAACTTGCAATGATCAAGGTGTGACAATTTTAATTTAAATAATTATGAACTAACATCCTATAAAACCATCATTATTAATATCCAAATTAAACTCATATACTATTGGTGTAAGTGTGATGTTGACTATGGATTTAGAATTGAATAATGTATTATTTAGAAATTTCTTATACTTTATTTAATTTTTTAATTTTTTTTAACCTTCATATTTATTAGCTTACTTACACTCCCGTTTTTGAATTGAGAAATAGAATTCTTTAGGAACTCAGCTATGTTAGATACCAATTATTTTTGTTTGAAGTACTTATTTTTCTTTTCCTTATTTCTTTTCCTCTTTTTACTTTCCATTTATTTCTTTTATACTTTTACGAGTGCCAAAATAATGATTTTGAATATTTGATTGAATTATTCCTTTAAGTGATCCTAAATTAGAATAATATAAGGATTGTTAAATGCTCTCTAATTCATATTTGTGCTCATAATGAGTTTTATAAATTAATATCACCACTCCCTTTTTCTAAACTTGATTATTTAATCTTGTAACTAATAGTCAGTGCTTAGGTGTATAGTACTTAACTTCAATCTAAAGTATTAATTTAGATAATTTTCTTTGTTGATTGTTATGATTTTTAAATTAGAAATTGTTATTCTTTGATTATTCAATTTAGCACCTATCATGTTGTTATTATTCTTAATTTTAAATAATTTTTAATTTCATTTTTTATTTTTGTTAACTTCCACTATCAAATTGTAATTAAATGAGGGCATTTCAATAAAAAAATTAGGAAATTTAAGTGAAATAAAATTTATATAAAAAACATAAATACAAACAAATGAAATAAAGTGCACAAGAAGTAAAATGTATAACAAAATTCTAAAAATTATTAAAATGCTAATTATTACACATGGATTCTTTCATTTACTCTATTCTATGCATAATAACCCAACATCAAGTGCACCATGTACCAATTAACTCATGAATAACTAGAATATAATCATCACGAGAACTTTCCAAGCAAAGAAAATAAAAAAATAAAGAAAGTAAAAGAAAAACCAACAACATCATCATCTCCTTCACTATCGTAGGCAAATAAAAACAAAAGAAAGAAATAAAAATACGACGACAACAAAAATCAGTCTTAATCAACCACCTCCTGCACTTTTCCCTCCTCCTCCTCATTATCATATGTCGGCGGATGCCACATATACAGATCGTAATATGAACCAATGGGAACTAGATCTTGATGGGGTTTTCTACAAATGGAAACCTCCTAAACATACAAAATAATGCTTCATTGAACTATGAAGCATAATTATACTACCTTTTTCTCATGTCCATCACATAAGCCATTCGGTGATACATCCCCTGCTACAACTCCTTGGTCTCCTCATAGAAAATAGAAACACTAGCCATCTGCTTTGTATGGTCTACTACCTAATCTCTTATTGATCTAAGGGTTCAAGCACTCTGCCTACTCGAGCTGGGTTGACTTGAAAAATGGGCCTTCATAAGTCCTACATCATCCATATCTCCTCCCTATTTAAATCTATCTATTTTTTCTTTTTTAGAAAAAAGTAGGAAAAAGTTGCTTCTCCCTCGAGTCACCTAAAACACCTATAGTGACACAAAGGGTGTAAACAAGGGAAGAATGACCAAAACCTATTATAGTGGAGCCCCTAATGATATACACAAAAGAAGAAAAAATTAACTTCCCTACATTAATAGAGTGACCTAATTGAATTGCATAATTCAATACCACCTGATCATGAATCACCTTACTAAATTCTTTACTTAGTAGAAATATAGTTGAAATAAAGTAAGGCCAGACCATAGCAAGTTTAGTCAGCTATGATACAAGAAAATTAATTATATTTCCCGCTCATTTTTTCCATACAGCTTCATTCTAGGGACCAGCTAACACTCTTAGAAGCTCCTATATGTCTATAGGTGCTAAGCTTAAGGTAGATTAGTTATCAAATTCCATATCCCTAAGCTCATAAATTCTATTGATACTAGAGGGTTAAAAGGTACATACTTACCAATTACAAACAAACCAACTATTTTGGGCTTCCCAAGATTTTACAAAGAGCTCCCTCACAATATTCAAAGAACAAGCATCAGGTTCCTCACATAATGTCTCATACCCTATACTAATAATAATGGATTGTATATCTTCACTAAAATTTCAAAATCACCTCTCAAGTATTAACTAACTACTAATATACAACTACACATATTGCTCTTCAACCTCAGTAGAGATGAATCTCCTTGTGTCAAAAGAAGAAGCCCTCTTCTTATTTTCTTGTATTTTTGGGGCCATAAAAAATTGAGTAAAATCATAAGAAAATATGAAATCACTAAAATTAAAAGAAGAGAGAAAACTCAAAGCTTAGTGAAGAAAATGAAAACCACACCTTTTTATTTATAGAACTTGACCAGCACCATGTCAGTGTGAAGAGGAACACTGCGATGCAAGAAAATGCTAAACAATAAAATATCAAATGGATAGCCGCACCAGACATGAAATAACACATGGAACTATAGCACTGGTGTTAGAAATTGAAGTAGTACCTTTTTGTACTAAGGAACCAATATGGCATTTTACTTGTATATGTACTGCAGCACTTGGAAAGACTACTACTGTGATGTTATTACTACATAATTATGGGTTTTCACCTAAACCTTTGGTGCTAAGGGTAGCGCTATAGTGCCCAATAATGAATCATAAGGAAAAATGTAATTAATTACAGCTAACAGAATAATGATTATAATGTTGTATCACTATACAAAATAATGATTTAGTATTGTGGTGCTACAAGAGTTGGTGTTAGAGTGCTCATGAGAACTAAATTAGTTCTATGGTGCTTACATGTATAACACTTTGGTATTGCATCCTGAACATTTTCATGAGGCTTTAGCGTTGCAATGTCAAACTTAGATGTTGTGGTGCTTGACAAGCAAACACTTTGGTGCATTAAGATCTAACACTATGGCACTAGTTAAACTTTTGCACAAGAAAAGATGTTAGAAAAATTATTATTTAATTTTTAATCAAGAAAAATATTTATTAAATTCAAAACAAACATAAACATATAATTTTTTTATAATTATTAAACAATAATAAAGTATAAAACTCTTACATAAACAACTTAACTAACATTTTACACCAACAAAATTGGGTGCCTCAAATAGATTTAGGTTTATAATCTTTAGTTAAACTTGCATAATTTTTTATCTTGGCTGAGCTGTATCAGTAGAATTCCTCAAAGGCTCCAAATTGTAATCTTTCCCATTTTACTTTTGGGTAAATTTCGGTGGCACTAAGTATGGTGCCATGGGGCCTACTGTTAAAGAAAATTTCTAAATGCCCTAATTAATTCTCCATTTTTTTTATAGGAGGATCTTGAATCTGAAATTGGGTTCCTATCTGTTCCTCTAAAGTTTCTTCTTATGTTTGAAATAATTACTCTGATTAAAGCCTTGTGGATAAGAAGGTCTAATGTACACTAAAGGCTGCTAAGGATTATTCTAATTTCTTACATGATCAAGTTGACTTAAACTTCATTAAATTATACCATTTTTATCATCTAACTAAAAATTTGGTGGTTCCCCCAACCTATATTATATGTATTTGAGTAGGGATTTTTTTGTCTTTCAATTACATTTAAATTCTCAACCCCATAAGCATAAGCTATAGTCTCATTGATAGCATTCAAATAATTCTCCTCTAAATGCATAAGTAATCTTAAACTTGTACTAACTCAAAAATTGTCTAAATTCTTAGATATGGCCACTATCTAGTAGTTTAAATTGATAAAGAATCTACCACATAGACACTGTAAACTTACTTAGGAGTCACCCTTTTAGAAGGAAACTCAAAGTTATTTGTGGCCTTCTCCTCTACCAAAGCATAAGTACATTTAAATGATTTTGGAAACAAAGAACCTCTGGCTACTGCATTAGTTATAGATCTAAGGGATGCTAAAAGCCCATTATAAAAAGTCCAAATCACCAACTAATCAGGCAAAGCATGATGAGGGTACTTTCTAAGCATCTTCTTAAATCATTCCCATCTACCATAAAGTGACTCACCATCAAATTGGGAAAATAATGTAATTTTATTTCTTAGATTAGCCAATTTGGACGGTGAAAATTACTTAGCTAAGAGCTTATGTGCCACCATATTTTAAGTGGTTATGGATCCTGGGGACATGGATTCCAACCACATTTTAGCTTAGTTCCTTAGAGAAAATGGAAACAAGTCAAGTACAATATAGTTAACATTAACTTCATTATAAATGTTCATCGTGAAAAATAAGTGAAGTTTACTTGAAGAATGAGGATTTCTTCTCTAATTTAAATCTCCAATTTACAATAATTGAAAAACTTTATGAATTCAAAAATGAAGTTTACTAAAGATACAAAAATCAACAATGCAGAAATGAAGAGGATGTATGGGAATAATGTTCTAGATCATGAATTTTTACATAGTTAAGTTGTCTTACTTTTTTATTGTAGGAAGAAATATTATCATAAAAAACTTAAATCTTGAAAGACACGCCCATTTAATATAATTTGAGTATATCCTAATGGTTTCAAAAGAATTCAAGATAAAAAAGATTTTAATATTTTCAAGGTTAATGGTCATAGATTGAAACCTTGTGGATGAGATGAGTAACAAAGAAGAAATAATGTTGAATATACAAATAAGGAGTCTTCATTATCTATGTATTTTTGAAAGAGAAAGAGTGTGTGAATGTTACTCTTGTTTTACCCCATGATATGTTGGAACATTTGTGATGCATCAGCATGATGATTGGAGTAATGTCTATGAGAGGCACTACATTGTGATAGTTAGAGTGGTGCCTTAACCACTAGTTATCTTATACCTTATGTTTTGTTTTATATATCACATATTTTATATATTTCTACCATTCACATGAAAGCATGTGTTATTTACTAATGTTCAATGTTGTTTTCATTTACATTTAATTAAATTCCCCTTATACTTAAATTTTTAAATTGTCTTCCATTAATACTTCAATAATCTGATTATTTAATTAACCCTAAGAAAAATAATAATTAAAAATTATGTAAGATTAGGATAATAATAAAATCCTATATCATAATTCAATTGAACAAAGCTTTATAATTCATAGATAGGAAAAACTAGTAATTAAGTAACTTAGATAGTTTAAATTATTAACTAAACTTGAATTTAAAAGTTATAAATTTATACATTGAGCCTTTTGTCTTGATGATGAAGAATGAAGGTTGTAGAATAAAAATGAGTAGATTAAAATTAAAAATTATGGCAGCCTAAATTTGGAATTAGTAATCTTATTGAACCCTTCCTTAAACTCAGTAAGATTATAAGACAATTTTAAGCCAACTAATATTCAAAATCATTAACTATATACTCAAAAAATATAAAAAGAAAATGAAATGTAAATAAAAATAGAAATGAAGAGTGTGCATTAAAAAAATAGTAACAGATAAAAGCTTAGAGTCTGAGTATAATCTTATACTTAATTTCAAAAAGGATAAGATAGGAGAGGTAGTGAAAATGATAGTGAACTAATAAAAATTCAATTTTAACTAAAAACTTTTCTAATCATTAATTATATTATTCACTTCATATATTAAAAGTTAATGATTATATTCATAACATGTAAATTAAAATTAAGCAATCATAAGGATGACTTATTAAGATAATTATTAGTATATTTCAAACTAGACTTATAACTTTTTTAATTTCCACTACTTCAAAACTGTGACATATAATCCTAAATTTAAGTAATTTTAAATTATCAATTTTTACTTTGGTTATTTGATTAATCATAATTGTAAATTTTTTTATTTACTTGAGGAAAAGCTAGGCTTTAAGCTATAGAGAATTTAATATGTTTAAATTATATAGTGTTTTTTGTATTTTATTTTCATTAAAAAATATATTATTTTAGTTATTTTTGTATAAAAAAACTCAAATGATAGAAATTCTAAAAAATTACAGTGTCGTGGTATTCGATGAAATAACGCAGCAACAATACCTTCAATATTAGCGAGGTGCTACAAATTTGACATTATGGTGTTGATCTCTCTATTAGTAAGCATTATGGTGGCAACATAATTACCGATGTAGTATTACTAGTGTCGCGATGTTAGAAAGTCAAGTTGGTAGTATCGAATTCTCTATATTCAAATGCCGCAGAGCCATAATTTTAAATGCCTTTGCACCATTTTTTCCACTCAGATGCCACAGTGCTCAGATGTCAGCAGTGGCAGTGCATTATAGTTGGAGCTTCTAAGGAGCACATTATATTAGTGAAGAGATGTGATTGTTCACTATGAAACTAATCCACATAAGCATAAGCCATAGCGGTGTAGAAGTTCTAGCGTCAACGTACATGTTCACTTTAAGGTTTCCATAGCGCAATGTTTCTAAGCATTATAGCATTAGATGCCTTTTTATGTTTTCCTATAAATAGTTATGATGTTATGTTTGTATGGGACTTTAGTCACTTGTATAATTTTAGTACTTTTTAGAGTACTTCTTTTGTTCCCTCTTAGAGTAAAATCTAAAGGTTGCTAGGGAAGTAAAAGATACAATCAATTGGAGTGTTTAGCCGGTGTTTCTTGAAACAACTTTATTATTTAAAGGGTGAAGGAGTGTAGAGGATTTACTTTGATACTTTTCTAGTGATACCACTCTCTTATATTTTCATTCTTCCATGAGTTTAATGAAAATGAGCTTGCTTATCATTTATTTTATATCTGGTAATTCTCTTTTTTTGGATTGATGATGTAAAGTGCATGTTATGTACTAATGAAGACACTTGTTCTATCAATGTTAAAAGATGTTTTCAATATTATCAAAATCTTTATTTAATGCATATATTGGATATATATGTAGTTAAAATATGGTGTGATGTATAGCTTCAACAGAGGAATGCAAGAACAATAAGGAATATTGAGATATGATGTTTGCATTCCTAGACATAGGATGTAAAGTATTCCAGGATCTTAAAGAGATACTATAACTATAAGAGATTAATAAATATCCTTTTCACCCCTATAAGCTCGACAGAGATCTAAGGACACATATGCTCTGAATCACATCTATGATTAAGAGTTTCATTAGGAAATATATGAAATTTATACTCATTAATCCAAAACACTTTTATTAATTATTGTGTCCAATATTTTTACTATTTTATTTAGTGATAGAATCTCCACCAATACCATTTTTATTTTAGTATGATAATTATTACAATTAGAGGAAACAATAGTAGTTTATTATAAATAAGCTTACTTCCTCATGGGTTCAACACTCTACTCTATGATTTTATTACTTAATTTGACATGTATACTTACATATATAAAGTGGTGTTTTGTTAATTTTTTATATCAAAGAAAACTCAAGCATTTTCTAGGGGTGATAGAGCCATGGACTTTTATTCAATGCACAAAATTCAATTTATAGCCAACCCCCAACACATGTATATCTAACCCTTAAATAATCATGTGCAATCAATATCAAAATCAAGGCCTAATGCTCTATGGATTGCTTATAATCATTTGTCAAACATTTGGGTCATATTATGACCTATTTGTTTAAAATATTCACGAATAGTTGGTGTTCCATTCATGGCTAAGAGATATATGGGATGTTTATAACATTCTATAATAACTCCCATCCAAAATAGAAGCCAATTTGATAAACATTTGACAAGTATGTTATGAAAAATAATAATATTTAAACTATAATTTATTTAAATGTACTTCTAAAATCCACTTGGAATAAATTTTGTTACAAAGAGATTCTTCACCTAAATTCATAGAGTCATTGTTTGAATTAGGTGATTTATAATCAAGGTAGGATTTTAACCTATGGTACGATAGTTTGACCTAGCTCAAGATGATTGTCTAGGTCATTGCTTAGCTTGAGAGGCTAGTTTTGATGGTTTTGATGTATGAATCTCCTTGTAAAATGAATTTTATGTTTTATTTTATTATGTTAAATTCAAGTAAAGATGTGTCTTTTATTTGATATTGTGTAGGAATATCCTAGAAAAATAAGCAAAATTTATAAAGTTAAGAACCATCCTTATTGCGCCACAACTATCAGCATCGTAACATCTTTAATGCGATGACACAAAATTCATTCATTGTTTCACTAGAGTCACAAGAAAATTCTGCAAAGCTCAAAGCCCTAACGGAATAAAAGTCAGCACGATAGCACAATAAAATACTATAGCACCAAAATTTGACACAATAACACTATGATCTCTATCATTTTTGCAACGAAGCATTGAACTTTGAAGCATTTTAGTGCCAATAGACACACAAGGGCCATAGCGAACATCCTTTGTAACACCCTAATAAAAAATTTAGGAAAAGAAGAATCATTCTAACTCAGGCAAAAGTCACTCTAGTTCAGCCAAGAGTCATGCTGAGTCAGCTGTACACTAAAAAAGGATAATTCAAGAAGCGCTAAGGTGCTAATTTATATTTCAAAACCATAAAGACACCATGTCAAGTGTCACGGTACAAAAGTTTATTTTTATTAAAAAATTAGTATTTTTTATATTTTTTTAGTGGAGTTTTTTAGAAGAGTCTAGAGGGGAGTGTGAGTGAACCAGGGAATAATGGGATACATTTACTAGAATGGCTAGTAAACATTATAGTGAGCGAAACAAGCATTGGGAGTCGAAAAAAAGGGTGGAGAGCAAAGGTGTAAAGGGAGAATAACTTAGAGAATAGTCTATCCACAAGATCTATTGGAATTCTACATTTTGGGTGATATTTTCATCATCTTTTTTATTTGGACTATTTTCTTGAGTAAGTATTAGATAACATTTTGTTCAAATTTTATTTTATGGCTGGCTAAACCCTTTGTTTTGGACTAAATAAGTGAATAGCTTTGTAAACTATAATGTAGACTCTTACATTTTTAAGCATAAATGGTTGCTATCAATTTCACTTATTCCTAATTTAATATATGCATTGGCTATGTATGAATTTAAAATATGGTGTGATGCATTTACTTAATGGAGGAATGTTGGAATAATTAGGAGAATTAATATTGAGTGCTTATATGTATTTACATGGGATGATTAGTATTTTAGGATCTATGGAGATAGAATCATTTTAATGAGTCCATAAACCTCTCTTTATATCTATTCATGCTTGATAGAGATCTAAGATGCATATTCTATGATTCATAACTAGTGTAGATGAGTTTGGTTAGGAGTACTTGGGATTACTCACTATCATTTGTTAAAAATATTTTAATTACTAGTTCTCTTTGCTATTTTCTATAATTCTCAGTAGTCATAGAATCTACCCCAACTTCATTAAATAGGATAAATTTAGTAGCTTGAGTAGATAACACTAGAGTTAATTTTTAGTAGCACAGTATTTCCTTATGGGATCAACACTTTTATTTTTATTTCTTGATTTGTTGATCTGCACATGCACTAGCATTATTATTGTAGTTATCTCCAATCAAACAAATAACCTCCATCAAGTTTTTAGAGCTATTTTATAGGAAGTAACATGTACTTTTATAATTATTCTACATTGTCAAAAAAGTTGTATGTTTAACCCTACTTTGTATCTTATTTTATGATTGTTATTTGTGAAGTTATAAATTGTGGTTACTTTTGTAATTTTTTTCTAAAATTTTTACCTTTCAATTTGTTTAATTTCATTTTATTTCCTATATTATTAGTGCATAGAGAGATACTAAGGGACCCTTGTTGTTTGACATAAAAATAAGAAAAACCCTTACAACAATTTAAAAAACAAAAATGACTTTAACTCTTGGAATGGCTGAACAAAATCAAGATTAGGACCATCAAAGACCTCTTAGGGAGGATGTTAATCCCTTAGTAGATGGAATTCATCAAATAATTAATCGACCTAATTTCTAAGCCAATAATCATGAGATAAAACCTATCATTATCCAAATGGTTTAGAACTCTCACTTTGGAGGAACTCTTATTAAGGATCCCAACTTAATTTAGCTAGTATCTTAGAAATTTATGCAACATTCAAAATTTTTACCACCCATTGCTTTAAGATTAAAGAAAGGAAAGGAAGACACTTAACAACATTAAACTCAAGAAGGATTATCATGGATAAAAAATAAAACCCTTAATTTTCCTTCTTTTATATTTTCAAGGGCACAGGGGCAAAAAACTTGAATTTCAAACCACTGTGTGATGACCAAGCACAATGGTGCCAAAAGCAATACTGCGGTGCTCCTTTTATCTCCCATGTTTTTTTAATGAGAAGCAAACTAATGATTATAAATGCTAAATATAAACTAATAAGCATATAAGAATCAAAAGTTGGATTACCTCCCACACATCGCTAAGTTTATAGTCTTCAGTAATACTTGCCTAGATTTATCAATTTGGCTTGGGGACATTGCTACCATTCTTCAAATGAATTTAACTTGGATCATTTTCCTTTTTTTTATGGTTAACATCAATATTGTTGGGAAATAATCCAAGATGTCTACTACTGACTAAAATTATAAGGTAACTTAATTGGATTTCAAAAATTTTAATAGAAGTTGCTTGATTTTGCAATTGAGCTCCAAATAGCATCACTACATCTTCTACATCACTACATCTTCTGCTGGTGGTTTTCTACTTCTAAACTGATTTCTTTTAATAAATCATTGATTTTATGCAGGTTTAGAATTAATAGCATGTTTTTGAGAATTATTCCAATTTATTCCTTGATTATTTTTACTAGAATTCTATTGATTGTTTCTTTTTTTGAGGAAATGCAACAAGATGCATTAAATTTTATTCAAGAAGGAAGATACAAAGAACCTATGAAACGGCATCGGATTCCTCCGTTAACAACGAAGTGAAAGAAGGAGGAATCTCATTAGAACCAATGTCGTTCCAAACAAAAGAGGTACAAATAGCATAGTTAGCACAAAGGTGAGCTAACTTATTCCCATTCCTATCTATACAATTGAAAAGAACAAATTGAAACTTTTTGAAAGAATAAGAATCATACATCTCCTGCTTAGACTTTGACAATGCTTGAATGAACTTTATAACATTTGCATTGTCACTCTCGATAATAATCCCCTTATAACTGAACATCCATTCTTGTAAACTTCCTTTGATAGATTGAATAGCCATGTGCTCCAACCGAGAGATGTCCCAATGTAAACAAGAATGACTAAAGGCCAATAAAAATCTGCCTTTGCAATCCCGAAACACCCTTCCTATTCCAGCCTTGTAAGATTCAAGGAGAGAAGCATCAACATTTACCTTTATCCAATCAGGTGGAGGGGGATGCCAAAAAGAATTCAGCAGCTTCTGAGGCTGATTAACAACCCATTTACCCGAACAGGATTGAATCCTGGAAGAAGCAATAGCAGCATAACAAACCACTTCTGAAGCAATGAACGATTCACCACTATCTTTCCCTTCATAAAAAAGTTTGTTCCTTGCTTTCCATGTGAAAAAAACCACATTACAATACAGATTCACCATCCAATTGCTTTGCGTTTCCAACCATTTAAAGCAATGCGCTAATGAATGGAAACATGGTATTCCGAATCCCCATTTGTTGAGAAGCTGCAGCACCTCAATCAACTTCTTACAAAATACAACAATGTGCTCAATATCTTCCAAGGAATCACATCCTCTCAGACAACCATAATGATTAGCTAATCTCCTATAGCACAGGAATTGATTGGTTGGGATAGCTTTGTTGAAGATTCTCCACCAAAAACATTCAACCCGAGAGTTCAGCTTGGCCTTCTTAATCCATTTCCAATACTCCACCTGCAACTTGTTATTTAATGTGGCCTGATAAGCCAGGGAAGCAATAGACTTCCCAGAATTAAATGACAGTAATTCCAGTTTGTCCTTCCCGAACTCAGGAAAAATAGAAGTTTTGCTGATAAGCTCCACAAGATCTTTTACAAACATCTTCCCAAGCTCTAAGATATCCCAGCTACCATTTTTAATGAATCTGTCCACCGTGAATTCATTCATCACCTGGGTATTAATTAAAGTAGGCCACCTATTAAGGCTCTTATCCAAGATCCAATTATCCCCAAGAACGCTTAATGATTCTCCATTGCTGATTTTCCATCTAACGATCGGCTTAAGGAATTTAGCACCATGTAGAATAATCTTCCACGCTTTAGAACCTATTTTCATGGAGTCTTTCTTACCAAGCAAGCATCCATACTTCAGGTTTAATACTTTGTGAAGTAAAGAATCTTCTTCTTGGCTGAATCTCCAAGCTATCTTTGATCTGAGAGGTCCGACTTTTTCATAAATAGAGTGGAGAGATCTGCCACCATTCTCCTTTGGCAAGCACATGACATCCTAGCTAACATAATGAAGGCCATGACATCCATTCTTTTTATTCCAGATAAAGCTTCTATTGAGCTTGTCAATCTCTTGAAGGACACCCTTGGGAATCAAAGAATGAGTGCACTGGAAAATAGAGTATGAAAGCATAATCGAAATAGAGTATGAAAGCATAATCGATTTAACCAAGTTAATCTTTCAATTCAAGGAAATGTAATTACTTCCCCACACATTAATCATTTTCAAGGCTTTATCAACAATGAATTGAAAATCAGCTCCACTTAACCTTCTTAATGACATCTTGATACCAAGGTAAGTAAACTCCTTGACACTTTTAATGCCCATAATGTGGGTAATAGATTTCCTCCTCCTTCTACTAACCGTCTTGCCAAATAGACAACATGACTTGCTCATGTTAATGCTTTGTCCAGTCCACCCACAGAATTCATTTAAAAGCCATTTGACCCTCTTAACCATATTTTCATCCGCCTCAGAGAACACAATAATATCATCCGCATAAAGCAAATGCGAAATTCTTGAAGCATTGGAATGAACCCGGACACCAATCTCTTCACTTTCCTGCTTGAAAGCATTTGATAGCAGCTGAGCACATAGAATAAACAAATAAGGAGATAAAGGGCATCCTTGGCAAAAACTACTTTTCGCTTCCAGCCATTGAGAGTAGTTCCCATTGATGATTAATAAGAACTTAGGATATTTAACACATTCCAAAATCAGTTTGGAAATAAAAGGCGGAAAACCAAAGTAACTAAGAGCTTTTTCTAAAGTAGGCCACCCCATAGAGTCATAGGCTTGTTCCAAATCAAGTTTCAGAGAAACGAACCCTTTGGATGACTTAGAGTGCCTAAACTTATGGAAAATTTCATAAGCTACCAACACATGAGCCGTTAAAGATCTATTTTTCAAAAAAGCAGCTTGTTCTTCAGAAATTAATTTGTCCACAAAAGGATTAATCCTATTCAAGAGAACTTTAGCTACCACCTTATAGATCACCTTGCACAAGCTAATGGGTCTGAAATTGGAATGAGAAATAGGATTTGATACCTTAGGAATCAACACGATAGAAGTCTCTTTCCAGCTAGGACTCATCTGTGCTGAGCAAAGAAACTGATTAACAGCTTTCCAAATATCAGATTTGATTATTTCCCAATAACACTTGAGAAACGAGTAAGTTACTCCATCTAATCTAGGAGAAATTCCATTGCCTGTTTGCTTCACCACTACTTCTACATCATCCATGGAAAATTCTCTATTAAGCAACCTGATGTCATCTTCGTCCAGATGTCTCCACGCTTGCGGCTAGTCCTCCAAGTTACATGACCTCTCCTTCCATTTCGCTGGAAAAAACTGATAAAAGGAATCTACAATTTGGTGTTGGTCTTCAGTGATCAATCCATTATCTTCTTTAATACTATAGATGTAGTTTGAGTTCCTTCTTGCACTAGCAAAAGATTGGAAGAACTTAGCATTGCAATCAGCCTCCATCACCCAACGTGCTTTTTCTCGTTGTCTCCACCAGGTGTTAATCCTTGCCAAATTAGAATTGAAATCATTCACCTTTGCTTTAAGGATCCAAATGTCCTCAACCGACAGACCTCCTTCTCTAGATTCTTTTTCCTGCAGCTCCAATATCTCCTTCCATAATTCATCCTTAGCATGGACAATAGAACCATGTTTTGCTTTGCTCCAGTAATACAGTGCTTTCAGCGATCTTTTGAATTTGTTATCTAGGATTTGAGCATGATCCCCTCCACAATTTCTCAACCAATTCCTCTTAACTTTGGCAGCAGATGCCGGGCTATCCGCCCAAAAGTCTTCGAACTTAATGTTCTTCTTAACATTCAAATTAATGTCCAAAAGATTCAACATAATAGGACTGTGGTCTGAGGCTATTCTAGGTAAATGTCTGATAACTGATCGATGGCAAGATAATAACATCGCTGAGTTAACCAAGCACCTATCCAATTTCTCAAGAATCATATCAGCACCTGTTTTATTGTTACACCAAGTAAAAGAGGGACCAATGCACCCAACTTCATGATATTCATTGCTAGCTAAAAAAGACTGCATTTCCTTTGATCCCATGGAAAACCAGAACCTCTTACCACCCTTTTTCTCATTCTTGTTCAACAAACAGTTGAAGTCGCATCCAATCACCATAGGTACTTCCTTTGAAGAAAACAACTGTAACTGATCTCAAAGTCTTCTTCTTTTCTAAACATTCTTACTACCATAGATAGATGCCACCCTCCATCTACCTTTTTTATTTACTTCCAACTCACCTATAATCCATTGGTTGGAAGAAGATAAAACTTTGAATGAAGCCATAGTAGATTTCCACAGAACCATCAATCCACCAGACAATCCTTCAGAAGAAACTTGGACATAGTCCCAATCCGAGCCAATGAGCAAATCAACCTCTTTTCTATCAGCATTGGAAATTTTAATTTCCGATAACCCCAAACAATAAACCACATTATTCTTCACAAATTCCTTCATGTATAGAGAAGCCTTCCTCTTCCTAGCTCCTCTACAATTCCAAAACCCAATAGATGTCATCATTGCAAAAGAGGGGATGAGCTCCCCACTTTGACTTTAGCATTCGATCTATCTTCTGTCTCCATCCTCCTACTTCTAGTAATGTGATTAATAGGACCTAAGTCTTTTAGCTATTTTGAGCCCTTTTTCTTAGAAGCCATAGAACTGGACTCCTTGTCAATCACTTCTACCTTTCCACCATCCCTGGGGACCTTTTCAAACACCACCTGTAATACATTAGCACCTTCATCTACATTCTCAAGTAGCCTGAACGGGTTGTCCTGTTCCATCACTTCAGGTTCAACTTGAAGCAATTGTGAAATTTCTATCAATTTAGACGAAATTGATTACCCTGGCTGTTGAGCTAAATCCTGAATAGGAGTAGCTACTGCAACATGTTTCCCTTCCTTAACAGCTATTCTAGAAGCAATCTTGTTGTGGTTAATCAACTTTGAGGAATTAACCTTACTGCTATCTTTGCTGAAAGCCCCTTTCCTCTTATGATTTACAACCATCCAAGGCCCATAACCGGGCATCTCAACACTAGACTTGTCAGCCATTTTATTCATTGATTTAACCATACAATCTACCCCAGTCGTTTTCCCCATACAATCATCAGAACTTAACTTGCTTTTAGAGCAATCAACAGCTTCCAACCTGACTTCATCGCAGTCCTTGATTACATGGCCTAGTTTTCCATAGGAATAGCAGAAATTTGGAATTTTCTCATAAACAATCTTCTGAAAGAATTTCCCTTCACTTCCTTCAACCCATACTCCCAATGGTAACTTGTCATTCAATCTGATTCTAACACAAATTCTTCCAAATTCCCTCCTACCCCACTGAAACATGTTACCATCAATCAGGTAAGGTTTTCCAACCTTTGCCGCTATCCTGCAGATGTTGATTTCATCCCAACAGTGAAGAGGGAGATTAGGAAGTCTTATCCAGACCGGGGCAGTTAACCCAGATAGTGAATTAGGAGAAAAGTTTTTTGACCATCTATCAATTCCTATGATAGCTCCATTCACAAACCAAGGTCCATTAGCTAACACAGCCTCCAAATGCTCATTCTCATAAAAAGAACAAAGCACCCAACCCAAATCAAGTTGAGTTAAGTGGAACTTACCAAATTGAGACCATTGCCTCCTTAATTCGGTACTAATCAGAGACATGTAAGGTTCACCACCGAAGATCTTGACAACTAATAAATTTTTGAGTCTTTGGGAGTTTTCATTCTCCTTTTCCACATTAAGTTTCACCAAGTTACCATCTTCTGATAAACAACTGCCATAGTCTAAATCTGCCACCTTGATGTTCGCTATCTTCTTCCAAACGTTCTGATGAGTCCCACTTGAGGGACCTGAATTAAAAGCCAACCTACCTTCAGCATTTCGATATTCAACTTTTCCCAAAATTGCTTAACCCTCTGTCGTATCAACATGATTATGTTCATCAGCCGAAGAAACCCTTGCTGTATCGCCCTCTGAGATTTGAACTCTAGCCAGCCTAGATGATTCTCTGTTCAAATTATTCTTCTCACTAACATAATCATCCTTGTTAATCAAAACCATGGCATTCGCATTTATCACGCTGTCGTTAGTGACAGGGATTGCATTTGAAAAACCAAATCTACTAATAAAGATTTTCATGCCGGAGGAAGATGCTTCACGATCGTTCAGCGGAGAAAAACCTGGAGAGTTACAAGCTTGCGATAATTTCTTATCAGGGCTAACAGCAACATATTTGCCCTTTCCCACTACGACATCCAATTTTACCTTATCCATGGAAGCTCCTTCCTTAATAACCAAGGCACCATTTGAATGCTTCATCTGAAGCACAGAGGATTCTCAGTTTTTATAAAGAATATGTTTGTTAAGGCTGCCTTTATCTGCGGATCCACCGGAGGTTAGACGTTGACTGTCAATATGCCGCCGCGGTGGTGATTTCTGGCGATGATCGCCAGGAACCTAACTTCCCGCCGGAAGAGTAGCAATGATAATTTGAAAAGAACTGTAGAGTTTCTCTCTCTAGAACTGCAGGTTTAGAATTAATAGCATGTTTTTGAGAATTATTCCAATTTATTCCTTGATTTTTTTACTAGAATTCCATTGATTGTTTCTAGCAACATCATTTGACCAATTAAAATTATGATGGTTCCTCAAACTTGGATTATATGTATTAGAATAGGGATTATTTTATCTTTCAATCAAATTAATATTTTTTATCCATTACACATTACTCTCTTTATTTAAGTTTTGATCCTCTAATTGCATGAATGATTTAGTTTCTATTCAAGAATTCACTTCTATTGTGCTCAACATTTTAGAAATTGTTGTAAACTGTGTAGTTAACATTACAAAAGCTTCAGATTTATAAATTCTTGCTACTCTTAGAATTTACCTAATCAGCATTCAAAGGGAAATTATTAGTAGCCATTTCTTCTATTAATTAATATGCTTCCTCAAATGGCTTAAACATAAATGATCCTCCAGGTGCAGCATCTATGATTGCTATTAGTGATCCTACTAATCCAATATAAAAAGGTTTGATGAACTAACTAATTAAGCAAAGCATTATGAAGGCAGTTTCTAAGCATTTCCTTAAATCTCTCCCAACTCTCATAAATTGATTTTCTTTCAAACTGGTAAAAGAAGCAATATTATCAGTTTTTCAAATTTTTGAAAAGGCTCTTTCTACTTTAGAGTTAAATAATAAAGGTTTATTCCTATATTAATAAAGCATCCAACCATGGAAATACAATTAATAAATAAAATAAATAAATAAAATAAAAGATACAGGTCATTCTAATTATGCAATTAATTTAATAATATAGTTATGCTTGAAATCATTCTAATTCATGGCAACGACGCTAAAAGCATGGTGGGGGTCAGCTATGGAGTGAATTTTGGAAATTTAATAAAAGTCTACTACTCTGTCACCCTTAGACAATGCTTAAACTATCTTTGATATAAAAAAAATTAATAAAATCTTACTTAATATACACATATATACACGCCAAATCAAACAATAAACTGATAGAGTAGAGTGTCTAACCCACGAGGATGTATGATTACTTACAACAAACTACACTTCTTTACTATAATTATAATAATTATCCTAATTAAATAAAAATGGTATTGGTGGAGATTCTATCATTGAGTAAAACAAAAAAAATATTGGATGTATTATTTAATAAAAGTTCTTTGGATTGATGAGTGTAAATTTTATATCTTTTCTGATAAAGCACTTAATTATAGATGTTATTTAGAGCGCATACATTCTTATATCTCAATCAAGCTTGTAGAGGTGAAGAGGATATCTGCTGACCTCCTATAATTATAGTATTCCTTAGAAACCTAGAATATTTTCCATCCTAGGTCTAGTATCTCCATCAGACCTTAATATTCCAAGTTGTTCTTGCATTTCTTTGTTTAGGTTATGTGTCACAATATATTTTAACTACATATATTACCCCTATATACATTAAATAAAGAATTGGATAATATTGAAAATATTATTTAATATTTATAGAGTAAGAGTCTTCATTAGTACTTAACATACACATTACATCATCATTCTAAAATAAGAGAATTAACTTGATATAGAATAAATAATATGCAAACTCATTTTCATTAAACACATAGAAGAATAAAAATACCCAAGACTGACATGACCAGAAAATGATCAATATATCTCCTCTACGCTCCATTTCCCTTTAACTTATAGAGTAGCTTCAAGAATCACTGGCTAAATACTCCAAATGATTATATATGTTACTTTCCTAGCTCCCTTAGATTTTACTCTAAGATTGAACTAATGAAGTACTTAAAAAAATACTAAAATTATATAAGTGACTAAACTCCCTCACAAACATAACATCACAATTATTTATAGGAAAAAATAAAAGGCATCTGGTGCTACGACGCATAGAAACATGGCATTGCGATGCCCTTAAAGGGAACTACTGCATCAGCGCTAGAACTTCTACACCGCTATGGCACATGCTAAGGTGGATTAGTTACTTTGTGTTGCAACTTAGAAATGAAGTTTGAATTATATGTTATATGATTTTTGATGATAATAAAATATTATTATTCTGATATTATTATTGTTTCTCCTAACAAACATTGGATAAATTTTTTTTTTGTTTTTTTGCATATTAACATTTTAAGGAAATCATACTCCAGACTACTGATGACTTCAAGATAGAGTAGAATAGGATTTCATGTAATGAAGTTAGTATTTTTTTATTTTATTGAGTCTAAGAGAGTGTGATTGTAATTGGGTAACTATGCACACACACAGGGGGAGAGAGTTAAAATTAAAATTTAAATTTATTTAACCTTGTTTGTACAAATGATTTAAAAATTATACAGACGACTGATAGTGTACGAAATGATGTTTGCACCAGTTTGTCCACACAAATTTAAACTTTTCGTATAGATAATTTAAAAATCATATAGGCGACTAATAATATATGAAATGATGTCCGTAACAGTTTGTCCATACATATATAAACTGTTCGTAAAGATGATTTAAAAATCGTATAAATGACTGAGAGTGTATGAAATAAGGTTTGTTCAGATCGTCCATACAAAATTGAACTATTCGTATAGACAATCTTAACATCATACATATGATTTACAATGTATAAAATAAGGTGCATACTAGATAATCCCATGAATTTTAAACTATTCATATAGATGATCCACGATCATACTGTATGATCTAACGATGTTTCACTTTGAAATTTTAGTTTATGGATGGTTTTTTCAAGGAACTAATATATAATGAGTCCTAAAAACTGAATTAAAACTACTAAAGAGATCTTGCTATGAATTTCTCTTGAGAGTGGATAAGGAGAGTGTTTTGGGAGTGGATAGTGAGAGATTTTGTTAGAGAAAATTGTGAGGGGATTCACAGGGTTGCCCAAAGGTGAGGATCTCTTGTTTGTTTCTTTAAATCTTTGCCCTACTTCCTTGAAGGCTCTTGAGAGAAGATTTTTAAAGGAGATCGGGTTCTCTGCCTTCACCAGGAGGGTGGAAAAGGACATCGGGTTCTCTGCCTTCACCAGGAGGGTGAAAATGGATGTCTGATTTTGTGCCTTCACTAGAAGGGTGAAAAAGGATGTTGGGTTCTCTGCCTTCACCAGGAGGGTGAATAAGGATGACGGTTCTCTACTACATAGAGTTGGTGGAAGAGAGGTTTTGCAAAGGCTTCTCCGCCTTACTGTGGGGGTAAAAGGAGAGTCACTACTGTTTAGTGTAACACCGGGAGAATGAATCTCCAAGGAGTGGATGTAGGTCTAGTTAGACTGAACCACTATAAAATTTGGTGTTCTTCTCTCCCTTTACTTTTTACTGCATTTTATTTTTTTGCATTTTAAATTTTTGTGGTTGAAAAATATTTTGTGAAAATCTAATCAATAACATATTAAGAGAATCATTAATTAAATTTTCTAATAATGGTTTTTGATAATCTAAGATATTTTTTTAAAATTACCAATTCACCTTGCTCTTGGTAAGCATTGGGATAGTTCTATTAGGTCTAACAACCTACACAAACTTTCAAGTGGTATTAGAGCTTATTTAAAAAATTAAAGTTTAGATTATTTTTTGAAAAATGATTATGGCTAATTTTGGAAACCGTAATACCCCTGAAGGATATTCAATCACTAGACTGCTTTTATTTGATGACATCCTGTTTGATTTTTGGAAAACTCGCATGTGGATTTTAGTATAGGAAGGTTACACTAGACCCACTAGACTTGTTGATGGCATTTAGATTGAAACACCATTTATTGATTGGACATTAGAGGAAAAAGACTTAGCTTAATTAAATTGAAAATCTTTAAATAGTTTTTTCTATGCCCTAAAATTTGAGAACTTCATACATGTTTCAACCTATAAAATTGGAAAAGAAATTTGGGATAGACTTTGCATAACTTATGAAGGAACTAATGAGGTGAAAAAATCTAGATTGAACATTCTATTGCTTGACTATGAACTATTTTACATAAAATTGAATGAGTCAATTTTTAACATGTATACACATTTTACTCAGATAGTTATCTTATTGCATGCTTTAGGTAGAGAACTCACTAATTCAAAAAAAGTTAACAAAATCTGACGTTGTCTACCTCTTGCTTATGATGCAAAGATAACTGCCATAATCGAGTCTAAAGATTTGAACGTATATTCTATTGACAATCTATTTGGATCACTGATTGGTTACGAGTAAGGAGTGACTCAAAGATAGATTGATGCTAGTGACAAGCAAAAATAAAATAATATTACATTGAAAGTGGATGATTCTGAAAGTGATCAATCACTGCCTGAGGATAAAAAAAAATATTACACTCATGACGAGGTAATTCAAATGTTTCCTTAGAAGGAAGCAACGAAGATGTCAGCATTGGAATAAAGGTTAACTCAATATGAATGCAAAAGTTTCAAATGATGTCATTTGTTATGAATATAGGAAGCATGGACATATTTAGACCTACTACCCAAATATCAAAGCTAATCCTAGCAAGGAGAAAGTTGAGGAGAAAACTAATATTAGGAAGGGCAAAAAAAGACTGTAGACAGCTTTCTTGGCTGACTCAGCTTTAGACTCCATGGAAATAGAATCAGAAGAGGATGTCATAAACTTATGCTTAATGGCGGGAAAACTTGATCTTTTGGATCAATAAGAGGTATGTGACATCTTATGACAAATTATTTGAAGTTTCTAATAAAATATATAATGCATATAGGAAACTAAAAAAACTACATGCTAAACTTAATATAGAGTTTATAAATTTGTAAAAAGAGTATAAAATCCTTAGGAATGATCATGCAAATATACATAGCAACCACATGGCCTTGTTGGATTAGATTCATGATTTGAACAAAAAGCATGAACTATTGAAATCATAACATAGTGAGCTTGAAAATGATTTGAAAGTTTTTATAGGTGAAGCTGAACATAGGGAAATTGACATGAAAATTAAAATTTTGGTTTTGAAAAATGCAAACTCATATCTTGAAATAAAAATAAAGGTTGTAATGGAAAATGGACTGTCTCCCACCCTTGAATAATTTTATGAGTCTAAGCAAAAGCAAACAAGTCAAAACCTAGGAAAAGACCTTATAATTCACATAGATTAGTAAACCCTTTTCCTGGTGTTAGATACTTTTCATGTGGCATGTTAGGGCATATTTCCCACACTTGCACTATTTAGAGTAGAACACATTTAGTGTAGAGACCTAACGTGCATAAATCACAGTATATCAAACATTCATCTGGATTACCATTGCCAAAATTTGGGTTCCCAAGTCTAACATTTGATTATTTTCTAGAGATGCTCTCATACAAGCCCTCATGAGAGCATTTGGTACCAGGATAATGGATGTTTGAAACATATAACTGGAGATACAACTCAATTAATATCACTAGAAGCCAGGAATGGAGGCAAGGTAACACTTAGAGATAATACCACTAGGAGAGTGGTATGAATATGTATGATTGGCAACAAGAACAATTTCTTTATTAAAAATGCTTTATTAGTTGAAGGCTTGAAACACAACTTGTAAGTATTAGTCAAGTCTATGATAGGGGTTTTAACATTAAATTTTTACCTACAAGCTGCATTCTAAGCTAAAATGGAGTTGATGTGTTGTATGAAAATAGGGTAAATAATATTTACAAGCTTGATTTAAATTATGTTAAATCTTCTAATACATTTTGTGTCAAAGCTATCACTGATGAATCTTGGTTATGGTATAGAAGACATTGTCATGCAAGCATAAAAAATCTTAAGAAGATTACCCAGAAAGAATTGGTTAGAGGCATACAAAATTAGGCTTCACTAAGGATCACCTGTGTGATGCATATCAATTAGGAAAACAAGTCAAATCCTCCTTTCATTCAATTAAGGATCTTAGAACTAACAAACCATTAGAAGTCCTTCATATGGATCTTTTTGGGCCGGTTGGCACTGTATGTCTAGGAGGGAAAGAATATGGGTATGTAATTATTGATGATTATTCTAGATTTACTTGGATTAGATTTTTATCACATAAGAGTGAATCATTTTATGAGTTTAGAAATTTGAAAAATGAAAATTTGAAGTTTTCTGTAAAGAGAAAGGAATAGATCACAACTTTTTAGCTCCTAGGACCCCTCAATAGAATGGGGTTATTGAAAGAAATAACAGAATATTGATAGAAGTTGTTAGAGCCATGTTGGCTAAATATTCACTTCATCTTTATTTTTGGGCTGAAGTGGTTAATACAGCTTGTTATGTTCTGAATAGGGTGAATATTAGATCTAAGTTGAATAAGACACCCTATGAACTTCTTAAAGGAAGAACACCTAACCTCTCACATCTCCATGTCTTTGGATGTAAGGTGTTTATTCATAATAATGGTAAAACTTCTTTAGGAAAATTTGATCCTAAATCTGATGAAGGAATTTTTCTAGGATATTCTAGTGTTGGAAAATCTTATAGAGTTTTTAAATGAAGGACTTTGGTAGTTGAGGAGACCACTCATGTTATTTTTGATGAATCTGATATTTGTGGGTCTAAGTTTGAAGATGAAGATGTTGAACAAGTAACCAATGAAATTAAAAATACAAATCTTAAAGAAAGGGTTGAAACATAAAATGTATTGCCTAGAGAATGAAAATATTCTAAAATTCATCCTAAAGAATTGATTTTAGGAGAACCAAGTGAAGGTGTTAGAACTATGCATGGACTTAGCAAAGAAGTAAACCACTCAGCTTTTATCTCAATGATTAAACCCACTATATAAATCAAGCACTTTTGGATGAATTTTGGATTTTAGCCATGAAGGAAGAATTGAATCAATTTGTTAGAAATGATGTTTAGGTATTGATCGAAAGGCTTAAAAATTAAAGTGTTATGGGAACTAAGTGGGTATTCAAAAATAAAATGAATGATTTAGGTATAGTGGTTAGAAATAAGGCAAGATTTGTGTCCAAGGGGTATAATCAAATAGAAGGAAATGATTTTGAAGAATCTTTTGCCCTTATAGCCAGACTTGAAGAGATAAGAGTGCTACTAGCATTTGCCTATTTTAAAGGTTTTAAATTACTTCAAATAGATGTTAAGAGTGCCTTTTTTGATGGGGTGATACAAGAGGATGTTTATGTTGAGTAATCTCCATGTTTTGAAAATACAAAATTCCCTAATCATGTGTTTAAATTGAAAAAGGCATTGTATGGACTAAAATAGGCACCTAGGGCTTGGTTTGAGAGGCTAAGCACATTCCTACTAAAAAGATCATTTATTAAAGGAAGTGTGGACACCACTCCCTTCTTAAGAAAGATAAGAGATGATATACTCATTATTCAAATATATATTAATAATATCTTATTTGGGTCCACCAATAAAACCTTTGGGATGATTTTTTAAAACTAATGAGTAGTGAATTTGAAATGAGTTTGATGGAAGATTTAAAAAATATATCAAGGACATCCTTAAAAAATATGAAATGGATAAAGCTAAACTAAAGAGTACACCAATGAGTTCCTCAGTGTAGCTAAATAAGGACTCTAAGGGAAAATTTGTTGATCAAAAGAAATTTAGAGGAATAATTAGATTATTACTTTACTTAACTTCTAGCATACTAGATATCATATTTAGTGTTTGTTTGTGTGCTAGATTTTAAGCTGATCCAAAGAATTCTCATTTGACTGCTGTGAAAAGAATTCTGAGATATCTTTTAGGAACTCAAAACTTAAGAATATGGTATCATAGGCATAACACTTCTTTTGAAATTATTGGATATTCTGATTCAAATTTTATGGGATATAGGGTTGATCATAAAAGTAGTTTTGGAACTTGTCAATTTATTGGAAAATCTTTAGTTTCTTGGTCGAGTAAAAAATTGAATTCAGTAGCCCTTTCTACGACTGAAGCAGAATATATAGCTTTAGGAAGTTATGTGGCATAAGTTTTATAATTCAAATAATAACTTGTGGACTTAGGATTTTTAATTGGTACTATTCCAATTTTTTGTGATAATATAAGTTCCATTTTCATTTTAAAGAATCCTATCCAACACTCTAGGACTAAGCATATAAATATTAGGCATCACTTTAATAGGGATCATGTCGCCAAAGGAGAAATTGAGCTACATTTTGTAGCAACTGAAAATTAACTTGTAGATATTTTCACAAAACCACTGGCTTTTGAAACATTTGGCATCTCAAGAACCAGATTTGGTGTGATTGATATTCATTCTTGACAATTATAATTCTACAAATTTCATTTATGTTATATCTTTTTGTTAATATTTATGTTTTGTTCTGTGTTAGTGATTTGTTTTGTTTGATTTGTACTCGATTTTTAATTTTGATATCTTATTTGTTTATTTTTTGTTTTTGATTTTGTGCCTTATGGATCTTGGTTTATTTGTTCATGATGGAGTGTGTTGATGATTATCATGTGCTAATCTATACTTAATCTTCTATTCATACTGTTTGAATTCAATATAATTTATATGATATTTTTCTTGAGTTGAGCAGACGAAAAATGAATTTTTTTGTAAAGCATATCATACTGTATGATGATGTCATCATCTATATGATTAGTTAATTTATGTCTATATGATTGGGATGAGTTTTCAAAATGACAGTTAATTTTTCAAAGATCGTATGTACGAACCTCAGTTTGACTGTACGATCAAGGTGTCAGTTGGCATGTGGTTGATCTCAACTGTTTGGAATAAAAGTTTTTACTGATAGTCCCAGATGAACACCTGTTCATCTGAATGAATGGGTTGGTCAAAGAGTTGTACAATATGACTCCTCGAGAATCTTATTTACAAAAAGGCATTTCATCATATTAACTATTTTTGACCGTTTCCATTCATTTGTATGAAAAAAATCAAAGTCATACATATGAACCTCATTTCGTATTGTGCAAACTATCACGATTTCTTTAAATTGAATGCCATTCTTTAAATATTTCACCATTCCTTCACTTTCAAACCTTCTTGTGTTCAAATGGTAAGCACTAGTGGCAAGAGGGCTAGACATTCCAAAGGATCTTCTTCTCGTTCAGAAGAACTGGATGAAAATTTTCTTTCTAAAGAAAATGAGCAAGCTTATGAACAATTATTCGAGGCAAAAATAACTCCTCATCTTTTGATTCAAGAAGACATCAACTTCTGAATATTGCTTCTATTTGATTCTACCCAATTTGCTTTCATTCTCACATTAATCCATGTCTTTCATTCTGAAACTTTTTACCTTTTTTTGGCCCATTTGAAAATGAGGGAGAACCACACAGTCATGTTATCTTATGTTCTTCAACAGAGGGTAGAGATAACTAAGGAAGACTTAGGCACCTACTTATAGCTTAGAATTGAAGGAGTAAGACAACACACTATGACATTGAGAGATGATTTTGACTGGTCTATAGTAAATCAAACTCTTAGAGGTGTACCTACAGCCAATCATATATCTCATGTATACACTCTGAATCAAAATGCCTGGATCATCCAGCATGTTCTTAGAACATTCATTATTTCTAAAGCTGGTGATCATATCAACCTCGCTCCTTTACTTTCTTTTATCACATATCTCATAATAATGAACACTCCAATAGATGAAGCCTAGCTCATTCTTATCTACACCAATAATCTTATTAATATTAGACATCCTACAACTAGAAGGAAGAAAAATGTTGCTTTAGGATATTTGATTGCCTATGTCCGCGAAAAGAAATACAATTCAGTTCATCATGATCCTCTAAATCAACTTCCATGCTATTTCACTGATGCTTTCTTTTATTCTCTTTTTCACTGGGCTCAAGGAGATGAGATTGATGAAATGGGAGGAGAAGAAGAGGCTCCAGCACCTGCACCAACACCTGCTCCTGGACCTGAGTAGCATTTATATCAAGAAATGGTCCAGCATTTTGACCGACTTGATCTCACTTTGATCAAAGATTTGATCATATTGAGACTTGCCTAAACCATCAGGATGCGAGATATCATGAAGACATGGGCTGGGTGAGGGCATAGTTTGACTCCCTAAATACTCAAGTAGCTAAAATCAACAACTACTTTTCAGTGTTCAACCCTCCTCCGCCACCTCTAGATCAGGATCCTCCAGCATATTAGTTTTATTTTTCTGTTGTACTTGATGTAAGCTTTGTTTTTTTTTTTTTTCTTTCATGTGATGTATGCCTTGTTTCTGAAGTACTCTTATCTTTTAGTTATATCTACGTTTGATTTTATTGATGTATGTAATGTTTTATTCTATTTTCTTAAAAAATTATGAAATGATATTTTTTTTTATTTTTGGTGTTAATGTTCTTAAATTATTCTAAGTTCATATAGACTAATCGAATATAGTTGATCTATGGAATGAAGTTTTAAAATAGTTGCACTACAGCTTAGTCTTCTGGCAAAATTTTGAAATTCTCAAAATTTAAATCAAATTGTGATTAGACATAGATAAGGAAATCATTTTCTTGTTCTTGTAGATACTTATTTTATAATAAATTTTTTTGCAAAAAGAGATGAATTAATTTTCTTTTATCTTCTTGTTCAATTTGTTGATTTCTTTGTTAATTATTGGTTTTTATTTACGATTGGTTGACATCGGGAAGAACAAAATGAAAAGAGGCACAAAATTAGCCTAAAATTTGAAATGTGCACAAAATGTGCCACAATCTTAAAAGATACGCATTGTTTGCCAAAAATTAAAAGAGGCAGAAAATTAGCCCAAACTGAAAGCATGCACAAAGCATGCCAAAATTTGAAAAGATGCGCAATGCTCGCTAATCGAAAGTTCTTTCATTTATATCTCTAATTCTTACAAAAATCCATACAATTAACAATAATCTAAATTATTAAATTTGAAAGTAATCGATCTTTTATTTAATCATTTTTGCAATGTTTATGTTATTTAACAGATCTAGAATGAACAATGAATTTGGTTGACTTTTCCTATCTTAATAATTCTTTGATTTAAATATGAGACTATCTTTTTAGCATTAGGCTGTTGATGTTGCTTTTACAAATAAGCTATATTTATCTTCCTTATCATCTATGTGATTAGTCAATAGTAACTTACTCTTTCAAGGATTTCTTTCTTTTTTGCTGTTGTCAAAAGGGGGAGTCATCATTATTATTTGTTTGTATCAGTTTGTTATTGTATTTTGTGATTCATGTTCATCGGGGCATTGTG
Source organism: Dendrobium chrysotoxum (assembly GCA_019925795.1). Taxonomy (NCBI): domain Eukaryota; kingdom Viridiplantae; phylum Streptophyta; class Magnoliopsida; order Asparagales; family Orchidaceae; genus Dendrobium; species Dendrobium chrysotoxum. The sequence continues at coordinate 53,310,882 of CM034315.1, forward strand.
TTATTATATGTTTTGCATCCGGAGAGTGATTGTGTTATTATATGTTTATTTGTTTTATTATCATGTTCATCGTATGATTGTGTGTTTGTTATGTGTGTGTTTTATTTTTAAATTCATTTTGTTTTGATTTTGATTTTTTTTTTGCTCTTGTGCTTTTCAGACCAAGTTTAATCCCTTATTTTTAATTGGGCATTCATTGAGGGGGAGCTTAGGAGAAAAAGAACTTTTTATGTTCATTTAAACAATAATTATTTTACCATCATAAAAAAGGGGGAGATTATTGCAACATAGAAATGAAGTTTGAATTATATGTTATATGATTTTTGATGATAACAAAATATTATTGTTCTGATATTATTATTATTTCTCCTAACATACATTAGATAGATTTTTGTTTGTTTTTGTGCATACTAATATTTCTAGGAAATCATACTCTAGACTGTTGATGACTTCAAGACAAAGTAGAATAGGATTTCATGTAATAAAGTCAGTACTTTTTATTTTATTGAGTATGAGAGAGTGTGATTGTAATTAGGCAACTATGCATGCACACACAGGGAGAGAGAGTCAAAATTAAAATTGAAATTTTTTTAACCGTATTCATACAGACAATTTAAAAACAATACGACTGAGTGTATGAAATGATGTTCATACCAGTTCGTCCATACGAATATAAATTGTTATTACAAGTGATTTAAAAATAGTACAAATAATATACAGTGTATGAAATGATGTTCGTACCAGTTCATCCATACGAATTTAATATATTTGTACATACAATTTAAAAATCATACAAACGACTGACAGTGTACGAAGTAAGGTTCATTCAAATCATCCAGATGAAATTGAACTATTCATATAGATAATCTTAACATCATACAGATGATTTACAGTGTACGAAATAAGGCTCGTACTTGATCATCCCATGAATTTTGAACTATTCATATATGCGATCCACGATCATACTGTATGATCTGATGATGTTTCACTTTGAAATTATAGTTTATGGATGGTTTTTTAAGGAATTAATATATAACGAGTCCTAGAAATTGAATTAAAACTGCTAGAGAGATCTTGCTGCGAATTTCTCTTGAGAGTGGATAAGGAGAGTGTTTGGTAGAGTGGAGAGTGAGAGAACTTATAAAAGGAAATTGTGAGGGGATTCATAATATTTCCCAAAGGTGAGGATCTCTTGTTTGTTTGTTCAAGTCTCTACCCTACTGCTGATATTCGAGCACATCTATAGAATGTGCTCATTGGAAGCTACAACTATAATGCTTTGCCATTGTTGACATCTGAGCACTATGGCACCCAAGTGGAAAAAATGGCCCCAAGGAATTTGAAATTATGGTGTTGCGGCATTTAAAAATAGATAATTTGGCACTTCCAACATAACTTATTAACAGCGTGACACTTGTAAGCTATGGCGCTAACTATGTTGCCACCACAGCTCTTACTAATAGAGAGCTCGACACCATAATGTCCAATTTGTAGTGCCTCACTAGTATTCAAGGTAGTGCTATAGGTTTTTAAAAATTTCTACGATTTTGAGTTTTTCTTGCACAAAAAAGACCTAAAACAATAAATTTTTTTACTGAAAATAAAATACATAAAATACTATATAATTTAACTTATTAAATACTCCCCAGTTTAAAGTCTAGCTTATCCTCAAGATAATATAAAAACTTAAGTATAAGGGAAATTTAATTAAATGTAAATGAAAAAAATATTGAACATTAGTAAATAACAGATGCTTTCATATGAATGATAGAAATATATAAAACTTGTGATATAGAAAAAAAAATATAAGGTATAAGATAAATAGTGCTTAAGGCACCACTCTAACTAATACAATGTAGTGTCTCTCATAGACATAGCTCCAATCATCATGCTGATGAGTCACAAACATTCGAACAAATCATGTGGTAAAACAAGAATAACATTCACACACTCGTTCTCTTTCAAAAATACGTAGAAAATGAAGACTCCTTAATTGTATATTCAAGATTTCTTTCTTCTTCGTTACTCTTCTCATCCCCAAGGTTTCAATCTATGACCATTAACCTTAAAAATGTGAAATGTCTTTTTATTTTGAATTCTTATGACACCACTATGATATACTTCAATAGTAAATGGGCCAGTCCATCTAGATTTATGTTTTCTATGATAATATTTCTTCCTATAATAAAAAGTAAGACATCTTAACATGGAGAAAATTCATGATCTAGAACATCACACCCATGCATCTTCATCATTTCTACATTATAGATTTTTATATCTTTATAAAATTCAATTTTGAATTCATGAAGTTTATCAACTATTATAGAACACTAGATATTTAGAATAGAGAAGGAATCTTTATTCTTCAAGTGCACTTCACTTATTTTTTAGGATGAATCATTTTGTTTTTTACCACCCATTGCTTTAATATTCAAGAAAGGAAAGGAGGAAAATCATAAACATTATATGCAAGAAGAACTATCATGGATAGAAATTAAAACCATTAACTTTCCTTGTTTTATATTTTCACAGTTGCAGGGCACCAAAAATTGAATTTCAAACCCCTCTGGCACGACTAAGCACAATGGTGCCAAAAATAGTGCTATGACGCTCCTTTTATCTCGCAATTTTTTTAATGACAAGCAAAGTAATGATTATAAATGCTAAATATAATATAACAAGCATATAGAAATAAAAAATTAGGTTGCTTCCCATACATTGCTAAGTTTATAGTCTTCAGCCAGTCTTCCCAAGATTTATCAATTTTGCTGGGGTACATTGCTACCATTCTTCAAATGATTTTAACATGGATTATTTTCTATTTCTTTTGGGTTAACTTCAAGATTATTTCCACCAGTTCCTGTGGAGGGTGGCAATTCAAGTGTGATAAAGTCCAAACCGCTGAAAGAGCTGAAGTCCCTGGGCAATGCTAAATTGATGTCCAAAACCAGGAAGAATGATTTGTTAAGAAGGAAAGGCAGTGGGTTTAATCCCACTTCCAATCTTAAATGAGTTCCATAATTTTTTGGGATTGTAGGGGGGCTAGGCATGTTGAGGCCTCCCGGTACTTGAAGGAGATTGTGAAGGATAATGATGCAATTTTTGTGGTCCTTATTGAAACTAAAATTTCATATATAGATCCTCTTGAATTCAAAAGATTTATAGGTGATAAGTGAGATTTTTTATTGTTTCCTACAGTGGGCTTATCTGGTGGCATTATGGTGTGTTGGAGGTCAGACTTGGCTTCATTTACAGTGAGTGAAGCTTCCAGCCAAGTTGTGGTTGGTGAACTTAATATTGCTAGTAGAGGAATGTGGGTGATCGCCACAGTTTATGGAAGTAAAGACTATTGTAATAGAAGAAGCCTATGGAGAAATCTGGAATCTCTTTCAAGAAATAAAGTTCCTATGATTATTCATGGAGATTTCAATTGTATATTGTCTCAAGATGAGAAGAAAGGTGGTAAGAAATTTATTCTTTCTCAAGGGCTTGTAGACATGTATGCTTTTATGAGAGATTGTGATTTTCATGAGGTAGGTTTTATTGGTCCAAAATACACATGGTGAAACAATAAAACTGGAAGAGCCCGCATCCTAGAAAGATTGGATCGGTGTATCCTTAATTTTGCTGCATTAAACTTTTTAAAGGTGGCGGTTGTAAGACATTTGGCTAGAGTACCTTCAGACCGTTGTCCTATCTTGCTTAAAATCTTCTCTTTCAGGCTTAGGAGGATGCGTTGAAGATATTTGGTCAACGTATCCTGCTTCTCATTTAGTTGTTTGGTATTCTTGGAATAAAACTGCTAGAGGTGATGCAGCAGAAATCCTAAATAAAAAGTTTTCCAGATCATTGAAGGCCTTATTTTATTGGAGTAGAGCAAAGCTCAAAAATTTAGTTCAGCTGAAGGAAATTTTAAAAAAGGAAGTAATGGAGCTACAAGAAGAAGAAGCGACTAAAGGATGTCTTCCAGACCTGAAGCCGTTACTGATGAGATCAATGGTTTCTGAACTGAATTCAACTCTTGGGCAGCTTAGTACATGGTGGAAACAGTGAGCTATAGTGCAATGGATGAAGGATGGTGACTCAAATTCAAAGTTCTTCAATGCGTATGCCATGGCTAGAAGAAATGGGAACTGGATCAATCAAATGAAAGATAAAAGTGGAGTGATTTTCAAAGATCAGCTAAACATTGAAGATATCTTTATGAAATTCTTCAAAAAAAAAAAAAAATGGAGGGGCCTTCTTCTTCGGTGAAGCTTGATGGCGGTGACAGATTATTGCTAGATAAAGATTTCTCTAAGGAAGAGCTGGAGGTTGTTATCCAACAGCTGGGATCTAATAAGTCTCCAGGTAATGATGGAATTTCATATTCCTTTATTAAATCCTATTGGTCGATTATTCAAGATGATGTTTGGTTGGCTATTATTTCTTTTTACAATTCTGCATTGTTGTGCCTATTTTGAAGGAGATAAATGTGGTGTTGATTCTAAAGGTGAAAAGTCCTTTGACGCCTTTAAATTTTCATCCTATTAGTCTTTGTAAATCCATTTACAAAATTGTGGTGAGAATGTTACTAAATAGGATGAGTTATTTGTTTCCCAATATTATCTTAGAAGTTCAGTTTGCTTTTGTCAAAGAGAGGTCTATGTCTGATATAGTTTTGCTTGCTCAAGAACTTTTTTCTAAATTTAGATTTTCTAAATCTAAGAAGGTCTTAGTGGTTATCAAAATCAATATGGAGCAAGCTTATGATAGCTTGTGTTGGTCAACTCTTGATAAAGTGCTTGATTAGTTTGGTTTCCCAAGGAAATTTTCTAATCTTATTATGGAGTGTGTGGTTAATCCTAAATTCTCCATCTTGATTAATGGTGTAAATTGTGATTGGATTGAGGCAAAGAGTGGGTTTAGGCAAGGATGTCTGTTATCTCGGTACCTTTTTATCTTGTGCTCTCAATTGTTAACGGAAGAGTTTGCTCTTAAAGGTAAAAGGGTTGGTATGAAGGTGGGTCCGCATGCTCCTAGGATCTCTCACTTGATGTATGCTAATGATATAGCTATTTTCTAAGAGGCTAATAGTAAGAGCTTGAAGAAAGTAAACAATATTTTGAAGAACTATTGTAGATGGACCGGTTAGAAGGTTAATCTGCTCAAATCTTCTATGTTGTTTGGTAATTCTGTAAGAATAAGGAAAGTTCATACTTTGTACAAAATTATGAGGTTGAAGGTGGTTAATGAGATGGAATATTTGGGAGTGAAAGTTGCTTCGAGAAGGCTTGTTAGTTCATATTTTCAAAATCTATTGGAGAAAGCTGCTAGTAGACTTAATGTGTGGGGAAACAAATTCATCTCTCTTTTAGGAAAATTACTTTTGCTTAATTCATCCTTTCTTTCTCTACCTATATTTTTATCTAATCATTCATTAGTTCCTTTGGGGGTTTTGAATGAGTTGATAAAAATGTGTAGAAATTTCTTATGGAATAAGAAGGATGGAAGTTATGGCATTCACTATATTGCTTGGGAAGTTTTGTGCAAGCTGAAAAATAAAGGTGGATGGGGTGTGTAGTCGATTGTGGAGAAAATTGGTCCTTTGAGGTCTAACTTCGCTTTTAATTTCATTAATAATCCTGCCTCTCTTCTCAATAGAACTTTAAGTTCCAAGTATGGGTGTGAGATATGGAATGTTGAAAGTAAGAATTTAATTCTTCCACATGGAGGATTATAGTGAATGGAGCTATTTTTTTACATCCTATCATGAGATGGAAAATTTGTAATGGAGAGGAAGTGGATACTATTAAAGATGCATGGATTCTGGACAAAAGCATTGGTAGGTGACCTGCCTTTGTAGCTAAGTTGAATTAGAAATTTGTCTATCTGTCGGCTTTCATTACAGATGGACGATGGGATGCAGATAAATTGAAGCTCTGTATTGGGCAGCAGTTGTTGAATATTATTCTCTTGATTCCTATTCATTCAAGAGCTAATTAAGAAAAGTTGGAACAAGCTCTCACATGCTCTGTTAGATCTATAGCAGCTTTGGCAATTGACAAAGTATATGAAAACTCCATAGAAGATGCATATTGGTGCTGGATGAAAAAGTTGAAGTTAAGACCATAAATTGAGTTGTTTTGGTGGCAACTACATAAGAATGTGATTCCATCAAATGGGTTCCTGCATTATAGAAGATTAATTGAGTTTTATGGCTGCCCGAGAGGATGCAAAGTTGTTGAAGATGCTAAACATGTTGCCATTCTGGATCGGCTAGCTACTTGGGATTTTTTCATCCCTGCTGCTAATTCTCTGGAAGAAATTAATATATTTTATAGCATTTTGCAGATGTAAATCCCTTCCTTGGTAATTTGTAATGTTCTGTGGCAGTCTTTTGTTGGAAAAGTAGGAATAAGGTGGTTCATGGAGGTTCTGAAGATAGCTGTTCCTACATTGCAACTAATTTTATTAGTCATGTAGTTGGATCTTTTCGGTCTAATATGATTTGGGAGAACTAGGAAGCTAAACAGCTCTATAAGTTATTTCAATCCTCTTGGCATCCTCTACCTCCTGGTTGGATTAAGGTAAATGTGGATGCTTCTTTAATTAGTAATAACAAAGCTGGCAATGGTGGAGTTTTCAGAGATTGTAATGGTCGGTTTTTAGGTGCCTTCTATTTCAGCTGCCTTCATTGGGATAGTTCGCAAGTTAAGATCTTCTTAATTCTTTCATTGAGGAATTACATTAAAGAGTGGATGTTTGAAGCCAAGGGTATTGTGATAGAAGGAGATAACTGCATGTCATCAAGTTTTTCCAAAACTTATTGAATAAGCCGGTGATCTCGAAAGAATTTCTAAACCCAAAGGATTTAGATTTTCTTATAAATTTTAAGCAAGTTATTTTTCATTTTTCTAATAGAGAATGTAATAAGTTAGCTGATTTATGCACTAACTTTGCTCTTATTTCTAATTTTTTTTGCGATGAATTTAGTTGTGGTAGTATTCCTCCTTTTTTAGCCTTGGTGAAGGGGGAATCTCATTGTAATTAGTTTGCTTAATAAATTTCTTTATGCACTCTCTTCAAAAAAAAAAAAAAAATTCAAGATTATTAGGCAACGATCAAAGAGATTTACTTCTAAAAGAAATTGCAAGCTGACTAAATTGGGCTTCTAATTTTTAATAGAAGCAGCTTGATTTTGCAATTGAGCTCCTAACTACATCAGTATAGCTTCTAATGGTAATTTTCTACTTCTAGAAAGATTATTGTGAATAAATCCTAGATCGTATGCAGGTTTAGAATTAACAGTAGGTTGTTGAGAATTATTCTAATTTATTCCTTGATTATTTTTACTAAAATTCCATTAATTATTTCCAGTAACATTATTTAACCAATTAAAATTTGGATGGTTCCTCCAGTTGGATTATATATATTAAAGTAGAAATTATTTTATCTTCCAATTAAATTAATATTTTCATTCCCTCGCATATTATAATATATATTTAAATTTTGATCCTCCAATTATATGAATGATTAAGTTCCCATTTAAAAATTTACTCCGACTGTGCTCAACTTCTTAGAAATTGCAACAACCTATGCAGTTAACATTCGTAAAGCCTCAGATTTAATTCTAGCTACTTTTAGGAATTACCCTATCAACAAGCAAACATAATTTATTAGTAGTCATTTCTTCTATTAATTCATATGCTTCATTAAATGGTTTAGACATAAATTATCCTCTAACTGCAGTATCTATGATTATTCTTAGTGATGATACTAATTCATTATAAATTTTTTGGTTAACCAACCAATTTGGTAAAGCATAGTGGAGGCATTTTCTAAGCATTTCCTTAAATATCTCCTAACTCTTATAAATTGATTTTCTTTCAAACTGGGTAAAATAAGTAATATTATTTCTAAATTTGGCATCTTTTAAGGTGGAAAATATTTGGCAAGGAACTTATGAGCCAACTCATTCCAAGTGATTATAGAGCCTGGGGGTATATAATTCAATAACATATTAGCTTTATCTTTTCGAGAGAATTGGAATAATCTAAATCTAATAGCATCATCACTGACACTATTATACTTAATTGTTACATAAATTTCTTAGAAATTAGCTAAGCGTAAATTGGGATCTTCAACAAAATCTCCTCCAAATTGAGAATTTTAAACAATTTAAATTATTACAGGTTTTAATTCAGAATTATTAGCCTGCATTATTGGCCTATTAATGCTCTTATGAATTTCATCTACTAAAGGGTTAGTGTAATCCCTAAGAGGACTAAAACGCTCTTGATTTAATTCAGGTTTAGCCATTTTCACAATCTTTATTGTTTTTCAAATTTTTGAAAAGGTAACTTCTATTTTAGAGTTAAATAACAAAGGTTCCTTTCTATATCTATAAAGCATGCATCCATGAAAATGCTATCAACAAAAAAAATAAATAAGTAAAATAAAAGATATATGTAGCTCTAATTATGCAATTAGTTTAACAATATAGTAAAACTTGCAATAAAACCACTTCCTCAGCAACTATGATAAATACTTGGTGGGGTTCAACTATGGAGTGAATTTTTTGAATTGAATAAAAGTATAGGAATCTATCAATCCAAGATAATGCTTAAGTTTTTTTTTGATATAAAGAAAATTGATAAAATCAAACTAAATATACAAAAGTATACGTGTCAAATTAAGTAAGAAAGTGATAGAGTAGAATGCCGAACCCATGAGGATGTATGATTACCTACAACAAACTACACTTGTTTACTCTAATTTCAATAATTATCCTCCAAAAAAAATTGTATTGATGGAGATTTTATCACTAAAAAAAATAGTAAAAATATTGAATGTATTATTTAATAAAAGTACTTTGGATTAATGAGTGTAAATTTTATATCTTTTTTGAAAAACTCTTAGTTATAGATGTGATTCAGAGTGTATGCATCCTTAGATCTTTATCGAGCTTATAAGGGTAAAGAGGATATCTGTTGACCTCCTGCAATTATAGTATCTCCTTAAGAACCTAGAATATTTTGCATTATGTCTAGGCATGTAAGTATCCTATCTCAATATTCCTGTTGTTCTTGCATTTCTCCTTCGAGGCTATACATTACACTATATTTTAACTACATATATGGCCACTTTATGCATTAAATAAAGAACTGAATAATAAAAAAAATATCATATATTATTTATAGAATAAGAGTCTTCATTAGTACTTAACATATACATTACATCATCAATCCCAAATAAGAGAATTAGCTAGACTTAGAAAAAAATAAGCAAACTCTTTTTCAGTAAACTCATGGAAGAATGAAGATGCAAGAGAGTGATATCACTAGAAAAGGATCATTATATCACCTCTACGTTACATTTCCCCTTAACTTATAGAATTACTTCCTGAAACATAGGCTAAATACTCCAAATGATTGTATCTTGTACTTCTCTAGCTCCCTTAGATTTTAATCTAAGAGGGAACTACTGAAGTACTCTAAAAGTATTAAAATTGCACAAGTGACTAAACTTCCATACAAACATAATATAACAACTATTTATAGGAAAACACAAAGAGGTATATGGAGTTGCAATGCTTGTAAGGATGGCGCCGTGGTGCCCTTCGAGTGAACTAGCATCATGACGCTAGAACTTCTGCACCACTGTGGTGAATGCTTATGTGGATTGGTTACTTAGTGAACGGTCGCATCTCTTTATTAATAGAATGTGCCCCTTAGAAGTTACAACTATAACGTAGTGATGCTGTTGACATTTGAGCACTATGGTGCCCGAGTGGCAAAAGTGGTGCCAAGGGTTGATAAATTATGGCATCGTGGTATTTAAAAAAAAAGAATCTGATGCTGCCAAGCTTACTTTCTAATAGGACAACACTGGTACTAATGCAGTGTTGATTTTGTTACTGTTGCTACGCATGGAAATAAAGGGCTCGTAATGTCTAATTTTATAGTGCCTTGCTGGTATTGGTATCGCTATTACGTTGTTTCATTTATCACCTTGGTGCTATAGGTTCTTTAGAATTTCTTCCATTTTTAGTTTATTTTTGCACAAAAATAACTAAAATAACATATTATCACTAAAACTAAAATACATAAAATACTACATAATTTACATTAGACAAAGCTAGGTTAATTAATATAGTTATAAGGTTTTCAAAGCTAGAAAAATTATAGTAATTTCATTTCACATCTAATAAACATGAAAGTTAAAACTAGTTAATTTATTTACATTCAACACATAGGAATTAATTTAGTGGAAATTAGGGCTCATTTACCCATAACATTCACATACCCAAAAATTAGCCCAAATAATACCTTGAAAATATGTAAAATGCATAACAAATAAAATGGTAAAAAAGCAAATAAATTACATTGAATCACAAATTCAATATATAATTAGTAAAAAAATAAAACCCATTCAAAATTAACATAAATAAATATAATTGACACCTATGGATAAATTAATTTTTAATCAAAATAAATCATTAAATATCATAAATCAATCTTTTGAACTTTGTGTCATCCTTGAGTCAAGGTGAAAATCCCTTTTTCCAATCAATTTCAAAGCCCTATGTTCCTTCTATAAAAAGCATTTAAATAATTAAATTATACTTATAAAATTGATAATTAAATCAGCATAAATATAAAAATATAATTGAAATTACATATAATTTTAAATAAGGTATAGAATGCACAAAATATAAAATAAAAGGTTTGAAAAAATAAAGATTAATGTAAAAATTTGGTGAAGCTTGCCATTATGAGTTCAAATTTTCAATAATTCAATAAATAAAATAAATAAATAAATAAAATTATATAAATTAAATTAATTCAAAATAAAACAAAATATAAATAAGAATTAATTAATACAATTTAAATAATAAAAGAAATTAAATAAAATTTTAAAAAAATTAAAATTAAAATATTAAGAAATAAAATAAAATAAAAATTAGTATATATTGAATAAAAATTGAAAGATTTGAATTAAATAGTAATAAACAAAAAAATAAAATTTAATTCAATTTAATTAAAAAAATTATTTGATTATAAATAATTAAATAAATCATTAATAATTTTATTAAATAAAACCAATGCTTCATGTTTTTTCTTTTTCCCTTTTCTTTATGTTTATTTTTCTTTAGAAGAACTATAGAAGGCATTAAAAAAAGAAAAATTATTACAAACTACTAGGTGATGGACAATCTATCACATTCATTCCTTATTAAAGACAAAAGACATGAAGGAAAATTATTAGAGCTCCCATGTTGTCTCAATGGGAACCCCATTAGAACGGCATAGCTGGGACAAAAATTAGCCACCTTATTACAATCTTTAGACTAAATGAAAAATTACTTTGTTAAAATTCTTCAAAAAAGAAAGATCCAGCTCCGAGTCTTCATTACTTTTCCATTTGACTTATTTACAGACTTCTGAAGCAAATTAATAATATTCACATTATCTCCATTAATGACTATTCCTTTATACTCAAGCATCAATTTTTTAATATAATCCTTAAAACCTAAAATAACAGCCAACTCTACTTGAGCAACATTCTAGTGAAGTATTTAATTTCCGTATGCTAGAAGGAATCTACCGTTCTGATCTCTTATGACTTGGGCAATCCGAACAGCATTCAATTGATATAATGCAAAAATCGACATTAAGCTTAATCCACCCAGGAGGTGGAGATACCAAATTTGACTATTCAGTTGAATTAGCTGGTTAGTATCTTAGTTCTGATAAATTTAGTAAGCTTGAGTTTGAATTAAATTTGTAAAACTTGTGAATGAATAATAGAAAATGAAACTACTGCCTTCCATGTTTGGGATATTTCTGCCTCTCTAAGATTGATACATAGTAGATAAATAAATTCTAGTTATACCTTGGTTATAAATAGATGCCATTTTCAGCTCCTTCAAGTATTCAGAATAGTTATGGAAAGTAGGAATTTGGAATTCACAATCATTGAATCTTTTAATTACCTCATGTAATTTCAAAAAATGGACTGTTATGTACTCAATATCTTCAATATAATAACATCCTCTAAGATAAATTTTATTCTCATGTAGCCTTCTATGACAAAGCCAATCATTTGTTTGAATTGTATTGAAGCCTTGAATTACCATGGTTCAATAATATTTAAAATAATTAAATCATAATCAAAACCAAGTCTTTATGCATTTACTTTATAAATTAGGAGGGCAATAAATAAATTAAATTCATAAGCCTAATGACTTGGTTGTTTGTAACTTCAAACTAACTTGGAGTTTTTAATCTCAATTGTAATAAATTTTAAAATTAAATAACCTTAACAATTAAAATAAAATTTATTTATAAAATAGAAAAAAATCAAAATTTTAATTAAAATTAAATCCATTTTGCCTGTACTAAAAAAAAATTCAATGTTGAGACAATTCAGACATCCTCCCATAAGGAATATCTAAGCCACACAAGCTTAGCACACACTTTAATATTTTCTTGCTAGGACAATAAACTATTATCTAGGTTAGGTTGTTGTTGTACTTTCTAGCACTTTGGTGTGATTGAGGGTTTCTAATGCTATGATTTTTTACTCTTTCCACATTTTTGGATATCAAACATGTATTCTACATGTTCATTTACCTAAATTACATCTTACTCTTTCTTTCCTATTACACTGGCACTTGGATAGTTATAATCAACCTTTTTTTTCATAAATTATCAATGTAAGTTGTAAAATATTAAGTATTAATGTAAATGTAAAAGTGTAATGATTAAATGTAAAATGTTAAGTATTAATGTAAATGTAAATTGCAGAGATAAATGTACAGGTAAATCGAGTTATAAATGTATCATAGTAGTAAATACCTTAATTGTGCTTGCTTATTTTATAAATTTACATAACTCCCAAAGAAGTTATATTTCTTCTTTTAGGGGATATTACCTTTTGAAATTCTATTTATGACTCAAAACTAGATAACCTTAAGAATAAATAAGCAATCCTAGATTTATGTCATTACATAAGTATAGAAATCAAAGCTTATTATTGCTGGAGCTTGGCCCCCCTTTTTCCACAAAGAACATGGGTTTTACTTATAGTTTCATTTTCCATGTTCCTTATATATTACTTCATTTATGTGTATTAATTATTGCATGCTTCATAGATGAGTTATAATTTGGAATAGGTCGTTTTCTTTTTTTTACAATGTATGTGCCCATACTTGGAAAAATATGGTAGTCTTTGGTAGTTGCAATTTTATCATTCAGACTTCAAAACCTATGGCTATTCTTGCATACAAGCAAAAATATTTACTTTACAGTAACATATATAAAATAAAAGCACACAAGCTGACGCCAAGGTTTGATGGCCTAAGCGATGGGGATGCTCTAATATTCCTTATGGATTTAAGGCCATTATATTGAATATTTTTTTTTGGAAATCCAGTCATGCAAATTACAATAGTTGTATAGTTTAGATTGTATTAAGTTCATCATAGAGGATTTAGAATCCTTGTCAAAAATTTTTTAAAGTGCATATTCAAGGGGTATGTCAAATTTAAAAAATTTAAGTAAAGTTTGAACTTGAATCCTTGATATTAATTTAAATAATAACTATCTACCTTACATATATTAGGCTAAAGAGTAAGTTTAAAGTTCTTTGGTGGATTTTAGCAGGCTGTCTACGTAAAGCATATGTAAGTCTAATTTTGCATACACCTTATAAACTTCATTCTTGGAGGATTATCCCCATTTTAAAAAACTATAAACGCAAATATAAATTAGATCCTTTTTTAAATCAATAAGTTAAACATTAGTGTAGGTTCAAAATTTTTTAAGTAATCCTTGAATCTCAAGCACTCTCTACTTCATGCTTGCTGACGACATAACCAGATTTTGGCTGAGGAGACACAACATATACTGAGGGTGAAGGAGATTCTCTACTCTATTATGCAATCATCATAACCATCATTTTTTCTATCTTCTTCCCCATTCTCACTATATATTCATCATTTTTATTTAGTTGATCTGATAGAAATTGAGTTAAATCCATTATAACAGCTTCCTCATCCTCTATATCTAAATGATTTACTTTACTTTGACCTTCAAATTTGACTCCCTAGCATCTACAACAAAATTTTTCTGAACATTGTGGCTAATTATACTTCATCTACTTCATTTATTTTTTGGTTGCTATATTTTAGCTTAATAATTAGTACTTTAATTGGTTTCCTTGACATAGTGAGTTTGTCAATAGGGGTATACTCTTTATCTTGTGTAAGATTCATTGGAGATTTACCTTTAATTCTCCTTACTTCTTCCTTTAAATGATTTTTATTTGATCAAAGTTTAGGGAGAGTGGTTACCATTTTAGGTTACAAATTCTACTTTTTATTAGATGTTGGGGATTGATAATTTATGGAACCTAGCCTCCTTACACTAAGATGAGAAGATGTTTGCCCTCTTTGAAATAGAACTAGCAAACTCTCAGTGATTATTACTTGAAGGAGTGATGGGATACTTTCTGAGGATGATTATTTAATATCAATGATATTGGTGGATATGAATAATAATTCTTCAGATTGGTTGATATTTTTTCTAATAGGCCTAGCTGAACTTTTTTAATATTTCTCAGTAGTCAGTAGAATTTGATCACTTCAATTAGAGAACTCCAATAGCTCTTTGTAATTGCACTTTGCAACTATTATGATAGCTTGTTTGACTTATTTAAGCTTTAACTTTCTTTTAGTAATAGGTTAAGAAATATCATTTTTTAGTAATTCCACTACTTTTTTGGTGATGACACCTTTCAGGCATTTTAAGAAATTCTTCCTTAGACTACTCAAATTTAGAAGCGCACTTATGGATAAGTACTTTCCACAAACTCTTAGAATTTATTTTTCTTTCCAACAGGTATGGAATTAAAAGGTTCTTTAATGAATGTTGTAAGTGTGGAGTTAGTGACCATTGTGCTTTACGTTACTATTAGAGAGGTAATAGAAATGACTTCCTCTCAACATGGCTGAAGGAGATTTCACCAACTATAGATTCTATAATGAAAATCAAAATGGATTCCTCTTCTAACAACTTCTCTTTCTTAGCCCTTTTACTAAGATTATGGTTCTTATTCCATCTTTGGAATTCAGTCATAACTGGTTAAGTAGTTGATGTTGACCTAAACTAAAAAGTGCTAGTTATATGAATTTTAGAAGAAATAACTATATACTTCAACTTCTTATCCACAAGTTTATGGAATATAATTTTGGAGAATGTAAAAGGTTTAGTAGCCATAGGAGTGGCCATAGAGCCACCATAGATCATAAAATCTAAAGTAGATTTCTTCTCAAATACTTCGTCATACTCCACAATAGTAAATTGTGAACCATTCACTTGTTGCAATTGTTGCAAATTAGTTTTTTAAAGATTTTATCTTGATAATGATGTGTGTTTTTGATGATTACAAAATCATATTGTTTGATCAATATTTTCTCCTAACATTTGCTAGAAATGTTTATTTATGCAGTGTGTACTAACATTTCATGGAAATCACATTCCTGATAGCGAAAGACATCAAATAAATAGGATTAGAGTTTACTTGCATTTGGTGTCTGTACTTTTTATTATTTTATTGAGTCTGAGAGAATGCAATTATAAGTTGGATATCTGTGCTCACACACACTGGGGAGTGAGATAAATTTCTTTTAAACTAATCATATTATACGATGTAAGATCATATGGTACATTTTGTGTTATTTCTCCTCTAAAATGAACCTGCCTAGTTGAAAATTTTTCCTAAGTATGAATCATACAGTACGAAATATTTTAGTACATCATTTTTCAGAGTATGAAATCGGAGCTCATACTAGATTATATAGGACGAACAGTTTAATATTTTGAACTGATCGTACAGTACGATTTTTGTTCGTATATCAATTTTCAGAGTATAAAATATGGGGTTCATAGGTTTGTATAGCATCGTACGGGACAAATTGTTCAATTTTTGAACTATTCATACAGTACGAAATTATTTCGTATACCATTTTCTAGAGTACGAAATATGGGGTTCATGTTGCAAACTTGGATTTAAGGATTATAATTTTGATGATGAGAAACATTTTTGTGTTCTATTTTGATAGGCTAACATTTCAGGTATGAAAGATCAAATGCAATTCAAGCCAACTCAAGATCGAGTTTGCGTGTGTTTAATTGTAATTTTTTACTTTCTTGAGTCAAATATAATGCAATTGATCCCCTAGCTAGGTAACCTTGAACACACACAGTCAGGGGGAGAGTTTTAGTGAGTCAGAGTTTCTATTTTAAATTTTGATCATATCATTCTGGATGATATTCCTATCATTCTGGACGATCTAGTGAAAATAGAAACCCTAATTAAGGTGACCATGTTAAGTCAGTTTGATTAAGCAGATTGTTCTAGATGATATACCCATTATACAGGACGATAGGCTCAAATCCAAAATTCTCAGCTGCCAAATTAAGTTAGGCAGGTTTTTATTTTTAGAGATTTGGTTTGATTGTCTTAGATGATACGTGTATCATCCTAGACGATCCTTTACAATCACGCCTAAATTAGTCTGTTGATTAAGGAAAGTAATTAATTTTTTATTGATACGATCATATCGTCCTAGACGATCACAAGATCATCTTGGATAATACATGCAAAATCATAACCATCCAGAGCACTTTAATTGGATAATCTGAGAAATATGCTGATCGATATTCTTGATTTTAAACTAATCATACGGGATGATTGCGATATCATCCTAGACAATTAAGTCATTTTGAGATCATCCACCTTGTTTGTGTAGGATGACTTGAGCTGTGTGGAGGATAATTTTATCATTTTTGAACTAATTGTATAGGATGATATAGATATCATCCAGGATGATCAAGTCATTTTGAGATCATCCAGCATAAGTTTTCCTGGACGATCTGAGCTATCTTCTGGATAAAATTCCTTATTTACACTAATCATCCCGAACGATCACAGAATCATACTGGATGATCTAAACAAATTTTGTCTACTAATCATCCAGAGAAACTAGATCGTCCAGGCTGATACATGTGATTTTGAACTGATTTTACAGAAAGATTGATCGATGGTCCTGAATGATATTTGACGACTAGTTGAGATTTAGGGTAATTTTTGAGCCCTCCTACTTAAGATCTTTTTCTTTCAACAAGAAAGATCTTTTACCACCTTCCTTTTTAGAGAAAAACTTGAGAGAGAGAGAGAGAGAGAGAGAGAGAGCTTGGGAGAGAGAGAGAGAATCCTGTGAGGGGGAGTTTGTGAGGGATTCACAAAGGTTACTCCCAGCAAGGATCTAAGTTATCTTCTCTGGTCGTCATCTCTTGTCTTGTTGGTGTCTCTGTGGGCGGATCGCCTGCAAGAAGATCCAGGTTCTCGGCCTATTTCGGGAGGAAGTGAAAGGAATCCAGGTTCTCTTCTTGCTTTAGGAGGAAGCGAAAGGAGTCTAGGTTCTCTTCCTTACCAGGTTGGTGGAAAAGAGTTTTGTACAGGCTTCTTCGCCTTATTGTGGGAGCAGAAGGAGAGTCACTTAGTGTTAGTGCAATACCCGGTGGGGAGGCTCCCGGGAGTGGACATAGGTCATGTTGATCAAACCACTATAAAATCTAGTGTGTTCTTTCTGGTTATTTTTTGCACTTTATTTTTCTGTTGTTTTCTACTTGGGTGAAATCTATGATTGATTTTTTTATCATTATTTTTATTCGTTTCCATTGTAAATTATAAAAAGATCTTTTTTGTGGTTAAAGTTATTTTTAAAACATCCAAAATATTTTTTTGAATCATTATTTCTCACGAGTTTTTTAAAATTAACCAATTCACCCCCCCTCTTGGTTAACCTCAGGACTAGTTTACAAGGGCTTAACATCCCTAACGAACTTTTAAGTGGTATTAGATCGGGATTCATAAAATCTTATTTTGAAAAACTTTTGAATTTGATCTAGGGCTAACTTTGGTAATAGAAATACTGCTGAAGGTTATTCCATTACTCCTCCACCTTTGTTTGATAACATACCTTTTGATTTTTGGAAAACTTGTATGTCCACCTTTTTATAATCAATTATTATCACACATGGATGCTTGTTAAAGATGGTTATAAAGCACCATTTAGACTTGTTAATGACGCTAAAACTTAACTTCCTTTTACTGAATGGACATTTGATGATCATAATTTAGCACAACTGAATGTTAAATACTTGAACTATTTTTCCTGTGCACTGAAATCTGAAGATTACATGCATGTATCTACTTGCACTACTGGTAAAGAAATCTGGGATAGACTATGTATTACTTATGAAGGTACATATGAGGTTAAGCAATCTAGATTGAACAACTTGCTTCACTACTATGAACTTTTTTGCATGAAACCTAGTGAATCTATTTCTGAAATGTATATTAGGTTCACTCAAATTGTCACTTCCCTGTATGCTTTCGGAAGAGAGCTTACTAATTATGAGAAAGTTAACAAGATTTTGAGATGCTTGCCTTCTTCCTATGATGCCAAGATAATTGCAATTATTGAATCTACGGATTTGAATGCTTATTCTATTGATAACTTACTTACAATGGGTGAACCAAAGACAGCTTGATGTAGGTGAGAAGAAGAAGGAGAAAATTGTGGCGTTGAAGGCCAATGAAACTGACTCTGATTCTTCTCGTTCTGATAACGATGACGTTGCCTTAATCACTAGGTTATTAAAAAGATTTCTAAGGAAGAAACACAAGAACTTTTAGAAGTGGAATAAAGATAAGAGTAGCAGAAATTTTAAAGGTTCATCTAATACTATTTGTTTTGAATGTAGGAAGCCTGGATATATAAAGGCTGATTATCTTACACTTAAGGTTCACCCAAGAAAGGAGAAGGGTGAGGAGAAACTCAAGTTCAGAAAGGATAAGAAGAAGATTCAAAAGGCTTTCTAGGCGGATACATCATTTGACTCCTCCTCTAAGACTGAAGCTGAAGAGGAGACTACAAACTTATATTTAATAGCAGATGATCATCTTGGTCATTCTGACCAAGAAGAGGTATGTGAGCTAACCTATGATCAATTACTTGATGTTTCTGAGAAAATTCATTCATCATATAGGAAACTTAAGAAATTGCATGCTAGCCTGAAAGTGGAATTCTTAAACTTGGAAAAAGAGCATGAAGTTTTGATTAAGGATCATTCTACTCTTGATAGCAATCACATGTCATTACTTGATGAATTTGATGAGTTGAATAAAAAGTATTCTGACTTGATTATTAAGCACGATTCATTTAAAGCATCGTATGTTGAATTAGAAGGTGCATTAAAGGAATTAGAAACTCATGTATCTGATTTAGATAGTAGTGAGCAGGATTTGAAATTTAAAATTATAAGTCTCAAGAAAGAAAATGAATTTCTAAGTGTGAAAATTAGTGCATATGAGAATAATGAAACACCTCCTTCTTTTGCACAATTTTATGCACCTCCACCTTTTGAAGAATCACATTCAAAATCATTAAAGCATATTTCATTCAAACCTAGGAAGAGGCACTATCACCCATGTAGATTAGTTAACCCTTTTCCTGGCATTAGATGTTTTTCTTGTGGCATGTTAGGACATATCTCTCACACCTGCACTATTCACCGTAGTACACATTAGGTGTGGAGGCCCAAATTACATGTTTCACAGCACAGCACACATGCATTATATTCTTCTTTTCATAAGAAGGAACCCAAACTTGTTTGGGCTCCTAAATCTGACATTTAATGATTTTGTAGAGGTGCTTGTTGCAAATCTGGTTTTGATGATGACAAACATGTTTCCAGTGTGTTTTGCTTGGCTAATCTGTTTTAGGCACAAAAGACCGCGAGCCACTCAAGCCAACTCAAGATCGGGTCTAAGTGTGTCAAATGTATGATTTTTCTTTTTATTGAGTCAATTGTAATGTAACTGATTCCCTAGTTAAGTAACCTTGCACACACACACTCAGGGAGAGAGATTGAGTGAATTAGAGTTTCTGTTAAAATTTTGTTCAGATCGTCCTGGACGATTTTCACATCATCCTGGACGATCCAGCCAAAACAGAAACCCTAATTAGGGCGACTAAGTTAAGAGGGTATGATTAAGCAGATCGTCCTGGACGATCTCTGGATCGTACGGGACGATATGCCCAAATCAGAAATTCTCAGCTGCCAGATCAAGTTAGGCAAGTTCTTATTTTTAGATACTTAGTCTGATCATCCCTGACGATCATGATCGATCCTGATCGTCTAGTACAACCATGCCTAAATTAGTCTGGTAATTAAGGTAAGCAATTAATATATAATTGATACGATCGTATCGTCCTGGACGATCACAGGATCATCCCGGACGATCATGATCGTCTAGTGCATTTCAGCTGTACGACCCGAACTGTGTTCAGGAAGATTTGGGCTCTTTTTGAACTAATCGTACATGATGATGTACCTATCGTCCTGGACGATCAAGTCAATTTTTGGTCGTCCAGGACAGGTTTCACTGGACGACCCGAACTGTCTTCTGGACGATACTGCACGATTTACACTAATCGTCCCGGACGATCGCAGGATCGTACGGGATGATATGATCAATTTTCTCTACTAATCTTCCAGAAGAGCCAGATCGTCCTGGCTGAATCAGCTGAATTTGAACTGATCGTACAGGATGATCTCCCGATCGTCCTGGATGATCTTGGCCGACCAGTTGAGATTTAGGGCAAATTTTAAGCCCTCCTATAAAAGAACTTTTTCTTAAAACAAGAAAAATCTTTTGCTACCTTCCTTCCCTGAGAAACCTTAGAGAGAAGAGAGAGTTGGGAGAGAGAGAAGAGATCTTGTGAGGGGGAGTTAGTGAGGGATTCACTAAGGTTGCTCCAAGCACGGATCAGAGTCGTCTTCTCCGCTCGTCGTCTGTCGTCTAGTCGATGTTCTTCGTGGGAGGATCGTTCGCAAGAAGATCCGGGGTTCTCTGCCCGCTTCAGGTGGAAGCAAAAGGAGTTCGAAGGTTCTCTGCCAGCTTCAGGAGGAAGCGAAAGGAGGTCGGGTTCTCTGCCTCACCGTGTGGTGAAAAGGAGGTGTTTTGTACAGGCTTCTCCGCCTTGCTATGGGAGAAAAAGGAGAGACACTTTTGTTTAGTGCAATACCCGGAGGGGAGGCTCCGGAGAGTGGACATAGGCCAAGTTGACCGAACCACTATAAAATCTGGTTTGCTTTTCTGATTCAGTTTTGCACTTTACTTTTCCAATATAAACTGCTTGGGTGAATATCTGTGGTTGATCTTTTCGTTCTTGTTTACTTGTTTCCGCTGCTAAGTATCGAAAAGATTTTCATTGTTATCGTGAAATTTTTAAATAACCAATTCACCCCCCTCTTGGTTAGCCTCGGGATTAGTTCACTAGGGATTAACATCCCTATCGAACTCTCAAGTGGTATCAGAGCGGGATTAAAAATTTAAGTTTAAAAACCTTTGAATTTGATCCATGGCTAACTGTAATAATCATAATACTGCTGAATGTTATTCTATTACTAGACCACCGTTGTTTGACAATATTCCTTTTGATTTCTGGAAAACACGCATGTCTACTTTTCTTCAATCTATAGATTATCGCATGTGGATGTTAGTTAAGGATGGATACGAACCACCTTTTAGATTGATTAACAATGTGAAAACTGAACTACCTTTTGCTGATTGGACGTTTGATGATCGTTATTTAGCACAATTAAATGCAAAATGCTTGAACTATTTCTTTTGTGCTTTAAAATCTGAAGACTATATGCGTGTTTCTACTTATACAACGGGGATGGAAATCTGGGATAGATTATGTATAACATACGAAGGTACAACTGAAGTCAAACAGTCTAGGTTAAACATCTTGTTACATGATTATGAACTTTTTTGTATGAAACCTAGTGAGACTATTTCAGAAATGCACACAAGGTTCACTCAGATTATTACCTCTTTATATGCTCTAGGTAGAGAACTCACTAACTACGAAAGAGTGAACAAAATTCTTAGATGTTTGCCTGCTTCTTATGATGCTATGATTACTGCTATTACTAAATCTAAAGATTTAAATACTTACTCTATTGACAGCTTACTTGGATCACTCATTGCTTATGAGCAAGGGGTGAACCAAAGGCAACTTGATGCAGGTGAATGCAAGAAAGAGAAGGCAGTGGCACTAAAGGCCAAAGATTCAGATGCTAGCACTTCCGGGTCAGATAGCGATGATGTTGACTTAATCACAAGGCAATTCAAAAGCTTTCTAAGGAAGAAACATAAGAACTATCAGAAGTGGAACAACGGTAAGTTCAATAAAAATTTTAAGGGTTCATCTGAATTGGTTTGTTTTGAATGCAGGAAGACTGGACACATTAAGGCTGATTGTCCAACACTTAAAGCTCACCCAAGCAAGGAGAAGGGTGAGGAGAAACCAAAGTTCAGAAAGGACAAGAAGCGGATTCAGAAGGCGTTCTAGGCAGACTCTGCATCCGACTCTTCTGAGACTGAAGCTGAAGAGGAGGAAACAAACTTGTGTCTGATGGCGGATGATCACCCTGGTCAGTCGGACCAGGAAGAGGTATGTGAGCTTACTTACAATCAGTTATTTGAAGTTTCTGAAAGAATTCATACATCGTATAGGAAGCTTAAGAAAACTCATGCCAGTTTGAAATTAGATTACTTGACTTTGCAAAAAGAGCATGATTCTGTAGTTAAAGATCATTCCACACTTGATTCAGATCACATGTCTTTGCTTGATGAGTTTGATGAATTGAACAAAAAATATTCTGATTTAGTTTCTGAGTATGATTCTTTGAAAACCACGCATGTTGATTTAGAAAGAGCTTTTAAAGAGTTAGATACAATGGCATGTGAAGTAGAAAGTAGCAATGGAGCTTTAAAGTTTGAGATTGCTAGTTTAAAGAAAGAAAATGAGTTTTTGAAAGTGAAAATTAGTGCTTTTGAAAAGAACAAAACACCGCCTGCTTTTGAACAGTTTTATGCACCGCCACCTTTTGAAAAATCTGTTGCAAGTTCATCAAAGTATGTTTCATATACATCTAGGAAGAGGCACTATCACCCACGTAGATTAGTTAACCCTTTTCCTGGTGTTAGATGTTTTTCATGTGGCATGTTAGGACATATTTCCCACACCTGCACTGTTCACCGTAGTACACATTGGGTGTGGAAACCCAAACTATCTGTTTTACAGCACAGCACGCATGCATTGCATTCCTCTTTTCATAAGAAGGAACCCAAACCTGTTTGGGTTCCTAAGACTAACGTTTGATATTTTTGTAGGTGTGCTCTCACATAAGACCTCGTGAGAGTATGTGGTACCTGGACAGCGGATGTTCTAGACATATGACTGGAGATGCAAATCAGTTCATTTCGCTGGAGGCCAGAGCTGGAGGCAAGGTTACACTTGGAGATAACACGACCAGGAAGGTGGTAGGCTCAGGTATAATTGGTGATTCAAAGAATTTTATGATTGATAATGTTTTGCTTGTAGATGGACTGAAACATAACTTGCTGAGCATCAGTCAACTCTGTGACAAGGGATACAGCATCAAATTCCTGCCCACTGGCTGCATTTTAAGCTTAAATGATGAAGTTGTTTTGCAGGGGCAAAGGATCAACAACGTCTACAAGCTGGATGTAAGTTGCATTAAATCTGATAATTCAATTTGCTTAAAAACTGCTGCTGATGAGTCTTGGTTATGGCATAGGAGATTGTGTCATGCCAGTATGAAAACCCTTAGGAGAGTCACCCAAAAGGACTTAGTTAGAGGTGTGCCCAAGCTTAAGTTCACTAAGGATCACCTGTGTGATGCCTGTCAGTTGGGGAAGCAAGTCCAATCCTCTTTTCACTCTATTAAGGACATTAGCACCTCTAGACCTTTAGAAGTTCTTCACATGGACCTCTTTGGACCCATTAGCACTGCCAGCTTAGGGGGGAGAGTCTATGGTTTTGTGATTGTAGATGATTATTCGAGGTTCACTTGGGTTAAGTTTTTGTCACATAAATCTGAGTCATTTGATGAGTTTAGATCCTTCTCTACTTGGATTCAGAAGAAGCTAGGATGTGAGATTTTTACCATCCATAGTGATCATGGAGGGGAGTTTGAAAATGAAAGATTTGGAAGTTTTTGTGAAAATCATGGGATTAGTCACAATTTTTCAGCTCATAGGACCCCTCAGCAGAACGGGGTAGCTGAAAGGAAGAACAGGACCTTAGTGGAAGCTGCTAGAGCCATGCTTGCCGAGTATTCACTTCCAAAATAGTTTTGGGCTGAAGCGGTGAACATTGCCTGTTATGTGCTGAATATGGTGAATGTGAGAGTCAAACTGAATAAGACACCTTATGAGATCATTAAGGGTAGAACACCAAATCTGTCCCACCTCCATGTCTTTGGCAGTAAGGTTTTCATTCTGAACAACGGGAAGTCACCCTTAGGAAAATTTGACCCCAAATCTGATGAAGGAGTGTTATTAGGATATTCAAGTATGGGGAAATCCTTTAGGGTGTTCAATAGGAGGACTTTGGTGGTGGAAGAAACAACCCATGTAGTGTTTGATGAATCTGATCCTAAGGAGTCTAGATCTGAAGTAGAAGATGAAGAGATTGTTGAGGTTACCCAAGGAGTTAGAAATACAAATTTGGAGGAAAGGGTAGAACCTCAAACCGAGTTGCCTAGAGATTGGAGATATTCTTCGAGTCATCCTAAAGAACTGATCTTAGGAGACCCTTCTGAAGGTGTTAGGACTAGGCATGGACTTAGGAAGGAAGTAAACCTTTCAGCCTTTATCTCAATGACTCAACCCACCAACATCAATCAAGCCTAGTCGGATGAATTTTGGATTTTAGCTATGCAGGAAGAATTGAATCAATTTATAAGAAATGATGTTTGGGAGTTAGTAGAAAGACCTAAAAATCAAAGTATTGTGGGAACCAAGTGGGTCTTTAAAAATAAGATGAATGATTCGGGTGTGGTGGTGAGAAATAAGGCAAGATTGGTGGCTAAGGGGTATAATCAGATAGAAGGGATAGATTTTGAGGAAACTTTTGCCCCTGTAGCTAGATTGGAAGCCATTAGAGTGCTACTAGCATTTTCCTGTTATAAGGGATTTAAGCTGTTTCAAATGGATATCAAGAGTACCTTTTTAAATGGGGTAATAAAAGAAGATGTTTTTGTAGAACAACCCCCAGGCTTTGAGAGTTCCCAATATCCAAGTCATGTCTATAAATTAAAAAAGGCCTTATATGGATTGAAACAGGCACCCAGAGCTTGGTATGAGAGGCTTAGCACATTCCTGTTAGAAAGAGAGTTTGTTAAGGGGAGCATAGACACCACCCTTTTTCTGAGGAGATTAGGGGATGACTTACTCATTATCCAGATCTATGTTGATAATATAATTTTTGGATCTTCTGATAAATATTTATGTGAAGAGTTTTCTAAAACAATGAGTAAGGAGTTTGAGATGAGTATGATGGGAGAATTGTCCTACTTTTTGGGGTTTAGCATAAGGCAAATGGATGATGGAACCTTTCTCAATCAATCAAAATACACTAAGGACATTTTGAAGAAATATGAAATGGACAAAGCCAACCCAATCAATACTCCCATGCCCTCCTCAGTTCAGTTAGATAAGGATTCAAATGGAAAATCTGTTGATCAGAAGAAGTATAGAGGGATAATAGGTTCACTGCTTTACCTGACTGCTAGCCGACCTGATATCATGTTTAGTGTCTGTCTTTGTGCTAGGTTTCATGCTGAACCTAAAGAGTCCCACCTGATTGCTGTTAAGAGAATTCTTAGATATCTTTTAGGGACCCCAAACCTAGGAATTTGGTACCCTAGGCACAGAACCTCTTTTGAGATCATTGGATATTCTGACTCTGACTTTGCGGGGTGTAGGGTGGATAGGAAGAGTACCTCTGGGACTTGTCAATTCTTAGGAGAATCGTTAGTCTCCTGGTCCAGTAGAAAACAGAACTCAGTTGCACTTTCCACTGCTGAAGCTGAGTACATTGCCTTAGGAAGTTGTGTGGCCCAAGTTCTTTGGTTGAAACAACAAGTCTTAGATTTAGGAGTACCTGTTGGCACAATTTCTGTTCTGTGTGATAATATCAGTGCCATCTGTATCTCTAAGAATCCAATCCAACATTCTAGAACCAAACACATTGACATTAGGCATCACTTCATTAGGGACCATGTTATAAAAGGGGACATTGAGCTACATCATGTAGCAACTGAAAATCAGCTGGCTGACATATTCACTAAACCACTGGCCTTTGACTCATTCAGCATTTTGAGAACCAGATTAGGAGTGATTGATATAAATGCTTGATTCTGATGACTGCTGATTTATGATCTTTCTGATTGGTATTCTGATTTTTGTTAGTTAGGTTTGGTATTTTGATTTCTGATTTCTGTTAGTTAGTTTTTGCTTTGATTATTTACTTTCAGTTGATTTTATTTCTTCTGTTGATTTCTGTTTTAGCCTTACTGTTAGTTTGATTTGAGTATTTACTTTGATGTGATTTTCTACCTGCTTTTATTCACTAGTTCATATCTTGCACTTACTATTTTTATGTTTTTCAAAATCTGATCACCGCTCACTACTTCTAAAAATCTGAATTTCTGACTATGAGTTTTTACCTTATTTTGGTTTGGAAGCTGGTACGCAGTGATTGATTCCACTGAACCTGTTAAAGGGAAGAAACATTGATGATTGTTTCTCTTCCTCTAACTCCTTTACTGGTGTATGGTTTCTTTCGAATAAAAATCCTTTTCAAAATTAAAATGTTAGTTTTTGAAATAGAGATTATTTTATCTTCCTACAGTAATCTGCCTCATATCAATAGTGTTTTTCAAAGTCTTGAGTCATTAGTTTGATTTTCTGAACCAAGTGATTGCTTTTATCATATGTTATATGGCTTTTGTTTTGTGGATCGTTCTTCCTTACTGTGGAGAGTCATCTCCTATGTCTGGAAGATAATCTCACAGCTGAGACTCTTTAATGATTATGAAAAGGAGAAAGCTTATAAAAGATGCGCAGTGCGCCAGATAATTTGAAAAAGAGGCATAAAATGAGCCCAAAACTGAAAAGATGCAAAATTACCAAATTGGATACGCAAAGTGTATCAAAAATCAAATGCGCAAAGCGCCAAACAATTTGAAAAAGAGGCACAAAATGAGCCCAAACCAAGCTTTCTTCCCTTTCAGATTATTAAATGTCCTAGAAAAATCTGTGCGCCACTTAATATTTTCAAAAGCTTGAGTCTGGAAAATCCTGATTTCTGATTTTT
This sequence comes from Dendrobium chrysotoxum, assembly GCA_019925795.1. NCBI lineage: Eukaryota > Viridiplantae > Streptophyta > Magnoliopsida > Asparagales > Orchidaceae > Dendrobium > Dendrobium chrysotoxum. Next base: position 53,338,198 of record CM034315.1, read on the forward strand.
TACTTTGTAACACTATTATATCAGATATTTTTTTGGAACGAGGCTTGAAAGGATCTCTTTTCAAATCTAATGCCTTTTATTCTGAATCGGATTTCTGTCTTGAAAGAGGTTTGCATCGATAAGGTGCCCGGGGTCGGAGTTACGAAAGTTGATTATTTCCAACCTTTTATGGATTTCAGTGCTGTCAATCGTCCTGTCATTTGTTTTCGAATCTAAAATCAAGGAAAAAAATTTTGATTTTCTCGAGCAGCTGGATCAAAAAAAAAATGCTTTTATGTGTTTTTGAAGTTAGTTTCATTCAGTTTTGTGTTATTTTGATTTCATGTTTGTGTTTTTTGGATCCTGATCGATCTTTTTCATCCTTCATCCTTTTTTCTATTTTCTTCACATCATCCTGGACGATACCACTATCATCCTGGACGATCCACTTCGTCCTGGACGATCCAAACATCTTCCTGGACGATTCGTTCAGAATCGTCCCCCCACTGCTCCTGCTGCTTAAAAATTCTAATTATTGGTGATCGTCCTGGACGATACTCACATCATCCTGGACAATATGATCCATATCTTCCTGATCTGATCAAACGGCTGAGATTGCACCAATTATTGCCCATCGTCCTGGATGATCCCCTTATCGTCCCGGACGATCCACCTGTCAAGCCACTGGACGATTCAAATTCGGCCCGTCCGACATATTTATTGTAAATCGTCCTGGACGATCCACCTAATTGTCCGGGATGATACCTTTTCGTCAATGGTCGTCCAGCTGACTCCTCGGGACGATCTCCTGTGTCTAATCGTCCCGGATGATATCTGATCATCCTGGACGATCAGACCGCCTTTTTGACCAATCATCCAGGATGACATAAATGGCCCGATCGTCCCGGACGATGTCGCAATCGTACGGGACGATCAATCCGTTTTCTTTATAAACAGCAGTTTTCTTGAGATTTTTTCACACCGATTTTCTCCACTCCACTTCTACTCCTAACTCTCTCAATTCCTCATGGCTGGTGGCAAGCGTTCCCGTCAGAAGGGTGCCAGTTCCTCCCGGGGGCCGGTTGATCCTCACTTCCCTAATGCAGCCGATCAGGCTGCCTTTGAGCGATACTGCGAGGTGGGGATCACGCCTTCAAAAATAGTAAATCCTTGCACTCTCACTTATCCAGTCCTTGATCTCTTCGCACACACTTCTCTTACCTTCATCCTCACCCTCGCTTTTCCCTTTAGTTCCGAATTTCTTCGCATTTTCTTCGCGAACCTACGGATTACCGCTGACTACTCCACTCTCCGGTCCTATGTCAATCAGCGCCCTGTTGAACTCACCTATCAGGACTTTCACACCATTCTCCAATTTTCCATCACTGGCGACAAACTCCACACCCTTACCACCGACCCAGACTATGATTGGAGTGTCGCCAATCATTTCCTCCGCAATACAAATGCCCCTTACCATGACAATGCCTGTTCCACACTTCTTAAAGACGCCAGGACTATCCAACATGTTCTTCATTCCTCCGTCGTTCCAAAGGCGGGGGATCGAATTCACATCACCCCCTCCTGTCCTTGACTACCTACTACATCATGTCCCGTAGGGAATTTAATGCCACCGATCTCATTATCTGATACCTTGAGCACCTTACCACCATTCGGGATCCAGGTCATCGCTGTCACCCAAATCTGGCCTTAGGACACCTCATTGCCTACGCTCTTGAAATAAAATATGACCTGTAATATCCCGCCGCTCCAGATGTTCCTACCTACTACCTCTCCAACAATGCCTTCCATGTCCTCCACAGCACCCGACTACATCCGGAGCCCGCCCCGGATGTTAAGGAAGAGGAGGAAGCGGCCTTTCCCGCTCCTGCTGCACCCGAGGCACCTGCTCCACTTCGCATTGCCTCTTCTTTTGACCACCTGGTGTAGCGCTTCGACCAGTGGGAGGCCCGTTTTGACTCCTACGTGGTTGCCCAGGAGCAGCGACACAACGAGGACATCCAATGCTTCGCGGACTATGCTGCGCAGCAGCAACAGCAGCATGACCAAGACATGGCCTGGTTCGGAGCTCAATTTCAGGTCATTCACCATTACTTCAACCCTCCACCACCACCTCCTCCTTCCGATCAGGATCCACCCCTATTTTAGTTTTCCTGCTTTTGTGGTTATTCTCTTTTATGTTTTATTTCTGTGTTCTGTTTTTCCCTCCTCCTTTTTGTGATGTCAAAAGGGGGAGTCAGTTGTAGTCGTGTCTGTTTCTGTTTTCTAAGTCATATTTCCTATATTGTTTTAGCTGTTAAATGAAAATTTAAAAAATGTTTGTTTTATTTGATCTCCTAGTTTACTTTTATTTTCAGATTACTTTATAAATGTTTGCCATCATCAAAAAGGGGGAGATTGTTGCAAATCTAGTTTTGAAGATGACAAACATGTTTCCAGTGTGTATTGCTTGGCTAATCTGTTTCAGGCAGAAAAGACCGCGAGCCACTCAAGCCAACTCAAGATCGGGTCTAAGTGTGTCAAATGTATGATTTTTCTTTTTATTGAGTCAATTGTAATGTAACTGATTCCCTAGCTAAGTAACCTTGCACACACACACTCAGGGAGAGAGATTGAGTGAATTAGAGTTTCTGTTAAAATTTTGTTCAGATCATCCTGGACGATTTTCACATCGTCCTTGACGATCCAGCCAAAACAGAAACCCTAATTAGGGCGACTAAGTTAAGAGGGTATGATTAAGCAGATCGTCCTAGGCGATCTCTGGATCGTATGGGACGATATGCCCAAATCAGAAATTCTCAGCCGCCAGATCAAGTTAGTCAAGTTCTTATTTTTAGATACTTGGTCTGATCGTCCCGGACGATACGTGTATCGTCCCGGACGATCCAGTACAATCATGCCTAAATTAGTCTGGTAATTAAGGTAAGCAATTAATATATAATTGATACGATCGTATCGTCCTGGACAATCGCAGGATCGTCCCGGACGATCATGATCATCTAGTGCATTTCAGCTGTACGACACGAACTGTGTTCAGGATGATTTGGGCACTTTTTGAACTAATCGTATAGGACGATGTACCTATCGTCCTGGACGATCAAGTCAATTTTTGGTCATCCAGGACAGGTTTCACTGGACGATCCGAACTGTCTTCTGGACGATACTGCACGATTTACACTAATCGTCCCGGACGATCGCAGGATCGTACGGGACAATATGATCAATTTTCTCTACTAAACGTCCAAAAGAGCCAGATCGTCCAGGCTGAATCAGCTGAATTTGAACTGATCGTACAGGACGATCTCCTGATCATCCTGGACGATCTTGGCCGACCAGTTGTGATTTAGGGCTAATTTTAAGCCCTCCTATAAATGAACTTTTTCTTAAAACAAGAAAAATCTTTTGCTACCTTCCTTCCCTGAGAAACCCTAGAGAGAAGAGAGAGTTGGGAGAGAGAGAAGAGATCTTGTGAGGGGGAGTTAGTGAGGGATTCACTAAGGTTACTCCAAGCACGGATCAAAGTCGTTTTCTCCGCTCGTCGTCTGTTGTCTAGTCGGTGTTCTTCGTGGGAGGATCGTTCGCAAGAAGATCCGGGGTTCTCTGCCCGCTTCAGGTGGAAGCAAAAGGAGTTCGAAGGTTCTCTACCTTGTTCAGGAGGAAGCGAAAGGAGGTCGGGTTCTCTGCCTCACCGTGTGGTGAAAAGGAGGTGTTTTGTACAGGCTTCTCCGCCTTGCTGTGGGAGCAAAAGGAGAGACACTTTTGTTTAGTACAATACCCGGAGGGGAGGCTCCGGGGAGTGGACGTAGGTCAAGTTGACCGAACCCCTATAAAATCTGGTTTGCTTTTCTGATTCAGTTTTTCACTTTACTTTTCCAATATAAACTGCTTGGGTGAATATCTATGGTTGATCTTTTCGTTCTTGTTTACTTGTTTCTGCTGCTAAGTATAGAAAAGATTTTCATTGTTATCGTGAAATTTTTAAATATCCAATTCACCCCCCCTCTTGGTTAGCCTCGGGACTAGTTCACTAGGGCTTAACATCCCTATCAAACTTTCAGTGCTCTCACATAAGATCTCATGAGAGCATGTGGTACCTAGACAGTAGATGTTCAAGGCACATAACTGGAGATGCAAATCAGTTCATTTCATTGGAGACCAGAGCTGGAGGCAAGGTTACCCTTGGAGACAACACCACCAGGAGGGTGATAGGAGTATGTATAATTGGTGATTCAAAAAATTTTATTATTGACAATATTTTACTTGTAAATGGACTGAAACACAACTTTCTCAGCATCAGTCAACTCTATGACAAAGGATACAACATAAAGTTCCTACTAACTTACTATATTATACGCTTAAATGACAAAATTATTTTGCAGGGAGGAAGGATCAACATTGTCTACATGCTGCTGATGAGTCTTGGCTATGGCATAGGAGGTTGTGTCATGCCAGTATAAAAACCCTTAGAAGAGTCACCCAAAAAGACTTAGTTAGAGGTGTCCCCAAGCTTAAGTTCACTAAGGACCACCTGTGTGATGCCTGTCAATTAGGGAAGCAAGTCCAATCCTCTTTCCACTCTATTAAGGACATCGGCACCTCTAGACCTTTAGAAGTCCTTCACATAGATCTCTTTGGACCCATTAGTACTGCCAGCTTAGGGGGGAAAGTCTATGGATTTGTGATTGTTGATGATTACTCGAGGTTCACTTGGATTAAATTTTTATCACATAAATCTGAGTCATTTGATGAATTTAAATCTTTCTCCATTTGGATTCAGAAGAAGTTAGGTTATGAGATCTTGACTATTCATAGTGATCATGGTAGAGAGTTTAAAAATATGAGATTTAGAATATTCTGTGAGGAGCAAGGGATTAGCCACAATGTTTTATCTCCTAGGACCCCTCAGTAGAACGAGGTAGCTGAAAGAAAGAACAGGACCCTGGTGGAAGCCACTAGAGCCATGCTTTCTGAGGATTCACTTCTAAAATACTATTGGACAGAAGTGGTGAACACAGCCTATTATGTGTTGAATAGGGAGAATGTTAGATCCAATCTGAATAAGATACCCTATGAGATCATTAAGGGTAGAACTCTAAACCTATCCCACCTCCATGTCTTTGGCTGTAAGATTTTCATTCTGAACAATGGGAAATTATCCGTAGGAAAATTTGACCCCAAATCTGATGAAGGAGTGTTCTTAGGCTATTCTATTATGGGAAAATCATTTAGGGTGTTTAATAAGAGGACTTTGGTGGTGGAGTAGGCAACTCATATGGTGTTTGATGAATCTAATCTTAAGGAGACTAGAGTTGAGAAAGAAAAAGATGTAAAAGAGGTTACCCAAGGAGTTGAAAATGCAAATCTAGAGGAAAGGATAGAACCTTAAAACACTTTATCTAGCGATTGGAGATATGCTTTGAGTCATCCTAAAAAACTATCTTTGGAGACCCTTTTGAAGGTTTTAGAACTAGGCATGAACTTAGGACGGAAGTAAACCATTCTGTCTTTATCTCAATGATTGAGCCCACCAACATCAATCAAGCCCTTTCTGATGAGTTTTGGATCTTAACTATGCAAGAGAAATTGAACCAATTTATAAGGAATGATGTTTGGGAGTTAGTAGAAAGACTTAGGAATCAAAGTGTAGTGGGAATCAAGTTGGTCTTTAAGAATAAGATGAATGATTCTAGTGTGGTGGTTAGGAATAAGGAAAGATTGGTGGTTAAGGGGCACAATCAAATTAAAGGGATTGATTTTGAGGAGACCTTTTCCCCTGTAGCTAGATTGGAAGCCATTAGGGTGCTACTAGCCTTTACCTATTATAAGGGATTTAAGCTATTTCAAATGGATGTCAAGAGTGCCTTTTTAAATGGGGTAATAAAAGAGGATGTCTTTGTAGAGCAACTCCCAGGTTTTGAGAGTTCCCAATATTTAAATCATGTTTACAAATTAAAAAAGGCCTTATATGGATTGCAACAGGCACCTAGAGCTTGGTGTGAGAGGCTTAACACATTTTTACTAGAAAGAGAGTTTTTTAAGGGGAGCGTAGACACCACCCTTTTTCTTAGGAAAGTAGGAGATGATCTACTCATTGTCTAGATCTATGTTGATGATAAACTTTTTGAATCTTCTAATAAAAATTTATGTGATGATTTTTCTAAGAAAATGAGTAAGGAGTGTGAGATGAGTATGATTGGAGAATTATCCTACTTTTTGGGGTTTAACATAAGGCAAATGGATGACAGAACCTTTCTAAATCAATCAAAATATACTAAGGAAATCTTGAAGAAATATGAAATGGATAAAGCTAAGCTAATCAATACTCCCATGAGTTCCACTGTTCAGTTAGATAAGGATTTAAATGAAAAATCTATTGATCAGAAGAAGTTTAGAGGAATAATTGGATCACTGCTTTACCTGACTGCTAGCCGACCTGATATTATGTTTAGTGTTTATCTTTATGCTAGATTTCAAGCTAATCCTAAGGAATCCCACCTGATTGTAGTTAAGAGTATCCTTAGATATCTCTTAGGGACCCCAAACCTACGAATCTGGTATCCTAGGTACAAAACTTCTTTTGAGATTATTAAATATTCTGATTCTAATTTTGCAGGGTATAGGGTGGAAGAAAGAGCACTTCTGGAACTTGCCAATTCATAGGACAATCTTTAGTCTCTTGGTCCAGTAGAAACTAGAACTCAGTTGCACTTTCCACTACTGAAATTGAGTACATTACCTTAGGAAGTTGTGTGGCCTAAGTCCTTTGGTTGAAGTAACAAGTTTTGGATTAAAGATTACCTGTTGGCATAATTTCAGTTCTATGTGATAACACTAGTGCTATCTGCATCTCTAAGAATCCTATCCAACATTTAAGAACCAAACACATTGACCTAAGGTATCACTTCATTAGGGACCATGTTATAAAAGGGGACATTGAGCTACATCATGTAGCAACTAAAAATCAACTGGCTGACATCTTTACTAAACCACTGGCCTTTGACTCATTCAGCATTTTGAGGACCACATTGGGTGTGATTGACATAAATGCATGAATCTGATGACTGCTGATTTTTGAATTTTCTATTTTTCATTCTATTTCTGTTAGTTACATGTTTGATTTGATTATCTGTTTCCTGTTGGTTTACATTTTGTGCTGATTTTCATTTTAGTGTTGTTGTTTTCCTGATTTAAGTATTTATTTTAATGCAATTTCTTACTTGTTCTTGATTTACTATTTTTTTAATCAGATCACTGCTCACTACTACAGATAAACTAGATTTCTAACTGAGAGTTTTGTCTTATTTTTTATTTAGAAGCTTATAAGCAGTGATTGACTCCACTGAATCTGTTAAAGGGAAGAAACGTTGATGATTGTTTCTCTTTCTCTAACTCCTTTAATGGTGTATTGTTTCTTTTGGATAAAAATCTTCTTCAAAATTAAAAAATTAGTTTTTAAAATAGAGATATATTTTATCTTCCTACAATAATCTACCTCATATGAATATTTTTTTTAAAGTTTTGGATCATTGTTATGTTTTTCTTAAACAGGTGATTGCATTTATCATATGATGTATGATTTTTGTTCTATGAAGTACTCCTCCTTATTATAGAGAGTGAGTTTTGTCCTATCTTATATATGAAAGGTAATTTCATAATCGAGATTTTTTAACAGTTATGAATGGAAGCAAGCTTGTAAAAGATGCGCAAAGAGCACCAAAATAAAAGAGGCACAAAATGAGCCCAAAGCTGAAAAGATGCACATTGTCACCAAATTAGAAAGATACACAAAGTGTATCAAAAATCAAGAGATGCGCAAAGAGCGCCAAATAAATCAAAAAAGAGGCATAAAATGAGCCCACAAAGAAATAAGCTTTCTTCCCTTTCAGATCTTTAAATGTCTTAGAAAAATCCATGCACCACTTAATATTTTCAAAAGCTTGAGATAAAAAATCATGATTTTTGATTCCTTACTTTGTAATACTATTCTATCAGATATTTTTTTGGAACGAGGCTTGAAAGGATCTCTTTCAAATCTAATTTCTTTTCTTCTGAATTAGACTTTTGTTTGAAAGGAATTAGAACCTGTAAGGTGTCCGAGGTAGAAGTTACAAAAGTTGATTTTTCAAGTTTTTATGGATTTCAGTGTGGTCGATTTTCTTCTTATTGGCTTTTGAATTAAAAATCAAGGAAAAATCTATTTCACTAGAGCTGATCGATTAAAAAAAATCATTTTTTTTGGCTGTTGTTTTTCTCATTTCTATTTTTTATTTAATTTGTTTTGAATTTTTCTTTTTTATGTGTTTTTGGGATCCCTGATCTTTCGTCTGCATCCTTCATCTTTTATACTTTTTCTTTACATCATCCTTTATGATCCCTACATCATCCTGGACGATCCGACTTCATCCTAGACGATCTATATACCATCCTGGATAATCTATTCAAATCATCCCCACTATGATCCAACGGTTAGTATGCACCAATTATTGGTGATCATCCTGGATGATCCACCTCATCATCTTGAATGATCCATATGTCTGTAACAAGACGATTCAAATTTAGCCTGTCTGATTTATTTATTGCCTATTATCCTGGAAGATCCAACTAATCATCCTGGATGATACGTTTAGTCAAAAGTCATCCAGCCTGTCTCCTTGGGACAATCTTCTGTGTCTAATAATCCTAGTCGATATCTGATCACCCTAGACGATCCGATTGCCTTTTTGAGCAGTCATCCTGGACATCATAATTACTCCTAACGTCTTGGACGATCTTGTGATCATCCTTGACGATCGGGATGATTTCTATTTAAACAACCATTTTCTTCCACATTTTTCACTATTCTTCTCTTGCTCCTTCATCCCCTCATCTTCTTGTGGATGGTGGTAAGAGATCCAGGTAACAGGGTGCCAGTTCCTCCTGGGGAAATACCGATCCCCGCTTTCCTAATATAGCAGATCAAGCTGCATTTCAAAGATATCTTGATGCTGGGATCACGATCTCTAAAACTGTCAACCCACGGACCCTCACCTATATAGTACTTGATCTATTCACTCACACATCCCTAACCTTCATTCTTACTTTTGCTTTTCCTTTTAGCACTGAACTCCTTAGGGTTTTCTTTGCCAATCTTCACATTACCTTTGATTACTCTGCCCTTCAGTCCTTTATTAATCAACGACCTATCGAATAAACCCTCCAGGACTATCATAACATTCTTCAACTGTCCACTTTTGGCGATAAATTTCATATTTTAGCATCTGACCCTGACTTTGATTGGAGTGTCCCCAACCACTTCCTTAGAAACATAAATACCCAACATTACGACATGGCCTGTTCCTTCCTAGTGAAGGATGCTAGGATAATCCAACATGTACTTCGCTTCTTCGTCATTCCTAAGGCTGGGGACCGCATCCACATCACTTCTTTGCTCTTCATAACTATCTACTATATCATGGCCCATCGTGACTTTAATGCCAATGATTTAATTTTTTGCTATATTGAACAACTGACGACCATTAGGGATCCGAGCCATAGGAGACACCCCAATCTAGCTTTAGGACCTCTCATTCCCTATGTCCTTGAAACAAAATATAATTTTTAATATCCAGATCCAGCCAAAATCCCACGTATGTTCTTCTCCAACAGCTCTTTCTAAACTCTATACAGTACTAGACTTCATCTTGAGCCCGTAGCAGATGTTGAGGGAGTTGAGGGGGAGGCAACTCCTGAGCTAGCTGCACTTGCTGCACCTGCCCCTCTCCGTACCCTTAGATCACTTAGTATAGCATTTTGACCAGTGGGAGGCCCGCTTTGACTCCTACGTGGTTGCCCAAGAGCAGCAGCACGCTTAGGATGTAGCTCGCTTTAATTCATTTATTACTCACCAACAACAGCAGCACGACCAGGACATGGCCTGGTTCAGTGAGCAGTTCACCACCATTCACAGCTACTTTCATCCACCACCACCTCCTCCATCTGATCAGGATCCACCTCTCTATTAGTTTGGTTTATTGTGATGTTTTAGTTTATTATTATTTTATCCTTTTTTTCTCTATTTTGTGATGTCAAAAATGTGAGTTATTTTTGTGGTACTAGTAGTTTTTTTTATTATTTTTGTGTTATAGTAGTTTCCTCTATGTATTGAATGTCACTGTTTTTCAATGATTAGTAAAATTTGCATTGACCAATCTTCTCTCATTTGTGCTTTAATTATTGTAATCTGCTTGATTTAAAACTACTAAATAAATATTTGCCATCATCAGAAAGGGGGAGAATATTGCAAACCTGGATTTAAGGATTATAATTTTTATGATTACAAACATTTCTGTGTTCTGTTTCGATTGGTTAACATTTCAGGTACAAAAGATTAAATGCAATTCAAGCCAACTCAAGATCGAGTCTACATGTGTTTAATTATAATTTTTCACTTTCTTGAGTTAAATGTATTGTAATTGATCCCCTAGCTAAGTAACCTTGCACACATACACTCAGAGGGAGAGTTTTAGTGAGTTAGAGTTTCTGTTTCAAATTTTGTTCATACTATCCTAGATGATATTCCTATCATCCTAGACGATCTAGTGAAAATAGAAACCCTAATTAAGGTGACCATGTTAAGTCAGTTTGATTAAACAGATCATCCTAAATGATATACCCATTGTATAGGATGATAGGCTCAAATTAGAAATTCTCAGCCGCCAGATTAAGTTAGGTAAGTTTTTATTTTTAGATATTTGGTCTGATCGTCTCGGACTATACATGTATCATCCTGAACGATCTTGTACAATCATGCCTAAATTAGTCAATGATTAAGGAAAGTAATTAGTTTTTAATTGATACGATCATATCATCCTAGACGATCGCAAGATCGTCCTGTACAATACATGCACAATCCTGACCATCTAGAGCACTTCAACTGGACGACCCGAGAAATGTGCTGGACAAAATTCCTGATTTTGAACTAATCGTATGGGACGATCGCGATATCATCCCAGACGATCAAGTCATTTTGAGATCATCCAGCTTGTTTGTACAGGATGACCCGAGTTGTGTGCAGGATGATTTTGTCATTTTTGAACTAATCATATAGGATGATATAGATATCATCCGGGACGATCAAGTCATTTTGAAATCGTCCAACACAAGTTTCCCTGGATGACTCGAGCTGTCTTCTGGACAAAATTCTTGATTTACACTAATCCTTCTGGACGATCGCAGAATCATACGGAACGATCTAAAAAAATTTTGTTTACTAATCATCCAGAGAAACTAGATCATCCAAGCTGATACATGTGATTTTAAACTGATTGTACAAGATGATCGATCAATCGGCCTGGATGATATTTGACGACTAGTTAAGATTTAGTGCAATTTTTTAGCCCTCCTACTTAAGATATTTTCTTTCAACAAGAAAGATCTTTTGCCACCTTCCTTTCCAGAGAAAAACTTGAGAGAGAGAGAGAGAGCTTGGGAGAGAGAGAGAGGATCTTGTAAGGGGGAGTTTGTGAGGGATTCATAAAGGTTGCTCCAAGAAAGGATCTGAGTCATCTTCTCTGGTCATCATCTCTTATCTTATTGGTGTCTCTGTGGGAGGATCATCCGCAAGAAGATCCAAGTTCTCTGCCTGCTTCAGGAGGAAGCGAAAGGAGTCCAGGTTCTCTGCCTGCTTTAGGAGGAAGCGAATGGAGTCTAGGTTCTCTGCCTCATCGGGTTGGTGGAAAGGAGTTTTGTACAGGCTTCTCTGCCTTGCTGTGGGAGTAGAAGGAGAGTCACTTAGTATTAGTGCAATACCCAGAGGGGAGGCTGCGGGGAGTGGACATAGGTCAAGTTGACTGAACCACTATAAAATCTGGTGTGTTCTTTTTGATTATTTTTCGTACTTTATTTTTTTGTTGTTATCTGCTTGGGTGAAATCTGTGATTGATCTTTTTATAATTATTTTTATTCATTTTCACTGTAAATTATAAAAAGATCTTTCTTGTGGTTAAAGTTATTTTTAAAATATCGAAAAGATTTTTCTGAATCGTTCTTGCTCACGAGTTTTTTAAAATTAACCAATTCGTCGCCCCTCTTAGTTAACATCGAGACTAGTTCACAAGGGCTTAACATCACTAATGAACTTTTAATTTACAGGTTCGTACAGCATCGTACAGGATGAACCGTTCAATTTTTTGAACTATTCGTACAGTACGAAATTATTTCATATACCATTTTCCAGAGTATGAAATCTGGGTCCTATAGGTTTGTACGTAATCGTACCGAATGAACATTCCATATTTTGAACTATTTGTACGGGATGATATTCGATCGTACGGTATGATCTGACTTCGTCAAACTTGATATTTTTAGTTTTTGGATGGTTTTTCTTGTCCTTTGTATACAAGGGTCCTAAAAACTGACTATCCAAGAGACCTTGCACGAATTTCTCTTGAGTGCTCTTGAGGAGGGTGTTTGAGAGAGTGTTTTGAGAGTGAAGTGTGAGAGATCTAGTGTAAGGAAATTGTGAGGGGATTCACAAGGTTATCCAATAGTGAGATTCTCTTACCTTTTCTTCAAAGTTCTTCCCAATCTCCTTGAAGGCTCTCCCAAGAGGATTATTTAAGAAGGCTCAGTTCTCTTCCATCAACAGGAGGGTGAAAAAGGATGCTCGGTTCTCTACCGACACCAGGAGGGTGAAAATGGATGCTTGGTTCTCTTTCATCACCAGGAGGGTGAAAAAGGATGCTTGGTTCTCTGCCTTCACCAGGAGGGTGAAAAAGGATGACGGTTCTCTGTCACACCAGAATTTGGTGGAAGAGAATTTGTAAGGGCTTCTCCACCTTGCTGTAGGGGCAAAAGGAGAGTCACTTTGGTTTAGTGCAATACCTAGAGAAGGAGTCTCTAGGGAATGGATGTAGGTCATGTTTGACCTAACCAATATAAATTCTGGTGTTCTCTATTCTTATTTTTATTTCTACAATTTTTATTTTCTACTTTGTACTGTATTTTTTTGTGGTTGACAAGCACTGAATTTTCACATCTGATCGTACTGTACGAATCAGATTATACTGTACGATATATTGAAGTTTTGTATAAAAGGTTTTCAAAACTTCCAAGAGTTTTTTTTTAAAAGTACCAATTCACCCCCCCCCCCCCCCCCCCCCCACTTGGTTAGCCTATGGACATAATCAATAGTCTAACAACATATTTGCACTTTCATCACTATCATTTGCAAGTTATTGAATCTTGATCCAAACTTGTTTAGGCTAACAGTTCGAAACTAAGACTAATTGATGGTGATGTTCATGTCTCCAAAAAAGAAAAAGATTAATTTTTTGGCCATTTCTATGAAATCAAGCAAAAAATTCTATATTAATTTTTTTTAACTCACAAACTTTTGAAGAAGTATTTAGATTTAGAGAATTACCGAATTGAATTTATAAATTCCATAGAAGAAGAAGGAAGCAAAGTAGTCTTTGAAATTTATGGATTGATATTGATTGAATGGACCTTATCTAAATAAATACAGTAGGCTACATAGAGAAAAGTAACTACGATGTGTTACTAAGAACAAGAGATTTATTGATGTATGATATTAAAGATAAGAGGTTTAAAGAAAAATTAAATGTATGATAGACTAGGAATTTAATGTTGATCACATTCACTTAAGCATGAAATGAATAAATAGACCAATGAATTGAAGGTAGTTTTAGCCTACTATGAGTGTAAGTACGCTACTATTGTCTAAAAACATAGTCACCACTAAAGATGGAAAGAAGATCTCATACCCAGTGGAGTTGCCAAAAAATTTTGTGGAAAAATATATCGCCATTAGATTTCACTTTACTTTATTATTATTAAATTGGCATAATGAACATTTCATTATCACAAGTTAAATAAATGATGTTTAACTATTGAAAAAAGAAAAAAATTATTTAATTTTCATAATCAAATGTTACATACCACATATTCTATTATATATGAAGATAAAATGATATTCAACAATAGTTTTGAAAATAAAATTAACAAGGATAAATGTGGTTCTATCCCTAGAGATTTTTCCTTTACTTTGACAAACTAAAGTAGGGTTTATTATTTTTACTAGATTTTTAACTTTCTCGAAATGGCAAGTCTCTATGCTTAACTACTTCATAAAAGAAGCTCCCAAGAAAACTCTTGATTCAAGGGGTGACTAAATTTTTAATGATGTACAAGAATACAGGAAAACATTGAATTAGGAGTTCTACCATTTAGGAATGGATCAATGTTTAAATAATTACTTTTGAATTCATAGGAAGAAATGATGAGAGCAATTGGGATTGTAGAATACCATAAATACTATAATCTATATTATAGTTTGGCTTTATAAATTTAGATCAATATTGAAATTTAGGTTTAATTTTTCATTTATCAAATAAATAGTAGTTATTTTTTCAAAAGAAAGCAAATGTGAAAATTTAACTAATGTCAGGGCAGAATGGATAGCCAACTAACCACCGAAGCACTTTTATATAAATATGATTTTAGGTCTAATAAATGTAGGCTACAAAATCTATCTACTTTATTAATTATGGTTTATGTTTATAATTTAAATCATGATTTTAAAGATGATATGTGTTCAAATGCACATAAAAAATGCAACTTGAATGTAATTTTACCCAAGTCTAAAAGTTTTATGTGAAACTAATGCATCTCTGCATGTCCAACTTTTAAAAAAATACAGTAGCATAACAGACGGTGAAAATATAATTTTTTGTATGCCACATGATTTGCATTAAAAATATATTTTTATTGACAACTTTGTATAGACTAATATTATACATCCCAAAGGATAAATTATTATTTCACTAACGAATTAAAAATATAAACTCACTTTATTTACATAATCAAATTTAGTATAAGGGCATATTCAATTTACCCCAAAGGATAGAAAGAATATTCACTTATCATTTTGACTGTAAAAGTAAACCAATGTTTAAAGCTAAGTCTGCATCCATAGGTTCTTCCCCTACATTAGAAAGGAACTAAAATATGTCATGTTTTATTACTGGGTTTTAGACTTTCTATATGGGCAAGCTACTATAGTTTGTTACATCTCTAAATAGAATACTCTCAATTAAAATGAAGACTAAAGTTTTTAAATTTATATAGATTTAAAGAAAGGCTTGGGCTATCAAGAGTTAAGTTTATAGGGTTTAGACTATAAATTTTTATTTAGATTTAGATTTTTTTTTGAAGGATAGAACAGCAAGAATGTTCATAAACTGTGGGGTGTATACAATCTGGACATACACTTTCCAAGACTGAGTTATCAGCTAATAATCCTAAGCACAATCAATCGCCTATAGAATATAGGATTATATGGATTGATCCAAGAAATCATTGATTTTTTTTTAGAAAACATTAATCAGGAATTTTCAATTCATATATGATTACACAATCGAATGATAAATGATTAATAATAAATAAAGAAAAACTATTATTCATAGATAATGTCTCAAAGTACAATTCAAGGTCTATTGCAAAGTAAATGTGGCTAAACTATACATACGAAGAAGATAGGATTTGTACTTCTACACAAAGGTTGTTTTAAATATAATTATTTATTTATCTTGGAATATTCTAGCTTCTTGATCCCATATATAATTTCAAAAGGCAATGGTATTTAAAAGAATAAGAATCATTTCATTTTGGAACCTATCAAATTATATAAATAATCATCTTCAAATCTTTTATAACCCTTAACACTATACAACTCATTCTAGCTCTACAAAAATCTATAACATTTACATTTACATTTGCTTTTACATTATTGCCTAGATACATTCTACTTTGTAAAAATATAAAAGAGCATTTTATGTATAAGAGATAATATACATATAAAATGTTGTGTGAATGTATAGAGAAAAGTAAAGATACTTATGATCCTACCCCAAATGTGCACTACATAAATTAAAATATGATATCTAGAGTACAGAAAAATAAATCCAAATATGAGTACCCTCTAGGGAAGGCAATCTAAATAAAACATACCAATCCATCGGCCTACCCTAGGCAAAAGATTATTATCCTTATAAACAAGTTCTAATGTGTGTATACAGTTATGTAGCTTGAATAGACCCAAGGTTTTAATTTTTTGAAGGTATCTACAAATTTAGATATTTCTTTAAGGTCATTGAATTTTTATTTGAATTTAAGTTTTAGTTTTTTCGAAGCTTTGAGTATAATTTTATAAGTGTTTCGATTGTCAAAGTGATTTACAAAAAGATTTTAAAGGACATGGTACTCTATAACTTCTATGTGCCAAAAATGACTAATTAACAAGTCCTTAGATCATATTTGTAATGCTACCAATCCTCCAAATTTGGATAAATAGGTTGCTTGGAGTCCTTGCATTTAATTAAGTATTTTAGTCCTTGACAGCTTTCCATTTTAATACACATTTTCCTTCCTATGCGAAGTCAAGCATAAGGGTAATAAAGTGTTAATATCTCAGTGTTTTATTACAAAATTTTAATTAATTTAGTTCATTATTTATTTATTTATAAGATTTATGATTTAATATTTACATTCTTTTAATTCATTCATGACATTATCAAAATGGAAAAAAGGACCAAAGCCTCCTTAGGACATATTACCCCATAGCCTGAGTTATTCCAGCTTAAAAACTTAATTGATAAAGTGTATTTGAATTAATTCATTGAATTATACACTTAAGTTTTTGTGATTTATTAAATTTTGATAATTTTCTAATTATTTAATGAATTAGGGTTGACCACATGTTAACTTTTTTATTTACATTGAATTCCAAACATTTTATATTTTCCATTAATACTAGACCCAGCTTGAGTCCAATGCTTTTGAGTTTGTTATTTAAAAAATTTTGAAATTAGTTATGATTTTTATAAGTTTAACACATTTTAATGATTTAATTAATTAGTTAAATAGAGGGATTTCTTCTTTTTTTTTGTACCAAATCATTTCCAAACCTTTTGAAATCCTCCCTAAGTATCACTGATGACACCTAAGGATTACTACAAGTGCTTAAAATTATTTTGGATTTTAAATATTTTTAATTATTTAATTTAATAAATTAATGGATTTACGTGATTTTTAATTTACATTTTATTTTGATTGAATTTGAAGTGGCTTTTAATTTTCATCTGTTAAACTTTTAAACTTGAGCAATTTAACATTTATAATGAACTTTTTTTAAAAAAAAATTTGAATTAATTATGTATTATTTAAAATCCAATGTGAATATGAACATATGTTTTGGGTTCACTAATTGATAAAGCAAATGGGCTCCAATTTCATTGAAATTAGAAAGTCATATTGAAATCTTTCCACAATATCAGAGATGACTCATAGGGATGATTAGAATAGTCTTAAATTATTTTTGGAATTTTAATATTTCAAATTATTTAATTTAACTAGTTATTAAAATTTTTTAATTATTAAATTACTTTTAATTTTGATTGAATTTCAAGAGGCTTTAAATTTTTATTTATTAAGCTCTTAATCTTGAGCAATTCGACACTTAATTTGTATGTTTTGGATGTAATTTAAATGTATTATAAAATATTGAAATTTTAAGGTCAATTATGTATATCAACCTTGGGTTCACTAATTGATTGGCTAAATGAACTCCAAATCTTGTGAAATTTGAAAAAAATGTTCATCAAGACATGCACTTCAAACCCACAAAATTAGAGGCCATCGTGTTCTCCCTAAGTGTCATAATTGATATCTAAAAGTAAACACATCAATTCCTTTGGAGATTTAATTTGAGTTTTCTACTATTTTTATTGAAGTGAAATCATAGACTTCTAATCCATACACTATTGTACACAAACACAAAAAAAAGGCCCAATTCTAAGTTGTGTGTGAGTTTAGAATTTGTAGCATTTTGCGTCCAAATATGACCAATAATTTTGAAAATTCAACTCCCCAAAATCCAGTGCTCTTCCAGGCCCAAGAAAATTTTGACAAATGCATCCTAGATTACCCTATCAAAATTTGAGTTCAATTGGACCAATGGTTTTTGAGTGATTAAAGTAAATTAATTCATAATCAATATCAAATTACTTGCCACCCAATTGTCCAAATAACTTGAAATTAATTTTAGTTAAAATTTTTCTCAAGATGGTTCCAATGAGCAAAAGAACATTAAATTTGGGCAAAAACTTGATTTTAGGTGAATTTTAAAGATTTCATAAATTTTTATATTAATTTAAGTCATTTTATTCAATTTTCTTATCATTATAATGTTTCCTAATAATTTGCAATCATTGTTGGTAGCATTGCAACAGCATTCAACCCACTTATCCACATAGTCTTTTGATCGACATGATCGATCTTGATCCTGACAAGATCAAGGGAACAAATCCAGCCATGTCACCTACATGCCTTTTGAATTGGCATGGGTTCAAACCCCAATAAATGCAATCCACAATCTTACTTCCTCTTGACCATTCGATAAGAGTACATGTGAGATCGGATGGTCAAGATTAATCAAGAGTCTTTAATTTAGAAATGAACTAAAAAATGGAATTCTCATAACTTTGTATAGACTGCTCCAAATTTAATGAAATTTGAAACATAGTGTCACGATCTGCTACATTTCTAATCCTTGGAGTTTGGGTGCTCCATGCATTAAAAGATTAAAGTAATTTCAAATTGAAATTAACCCTTCAAATAAAAAATTTACCTTCTCTTGTGGATTGAATTCATTGATCTTGGGCTTTATGTACTATTATAGATGTCCTCTATAACTCCCTTGAAGACTCCAAGATCTTATTCCCATTGGATTTTAAGTTTTTTAAGAATTTTCACTTTGTCAATCCTTCTCTGTATTCTCACTCTCCATTGAAATGGGTTTTTCTTTTAGCCATAGAATTCTAGGAAAGGCTATATTCGAGCTTATGGAGTTGCTTTGAGCTCATGGGAAGAAGAATGAGTGCTTAGAAGGTTATGGGTAGAGAGTATTACATAAATGTGTATTTTTGGTCATTTATTCTCAATTCATGTCTTGGAGCCTTCACTATGGGTTAAGATTTTTTTGGAGGCTTTCCTTGATGTTTACCACATGGCTGGGTTTGTTGGGGGATATTTCTTTCAGGAAGGTGAAGGAAAATAGAAGGACACATGATATAAAAAGATGGATTTTGAAGTTTTGTGCAGATGGAGCCAAATTAAACTAATAGGCTACTTTGGGTAGGTGAGAATGAGCTTATAGAACTTATTTAATGTGTCTACAAAAATCAATTTGGGCTAGATTTTGTTTGGGTCCTTGAACTTGAGCTTTAGATAGTTTGGGTTAGCCCAATTGACTGATCACGGTCGTCATATGGGTTTGTCTTATTGGGTTTGATGCAATGGGTCAAGGGTCACCTACAACATCCTTTGGTGAAATTTAATTTCATAAGGGCGAGTATTTAGCTTAGTAAAACTACTATGGGTCCACTTAGTTCAACCAATTTGGCTAAACCTTGCGGGCCCATCAGCTAAAATTTTCTCAGGAGACTTATTGTGACCCCAAGTACTCTCCCCATGAGTTTGGTTGATTGATTTGGTAAAAATCATTGGATCTAAAATTTTAAAGTATTTTGGTGGGTTTTAATTAACTCGTGAGTTGGCTTTGGGAACCGTGTTTTATTAGGTGTCAAGATGTGGTCCGATAAAGTTTAAATGACATTTTGAGTTTGTTAGAAGTTATTCTAAGATTTGTTGGGGGTTTCCATACATGAAATGTCATATTAAAGGCTTAAGGGGCATTTTGGTTAACCAAGGTTTCCTTGGTCAACCATGGTTTACTAGGGCTCTAGGTATGGTTCAATACACTACAAATCACAATTGAAATATATTGGAAGAGGTTTTAGAGTTTGGTTTTGCTGAGCCATACTAAAGCTTAAGAAAAATTCAATTTTAGGAGGCTTTGGGGTTTTAGGGGTTTCCATACATGGTCAGCCATGTATGGGTTAAAATTAGTTTGATGCATCATTATATTGATTATGAATATTACAAATTACATTGGGAAGTTTTCCAAGGTGATTTTCCACAAGATATAAAGTTTAATATTATGGATGAAAATATTTGAAGTTATTGCAGCATTTGTAAATGAATTTAGTTTTCATGGTTAGAAGGCTTGAAATTCATCCAAATTAAGATACATTCTTAAACAATATACAATTGGATAATCATGAATCCAAGGTTATTTGATAAGTTTTTGAAGGATATGATTTTCTGCCAAAAATTGGTATTGGACAAAGGGGTTTATGATTTGGATTTGAGCATTTGATTTAGGATTTTTTATTCTGAATGATATTTTTAATTTGGACTAATTTAGGATTGAATTTTATTTGATGTTTTTGACTTCAGATTAAAATTAGGTTAACACAGCCTGATTGGTTGACCGAGGTTAGTCCTTGTGTTGAGTTGACTATAGTAGGTGTATGTGCATAAAATAAAAGGTTGTGTAATATAGGAGTTTGATTTAGGTTTAGATTTGGCTCATTGAAGTGTGATTTTTACTACTTGTGTCTATCCTTGTGGATAGCCCAGGTAAACCCAAGGATTATGTCACCTAGGGTTATTTCTTAGGGACCTAATGTATAGTACCCTGGGTTCAATTTCATTTGTGAAAGCTTTGAGCATTGGATTTAGGTTTGAGATGATTAGGTTTGGTTTGTTCAACCATGTATGCTTGTTTAACCAGGTTTGACTAAAGGTTGGGGTTACGTTCAACTCATTCCAAGTCACACTATGAACTTTTTGGAAGAGGTCTCATGTGATGGTGAGGACTCCTAGTATGAAATGCAAGTGTAGGGTTTTAAGTGTTCATTAGTTCAACTATGATTGACATGATCAAACAAGTTTTACCACGGCTTGGTTTGGGTCCAACCCACTCCAAATGAGATTTGAATTTTATTGGAAGGGGTTTCAAGGTTTTGTTTAATTGATCCATGTTAATGTTTAATGAAAATTTGATTTTTGTGGTAATGGAGTTAATGGGTTCTCTTGGTTAATCATGGCCCACCAAAAGTAAAATGAACTTCAAATTAATATGGATATTATTATGAACATTATTGGTCATTTTAAGAAAACTTTTGAGTGGCTTTGCACAAGATGCAAGGTTTGGTGGCATGAGCTATAAATATTTGAAGGTTATGAGCCTTAGAGAATGCAGGTTTTGGGGTTTAGAGGGATATGAATGCCTCCAAAATTATTGAGAAGAATCTAAATAAATGCCTAATTAATAGGCAACTGACCATAGAAGATTCCAAGGTCATTTGATAGGATTTTGGATCAATGGAAAATTCCCCTGAAATAAGAAAAGGTCCAAAAGGTCCAAAAGGTTTAGGTTTTTATTTTAAACATTGGATTTTTAGAATTGAGATTTAAGTTTGATTTTGAATTTTCATTTAGTTTGATATTGAAGCTTATCAATGGTTAAAGGATTTTATTATTTTGGAATACTCATATCATTGATCATTTAGGTGATTGCTAGTGATTGAGTAGAGAACCAAATAAAATATGGTTATCAAATAAATGATTTAGAGTTTAAAGATTGGATTACTATGCCATAACACATTGGATTAGGATTTTTAGTTTGACCACCAAAGAATGAGGTCAACAAATAGACACTCAACATGTGTGATGATCTTGAAAGTGTAAATCACACATGTTGGCGTTGCCTGAAATAATCAAAAACAAGTCCCAAAAGATTTCATTTTATTTAAAAATATTCATTTGCCTTTCTCTTTTGAGTGGCCATAACAACTCACCATGATCACTCTGCGGGTTAAAGGATATCATGCATGTCATTTTCCAAGAAGAAAAGAAGTTAAATGATTGGAAATTTCAAAAACAAAAATTGAGAAAGAGGGCCTAGAAGACTTTATCCTATTCAAGTGATTAGAGTCCTAAGAAAAGGAAGCACAAGGACTCATACCTAACCTTAATATAAATTTTTTTTTGAAATGACTTAGTTGATTTTCAAGAGATGCGGATGCACACCTAACATTAAGTCTAAGGGTTGCTGACAAGAAACTAATATGTAACAAATATATTCCTTTTGAATTTAATTTACCTCTAGATCTAAGGAAATGTAGCACAATGATGTACACCCAACCTTCAGATACTAAAAGGTGACTAAACTATAAAGGGGCGTAACATGATTAAGAAGCTCATGGACTCACACATATTCCCAAAAAATTAGAATTTGCCTCTAATTATTTTATTTACCATTATGTCTTGAGGAGGGAAGAACAGGGAGTCACTCCTAGCCTTAAGATACTAAAGGGAAACTAGACTATAAAGGGGCATAACAAACTTAAATCCAACACTAGTTAGTCTAGATCCTAGGAAGTAGAAGCTTAAGGATTCACACTTATTTCTAAAGATCCAAATTTCTTTTAATTTTGATGGTGCCTTGAAGGGCATGCTCCACCACTTTTTACTCTAATCCTAAGGAAGGGAAGCATGGAGACTCGTGCCAAACCTTATAAGACAAGAATTCTTTTTAGGTTTTCAATGTCTAACTTAGATTTAAAACATAGGGGCTTACACCAAACTAGGAGAAATTATTCAAGGATATAGTCTACTTAAACCTGTGGGGATTTGCTAAATCCATCTAACTCTATTTTTCTTTTAAATTTTTAATAGCTAAATTAGGAAAGTTACCTTTGGGGACTTCTATTAAACCAACATATTCTAGCTAAGGGGCTACTTTACCCAACCTATTGGAGATTAGAAAGAAACTAGCCAATACTATATTTCTTTTGATTTTAATGTTAGGATGGTGCCATAGGGGCATACTCCACCACTAGCGAATCTAATGCTAAGGAAAGGAAGCACAGGGACCCACACCGATCCTTAATATATTAGAAAACTTTTAATTTTTATTCTAGAATGGTTCTACAGTGGCTTACTCCACCACTCAAATTTAATCCTAAGAAAAGGAAACACTAGGACTCACGCCTATCCCTAAAAGACTAGATATTTTTATTTTGGATTTTATACCCTTATTCAAAGATCTAGAGCAACATAATAATATATCCACTATGGAATACAATTTAGTCTAAGTTGATTTAAACTAACGATGCTAGTTATGAGTAGTTTCACATCCTAAATAAAGATGATTTTATTAAATCATAGGTATTCCTCTTGGGATTTTAATTTGAAATCAAGTTTGGGATTGAGCTTAATTTGGATTTAAAGATTTTTGTGTCAGATAGAGATTTGAATTTGCATAATTAAATTTGAAAATTTTCTTGAACACCAAAACTTTTTATTTACTTTGGATTTGATTTACATCAAGCATAGCATTTCTTGAGGTATCACCCATTAACAGGACACATTGGGTGGTTTCATATAAAATAAATCAATTGATAAGAACATCCTTCAAAGGTTATCTCTTTAATGAATGTTCCCTCCCACATTGCTTCAAACTTTCCATGAATCTTCTGATGGGCTAGAATAGGAATCTAACGAACCAAGGCCAAGTTTCCTACTTGGAATGTTTTAGGGAAAACCAATTTATCATGGGCTTGAATCATCCTTGGTTGGTATAAATCAAGATTGTTTTGAGATTTCTAGCAACATTTTTCAAGGTCATCAATTTCCTCAAATTAAAGTCAAGCATTTTGCTTAATTTTTATTTTTTGAATGGAAACTCTTAATTACTGAAGCTGCTCTTAAGACCCATATACTAAGGAAAATAGAGTATATTGGGTCATGGTCTTATTAGTGGTCCAATTGGCCCACAAGGTTTCTTGCCATTAGCATTTATTGTCATCTAAGGCCTTTTTTATAATTTTTAATGAAGTTTTGTTGAATGCCCCAGTTAGTCTATTAGTCCATGGGTAATAGATGATTGATTACCCCATGTTAATACTATGGTGTCTTAGAAAAATGTTTACTTTGTTGAATTAAATATAGACCATTATCGGATATGATTTTATGGGGTACATCAAATTAATATGATATGGTCATGGAAAATTTTCAAAATATAATGCGATGTTACTTATCCTAAGCAAATTTCATTCAGCTATTTGGAAAAATAATCTACATAACTAATATGAAGTGATGACTCTATGAAGATGGAGGGTAAATATGTTTCGTAACATATGTGCCCCAAAATTTTCAAAGATAATGAAGCTATCATGGTATAAAACACCATGAACTTGGCACTAAGGAAAACATCTTGTAATGTTGATGCAATAATTAATCATGAAAGGCTAACAATGTCCAACTCTTTTAATTTTCAACTTCATTTTGGGGTTAGATTTGTGAGCTCCACATAATCTGGCATGCACCTCATTCATGAACTTAGGGCTTCACATTAATTTAATCAACACAACCATATCTAATTGAATGATCATGGTATAAAGTTTCATTCACAAGTGCATATGAAATAACACGCTTCTTGATTTAACTAGCAAAAGATTTATCATGCAAAATTTTCTTTCTCATAGATAATCAATGAAAGTCTATATCCAATCATTTTCTTTAACATTTATTAGAAAGGTAGAAAGAATCTTAGAAGACGTTTTATTAATATTCTCCAAATCTAAAGGAGCTAAAACTTATCATATTAAACTTCTATAGGATTGGTGTCCTTTTCTTCATAGGCCATTTACTTTACAAGATGCACTAAGGCATCCGTTATAGAATTAGTTCCATGTGGAATTCTATACGAAATTATAATAGGAATCTGCTCAAGAAGATGCTTTGTGCATTCATAATACTTCTAGAGTTTATGATTCAAAATTATATAGGTTCTAGAAATCAAATTGATAACAAACTCAGAATCTCTAAAGATTTTGATTTCTCTTATTTTCATTAATTTGACAAGTTCCAATTTAGTTATAAAAGTTTTGTATTCAAATTTATTATTAATGCAAGGCACTTTTATTTTTCTTATCTAGTGTTATGAAGACCAGGATGATAACAACGTTTCCAAGAAAAGTAAACCTCTGCACTTCAACTCAATGAGAAGACACCACAACATTGAAATATAATTCATAAATAGGACTATTAGATTCCTCTAACCTCATGATTTTCTTTTTATGTAAATCATCATTTAAAGGTTTATCTACCTGAAGTGGGTGTGCTGCAAGGAAGTTAATAACAGTCTACCCTTTCACAACACACATAGGAATGAAGGTTTTAATATAGTCCACCATGCCAGATACCCTAAAACTATAGTCTGGGTCATATGATATTGCAAGAGATTCATTCAAGATATGAAACTTACTTGATGAGAAAGCATGTGATGCCTTAGTTTTTGTTCTACAAAAACTAAGGTAAGATAACATTTCTTAATTGAAGGGTACCTTATTTCAATTGGAATAAGTCACTGATGGAGATGATAGAGAGCATTTTTGCTGCCTTATTCATTAAATTGAGCCATTAAGGCACCAATCAACTCATTTAAAGTTGTAGTATATAATATTAATGACTTACCAAGAATTGGGGTAGCCAAAACTAGAGGACTAACATGATATGGCTTTATTCTTCTAGAGGCGATTTGACATTTTCAATCCAAAATGAATTTGGTGTCATTCTTAGCCAAAATAGTGAATGGATAGCATCTTCTAGAGAGGTTTGAAATAAAATATCTTATATATGCCAACCTACCTTGACAAGACATTAATTGAGTAATACTCTTAGGAGGTTAGATGTCTAAATTATCTTTAATCTTAGTGAAATCAATTTCAATTCTATTGTGCCTCACTATAAAGCTGAAACATTTTCTTAAAGTTATGCCAAAAGTACACTTTAAGGGATTCATTTTGACATCATAGTGACACAACTATTCAAAGGTGGTTCTTAACTCATATAGATGGTCTTCTTTGACATTGCTTTTGATGATTAAATTGTCAATGTGACATTCTACATGATTGTGAATGAGTTCATAAAACATCTTAGTCATGGTTTGTTGGTAGGTTACACAAGCATTTTCAAGACCAAAGGGTATCACCTTATATAAGAAAATTCCTATAGGTGTTCTAAATGTTGTATTTCTCCCATCCACAGGAGCCATTATGATTTGGTTATACCTTAATGAATCATCCAGGAAAGAGAAAATAGTGTTCATATATGCAATATCAATCATGTGTTCAGATATAGGCAGTGGGAACTCTTCTTTGAGACATTCCTTATTCAGATCCTATACTCAACACTAATTTGAATATGATCCTTTTTCTTTCTAACTGGCATGATGCTCGCCACCCAAGAGGGGGTTGTTCTTCTCAAATAAAACCATCCTCTATCAATTTCCTTACTTCTACATGACTTGTTATTCAATTTTGAGTCACATGCATCTAGGTTTTTGGTTAATAGGAATGGCATCAGGTCGAATTCTAAGATTTATTATACTTCAAAGGATAAGCCCAACATTTCATCATATGATCAAGAAAGGCAATCCTTAAATTTAGAAAGTAATTCAATCAGGTTGTTTTACTCATTCTCACTCAATAAAAAAATAACAAAAGTTAAGCAATTGTTATCTTCTATTCAAAGGTTAATTTCCTTTAGTTCATTAACTATGGATTTAATTTATTCTTCAAATTCGGAGGGTGTAGCCCTAACTTGAAGCTTATCTTAGCCATACAATGTTTCTAAAAAAAAACTCATTAAAAGAATAAATGGTTTCCATAGGCACCCAATTAGATTCAAGATAATTAGTTATCATAAGACAATACTCATCATCAGGAAATATTCCAATGGGACCAAAGCCAATACCATATCTTGAGTTTCTTTTATTTTTAATATGCTAAAATCTTTCATGGTATCTAACTTAATCCTTAGTCTATTACCATTGTGTGAGTCATTTAGCAACCATGTTCTTTACACATAAATAGTAACAACCAACTTAATTCATTGAAATCACCTTCCTCAAGTTTTACAACATTCATTCTTAAGTAAAACAAATAAGAAAAGAACTTATGTACCCTTCCTACTTCACTAGTAAGACTAGGATAGTCCTTAACTACTAACCCTACAACTATGTCAATAGATAGTTGGGTAAGAGCCAAAGTTTTGATTCTTTTATTCAACCTTTCATATGTAGTTAACTCAGATTTTTCACACTAAATTTCTTTAAGTGCTTCCGCTTCATCACTATCTTGTTCAAAAGAGATAGTGAATTAAAGAAGAGGATTTATTTTTCTATAATAAAAAATAATTCTTGCTTCCATACACTTGAATCAGCATCCGAACTTGAATTTAATTCCATATGTAATGGGAATGTTTTTTATTTCAAATGAAGCACAACCTCCACCACATAATTTTTGAACGATCCTCCCACTTCTTTGAAGAAAAGTGTTTAGAGGCATAATTATCACATTTTTTATGTCACCTTCGTTATCAACATATTTTCTTTCTTTTTCTCTCTCTATCTTTCTTTTCCATTTTATTTATTTATTTATTTATTTTTTCTTTCTTTACCTTTTTTTTTAATTTTCTTTGTCCTCCTTAGTTGCATCTTCACTTTTGGAATAAATAGCAAATTATTTTGGTGCATAATATGCAACATCTTCATAAATCCTTATTTTTTTCAATAAAGATTTGATGCAAATCACCCTGAATTATATGTTTAATGCCATTGTGTTTGTACTTGATGCAATGGTGCTATGTAGATGGGACCATTCTATACTCATGAACCTTATGTCTACCTAAGAGTGCATTAAAGTATTTATTTGAATTAATTAAATAAAATTTTACTTCTACTTTTAACTCTTAAATTTCTAAGAATAATGTAATTAAAATTTAAGCCTTCTCTCCCTTTTTATTAAGCACATGTAGAATTATCTTGTTAATAGTTATTCTATGGGAATCTACAATAAGATAGGATAGTCTTTATGTTCATAATATTGACCGATACACCTAGAGGAATATGGACTCTAGAGAATTTGAAGTTTCTAACATTTATAGAAATGCACATTGGGTGATCTTGATCAGCTGTTCTTAAAAGTAAATCCTCATCAAAAAAGATTACTCCTAGAATTTCACTAAAGTATAAGGCTTCATCTTCTGAGGTTGAAGTTAATTATAGGATCAAGAACTGTTATTATTTTTTGAGAATCCCTTATTTATTATTAAAAAATGATGGCCTTATAAATGTTCAGCCTGGTTGGAAATAACCTACGATGAGCTAAGATATCATAATTAACCTTTAAAATAATAGAATTGAAACCCAGTGCATTTGAAGAAGAACATACTTATTGATTTGAGGAATGAGTTTGAATATTAGTCACAATTTGCTTACCTTTTACTTTGGCTTTAAGCCTAGGTGGTAAGCCATTTCACTATGAAGTTGTACATTCACAATCTCTTATGGATGACAAACCATCATAGGGTATGTTGATTTCATTTTTTGTGCGAGGTTAAAAGCTTCAAATCCTTCACTTGACAATCACTATGTGAATTTCATTTGACCTCTTATTCAATCATTAACATTCACCTAAATGATTGTCAATGATTTGGGTATTCCAAAATCATAAGCTCACCAATCAGACTTCGAATTTCAAAATTTAAAATTTAAACTTCAAACTTAAATCTCAATCAAATTTCAAACTTGCAATCTGAAATCAAATCTCAATTCAATCCCTAATTAATTTTGAAATCTGAAATTCATAATCCAAACCCTAAACCCCTTAAAATTTTTAATATTTGAGGGTGAATTTATCATTAACTCAAATCCCTATAAAATGAGTTTGGAATCCTATTTGGTCAATTTCATGGTGATTCTGTATGTCCCTAGAGTCTTCCATACCATTATGGACGCATTCATAGCCCTCTAAACCCCAAAACTCAAAGCTTTTTCCAAGGCTATAAAACCTTTAAATATTTATAGCCTACACCACTAGACATTGCATCTTGTGAAAAAGTAATGGGGGTTATGGAGTGAAATTTTTGAATTGTATAAAAATCTAGGGTTTTATCATCCCTAAATAATCCTTAAGTTTATCTGATGATGCTAAATCTCATGCTTGCATTGTAAGATGGAAGATTATGGTAGGAGAGTTTATTAATGTATTCAAAGATGTTTAGGTGTAGGATAAGGGCTTAAAAAGATGGCCCCCTTTTATTGCTATTCATGATAGAAGTGATATTATAGTAGAAAAGTTCATTATGGATGGGGCATGGAATGAGGATGAACTTTGAAATTATTTTGGTGAGCAACTGGTACGTCTGATTTTCCAAATTCAAATCTATCTTTAATTGGGTAAGGATCATTTCGAACTTATTCATCAAAGATCTAGAAAATCTATTTCTGCTTTCGCATTTGAGGCTTTGGTTTAGGAGCTTATAGATAAATATTATTGGAAATTGGTTAAGATGGTTTAGTTGAAACCATAGGTGGAAGTATTTTGCTGGCGATTATTCCATAAAGCAATTTCTACATTCCAATATATGATGTGTAGAAGATTACAAGCTGGTAATTCATGTCCTAGAGGTTACAAGGCTGAAGAGGACTACCAACATGTGGATGTAAAGTGCTTAAAGCATATTCAGGTGATTCAAAATTTAAATAATTAGGGCATTAGTATTCTTGTTTTCTATTCATATGAGGAATGTTGCATTGGGTTGGAAAGTCTTGCTTCTAAAAATGGTTTTTTAGCTAATCTTTATTTTTGAAATCTTGAAACAAAATTGTGCATGGTAGTTATGAAGAAAGTAGTCTTCTTATAGCAGTTAATTTTATTAGTTATGCTTCAATTCCATATTTAGTTGGTTTTGGAAAATCATCTTCGGGTTTCTAGTGTGTTAATCAACCTTATCAACTGTTGAT
This sequence comes from Dendrobium chrysotoxum, assembly GCA_019925795.1. Taxonomy (NCBI): domain Eukaryota; kingdom Viridiplantae; phylum Streptophyta; class Magnoliopsida; order Asparagales; family Orchidaceae; genus Dendrobium; species Dendrobium chrysotoxum. The sequence continues at coordinate 53,367,971 of CM034315.1, forward strand.
TAAACATTGGCACCCCCCTCCTCCTGATTGAATCAAAGTTAATGTTGATGCTTCCTTATTACCTTCATATAATGTTGGGATTGGTGGTGTTTTCTATGACCACAAAGGGACATTCTTGTTATCATTTGGAATCAGCTATTTACAATGGGATAGTTCCCAATTAAAGCTATTAGCTATTCATTCATTGGGCCAAATTATGCAAGAGTGGATGTTGCAATATAAAGTTATTTTTATTAAAGGTGATAATTATAATATCATCAAATTTCTTCAAGAGTATATGAGGAAGATGGGTGTTGCTAAGGGTGGCCGTTGGATGGATAAACTTTCTTTTTTAAAAGATTTCAAACAAGTTATTTTTAATTTTTCTTTTAGCGATTATAATAAGCTAGCTGATTTATGTGCTAATTCTGCTCTTTTCAATAATTTTTTATGTGATGATATTAGCATGAATAATATTCCTCCTTCTTTTCTTAAACTGTTAAAGTAGGAATGTGATAGTATTAGTTCCTTGAGAAGCTTGTATAAGGTCTTTTATTGTTATTGCAAATGTGTCTATAAGAAAATCCTTAAGTTTACTTTGATATATTAAAAAAATAATAAAACCCTACCTAATATACGCAAGTGTACATGATGAATAAAGTAATAAAGTGATAGGGTAGTATGTCAAACCCACAAGTATGCTTACTTGCAACAAACTACTATCGTTCTAATAGTGATAATTTTCCAACTAAATTAAAATGATAATTGTGGAGATTTAGTTACTCAATAAAATAGTAAAAATATTGGATACAATATCTAATAAAAATGCTTTTGGGTTGATGAATGTAAATTTCAAATCTTTGATAATGAGACTCTCAATTATAGGTGTGATTCAAAGCATATGCATCCTAATATCTCTATCGAGCTTGTAGGGGTGAAAGAGATATCTACTAACCTCCTACATTTACATATCTCCTTAAGAAACTAGAATATTTAACATCTTATGTCTAGGCTTGCAAACATCCTACCTCAATACATTACACAATATTTTAACTACACATATGGCCACTATGTGCATTAAATAAAGAATGAGATAATATAGAAAATATCCTTTAACATTCATAGAACAAGAGTCTTCATTATTACATAACATGTACTTTATATCATTAATCCAAAATAAAAGAATTTTTTAGATAAAGAATAAATGACAAGCAAACACATTTTCATTAAACTCATGGACGAATGAAAATAAAAGAGTAATATTACCAGAAAGGATCAAAGTATACCCTCTAAACTCTTTCTCCATTTAACTTATAGAGTTACTTCAAGAAATATAGGCTAAACACTCAAAATGCTTGTATCATTTACTTCCCTATCCCCCTTAGATTTTACTGTAAGAGGTAACAAAAGAAGTACTCTAAAATGTAGAAAATTTACACAAATGATTGAACTCTCTTACAAACATAACATCATAACTATTTATAAGAAAATAGAAAAGGCATCTAACAATATGACACTTAGAAGACTAACACCGTGGCGCTCTTAAAGTTAACTAGGGCTTCAGTGCTCAAACTTCTGTAGCACTGTGGTGCTCACGAATGTGGATCAATTACTTTGTGAATAGGTTCACCTCTTTACTAAGAGAATGTGTCCTCTAAAAGTAAAAATTGCAACACCACAGTGCTTTTTACATTCTAGCACTACGGTGTCTGAGTGATGCAAATGGTGCTAAGGTGTGAGAAATTATGGAACACGACATTTGAAAAAGAGAATCAGGTGCTACCAAGCTAACTTTTTTACGTTATGGTGCTTGTAATATTATGCAATGGTTGTGTTGCTGCTGCAGTACTTACAAATAGAGAACTTGGTGCTACGATATCATAATTAGGGTGCCTTAGCAGAATTGAAGGCAATACTGCGGTGGTTTCGTCGTATGCTATGGTGTTCTAGGCTCCTTTAGAATCTCTTCCATATTTTAGTGTTTTCTAGAAAAAAATAACTAAAATAACACATTTTCACTGATAATAAAATGCATAAAATAGTACATAATTTAAACTTATTAAATTCTCCCCAACTTAAACTCTTATTTGTTCTCAGGCAAATAAGAAAATCTATAATTCTTAATAATTATCCTAATTAGTCATCCTTATTATTGCTTAATTTGAATTTACATGTTATGAATATGATCACTGAATTTTGAAGTCTTAAATGAATAATGTATGTTAAAGATTAGATGTGTTTGTATCTAAAGTTGAATTGTTATTAGTTCACCATTATTTGTGCTACTTCTCTTATCTTATCCTTTGTGAATTTAAGTACAAGATTACTATTAGACTCTAAGTTTTTATTTGATATCAATGTTTGAATGTACTCCCTTTCTTTTTCTTCTTTCCTTTTCTTTTCTTATTAGAACTTATTTCACATTTCTTTTTCTTTTTGTTTTTCAAAGAGTAAACAGTTAATGATTTTGAATATGAATTTGGCTTAAAATATTCTTATATCTTAATGAGTTTAATGTAAGGATTTTATAAGATTATTATTTCCAAATTCAGGCTACTATAATTTTCAATTTTAAACCTAAATATTTCTATTCTTCAACCTTAATTATTCATCTTCAATTTAAAGGTCCAGGTATAAATGTATAACTTATAAATTTTAGTTAAATAAATAAATTAAATGATCTAAGTTAGTTAATTATTGGTTTCCCAACCTATGAATTATAAAGCAATATTTATTTGAACTATGATCAAGAGTTTTATTATTATCCTAATTTTACATAATTTTTAAATATTATTTTTATTAAAGCTAATTAAATAATTAGAATGTAGAGATATTAATGGAAGACAATATAAAAATTTAGTATAAGGAGAATTTAATTCAATGTAAATAAAAAATAATGAAAAATTAGTAAATAACACATGCTTTCATATGAATGATAGAAAAGTGTAAAACATGTGATATATATAAAGCTAAACACAGGGTATAAGAGAACTAGAGCTTAAGGCATAACTCTAACTATCACAATATAGTGGCTCTCATAGCCATAAATGATTATCATGCTAATATAATAATAACATTCCAACATTTCACTGGAATTCGCCCCTAAGCAAAGTAATGAAAAAGAAACAAACTAAAAATATGTTACATGATAAAAGTAGCATTTTATCTCTCTCTATCTCTCTCTCTCTCTCTCTCTCCTCAAGACAAATAGAAACATCTCCTAACTTGATGAATATGGGTCTTCCTCCTCCTAATCATCATCATTCTCATCATGGCCTCTCTCACTAGGCTGTTGTTGACCTCATTTTTGTATGAGCTCAGTAGGACCAATCCAGACCTTAGGATCTTTCCAATCCTTAGGATCAATCTTAACCCTAGGATCAATCTGATCTTAGATCAATCCAGACTTTAAGATCAATCCAAATTCAAATCAATCCTGACCCCAGATCAATATAATCTAAGATAAATCTAGACTCTAGGATTTTCCTAGACTTCAGACCCTATGATCTATTCTAGACCCTAAGGATTCTACCTGGCTCTAGATCATATGATCCTCTTAGACCCTAGGATTCCCCTAGATCTATATAGAGTTTAGGATTCTTCTAGATCCTAAGACTATTCTAGATCCTAGGCCCTAGGACTTCCAAACACTAGGATCTTCCCATAAATCAAACTTTAGGATCTACTCTAAATCCTAAGATCCTTCTAGATCTTGAATCTTAGGATTCCTAGATCTTAGGATTCTTCTAGATTATAGGATTCTTCTAGACCCCAGATCCTAGGATTTCCCTAGGACTTCTAGATTCTAGGATCTTCCCACTCCAGTCCCTAGGATCTATTCTAGACCCTAGGATTCCCTTAAGCTGATTTGGACCCTAGGACCTATTCTAAACCCTAGGATTCCTCTAGATCAATCCAAGCTTCAATTCAATCTAAACTTAATTCAAATCCTATCATTCAAGCTCAAAATCCAATTCAAAACAAGATTTCCAGATTCAAATCTAAGGCCAAAGGTCTAAGTCCTGAAAGCCTTTTCCAGCAAATTTTTGAACACCTCAAAACCCTATCAAATGACCTCTAATTCAAGATCTATCAGTTTCACACTGATGTGACATGTCTCTAGAGGCAACCTTCGAAATTTGAGCTCATTCTGAGGTCTCTAACCCCAGAAACTGAATTGAAATCCAAAGGCTGTAAAACCTTAAAAAATTTACAATCTATGCCACTGGACCTACCACCCAGTGGATTTTGATCCTGGAGCTTTCTCCAAAGCCCCAAATCACTTCCAGACCCTTGAATATGACTTATTGAGCATTAAACTGCATTTTTTTGGACTCAATTTGACCCCCAGTTGACCAGGGGTCAAAATGACCAAAATACCCCTATGGAGTGTGAATGGTCATTTGAACCAAATGAGCTCCAAATCAAATGCAATCACCTCCAGCAATTTGTAAATGTCAAACCAAACCCATTGAACCCAGAATCAGCCCCTGGGTCAACCTGGTTGACCAAGTCAACCAAGTTGACCTAGAAGGCCCCTTTAGGGTCAAAACATGTCATTTTGACCAAATGACCTCCTCTGACTTTGGAACCACCTCCATTGGTCTCCAAATATCATTTCAAATCTGTTGAACCCATTTTCAGACCCTGGACCCACCTGGTTGACCAAGTCAACCAGGGTTGACCTAAAGGCCCATTAAGGGCCCAAATAGGTCATTTTGACCAAGTGACCTCCCCAGACTTTGAGACCACCACCAGTAGACTCAGAATGTCATTCTGAACTGGTTGGACCCAATCCCTGACCCTGGGTCAACCTGGTTGACCAGGTCAACTCAGGTTGACCACTTTAAACCCTTAAGCCCATTTAAACCCAATCAAGTTCTAGATCAATTTCAAACTTATTCAAATTTCTCTAGTCACTCCCCTTAGGGATTTAAGCTTGATTAGACCTCTGGTCCAGTCATTAGTTGACTTAGTCAACCAGACCCAAATCTGATTGAATCTAGTCAATAAAAGATCCATCAAAGTCAAATCCAATCAAACCCCATTCAAACAAAACCTCTCAAAAATCTCAGATCTATTTTAAATGACATTTTTAAACATACCCAGACTTATTATGAGTCAAATCATGGACATTTGAATCTAGTCAACATATTAAGATTTGGTCAAATCAACTTGTCCACTCACTAACTTGCTCATATATCCAATCTATCCATTTGCACTCCTTTGAATCCACCCTTTCAGCAATTCAAACTCCTCATATGCCACTTAGGCAGTCAAATGGACTATTGACCAGTCAAACTGGTCAACAAACCCTTGAAATTCCTTTAAATGATTGAATTCATATGCTCAAGTTAATCCTTTAAAACCCATTCCATTCCAACAGCTTAAACCTATTCTAGAACCTTCTTAAATATCTGTTAAACAACCCTTAAGTTCTAAATTAGCTGAATATAAGCTAATCATTCCATGTGCATAAGGACAATGCACCATTCCAACTCATTATTCCTTGTCCTTTGATTCTCTGGCATTATAACTGCTTGGGGACAGATGGCAACCATCTAGCAAGTCCCCAAGACGATCTTGATCGTCCAAATGAACCTGGAGAAGGTTGAATAGGGTAAATACCCTAAGTAGACGATCATTCTCGATCTATCACTCTCTCTCCACTTAAGCTTCCTCCCGGCCGAGAGAAATTTCGTTTGAGCTCAAAACTCTTCCTCCTTTAATTCCCAGTCAAGTCTAGCCACCAAGGTCCTGCCGGCGGCAAGGTTTCCGGCGAACTTAAGACCTATTCCGTCCAAGGCATTATCCTTTCGATCGAGCGCGTTTCAGACCCCGACCTCAACTAAGGGAAGTTGCGTGGACAGTCAACAAGCTCAGAGATTTAAAAATTTCCTAAATCCATCAGGTATATCTCCTTAAAACTCAAACCCTAGGTCATATCACTTAGGATAATTTAGCCTTTCAAATAGTGCATTTCAAGCTTCGAAACAAAATCCCCAATGATTCTGTTCATCATCTTAATATGTGTTTAAATTTTTATCGAAATTCATCCAATATATATCGAAAACGAGTCAAGTAATCCATTTTAAGGCTCGGTTTAATAATACATGCACTGGATGATTTTCGAGCCATTGATTTTGAGATCAGCGGCTCTGATCGAGCCTTCCCGCAGCATCTTCAAACCGCGTGGCTCGCTTGCTATGGAAATTCCCGTCCAGCTCGATCGTGGCCGTCAATCCCAAATGGCGGAAGATCAGACGGAGGGCTTTCTTTGCCCACGTGGATAAGTGGGCAACCGCGTGGGTCCCACCCGCGTGGTGATCATTGCACCATGATTGCATCCCGCAATCATTCCAATGATCATTGCCCGCCGCCGTTTGCTTTTTGACCCGCAAATCGTTGATCGCCACGTGTCGCCTGCGCCGCCAATGCCTTTAAGTTAATTAAAAATTTTTTTTTTATCATTCTTTTTAATCTAATTTCATTTAAATAAATACTAAAAATTAATTTTAAATCTTAAGAATACACTTTAAATATTAAAAAAAAATTTATAAAATCAAAATACTTTATTTTAAAATAAATATTAATGCAAAATATTAATTTTATTTTAAAATTATTTGAATATTAAATATTGAATATTTTAAAAATTAATATTCATTTAAACATAATTTAAATTTTTTTTATTTTATTTTTTTAACTAAATGTTAAATATTTCAAAATTAACATGAATTTAAAACACTTCCCCTTTGAATATTTCAAATAATTTCATTATTATAATATTTAATTAATATTTAATATTATATTAATTATTTAATATATATATAAATGATTTTCAAATTACTTTAAAAATCAGATAAACCTCTCAAGATAAAATAAAATATTTTAAAACTATATGTTGAATTATTAATCTTGAAACCTATATCTATATATATATGTCTATGTATTTTAAAATTTTATTTTAAATTATATATATGTTAAAGCTTTGAGTCTTGAGAGGTCTATTGAAACTTTAAACATAGGTTGAGTTTGTATGATTGGAATTGAGGGGAAGTAATGATTAATTAATGAGCAATTACATTTCTAAATTGCTCATTGATTAATTCTTCAAGTAGTTAAATATATTTTGATTACATTATAGGATGCATGCACAACCTAGTTTTAAGGCTCTCTTAGTTCTAAGATGTGATTGTGTATATGCTTATTCATGTTGAGTTCAAGGGTTAGGCAAACCTTGATTTAAACCAACTCAAACCTAGTGTCATTAAGGACAATAATTAAGGACTTTGTTTAGAGAATTTAGATTAATTCAAATAATTAGGACATAATTCCAGTTGACTTGAAACTATAACCATTTGAACTTAGTGACACCCTCAGCTCATAAGAAAATTCCTACTGGATTTTGAAAGCATTAAACCCCTTAATTAACCTAATCAAATTTAAACCTTAATTAAGCCTTAAATCCTTCCAAAAATTATAATAAATAAAATTTAAATCCAAAAATTACATATAATACCTCAAACTGACCAGAATTAAACCCTTAATCAATGACAAAATAAAAGCCCCTTGACTGGACTTCAAAATTGAGTTTAATTTAAGTTTAATTGAAATTCAATATTTAATTAATTTAATTAATTAAAAATAATTAAAAATTCCAAAAAATTTCTAAACACTTGGAAATCCCTCCTTAGGTCATTCCTGACCTTTGGAGTTGATTTTAAGAAGTTTGGAGGTCATTTGGATTCAAATCATAAAAATGGTCTCTAATTAAACAATTTAAATAATTCAATAAATAGTCAAAACTTCAAAAATTCATAACTAATTCAAATGAACTCCAAATTGAGCAAACTCAAAGGCATACAACTCATCTTATGGTCTAATATTTATTAAAAATGTTAAGTTTCCAGAAATCAAACAAATTTGAAAAAGTCAACTTCTGGTCAAACCTAGTTCAAATTCAAGTCAAAACTTCAAACCTTCATAACAAAATGTAGAAAAATCCAATTTCAGCATACTTACTGTCTAACTGATCGTATTAAGGTCTAGTATTTTAATAAAATATTAACTTTTCAGAAAATACTTTAAATCAAAAAGTCAACTTTTGACCCTTGAATTAAATCATTAAAATAATCCAGAAAATTCCAAAATTCAATAAATCATTCAAAATTCCAGAAAACATTAATTCAAACTTAAAACCAGCAACCAACCAATCTTAATTAAAATTTAATCAACTTTTAAACCTTAATCAAACTCAAATCACTTAATTATATCGGGTACCACTAGGTAACTCAGGCCTACGAGGCTATTAAATTAGCCCCAAGGAAGGTGAAATAAACTTCACGGCCTCGGTGTGCAACAAAGGTGATATCCAACAAAAAATTAAAATCAAGTTTAAAATTAATTTCAAGTCATTAATATTTAAATTCAAATTAAATCTTCCCTTAAACCTTCAACCAACTTGAACCTCAAACAACTTCAATCAAGTGCCTATTTAGGACATATCAAATCCACACAGCCTCCTACACACACTTTAGATGGTTTGCTAGGACAACCAACTCTAGTCTTAATCTAGGCCGGTGTTTACTTTTCTACTGTGTGCCGGGTTTTCGAGCTTTTACTGCATTGAAACTTTAAACATAGGTTGAGTTTGTATGATTGGAATTGAGGGGAAGTAGAATTGATGTGTTTGTTTACTTATTTATTGCACTCTGTGATGTGATTGATTGTACGATTAGATCTACCCCTAGGTAGGGACGATTTGTACTAATTCAATCTTATGCAGGTGGCCATGCTCATACAGGGCAATTAAATTAAAGGGGGCAAAAATCATAAATATTAAATTGCACAGGTGCTAAGCATGCTTAAGTCCCCCTTTAAAATTAAAAGAGCATGGCCAAGCGTGGCTGTGATTGAGCATTTTTAAATTTCAAATATATAACTGCTTGGGATATTTCTAAACTGTTGATTATTAGGATTACCTTGCAGGTTGTTGAGTCTAGATTTTTAATTTTCATTAATGTAATTTGATTTGATTTTGAGTTGTATTATTTAAAGTACTTTGAGATTGAGATATTTAAAATCCAATTTGGAATCCAAAGAGGAAGGAACATCCCTTAGGGGAGAGTTTCTATCCATTTGGAGATCCAAATTAGGATGAAGTTCAACTATCCAAAGAGAAAAGATAACACCCCTATTCAGGGGGAGTTTCTTTTCATTTGGATATCCAGACCCGACAATCCAAGGAGTTCTAAGGAGACGAAGAAGTGAAGAACGAGAAGAATCTCAAATCTCAAAGTCACTTGAGTCTTAGGAGTAGAATCCGGGTTGTAGTCAGTGGTACCCGGCCACTTTACTTTCCTACAGACCCTGGGTTGTATAATTAAGTGGCACTTGCCACGTGGACTTTCAGTTTGAGCATTTATTTAATTGATTTAATTATTTAAATGATTTAATTGATGTGTTGATTGCGATTAAGGACCCGCATGCTTTTAGTAGTTTATTTGGCGCTTATTGCATGTCGATTTTGATTTAGCCTAGAACCCGATCGGAGGCTCGTGAGGGTACGGTCATTAACCTTTTCTACTTAAACAAAATTTAAAATTTTAAGCTCATATAGAAACTCTAACGCTCTTAAGAAGTAAGCCCGGACTCGCCGGGAGTTTTTCATGCATTCATATTAACTTTTCTCTACCTTGTTAGGCACCTCCCCGCCTGCGGGTTTTGGCAGACCACCTGACCTATTAGGGTGCAGTTCTGTCCAAGGGGATGTTGTGCAATCTCTAGGATAAAACCTATTTTTAAGCCTGATTTTAAAATTGCTTCATTTTAATTTAAGCATTTCATCGAGTCAACTAGCATGCATTGCATTAGTAACAAATTAAAAATTGAGTCTAAATCTTTAATTGCATTTCTAGCTTAAGCATTTAACCCAATATATGTTAAGGGGTCAATTAGGATCTGCTATAGATGTCGACCCCAATTCTTTAAACCAATCTTAATCAATATCCCTAACCACTCTACGTTTAAAGACTTTGACTCATGGTTTTAAAGCGTTTAGGTGGTTTAGCTGGCTCCCCAATCCAGGCCGGGGTAAGTCCAGGATTGCACTGCATTAGCTAGGTTCTGGGTCACTGGTTTCCAGTACCCATTTTAGACTTAGGTTCTGAGGCATGTCTTCAATCTTAAGACCTCAATTTTCCGGGAATCAAATTCCCACTTTCTAATAAAATTGATCATTTAAACATTAAATCTTTTTCAATCTAATTCAAGCCCAACACTTAGGATAGTTTGAGGTGTTTCTGAAGTAATTCAGAATCTCAAAACACCTCCTACTCTTCTTCCTTTGACTCCAGAAATAAGTGTTCAACCTTGAACCAATCCCATTTGAAAATTCAAGTCCTTAACCTTCTTTGATATCAATCTTTGAAATCTTAAATAAAATTTGTATCGCTATTTTAATCGAGAGTATTCGTAGGAAATTTTCTGGTTTACTACGATGTAATTAACTACGAGGGCTTGCGCTCGTAGGAGATTTAGAAACCCAGACCTGATTTCAAAATCAAGCTTTTTCAAAACCCTTAATTAATTATCTTTGGGAAATTCAAACCTAATGATTATTATCGTCATATTTAAACTATCGATAGTGATTGATATCTTCTTTCTCCGGATAGATATATCAATTACAATCGTAATTTTAATTATGAAATTAATGATCTCTTATCTGAATTATTATAGTTAAATAATGGATTAAACATCATTCTGATTCTTCGGGATCATATGTTGTTTCTCCTTGAGTTTGACTACGATAATCAGGATAAATCAAGATTTGTAATCGGAACCTATTAGGGAACGATATGTTCACCTTTTGAGGTGATATATCATTCATAATAAGTGTTCGATTATAAAATTTAAATTCCAGAAATTAAATGTCCCAAAGAAAATTAAACACTTTTTCAAAACTATATTATATTTTTAAATCAAAACAAAAAAATTGGCGACTCCACTGGGGACTATCTCTCTCTCCATCTTTAATAGCGCTACGAATTTTATTGCATCGGTAGTTTTGACTACCTTTCTTCTGTTGGTCCCTTTACCCATTTCTCTCTTGGGTGAGTGTGGTCAACTCAATTAAGACATGTGAAAAGAGAGGTGAGTGTAGGAAACCTCCCTCCAAGTCTGGTTTTGACATTTTGCCTCCAAGTTTATTGGTAGAGCAAAAGAGTCAAGCCAAGCTTGTCAAAATCTTTTTGCATATGTTGCAAACTCGCATGTGAATAAATCACAGCATGCTAAGTTTCATAATTTACAAAAATCCCTCAACATCAAAACCCAGATTCAAAATTTTTTTAAGTCAACCTGGATTTTGACATTTCACCCTAAGCTAGTCAGTATGGTGAAAGAGTCAAACCAGGTCTCTAGATTTTCCTTTAATTTTTGTTAACCATTATGTTGAAAGTAAAACTCAACATTTTGAGTTTCAAAAGTCAAGGAAAATCTTCCAAATCAACTTCAATCGTCGTTGCTATGTGTCTTCTATAATATTCTATTATAGTTGAACACATGCAATTCAAATTCAAAATTCTCCAGTCAATTCTGGGCTTTGACATTTCACCCCTAAATTACTTGGTGGGGTGCAAAGAGTCAAGCCTTAGAATCTTCAGGCTAATTTGGCACACCTACATATTTGAACAAAATTCAATATGTTGAGTTCCAAATTTTGTAGAGGATCCGTTCAATTCCAACCTTGAGTTTAAATCCGGATTCAAATTCAAATTCAATTTCAATTTAAATCCAATTTCAAGCTCGAATTGAATCCAAGATTTAAATTTCAATTCAATCTCAAAACTGAATTCAATCTTAAGTTCAAATTCAATTTCAAAATTGAACTCAAATTTGATTCTAAACTTAAATTCAAACTTCAGATTTGATTTCAAGGTCAAATTCGGGACTTTGACATGTCGACCCAAGTTAATTGGAGAAACGAAAAGAGTCAAGCCCGATCCCTAGATCTTTCATATCAATTTTATGCACCTACATGATTGAGTGAAGCTCAGTCTGTTGAGTCATAAAATTTGAAGAAAGACACATTTGACTTGAGCCTCAAATTCAAATTTAACTTTGAATCCAAACATAATTTCAACCTGAAATTTGAATTTAATTTCCAATTTAAAGTCGATTCAATTTTGATCAGGACTTTGACATTTCGACCCAAGTCAATTGGTGAAATGAAAAGAGTCAAGCTCGATCCTTGAATCTTTCATATCAATTTTGTGTACCTACATGATTGAATGAAATTCGATTTGTTGAGTCACAGAATTTGAAGAAGGGTCCATTCGACTTCAATCTTAAATTCAAATTCCAAATCCAACTTTGAATCAAAATACAATCTCAACTTTAAGTTCGGATTTGATTGTCACCTCAAATTTTAAATTCAATTTTGAATTCAAGTTCGAGTTTGAACTTTGACATTTTGCCCCAAGTTATTTGGTGTAGCAAAAGTGTCGGGTTCAACCCTTAAGTCTTTGTTAATTCTACGAACCATTGTTTTGAATCTAAGCATAACATGATTGAATTATCAAATTTTGAAGTTTAAGATTCAAATTCATATTCAAGATTAACTAATTCAAATCACTGTTCATTAATTTCAGGATTTAAGCACTCAAATGGCTGGGAAACTCATTTTCTCTCTAGATAGAAACTAGATAGTCGAAGAAATCACTTCTGGTAATTTCATCCAGTTTGAAATGCAATTCCAAGACTTCAAGTTATCAGTCGACGGAGAAGAAATGATTGATCTGTCTGCGGGAATACGAAGGAATGTCCCTTTGGTTGAGATTACTTTAGGGTCAGGAGTTGACTCCCCCATCTCCGAGATGGAGGCTGTTGTCACCCCTTTACCCACTATATCTTTTACTGAGGAGGATAGGAACCAGAAGTCAATAACGATAGAAGAGCTACCATCTCAGCCTGAGATTGAGTCAAGTTCTAGTACCCCTGCCGTCAGCAAGGCCAGCAAGAACAAAATGAAGAACTACCTTTGTAGAGTCAGAAAGAAGGTTGTCAAGGCCAGGAAGACTGCTGAGGCGAAAGCCTTAAAGCACGTCAAGTCCGAGGCTGATAAAAAGCCCGTTGCTCCTTCTACGAACCCCTTCCCTGGTGGAAATCATTTCCACCATTCTCCTGTTGCTCAAAGGAGGGAGGTTGTAGAGACGAGAGCACAATCTTCAATACATCTTCTTGACTACTACATGGCGAGAATCAATCAAGCCAAAATTGAACAAACACCAGCACCAGGCCCTAGGCCCCCAGTTGAAGGTTATGACCCATCCACTCTACTAGATGATGTTAGGTCACGTTTCTATACGTGCCCCACTACATCAACTAGAGAGGAGGAGGTGTAGAAACCACTGAGGGTGCCACTCTCTTAATTACTAGACCACTAGTAATAAGAGAGGGGAAATAATCTAAGATTATATCAGATAGTGATACCGTTAAAATTCAACTTTCAACGGGGTCCTATCGAGATAAATCTTTTTGATTAAAGTGATGCAATGACTTCTAAGGATAGTGCAGACCCAATAGTAGTCTCTCCCTCCAAAGAGATCGTAGGAATCTAATTCCGTACTACTGGGGTTTTGCCACCTAGATTTGCAATTTCTTTTTAAGGAAAAGCTTTCAATTTCTCAAGTCTACTGATTTCAAACTTTCAAGATAGTTGAGTTATCTTTTTAATGGAAATTGACCTCTACGTTAAGTTTTAAGCGGGAGAAAGTTCTTGTTGACTCCATCAAATGTTGAATACCCTTCCTTCCCACCTCTTTTGTGGGATTGATTTAATTGTTGAGTTAAATCAATATCAAATTTAAGTTGATCTTTGAAATGAAAATCTTCTCAATTTTCTCGCGATTTTCTATCTTAGATAGATATCTCTTGCGTGTTTAAAATCGGTTCAATGATTTTCAAAAGTCAAGCCAATATTCATTTTTAAAAGACGGGGTCCTACCCTGAGGATTATTCGTCCTTGCATAAGAGAATGAGTTTTCTTCTCTTATACTCGAGATGTAATCCCGGTATTGAAATAGAGAAGGTGTAGCCTCTTCTTAAATTCAATTGAATTCAAAAGATGCGCAAAATGCGCCAACAATCAAGAAATGCACAAAGTGCACCAAAAATAAAAAAAGATGCGCAATGGGCGCCACAAGTTAAGAAACAGTGCAAAATGCACTATAAATCAAAAGATGCGCAATGTGCGCCACCAGAAAAAGAATGAGGCTCCCTTTTTCTAAATGTTTTAATCTCAAAAGACCCAGTTAAATTTAAATTGTTTGATTTTGAAAGTCTTGAATCCAGAATTTTTACCGGGCATCGATATTCTATTAAGATACAAAAATCTGTCGTGCTAGAGAATTGAAAAGATCAAATTTCTATCTTCAACTTAAACCTCTTTGAAATTGATTTTAATTCAAAATATTTAAGGGAGACCCCAGTTTAGTTTCTATGAAACTTGGTCTGGGTCAACAAAACCTAAATCCTCAAACCTTTTCAGGTTAGTTGGGGTCACTCAAACTTTTCAATGTGCTTCTGAACTTGTTCCCACTTGTCATTCCGACAGGGTCCAAGTACCTAGAGGAAGTTTTCTAATAAGAAGAATGAAATCTTCTATTCTTGAAAATTTAAATCTGGTCCTCGAGAAATGTGTGTAAGCCCTTGTGCATAGGCATCCTTCCTTTAAGGCCTTATTAATAAAATTACACTCTATGCTGGGTCCAAGTTCAATCCCACTGGAGGAGTATTTTATAATGCTGGAAATTATCATTCACAATCAAATCACACACTGTGCTGGGTCCTAGATCATCCTGATCTAGAAGTGTAGTTTCCTTTGCTGAGACTTGCTGTTCAAAATTAAACTATAGTTGAGCAAAGTGCCCGACTCCAGTTCGAGGAGCTCGAGGGCCTCAAATAAAAATCAATACATGCTCAACAAAGTTTAAAAAATTTATAAGTCACATTTGATTCAAGTTACTGATAAGTTGTGTCACTTTAGAACTCCCCAAGTATGAGACTTGGTTGTAGTCTTTTGTAGACCACTTCTAATCCATTATAAATTTAATGGAAAGCTTGAGTCAATGTTGACTGGATCGTTCATGACGATCTTTGAGGAAATTTTCCTTTGACTGATCAATCCTGAAGAATGCCACCTAATATTTTTAAATATTGGGGAGGTTCTTCAGGAAGTACCATGCCAGATGAGTGTCAAACTTAAAATTAAATTTAAAACACTTTAAATTCAAAATCAAATTCAAACAAATCAAAATCGAATCAAACAGAATCAAAATTCAAAATTCGAAATCAAATTCAACATCAATTAAAATCAACTTTTAAATTCAAAATTTTCAAATTCAAAACCAATTCGAATCAAATTTAAAACACATCCCAGATTCAAAACTATTCAAATTCAAATTCATCAAATCAAGTTTCAAATTCAAACGCTTTCAAATTCAAATTCAAAAATCATTCAATTCTCAAGTTCCAGAATTCAAATTTGATCCTCTATGTGAAGCAAGTTTCCTTCATATATGATCATTTCTGACCTGATCCTCTATATAGGGCAAGTTTCCTCTATATACGATCATCCAGATCCGATCCTCTGTACAGAGCAAGTTTCCTCTGTATATGATCATTCCAGAACCGATCCTCTGTATAGAGCAAGTTTCCTCTATATACGATCATCCTGATTCGATCCTCTGTATATAGCAAGTTTCCTCTATATACGATCATCTAGATTAGATCCCCTATGTAAAGCAAGTTTCCTTTACATACGATCATTCCAGACCTGATTCTGCGTGAAGCAATGCTTCCTTCTCAAAGAATCTTCCAGTTTTCTTCTCCTTTAGGATAGGATTCTTTCTTTCCTTAGGATTAGATCCACTAGTGGTGGAGTACGCCCTTAGTGGCACCATCCTAGCTTCTTCCAGTTTTCTTTTCCTTAAGGACAGATGTGAGTCATCGTGCTTTCTTTCCTTAGGATTAGATCTTCTAGTGGTGGAGCACGCCCTTAGTGGCACCATCCTAGATCTAAAATCCAGATCCGATTCTGTGTAAAGCAATATTTCCTTCTCACAGAATCATCCAGTCTTCTTTTCCTTAAGGACAGATGTGAGCCATCGTGCTTTCTTTCCTTAGGATTAGATCTTCTAGTGGTGGAGCACGCCCTCTGTGGCACCATCCTAGATCTAAAATCTAGATCCGATTCTGTGCGAAGCAATGTTTCCTTCTCACAGAATCATCCAGTCTTCTTTTCCTTAAGGACAGATATGAGCCATCGTGCTTTCTTTCTTTAGGATTAGATCCTCTAGTGGTGGAGCACACCCTCTGTGGCACCATCCTAGATTCAAAATCCAGATCCGACCTTCTGTGGGAAGCAATGCTTCCTTCCCTCAGGGTCCTCCAGTCTTCTTTTCTTTAAGGACAGATGTGAGTCATCGTACTTTCTTTCCTTAGGATCAGATCTACTAGTGATGGATAACGCCCTCTGAGGCACCATTCTAGTTTCAAAATTCAAATCTTTAAGTCTGATCTCCTATAGGAAGCAATACTATCTTCCTATGAGATCATCCAGTTCTCTTTTCTTAAGAGTAAGTATTATCCTTCTCTTAGGATTTGATTCCCCAGTGATGGAATAAGTCCCTTGTGGCCCCGTCCTGGATTCAATTTCAATTTCCAAAATCAAACTCTCTTCTCTTCAAGGTTAGGCTTTTCTCCTTCCTTTAGGATTAGACTCCCCAGTGATGGAATAAGTCCTCTATGGCACCGTCCTGTGTTTAATTTCAAAATCCAGTTCTCTCTTCCTTAGGGTAGGTTATCTTTCCTTCCCTTGGGATTAGACTCCCCAGTGATGGAATAAGTCCTCTATGGCACCGTCATGTGTTTAATTTCAAAATCCAGTTCTCTCTTCCTTAGGGTAGGTTATCTTTCCTTCCCTTGGGATTAGACTTCTTAGTGATGGAGTAAGTCCTCTATGGCACCGTCCTGGAATCAATCTTAATCAAGCTTTCTTTTCTTTAGGGCTAGGTATTTCTCCCTTCCCTTAGGATTAGATCTACTAGTGGTAAAGTACGCCCTTCATGGTACTGCCCTAGTATCAAAATTCAAATTTGATCCTCTGTAGTTAAGAATTCTTCCTTTCTATATGATCATCCAGATTTTCTTTTCCTGTAAGGATAGGATTCTTTCCCTTCCTTAGGATTAGATCCACTAGTGGTAGAGTACGCTGTTTCCAGCACTACCCTAGTATCCTTTCAAATCTAGTTTTCTAAGGTTAGGATTTTCCTTTCCCTTAGGATCAAATTCATACTTGATCCTCTATAGTTAGGAGTTCTTCCTTTCTATATGATCATCCAGGCCTTCTTTTCCTTAGGGATAGGTTTTCTTCCTTCTCCTAGGACTAGATCTACTAGTGGTAGAGTACGCTGTCCCCAGCACTACCCTAGTATCATTTCAAATTCAAACTTCTAAGGTTAGGATTTCCTTCCCTTAGATTCATTTCAAACTCAATCTTCTAAGGTTAGGATTTTCTTTCCCTTAGAATCAAATCTAGATTCAATCCTTTATAGTTAGGAGTTCTTCCTTCCTATAGGATCACCCAGGTTCCTCTACCCTTAAGGTTAGGATTCTCCTACCCTCAGGACCAGACCCATTAGTGGTAGAATACGCTTTTTCTAGCGCTACCCTAGTATCTATTCAAACTCTGATTCCCTAGAGATAGATTTCTCATTCCCTTAAGATCAAAACTCCAGACTTGACCATTCTATTCGGTCAACACCAATATGTGCAATAGAACTACATCCTATTACACATATTGGGGGTCCATTTGTTGACCTCATTTTTGTATGAGCTCAGTAGGACCAATCCAGACCTTAGGATCTTTCCAATCCTTAGGATCAATCTTAACCCTAGGATCAATCTGATCTTAGATTAATCCAGACTTTAAGATCAATCCAAATTCAAATCAATCCTGACCCAAGATCAATATAATCTAAGACAAATCTAGACTCTAGGATTTTCCTAGACTTCAGACCCTATGATCTATTCTAGACCCTAAGGATTCTACCTGGCTCTAGATCATATGATCCTCTTAGACCCTAGGATTCTCCTAGATCTATTTAGAGTTTAGGATTCTTCTAGATCCTAAGACTATTCTAGATCCCAGGCCCTAGGACTTCCAAACCCTAGGATCTTCCCAGAAATCAAACTTTAGGATCTACTCTAAATCCTAAGATCCTTCTAGATCTTGAATCTTAGGATTCCTAGATCTTAGGATTCTTCTAGATTATAGGATTCTTCTAGACCCCAGATCCTAGGATTTCCCTAGGACTTCTAGATTCTAGGATCTTCCCAGACTCCAGTCCCTAGGATCTATTCTAGACCCTAGGATTCCCTTAAGCTGATTTGGACCCTAGGACCTATTCTAAACCCTAGGATTCCTCTAGATCAATCCAAGCTTCAATTCAATCTAAACTTAATTCAAATCCTATCATTCAAGCTCAAAATCCAATTCAAAACAAGATTTCCAGATTCAAATCCAAGGCCAAAGGTCTAAGTCCTGAAAGCCTTTTCCAGCAAATTTTTGAACACCTCAAAACCCTATCAAATGACCTCTGATTCAAGATCTATTAGTTTCACACTGATGTGACATGTCTCTAGAGGCAACCCTCCAAATTTAAGCTCATTCTGAGGTCTCTAACCCCAGAAACTGAATTGAAATCCAAAGGCTATAAAACCTTCAAATATTTACAATCTATGCCACTGGACCTACCACCCAGTGGATTTTGATCCTGGAGCTTTCTCCAAAGCTCCAAATCACTTCCAGACCCTTGAATATGACTTATTGAGCATTAAACTATATTTTTTTGGACTCAATTTGACCCCCAGTTGACCAGGGGTCAAAATGACCAAAATACCCCTATGGAGTGTGAATGGTCATTTGAACCAAATGAGCTCCAAATCAAATGCAATCACCTCCAGCAATTTTCAAATGTCAAACCAAACCCATTGAACCCAGAACCAGCCCCTGGGTCAACCTGGTTGACCAAGTCAACCTAGTTGACCTAGAAGGCCCCTTTAGGGTCAAAACAGGTCATTTTGACCAAATGACCTCCTCTGACTTTGGGACCACCTCCATTGGTCTCCAAATATCATTTCAAATCTGTTGAACCCATTTCCAGACCCTGGACCCACCTGGTTGACCAAGTCAACCAGGGTTGACCTAAAGGCCCATTAAGGGCCCAAATAGGTCATTTTGACCAAGTGACCTCCCCAGACTTTGAGACCACCACCTGTAGACTCAAAATGTCATTCTGAACTGGTTGGACCCAATCCCTGACCCTGGGTCAACATGGTTGACCAGGTCAACTCAGGTTGACCACTTTAAACCCTTAAGCCCATTTAAACCCAATCAAGTTCTAGATCAATTTCAAACTTATTTAAATTTCTCTAGTCACTCCCCTTAGGGATTTATGCTTGATTAGACCTCTGGTCCAGTCATCAGTTGACTTTGTCAACCAGACCCACATCTGATTGAATCTAGTCAATAAAAGATCCATCAAAGTCAAATCCAATCAAACCCCATTCAAACAAAACCTCTCAAAAATCTCAGATCTATTTTAAATGACATTTTTAAACATACCCAGACTTATTATGAGTCAAATCATGGACATTTGAATCTAGTCAACATATTAAGATTTGGTCAAATCAACTTGTCCACTCACTAACTTGCTCATATATCCAATCTATCCATTTGCACTCCTTTGAATCCACCCTTTCAGCAATTCAAACTCCTCATATGCCACTTAGGCAGTCAAATGGACTATTGACCAGTCAAACTAGTCAACAAACCCTTGAAATTCCTTTAAATGATTGAATTCATATGCTCAAGTTAATCCTTTAAAACCCATTCCATTCCAACAGCTTAAACCTATTCTAGAACCTTCTTAAATATCTGTTAAACAACCCTTAAGTTCTAAATTAGCTGAATATAAGCTAATCATTCCATGTGCATAAGGACAATGCACCTTTCCAACTCATTATTCCTTGTCCTTTGATTCTCTGGCACTATAACTGCTTGGGGACAGATGGCAACCATCTAGCAAGTCCCCAAGACGATCTTGATCGTCCAAATGAACCTGGAGAAGGTTGAATAGGGTAAATACCCTAAGTAGATGATCATTCTCGATCTATCACTCTCTCTCCACTTAAGCTTCCTCCCGGCCGAGAGAAATTTCGTTTGAGCTCAAAACTCTTCCTCCTTCAATTCCCAGTCAAGTCCAGCCACCAAGGTCCTGCCGGCGGCAAGGTTTCTGGCGAACTCAAGACCTATTCCGTCCAAGGCATTATCCTTTTGATCGAGCGTGTTTCAGACCCCGACCTCAACTAAGGGAAGTTGCGTGGACAGTCAACAAGCTCAGAGATTTAAAAATTTCCTAAATCCATCAGGTATATCTCCTTAAAACTCAAACCCTAGGTCATATCACTTAGGATAATTTAGCCTTTCAAATAGTGCATTTCAAGCTTCGAAACAAAATCCCCAATGATTCTGTTCATCATCTTAATATGTGTTTAAATTTTTATCGAAATTCATCCAATATATATCGAGAACGAGTCAAGTAATCCATTTTAAGGCTCGGTTTAATAATACATGCACTGGATGATTTTCGAGCCATTGATTTTGAGATCAGTGGCTCTGATCGAGCCTTCCCACGGCATCTTCAAACCACGCGGCTCGCTTGCTATGGAAATTCCCGTCCAGCTCGATCGTGGCCGTCAATCCCAAATGGCGGAAGATCAGACGGAGGGCTTTCTTTGCCCACGTGGATAAGTGGGCAACCGCGTGGGTCCCACCTGCGTGGTGATCATTGCACCATGACTGCATCCCGCAATCATTCCAATGATCATTGCCCGCCGCCGTTTGCTTTTTGACCCGCAAATAATTGATCGCCACGTGTCGCCTGCGCCGCCAATGCCTTTAAGTTAATTAAAAATTGTTTTTTTTATCATTCTTTTTAATCTAATTTCATTTAAATAAATACTAAAAATTAATTTTAAATCTTAAGAATACACTTTAAATATTAAAAAAAATTTTATAAAATCAAAATACTTTATTTTAAAATAAATATTAATGCAAAATATTAATTTTATTTTAAAATTATTTGAATATTAAATATTGAATATTTTAAAAATTAATATTCATTTAAACATAATTTAAATTTTTTTTATTTTTTTTTAACTAAATGTTAAATATTTCAAAATTAACATGAATTTAAAACACTTCCCCTTTGAATATTTCAAATAATTTCATTATTATAATATTTAATTAATATTTAATATTATATTAATTATTTAATATATATATAAATTATTTTCAAATTACTTTAAAAATCAGATAAACCTCTCAAGATAAAATAAAATATTTTAAAACTATATGTTGAATTATTAATCTTGAAACCTATATCTATAGATATACATATATATATATATATATATATATATATATATATATATATATATATATATATATATATATATATATATATATATATATATATATATATATATATATATGTCTATGTATTTTAAAATTTTATTTTAAATTATATAGATGTTAAAGCTTTGAGTCTTGAGAGGTCTATTGAAACTTTAAACATAGGTTGAGTTTGTATGATTGGAATTGAGGGGAAGTAATGATTAATTAATGAGCAATTACATTTCTAAATTGCTCATTGATTAATTCTTCAAGTAGTTAAATATATTTTGATTACATTATAGGATGCATGCACAACCTAGTTTTAAGGCTCTCTTAGTTCTAAGATGTGATTGTGTATATGCTTATTCATGTTGAGTTCAAGGGTTAGGCAAACCTTGATTTAAACCAACTCAAACCTAGTGTCATTAAGGACAATAATTAAGGACTTTGTTTAGAGAATTTAGATTAATTCAAATAATTAGGACATAATTCCAATTGACTTGAAACTCTGACCATTTGAACTTAGTGACACCCTCAGCTCATAAGAAAATTCCTACTGGATTTTGAAAGCATTAAACCCCTTAATTAACCTAATCAAATTTAAACCTTAATTAAGATCCTTCCAAAAATTATAATAAATCAAATTTAAATCCAAAAATTACATATAATACCACAAACTGACCAGAATTAAACCCTTAATCAATGAAAAAATAAAAGCCCCTTGACTGGACTTCAAAATTGAGTTTAATTTAAGTTTAATTGAAATTCAATATTTAATTAATTTAATTAATTAAAAATAATTAAAAATTCCAGAAAATTTCTAAACACTTGGAAATCCCTCCTTAGGTCATTCCTGACCTTTGGAGTTGATTTTAAGAAGTTTGGAGGTCATTTGGATTCAAATCATAAAAAGGGTCTCTAATTAAACAATTTAAATAATTCAATAAATAGTCAAAACTTCAAAAATTCATAACTAATTCAAATGAACTCCAAATTGAGCAAACTCAAAGGCATACAACTCATCTTAAGGTCTAATATTTATTAAAAATGTTAAGTTTCCAGAAATCAAACAAATTTGAAAAAGTCAACTTCTGGTCAAACCTAGTTCAAATTCAAGTCAAAACTTCAAACCTTCATAACAAAATGTAGAAAAACCCAATTTCAGCATACTTACTGTCTAACTGATCGTATTAGGGTCTAGTATTTTAATAAAATATTAACTTTCCAGAAAACACTTTAAATCAAAAAGTCAACTTTTGACCCTTGAATTAAATCATTAAAATAATCCAGAAAATTCCAAAATTCAATAAATCATTCAAAATTCCAGAAAACATTAATTCAAACTTAAAACCAGCAACCAACCAATCTTAATTAAAATTTAATCAACTTTTAAACCTTAATCAAACTCAAATCACTTAATTATATCGGGTACCACTGGGTAACCCAGGCCTACGAGGCTATTAAATTAGCCCCAAGGAAGGTGAAATAAACTTCACGGCCTCGGTGTGCAACAAAGGTGATATCCAACAAACAATTAAAATCAAGTTTAAAATCAATTTCAAGTCATTAATATTTAAATTCAAATTAAATCTTCCCTTAAACCTTCAACCAACTTGAACCTCAAACAACTTCAATCAAGTGCCTATTTAGGACATATCAAATCCACACAGCCTCCTACACACACTTTAGATGGTTTGCTAGGACAACCAACTCTAGTCTTAATCTAGGCCGGTGTTTACTTTTCTACTGTGTGCCGGGTTTTCGAGCTTTTACTGCATGCTGTTTGCTAGTAGTAGAATTGATGTGTTTGTTTACTTATTTATTGCACTCTGTGATGTGATTGATTGTACGATTAGATCTACCCCTAGGCTAGGGACGATTTGTACTAATTCAATCTTATGCAGGTGGCCATGCTCATACATGGCAATTAAATTAAAGGGGGCAAAAATCATAAATATTAAATTGCACAGGTGCTAAGCATGCTTAAGTCCCCCTTTAAAATTAAAAGAGCATGGCCAAGCGTGGCTGTGATTGAGCATTTTTAAATTTCAAATATATAACTGCTTGGGATATTTCTAAACTGTTGATTATTAGGATTACCTTGCAGGTTGTTGAGTCTAGATTTTTAATTTTCATTAATGTAATTTGATTTGATTTTGAGTTGTATTATTTAAAGTACTTTGAGATTGAGATATTTAAAATCCAATTTGGAATCCAAAGAGGAAGGAACATCCCTTAGGGGAGAGTTCTTATCCATTTGGAGATACAAATTAGGATGAAGTTCAACTATCCAAAGAGAAAAGATAACACCCCTATTCAGGGGGAGTTTCTTTTCATTTGGATGTCCAGACCCGACGATCCAAGGAGTTCTAAGGAGACGAAGAAGTGAAGAATGAGAAGAATCTCAAATCTCAAAGTCACTTGAGTCTTAGGAGTAGAATCTGGGTTGTAGTCAGTGGTACCCGGCCACATTACTTTCCTACAGACCCTGGGTTGTATAATTAAGTGGCACTTGCCACATGGACTTTCAGTTTGAGCATTTATTTAATTGATTTAATTATTTAAATGATTTAATTGATGTGTTGATTGCGATTAAGGACCCGCATGCTTTTAGTAGTTTATTTGGCGCTTATTGCATGTCGATTTTGATTTAGCCTAGAACCCGATCGGAGGCTCGTGAGGGTACGGTCATTAACCTTTTCTACTTAAACAAAATTTAAAATTTTAAGCTCAGATAGAAACTCTAACGCTCTTAAGAAGTAAGCCCGGACTCGCCGGGAGTTTTTCATGCATTCATATTAACTTTTCTCTACCTTGTGAGGCACATCCCCGCCTGCGGGTTTTGGCAGACCACCTGACCTATTAGGGTGCAGTTCTGTCCAAGGGGATATTGTGCAATCTCTAGGATAAAACCTATTTTTAAGCCTGATTTTAAAATTGCTTCATTTTGATTTAAGCATTTCATCGAGTCAACTAGCATGCATTGCATTAGTAACAAATTAAAAATTGAGTCTAAATCTTTAATTGCATTTCTAGCTTAAGCGTTTAACCCAATATATGTTAAGGGGTCAATTAGGATCTGCTCTAGATGTCGACCCCAATTCTTTAAACCAATCTTAATCAATATCCCTAACCATTCTACATTTAAAGACTTTGACTCATGGTTTTAAAGCGTTTAGGTGGTTTAGCTGGCTCCCCAATCCAGGCCGGGGTAAGTCCAGGATTGCACTGCATTAGCTAGGTTCTGGGTCACTGGTTTCCAGTACCCATTTTAGACTTAGGTTCTGAGGCATGTCTTCAATCTTAAGACCTCAATTTTCCCGGAATCTAATTCCCACTTTCTAATAAAATTGATCATTTAAACATTAAATCTTTTTCAATCTAATTCAAGCCCAACACTTATGATAGTTTGAGGTATTTCTGAAGTAATTCAGAATCTCAAAACACCTCCTACTCTTCTTCCTTTGACTCCAGAAATAAGTGTTCAACCTTGAACCAATCCCATTTGAAAATTCAAGTCCTTAACCTTCTTTGATATCAATCTTTGAAATCTTAAATAAAATTCGTATCGCTATTTTAATCGAGAGTATTCGTAGGAAATTTTCTGGTTTACTACGATGTAATTAACTACGAGGGCTTGCGCTCGTAGGAGATTTAGAAACCCAGACCTGATTTCAAAATCAAGCTTTTTCAAAACCCTTAATTAATTATCTTTGGGAAATTCAAACCTAATGATTATTATCGTCATATTTAAACTATCGATAGTGATTGATATCTTCTTTCTCCGGATAGATATATCAATTATAATCATAATTTTAATTATGAAATTAATGATCTCTTATCTGAATTATTATAGTTAAATAATGGATTAAACATCATTCTGATTCTTCGGGATCATATGTTGTTTCTCCTTGAGTTTGACTACGATAATCAGGATAAATCAAGATTTGTAATCGGAACCTATTAGGGAACGATATGTTCACCTTTTGAGGTGATATATCATTCATAAGAAGTGTTCGATTATAAAATTTAAATTCCAGAAATTAAATGTCCCAAAGAAAATTAAACACTTTTTCAAAACTATATTATATTTTTAAATCAAAACAGCTGTCAAATAAAAGCATCATATGATGGTGTATATGAAAACTAAAGTGACATGATGCTCCACAAAAGGGCTACTTTTCAACATTCCAAAATGAGCATCATTAAAATCAGTGGTGTATCTAAAATGTTAATCTTGTTGATCATGTTGTGGGATATCACAATCCTCATCTCAAACTACTAATCTTTTGTTTCCTCATAGAAGTGAGTCACCTTTTCAATCTTTCCCCTCAACTCAACCACCTTATCTCCCAAAGTTTTAGGAGTTCTTGTAATCGTACTAGTGTTACTATTAGGCCTCCCACACATTCTAGGGCCACTAAGGTATCATTTTTTCTCTTCTTTCTATGATTTCTTAAAGCCTGATATTTTTCTTTTTGTAAGTGCTAGAATAGGGAACAAAAGTTTGCACCCACTTACACCTGATGCAACACACAAATCATAAAGCAAAGAAGGGTACCCTAAACCAATAGAAGTAGTACCCCTAATGATATACATGAGAGAGGAGAAAATAAGCTTCCCTACATAATTGAAATACCCCTTTTGAATAGCATAGTTTAATAGGGCACAATCACGAGTAACTTTGCTAATATTATTGTTAGGCAATAAATGGGTTGAAATGAAAAAGTTTCAGGCTTTAGATGTTTGGGTTAGGTAGGTGGCAAAGAAATTGATAATTTTATTCTCTCTCATTTTCCAACTCAATTTGTTATTGGGCCAAAAACATATTTAGGATATCTTGAGGTTCTATAGGTGTCCCAATAAAAGTAGTGTATTCTTTAAATTCAAGACCCCTAAGTTTATAGTTTTTTTAGTTATAATAGAATTGAAAGGGACCCACTCACCCCTAACATAGCATTTTTTATCAACTATCACCTTAACATTAGTGAAAAATTCTCTAACAAAACTTATAATAACAATAAATGGTTCTTCACAAAAATTTTCCCAACCCCTGCTCATAATTATTTACGTAATTGGGTGGCTTGGATTCTTAAAAGCCATCTCTGGAATCAATTACTTGGTCACAACTAAATCTACAAACCTAGATTTTACATAAGTATAAATGAATATGCTTTTATCAAATGCAGAGGAAGTCCTCTTCTTTCAAAAATTTATAAGGACCATCTATCTTGAGAGAATTATAAAGAAGAAGACAATCATATAATGTGAATGAAATGAAAAATGTAACCCCCCTTTTATAAGTCTATGGAGTTCCACAGAACTATGAGAAATAGTAATGTGGTGCTAAATTTAAGAACAAAATAATAAAATGGTAAAACCACCACTGCACTTATTTTGGGAATTTTTAGCGTCACTTTCGAATGGGCCAGCACTGTAGCATTTGACATGTGAAAGCACAGCAGTGCTTGTGTTAGTAACCATCATGACACAGTTTTTTTTTTTTTTTTTTGGAGAAGTGCAAATTACATTAGATAGGAAATAAACTACTTACAATTGAGAAAAGGGTAACATTCCTCCTTTAACAAACTAGACAAAGAGGAAGGAATATTACAAAAAGAAAAACTGTCAAAAGTAAAACTCTTCTCTAAAGCCAAAGTAGCACATACATCCGCTACTTTATTACATTCTCTATTAACATGATGAAAGATGACATTGTTGAAATCATTTAGAAAGAATAACTCCTTTCCCACCCAATTTTCCAATTGCCATTTTGACTTATTCATAGATTCATGAATGAATGTAATAATATTATGATTATCACTTTCAATAATGACCCCTTTGCTATCCATCATCCAAGTTTGAATGAACTCCCTTTTTGCTAAGACCACCTCCATCTCAAGTTGCGCAACGTCCCAATGAATTCTATTTTTCCCAAAAGCAAGAAGAAGCCTTCCTTTGTGGTCTTTAAAACTTCCCCTAATACTAGCTAGATTAGAACTCAAAATTGCAGCATCCACATTAATCTTGATCCAATCTAGAGGTGGAGGGTGCCATGTTTTGTGAAACTCCCTAAGGAGATTAACACCCCAGCTGTCTAGTAATGGACTTGATTGTATCATAGCTATAGATAGTACATTGGCTGCAACCATCGAACTAGACAAAGCAGACTTGCCATGCTTCACTTCATTCCGGTTTCTCCAGGACGAGTAAACTACTGTATAATACACCTTTACCACATTTGAATTTCGAGCTGAGAGCCTTCTAAGCTCCTCCAAATAGCTATCTAAGGACTAAAAAATAGGAATATAAAAGCCCCACTCTCTAATCTTTGAGATGAAATCAATAAGATATTTGCAATGTACCACTATGTGATCATAACTTTTAACCTCTTGGCATCCTCTAGCACATAAATCATCATAACATAACCTTCAATATCTAAGAAACTGATTCGTAGGGATAGCAAATTTAGTTAACTGCCACCGAAAAAGTTCCACTCTAGGATTGAGTTTCAACTTCTTCAGCCAATTAAAGAAACCACCATCATCCTGTTTGATTCTCCCTTTCATTACTTCTTCATAAGACAATATAGATATGGTTTTGCCCGAGTGTTGGAACTGAGCTTCCAGTCGAGCCTCCTTCCTAATTAAATCAATAGAAATTTTCATAATCAGCATGATAAGTTCTCTATGAAAATACCTTTGCAACTCCATCACATTCCACCCACCATCACTGGATATGAATTGTTGAAGCAACATTCTCTCCAAAGCTCCACAATCAGCAAGTGTAGGCCAATCATTAAGAATATATCAAGTATCCAAGTGTCATTCAAGACATTACTTTTATCACCTTTACCCACTTTCCATTTGATAATGGATTTAAGATTCTTACCACCATCAATCATAATCTTCCACGCACTAGAAGCACTCTTCTTACAATCACCCTTCAGAATATTATCACCATATTTTGCAATTAAATTCCTATGCAGCAAGGAATCAGGATTTTGGACAAAGTTCCATGCCAACCTCGCTCTAAGAGGGACAGCTCGAAGCACAACCGAATGCACCCCCAAACCTCCAGCACTTCTTGGTTTGCAAACATCCTCCCAAGCAACATAATGCATACCTTGTTTCCCTTTTGGTTTATGCCAAATAAAATCCCTACAAAGTTTATCCAATTCATATAACAACCTTTTTGAAACCAAAGAATGTGTTATCATAAAATTTGGCATAGATAGTAATGAAGACTTAACAAGAGTTAATCTGCCTCCCATAGATAATGACTTATTTCCTCATAACCTTTCGAAAACATGATTTTGATTCCCAAGTAATGCATTTCCTTAACCACCTTGTAACCAAGTCTTCTAGCAACTTTATTCTTAAGGGATTGTTTAACAGCCTTACCAAACATAACTTGAGATTTGTTGATATTGACTCGCTGCCCCATCCATCCACAAAAGTCAGCAACGATTGTCTTCAATAATCTAGCCAAACTAGGTGTTGCTTGAGCAAAAATAAGTACATCATCAGCAAAGAGAAGATGTGTGATCTTCTAACATCTTGTTAATACTTGAACACCCTGCTCCTGGCCCCATTGGTCGATTACATTGGATAGAAGTTGAGAGAACATAATGAACCAATAAGGTGATAGTGGACACTCCTGATGAAATCCACTTTGTGCATTGATCAATCTTGAGTTCTTTCCGTTCAATATAATGGAGAACCTAGCATTCACCACACATTCCATGACGAGATCAGAAAACTTAGGAGGGAAACCATACCATTTAAGAATTTTTTGTAGCGTTGGCCATCCCATACTATCAGATGCTTGCTCCATATCCAGCTTTACCGCCATCATGCCTTTTTTATTCTTAGAGAGACCCTAAACTTGTTGAAGATCTCCTGAGCCAATAGACAGTGTTCTGACATGGATCTTCCTGGAATGAATGCCATTTGTTCTTCAGAAATAATGTTAGACATACATCTTTTTAATATATTCACCAACATAGTTGTAACAAACTTATAAGTGGTATGACAAAGACTTATTGGCCTATAATTGGATGGCAAACTCGGGTTCTTCATCTTGGGAATTAATACAATCAAAGTATCTTTCCACTCCTCATGCATAGATCCAGTCTTAAAAAATCTGTTAACAGCCTTCCAAGTAATTTCCCTCACAATGATCTAATAGAACTTAAAGAAAGAGGAGGTAACCCCATCCGCTCCAGGTGCTTTATTTTTCCCTTATTGAAAAACAACTTCCCTAAACTCTTCCTTGGTAAATTCAGCAGACAACATATCCAAGTCTGAAGCTGTTACCCTATAATTTTTAGAAATCAAAGTCCAATCAGTAAGCTTGCAATCTCTAGATCTCCACTTCTTCTTGAAAAATTTCAGGAAGACACCTTCAATCTGCTCAAACTCCTCCAGTACATTGTTGTCATCATCTTTGATTTGCCTAACACAATTCCCATTTCTTCTTGTTGATGCAAAATTTTAAAAGAACTTGGAATTAGTATCCCCCTCCTGATGCCATCTTGCTTTGGCCCTTTTATTCCACTAAGTGGAAAGCCTTCTTAGCATAATAATAAGTTCATGCACCTTGGTTCGAAGTAAGAATAAATTTTCCTTATTAATACATTCAGCCGTGGATTCCTCCACTTGCAAATCCAGGATATCCTTCTTCAAATCTTCCTTTAACTTGCATAAATATTTACACTTATTCATATTCCAAAAAAAGTGCTTTTAATATTCTTAAGAGCTTTCTATGTAGCACATCCTCATCATTAACAAAATCAACTTTCTTCCAAGAATTTAACACAATACTCCAAGCTGCTGGGTAAGATCTCGAAGTATCTTCAAATCTGATGGTCTTGGCCATGTAGTAACACTTTTCATCCACTTTGAATTATATTGGACTATGATCTGATGCCACCCTTGCAAGATGTTTGACTTTTGCTAAAGGAACCACTTGTAAAGTTGCAGTGTTCAACAAGCACCTATCAAGCCTCTCCAAAATTCTCGAAGCTCCTTCCTTATTGTTACACCAAGTAAAACTTTGTCCAACACTCTCTACATCATGAAAATCATTGTTAGTCATAAAATATCTCATCTCTCTAGGTCCCTTAGTAAAGAGAAACCTCTTGCCACCTTTTTTTTCCTCCTTACAAAGAATGCAATTAAAATCCCCTCCCCTCCCCCCCCCCCCCCCCCCCCCAATGGAGGGGACACTATCCACCATACACTTTTCAAGAATTCCCCACAACCTCCTTCTCTCAATACAACTCTTATTCCCATACATAGTAGAAACCCTCCAACAACCCAAAGGAGTTGAGAAGACACCAAACACCATCTGAGAAGAATGCTCAATCACTTCAATAGATACCACCTTCCTATTCCAAACAACCAAAATCCCTCCAGACATACCCTCAGTAGGATGATGGAAAAAATCCCAGTCAATCCCAATGATGCTATCAACATCCCTCCTACTAATATTGATAAGCTTAGTCTCAATCAAGCCAATAAAAAACACATCATGGTCCCTTACAATCTCCCTAAGATAAAGAGAGGCCTCCCTCTTCCTAGCCCCCCTACAATTCCAAAAAATAAAGGAGGACATTAAACACCATTAAGGGAAACATCCCTGCCTAACAAGGTTCCTTTCCCACCTCCCCTTTTCATTCTATGCTCAGGCTCCATTGGGCCCAAAGACCTCAGCTCCTTAGCCAATTTGATCTTGGCCATACTGCCATTTGATGAATCAGTATCACTTCTTCTATGATCAGGAAGAGAGACAACATCCTCCTTATGCTCAGGTTCTACGTGGATGGGAACATCAACTTCTCCATCTTCAACCTCATAAGATAAGACATTAAATTTGTTTGCCACAATAATATCCTTTTCTTTATCACCATCCAAACTAACTCTTTTAAAAGTTATAGGTTCAACCAGCAATTGTTGTTCATCAACTTTCTTCCCTTCTTCCACCCTATCCTTCAAGCAATGCTTTAAATCATTCTCACCAGCAACTAGGCAATTAGCCACCTTGTGACTAACAACCGTCTTGGTTCTCTCAAATCTTACTCCAGCATTTCTCTCATTTTTGAATCTGCCATTTTTAAACTTTACATGAACCCAAGGCCCATATTCATCACTATATAAAGAAGATTTGTCTCCAACAGGTGCAACCTGACCCTCAACCCCACCTTTACCATGCTGAAAATTTAGAGCAAGAGACGCATCATTAGGACAAACAGCTCTATCGTGACCAACTTTGCTGTAATGATAGCCAAGCAGATAAATCTTCTCATACTCAACCTTCTGCAAGAATCTGCCAGCTATTCCATCAACCCATATGCCATTAGGAAGCTTATTTTCCAAATTTATCCTCACACACACCCGGGCAAATTCTCTTTTTCCCCATTTGAAAGAGTTCCCATCCAAGTACATTGGAACTCCAACACATGAAGCTATTCATGCAATATTCTCCTCATCCAAACAAAATAATGGAAAACAAGGAAACCGAATCCAAACAGGTGCAGTAATAACTTTAAAGAAGTTTGGAGAGAAAACAGGAGACCATTTATCCATCCCAACAATGTGACCTCCAACGTACCATGGACAACCTCTGAAGACTTCCTCCAATGCCTCAGTAGTCTTAAAAGAACAAAGGATCCAATTCATTCCAAGAGTAGTCATATGGAAATTACCAAACTTGCTCCACTACCTTCTCAGCTCCATGCTACAAACAGGAAATGGCGAATTGTTCCCTAAAACTTTAATCACCAGAGAGTTCTTCAATAATTGAGAATTCATGTACTCCAAATTAGCATTTAATTTAACATCAACACCATTATCCGACATCTCCGTTCATTCACCTTTGTAAGAGACCTTAATATGCTGTGGTTTTTTCCACGTTGTAATGAAATCATCCTTCACTCCAGAAACTCCATTATTGTCACCCTCATTATTTGTCGGCTTCTCATTACTCTCAAAATTAGCTGCAAGATTACAGTTAACTTGATTTAGCTCATTATCTTCTTGATTATCCAAAAACTTATTAACTTTTAACACCAAGCCAGATGAGGAAGAGGCTTCAGGGTTATATTTACCTGACATAGCAGGATTTCCCATACGATCATCAGATTTTCTTGGATCACGAACAATGACTACATCTTTTCCTTTTCCTTCAACAACCACTTCCTGGCAAATCGATGGACAAAAACCTTCTCTAATAACCAAACTGTTACTAGATCTTCCATTATTGCAAGACAAGAGATCTGTTTTTAACTTGCTACCTGTAACCCTATTCAAATTCAAAGAAGAATTCGTAGCATTACTATTGGAATGAAGACTTCCCGACGTGCCGCCGGTTGAAGACTGATGACGTTCAGCCGTCGTCATCAACGCTGTCTGCGAAAAAACTGTGAAACTCAAAAATTCAAAAACCAGAAGACGAAATTTTTCTCTCTAGAATTGTGGACGTTCTCTCACTAGAATTGTGCATAAATAGTGTCATGACATTATTTATTAATTCTATGGTGGTTATCAAAGTTTTATAATTAAAGTTATGTCCGTTCAATTTTCTATTTAACTTGGTAAAATAACACTTTTAGACTTGAACTGCTTGTTGCTATGGCGCATAATCAATCAGCACAAAAGCGTTAATTAATCAAGAAAATAGAGGTTCAAAAAATGAGCATTTTCTAAGGTCTAGTGCTTCAATGCTTGTTTTCAAAATTGTGGTGCTTGGAAGATTAGCATTGCAACTTTGGAACACATAGAGCTACGACGCTAAGTTAAATTTTTGCTGTTTTATTATTTACTAAAATTTCATCATAAGATTAATTATCACAAAAAAAAAAAGAAAATGTAGCATGTGAAAAAAATAACAAAAATAATAATTCTCATGTAAATTAAAATAATTAACAAGACACACTAAAACTAAATAAAAACAAAATATAGCGCCATGTTTATAGTCTTCAGCTAGACTTTCATAGATTTATCAATATAGTTGGGGTATATTTCTACCATTATTTATATGATTATAAGTTGGATCTTTTTCTTTTTCCTATGGGTTAGCTTTGTTATTATGAGGCAATGATTGAAGTGGTCTATTATTGATTGAAATAGCAAGCTAACTTAATTGGGCTTCCAAATTTTTAATAGAAGAAGCCTGATTTTACAATTGAGATCCTAACTGCATCAATACATCCTCCAATGGTGATTATTTACCTTCAAACTGATTGCTTTAATTAAATATTAGATTATATGCATTTTTAGGATTAACAGTAGGTTCTTAAAGATTGTTCCAATTTACACCTTAATTTTTTTTACTTTGATTGAATGGATTGTTACTAGTAAAATTATTTAACCGACTAAAGTTAGGATGGTTCCTCCAAACTGGATTATATATATTGCAGTAGGTATTATAGATCCTCCAATTGCATAAATGATTCAGTTCTTAATCTTGAATTAACTCATATTATGCCTGACTCAAAAAAATTGTTGTAACTAATGAAGTTAACATTAACAAAGCCTCATATTCATAAATTCAAACTATTCTTTAGAATTTACCCTATCAGAATACCACTGGATATTATTAGTAGCCATTAATTCTATATATTCATATGCATCCTCAAATTGCTTAGACATTAATGATCCTCCTGTTGCAGCATCTATGATTGCTTTAAGAGATCCAACTAATCCATTATAAAATATTTGAATAACCAACCAATCAGGTAAAGTGGGTGAGAACATTTCCTAAGCATATTGTTAAATCTCTCCCAACTCTAATAAATTAATTCTCATTTAAACTAGGTAAAAGAAGTGATATCATTTCCAAGTTTGGCAATCTTTAAAAGTTAGAAATACATAGTAAGAAACTGATGAGCTAACTCATTCCAAATGGTTATAGATCCTACGGGTAAGTAATTCAACCACATCTTAGCTTTATCTCTTAGAAAAAATGGGGATAATCTAAGTCTAATAGCATCATCACTAACACTATTATACTTAAATATTGTATAAATTTCTAAGAAACTTTCTAAGTGTAACTTGAGATCTTTAATAGGAGTTCTCCCAAACTAAGAATTTTAAGCCATTTGAATTATGGCAAGTTTTTTATAAAATTATTAGCTTGGACAGTAAGTCTATTAATTCTCTGATGAATTCCTTATACTAAAAAGGTTAGTATAATCCCTAAGAGGTCTAGAATGATCTTGATCTAGTATAAGTTCAACCATTTTCAAATCTTTTTGGTTTTTCAAATCTCAAAAAGGATTCTTTCTACTTCATGTTCAAACAACAAAGGTTCCTTTCATTTTGTATAAAGCATGTAACCATTAATATTTAATCAGTAAAAAAAATAAAAGAAAATAAAAGATACAAGTATGTTTAACTATACAATTAATTCAGTAATATAGTCAAAATTGTAAGAAAAATACTTACGAGCAATAGTGACAAAAACTTGATAGGTCTTGTGGAGTAAAATTTATGAATTGTATGAAAATCTAAGGCTCCATCGCCCCTAATCAATACTTAGGCTTTCTTTAATATATAAAAAATTAATAAAACACCACTTTATATGCATAAGTATGCTTTTCGAATCAAGTAATAAAGTGAAAGAGTAGAGTGTTTAACCGACAAGGAAGTATGTTTACTTGCAACAAACTACTAGCATTACTCTAATTGTTATAATTATCGTACTGAAATAAAAATTATATTTGTGAAGATTCTATCACTAAATAAAATAGTAAAAATATTGGATATATTATTTAATAAAAAGGTATTGGATTGATGAATTTACATTTCATATCTTTCTTAATGAGACTCTTAATTATAAATATGATTCAAATCATATGCATCATTAGATCTCTGTCAAGATTATATCGGTGAAAAGGATATCTGCTGACCTCCTATAGTTATCGTATCTCCTTAAAAATCTAGAATATTTTACATCCTATATCTAGGCATGCAAGCATCCTACCAAAATATAATCGTTGTTCATGCATTCCTCTATCAAGGCTATACATCAAACTATATTTAAATTACACATATGGCCACTACGTGCATTCAATAAGAAATGGGATACTATTGAAAACATCATTTAAAATTTGTAGAATAAGAGCCTTTATTAGTACTTAATATGCACTTACAGTTTTAATAAAAAATAAGAGAATTAGTCAGGAATAAAATAATTGAGGAGCAAACTCATTCTTATTAAACTCATGGTAGAATAAAAATACAAGAGAGTAATTTCACCAAAAAGGATCAAAGTATCTCCTCTAAGCCCCTTCTCTTTTTAACCTATAGAGTTGCTTCAAGAAACACAGGTTAAACACTCCAAATGATTGTATCTTATACTTTCCTATCCTCCGATAAATTTTAATATAAGATGGTTCTAAAGAATTACTCTTAAAAGTATTAAATTTACCCAAATGATTGAATTCTCTTAAAAATATATCATCAAAACTATTTACAAAAAACCAAAAAAGGCATCTAGCACTACAACACTTAGAAGAGTGGTGTTGTGGTGCCCTTAATGTGAACTAATGCCTTAGTGCTGGAAATTTGATGCACCCAAGCACTCACTGATGTGGATCGGTTACTTAGTAAACAGTCACATTATTTCACTAAGAGACATCTCTGGTAAAGGTTATAACTTCATTGCCATAATACTATTGACATTTGAGCACTACAATACCTGAGTGGCATAAATGGTGCCACAGCGTGTGAAATTATAGCACTGCAACATTTAAAAATATAGAATTTAGTATTACCAAGATGACTTTTTGATGTTGTTGTACTAATAATGTTGCGCCATTGGCTGTGTTATCATCACAGCTCTTGCAAATAGAGAACTTACCACTTCAATGTTAGAATTGGGGCTGCTCGAATGCTACTGCACTATAGGCTCCCTTAGAATTTTTTCTATTTTTGTGTTTTTCCTGCATAAAAATAACTAAAATAATATATTTTTACTGAAAATAAAACACATAAAATCGTACATATTTTACACCTACCAAAAATAACCTTGGAAACTTTCTCAAAACCATTAAAAAGGTTCATAAGAATTGCCATATTGATTTAAATCTCCTTGAGCCCTTATTGGACCATTATTTATAATGGTTTACCAAGAAGACCCTTGAATCCTAAATCTTCTAAATGAAACTTTTCCTAAAACTTCAAAATGGCTCAATTAAATCAATGCATGAAACCACTTCCAACAAACTCCTAACCACATTTGGAGTGCACTAGACCTAAAATTAAGCCATGGTCAAGCTTGGCTAACCAAGTTAGTTGAGTTTGACTAGAGGAATCCTTCACTCTCCAAACATACATTTCATGTAAGGAGGCCTACCAAGCTTTAAAATCTCTTCCAATGGATTCCAAATATCATTATAAATGTTTTGACCCAACCCTAAACAATGGTCCAACCTTGTTGACCAAGTCAACATAGGTTGACCAAAGCATATTTAAGCATATTGAATTCAAAATCTAATAATCGAGGCTTTGCTAAACAATATAAACACCATCGAACCATCCATTTGGTTACTAGGAATTAACCCTAGGTGACCCAACCATTGGGTCCACTTAGGCTAACCACTTGGCTTGACCCTACGGGTCAAAATGACATTTCATTAAGTCAATTTCAAACCCAAATCAAATTGGCCTAAGATAATACTTTTGTTACAAGATGCTTGGTCATATACATCTTCCATGCTCATCCTACCCATGGGCTAACTTAGGTCAGCCAATTGGATTAACCCAAAGTGTCCAAAATCGCCTAATTTGAGCTCCACACAGTTATACCTCCCCTTGGGCAATTGGCTTGAACATTACAATTGAGAACCTTATAGACATCTTTCCATGTTAGCTCGCACCATATGGTTGTCAAGGCATCCCAAGATCCCTAAAATTATGCACATGGCCCATAGGTTCAATCCAAACTCCCTCTCCTTGTTACTTCACCATAGATGTATCTAGAATAGTTTTATGAGTTATATCCGATTATCCCAAGCTCCCAATGGCTTAAGGTGACCACAATCTACTCAATTAGCTAGGTAGGATCAAATCCAACTGCCTATAAAAAGCCCAACTTTCTCCAAACACTGGTGGCTTCCATCCATTCAAAATCACTCTATAGTGTTTTAGGATCATATCCTCAACTCATAAGCCCCTCTTGTTGTCTTCTCTGATGAGTTCAAGTAAGCTATAATGAAGCTCCTTTTGCTAATAGTGAATATTGCATTAAATGCACCTCTAATCATGATTTCTTGAGGAGAATTATTCCTTGAGGTTAGATGAACTTGTGTAAGGTAAGTCGTTGGAAATTTGAGAA
Source organism: Dendrobium chrysotoxum (assembly GCA_019925795.1). Classification (NCBI taxonomy): domain Eukaryota; kingdom Viridiplantae; phylum Streptophyta; class Magnoliopsida; order Asparagales; family Orchidaceae; genus Dendrobium; species Dendrobium chrysotoxum. The sequence continues at coordinate 53,405,811 of CM034315.1, forward strand.
ATAACTTGTGTAATCATTAAATCCTAATCCCCCATTCCCTAGTGTTTTGTTTATTATGAATTAAACCTCCAACCCAATAGGAACTGACCATTGGATTGAAATTTCATGGTTAGATGAAGCACTCTGAAAACATTCTATAAGATCCATTGAGTTAATTGCTTAGATATTGATAAAATAGGCTTATGATTAAGAAAATAAGTGAGTGGTTTAACAAAAATTTTAATCCATTGATTTTTATTAATGACTCTAATTCAATCTCATCTAATCTAGTAGCTTAGTCTATTACCGTCAGAATATGGATCAGATGGCTATGGTTCATGATGTATTTTATTATTATCATGGTAATCATTAGCCTGCCAATTAGATAGCACTATGTGTAAAGCACGACTGGCTATGTAAAAGGGTAATTAAGTTTAAAAAAATTCAACAAATTATAAAAAATTCATATATCCTCACACACCAGGACAAATTAGATGTTCATAGGCTCATTAGAAATGTCTTGAGGAGCTCTAGAAAAAGCCTTATAGTTTAACACCTTAATTCCCATTAAATCAAAATGTAATTTTAAGAATTTAATTATTTTTTAAATACACTTCACATTGGGTCCATGTCAGCAAGCACCGTAGCCGAGGAAACCCTTCAATGCTATTGTGTTAGTTCATTTTATGGCTGTCACGACATAAGTGTTTTGAGTGTTGAGGTGCCAGAATACATTCTCTATATTTTTCTATAAATATTGAAATGTTAGTAGAAGAGTTCAATTTAGTCTTTATGGTGTTTCACTGATTTCTCCTTAGGAGTGATAGCTAAGGAAATTCAGAGAAGTACTAGATGCATTCCATTAGAGTGCTTGACTTGTATTTGAGGAAGTAATTCTATAAGTTTAAGGAGGACTGAAAAGGGGACCATTGAACCCATCTGGTGATACTTTTTCTTCTATATATTCTTTCTTTTGTGTAATTAATAAAAATGAATTTGCTTTACACTTTCTTAATGTCTAGCTAAATTCTATAGTTTTGGACTGATGGTGTAAATGGAATGTGGAGTTCTAATGGCTTCAATTTATTAATAATTTAGTATTCTTTTATTGTAATTTACTTATTGCATATCTGTGGTTATAGTCTTATAAGACATAGAGGGGAGTCATAATTAAATTTTGATTCTAAAATTGAGAGAACCCTTTTTAAAATTAGAACCACTAAAAGATTTTTAAAATGGTTGACCCTATTCAATACTTAGATCATTCTAGACGTCCTAAGGATTTTATAAACTTTTTAGTAGATAGAATTCACTAAAGCATAAATATAGCCACCATCCAAGCAGATAAATTTGAATTAAAACTTATAATCATTTAGATGGTATAGAATTCTCAGTTTGGGGAACTCCCATTGAAGACCCTAACATGTTTCTTAGAAATTTGTGTTGTATTTAATTATAATAGTGTTATTGATGATGCCATTAGACTTAGATTTTTCCAATTTTCTATAAGAGAATAGGCAAAAAATATTGTTCAATTCTTTACTCTCAGGCTCTATTACCACATGGAATGGAAAGTTTTTCCCACCTTCTAAGACTACTAAACTTAAAAATGGTATTATTTCTTTTACTCAGTTTTAAGGAGAATCTTTTAATGAGAGTTGAGAGAGATTTAAGAAGATGCTTAGAAAGTGCTCTCACCATGTCTTACAAGATTAGTTGATAAATCAAACTTTTTACAATAGATTGGTAGGATCCATTAGAGCTATAATTGATGTTGTAGTTAGAGGTTCTTTTATGTCAAAGACTTCTGAAAATGCTTATGAATTATTTGAAGAACTGGTAGTAAATAATTTCTAGTGGCCTACTGATAGGATGAATCCAAAGAGAGTAGTAGAAGTCTATGAAAAGGATTCATTATCCATTTTGACTACTCAAGTTACTACTATTTAAAAAAAAATTTGATGAATTAAAGATTAATAGTGATCTTAAGAGATATAGCACTACTATGCCAAGATATGTAGCACTGCAACACTGCCCCAAAATATTTTAACAAATATATCATGAAAGGAATAGTAAGGAATCCTTAGAAAATATTGCTCTTCACTTAGGAATGTAAATAAACAATCAATCTAATGCTCTTAAAAAAATTGAAGATCAAATAGGGCAATTGGCTAGGTTGATTCATTATCAAAACTTGGTAGAACATTATCATAATATCCAACTTAGAAGTGAGAAATGGTTAGGAGACCCTTTTAAACAAAAAGGCTATCCCTAGGATAAGGAAGATAGAGAGGAACAACAAGAAAACAAGAACCCTTCTAAACAACCTGAACCTATTAAAGAACCTTAAAAGGTTTATGAAAAAGTTTTTTAGAGACCACCACCCCCGTTCCTTGAGAGGTTGATCAGAAGAAATCTTGACAAGCAGTTCTCACAGTTCTTATAAGTATTTAAAAGATTAACCTTAAATATCCCCTTCTCTAAATATTCAGAACAAATGCCCACTTATCTTAAATTAATGAAAGATATTTTGAGTTAGAAAAGGAAGATTTCTGATTAATAAATAGTGCATTAACTAAAGATTGTAGTGCCATTTTATAAAAGAAAATTCTTGAAACACTTAAGGATCTTGGTAGTTTAAATAATCCTTTAACTATTGGAGATAAATTTTTGGGGAGTGCATTATGTAACTTAGGATTTAGTATTAACCTCATGCCTCTATCCACCTTTAAGAGGTTAGATATAGGAGAGATTCAACCTAGTTCTATTACTCTTTAATTGGTTGATAGTTCTTTTACTGATCTAAAAGGAGTAGTAGAGAATGTTCTGATCAAGGTTGATAAGTTCATTTTCCCTGTGGATTTTTTTTTCCTAGACATGGAAGAAGATAGGGAAATACCTATCATTTTAAGAATACCTTTCTTAGCAATAGAGAAAGCTAAGATTGATGTTTAAAAGGGAGAATCAACTATGAGAATTCAAGACCAGGAGGTAATAATTATTGTATTAAAATTTATAAAATTCCCACAAGAAAGGAAAGAAGATTGCATTGGGGTGGATTTGGAGGACATATTAGTAGGAGATCTAAAGGAAAAATTTTTGGAAGGAGAAGTGATTGAGGAAGAAGAAGATGAGCAAGAAAAAAATACATCTAATGGGCCTATTGAAATTAAATTTAGAAAAGAAAGTCAAAATAAAGGGCATTTTGAATTGTTGGAAACTTCATCTTTAGATAAAACTCTAAAACCATATATTAAAGAATCCCCAACTTTAGAACTGAAAGCTTTACCTTGTCATTTTTAGTATGCATATTTGGGCAAAAATTCCACTCTTTCTATCATCATTTATGAAAATGTAGAATAACATTAGTAGATTGAATTTATTATGGTTTAAAGTAACTATATAAAATTTTTTTGGCTGGACTATTCCTGACATTAAAGGAATTAATCCTTTCATTTGTATATATTGAATCTTAATGGAAGCAAATTCTATACCTAAAGCTGATTCTCAAAGAAGACTTAATCGTTCTTTGAAAGATGTTAAAAATGAGATTCTTAAATTATTAAACCCTTCAAGCCACGATTTGCTAGCAAAGTGAAGCATCAATTCATTACATAGAGGATCCATGTCAGCAAGTGACGCAGTGAAGGAAACCCTTCAGTGTTGCAGTGTTAATTCATTTTATGGGCACTTCAGCACAAGTGTCTTAAGCACGATGGTGCCATAATCTATTTTATATGTTTTCCTATAAATAGCCTATTTTAAATGTTAGTAGAAGAGTTCAGTCACTTATTTAATTTCTATCTTTATAGTTTTTGTTTGATTTTTTTCTCAGGAGTGATAACTAAGGGAACTCAGAGAAGTAGTAGATATATTCCATTAAAGTGCTTGGCTTGTGTTTATGGAAGCAATTCTATAATTTCATGGAGTGTATGGAGATCATTAAATCCATCCGGAGATATATTTTCTTCTATACTTTCATTCTTTTGTGTAATTAATGAAAATATATTTAATTCACCTGTTCTTCATGTCCAACTAAATTCTCAAGATTTGGATTGATGGTAGAATGTTGAGTATTAATGAATTCACTTCATAAATAATTTCATGATGTTTTCAATAAATCAGGTCTTCATTTAATGCACATGCTGGACATATATGTAGTTAATTTCAGGTGCAATGTGGAGCATAGGAATAGAAAAACAAGCACAAATAGGTATGTTGGATTGGTATGATGCAAGCATAGGCATAGCGATTATCATGTATCAAATCTATAGAGATGAATTTTCATGAGGGGGTTTTAACAGTACATGCTTTACTTACTCTTCAATAATTCTCATAGAGTCATAAAGTGATAGATTATAGGAGTTTAGAGTGGTATTGAGGTTGGTAGGTTTAATCTATCATTTTTCCCTTCACGCTAGACTAAGCGGTTGGTGATGCATATGCTCTGAATAACATCAATATAAAAGAGAATCATTAGGAAACATATTATATATATATGCCATCAATCCAAAATAATTTACCCAAATAGTATTTCATTTATTTATTTTGATTTTAAATTGAGTGATTGAATCTCCACAAAAATTTATTTTTATTGAGTAGCATAATTATTGTGGTTGAAGTAGATAATACAAGTATTTGCAAGTAAATATTCTTCCTCGTGGGATAGATACTCTACACTATCATTATATTACATGATTTGACTCATATACATGCATATATTAAGGGATGTTTTTATAATTTTTATATCAAAGAAAACATAAGAATTATTTAGGGATTGATATAGCCCTAAAACATTTTCCTGATTCTTCAGATTACTCCACCGCCCCATCAGCAAATTTGAACACTAAAAATCACCTTGCATAACTGGCCTGAATTTTTTTTATTTCATAATAAATTCAAATTAAAACCTAAAAATTCAAAGTAAATTTTATTCTACCACAAATTAAATTCTTTTTCCTAGAAAATTAAAACCCCCATCAAATTCTTGAAAAATAAAGTAAATTAAATAATTAAGAAAATTTCATTAAGTAAATAAATAAAATAATTACAAAATAATAAAATTTCCTAAATGGTTCCAAACACTTGTAATCATCCTTGAGAGTGGTCAATGACATTTGGGGAAGATTTCAAAAAGTTTGGAGTTGATTTAGTGCATAAATCAAATGTACACTAAGTTAAGGAAATTAAATAAATACAATTAAATGGCCAATTTTCTAAAATCATAATTAAATAAAAAAGTTTAAAAAATACATACTAAGTGGCATTGTACTCCAAATTAAATAAATAATTATTAAAAATAAAAACATTCAAGATATTGGACAAAACTAAAAGTCAAAGATTTAGTCAAACTTAACAATTAAATAATGAAGAAAATATAACTAATCAGTAAAAATTTAATAATTAACAAACTAAATGAGTCAAATTTGGAATAAAAACAAAAACAAAAATTGAAATAATAATAAGTGTATATTATCTAAAAACCTGAGCATGTAGGCCTACTAGTCTGAAAGTGGGAGAAACATACCCCGTGGCTTTGGTGTAAATAATGGCAATTACCACTTAACCTAAATAACTAGTAATAAATTAATAATAAACTGAAGCCTATGCTTGATTCCATTTTTAGAGCATAAGTTTATTGGATTCATAAGGCTTAAGGACTAAACTGGATAACTTAAATAGATGGTATTATGCCACTAATTAGTAATCAACATCAAAATTTAAATTCTACCTCAAAACTAAATCATTAAAACACCAAAACATGAATCCAAACTAAATCCCCTCTTGGCTTTAAATAAAAAAAAAAATAATTAGTAGAAAACCTCAAACAATAACAAGCCCTAAGCATACTCAAACCATACAGCCTATTACATGCACTATAGATTGCTTGTTTGGACAATCAACATTGCTTTAGGCTAGACCGTTGTTCTTTCTTGTGTTTTCTAAAATATGGAAATTATTAGTGCATGAATGAGTGTTGGTTGTTATGGCTTGCTATGTTATGTTCTATGAAGCTTATGCTTTGACGCTCATGATATGATATGTGATGGGCTTCTAGATTTCTTTGGGTTAGGATAGATATGGATGGTCATTACTAATTAAACTATTTACAAGTGGCCATACTTATAAGGGCTATTGATCAAATGGGGGCTAAAATTATTTAAATTTTAAGCTAATCAAATTTGTACATGTTCTTCTCTAACTTAACCTCCTTACACTCAAAAGCATGGCCAAGCTTACAGGTTGCTCGAGACTAAGTAAACGAAGTGACGTGATGTGTTAGAGATTTCATATAAACTATTTTACTTTCACATAGGGAGTACAGGGTATTTTACTTTTAAATATAATTTAGATTTGTGGTAGTAAAAAAAAATAGGGCATTTTATTCAAGAAAGAATTTGGGAGCCAAAGAGGAAAAAATTTCCTTCATTGGAAAGTTCTTTTCAATTGGAAACCCTATTATAGGAACAAAATTGAAGAACCAAACTTAAAGAAAAAACTTTAAGAATCAATCTTCAAGAAGAAGGGTTGAAGACTAGAAAAATTCTCATTTTATAAACTCTTACATCATTTCATAGTATTAGAATCCAGCTTAATTTTGGTAGAGCCTGGCCACCTTTACTTTATATGGACCCCGATTTGTAATAAGTGGCACCTACCATATGGACTTTAAATGTTATTTATGGGTAATCTAATATTCATTTGCATTTTACTTATTCTTAGAAATTTCCTTCTTTTATTAGTTTATTTCTTGCATGTGCCTGGATATTTTACTAGGCTCTTATGGAATAAAATCTTTTATTACTCATAACCAAATAAAATTTTAGGACAACAAAGAAAGATAACTTAACAAAAAAGTAAGCTAGTAATCATCTAGGGTCACAAACATCATATTCATCCTTCTTTCATTCTTAGACACGAGTCTTCTTACTGATATAAGCAGCCCACTTGACCTGTGAGGGTGTAGTTTTCACTCAAGGAAGTTCTAATCTTTTAGAATAAAATATATATTTTTTATGCATTTTTTTAAAATTTCACATATTGATTGTTGCATAAGAGTTATTTTTCTTGCGTTGTGTTAAAAATTACATTAAAATAATTAAAATTTAAGTATATTTTTTTAGATACATAATCATCCTTCATAATTTTTGGGCTACTTAGGATTTTTCTGAATGTCCACCCTATATTCCAAAAAGTTAAATAGCAATAGCATACCCATCTTTTATTTGAGTGGAATTATCATTTTAAAATTGATTTTGTGTTTAGCTAGCATTCCACTCCAAGCAAGATGTATGTCCAAAATATTCATACACTTTTATACTTGATTAGAATAGGTTTGTGTTACTAGTCGGCAGTGCCCTACTTAGATCTAGGTTTTGAGGTAGACCCTAAATCATAAGTCCTTACCCTCTTGGAATAGAATCCCAACATTCTAATAAAATTCCAAATCAAACATAAAATTTTTAACCAAAATATTAAAGATAAACATACGATAGACATAGGCATTTCAAGGTGGTTTTAAAATCCTTACTCCCTACTTTTTATCCTTTGGCCTCTTGAAAGAATTATTTAACATTCAACCAATCCTCTTTAAAAATTCTAGAACTTATCAAACTTGACATTAGCTTTAAAATAGAAGATAATATTTGCTTCTACTTTAATCGAGAGTATTTTATGAGATTTTCCTCTCCTTGGATGTAATTATCCATAAAGGCTTGCCTTTAAGTGGAACTTATAATTCTAGAATAAAATTAAATCTATTTTATTTTCATAATATATGGGAAAAATCTCTGAGAATCTATTATAGAATATCACACTCTTCTCTGATCATACTACATTCTCAGTGTCATATCCAATCACAAGAATATGAGAATCCTGAATTTGCTTGGTGATACCTTATTTTTCCTATAAATTTTTCTAGTGACTCCACTAAGGACAATTTCTCTCCATCTTCTATAATGACAAATATTTTCACTTTGACCGTATACTTATCCTTGTTATAATTTGGGATTACCTTTCTCCAATTGATCGTCTTGCTCTTTTCTTCCTTTTATAAGTGTGATAAGCATCTAGAAAAAGTAAGAGAGGTAAGAGAAAGTGAGGACTGCTAAAAGCCATGCCAATTCTTCCAAACCCTCATAAGGCATTATATATTTTAGGCACCACATATCAGATGAAAATATGGTGTGATGGGTAATGAAATCTAAAGTGACTCAGAAATAAATAAAAAATCTCAAATAAAAAATCAAAATTATAATTTTTTATCTCATTAGTGTATCTGTTCGTTACATTCCCTTATAGCTTCAAAACTCCAATGAGATTTCAAAATCAAATTCAAATAGTTTTATATTTTTATGAAATAATTACGTAAAATAAATTGATTGGAGTTTATCTTTTAAATTATAAAAAAAAGGCTGGTGAGTTGATTTTATCATTTGACATGAACCTCACTGTTGAGGACATTGACTCTGGAAACACAATCAAGTTGGAATGGGAATACATTCTATAATGCTATCATTGAATGGAAACATAATAGTAAATATGAATGTAGATGGTTAGATGACTTCCCTTTTAGTAGTGATTTCTTTAGGGTCGGGGTTCGACTCTTTTACTCCTTAAAATAGGGTTGCTCTTACCCCTTCACCCACTTCAACACTTTCTATAATGGAGAAGAAATTTAAACTTGTAGTTCTTGATAAGTCTAGAATTCCTATAGTGTTTGAAATTGACTCAATTTATGATATCTCTTTCATGACAAACACACACAGAAAGGGAATTATAAGAGTAGAGTAAGGAGAAATATTTTTCGTGAAAGGATGACTGATGAACTAGAAATCTTAGTTCAAGTTGAATATGATGCTAGAGAGAACTTCCTTATTCCTTATACATCTTCTCTCCTTGGAGGAAGTCTCTTCCACCCTTTTTCTACTACTCAAGTAGAGAGGATGTTTGTAGGATAGTGCAATCTCTACATTGCCTATTTGACTATTGTATAAAGTAAATTAGTGATGAAAAAACTCAACAGTATAATAAGATTTTGAGAAACATAATTACAACATGGGTTACTCAAATGGGTAATACAAATTAAGAATATATTGGTTGTATGAAGGGAATGGTATCTATGGTAATTGGCTAAGAAAATCCAAAAGGAAGAAAAACCTGAAGTAAAGGTACTCGCTCTATAGTAGGAAATTTTATATGCAGCCAATTACATCTTTATTATAGGTTAGATATCATTGGTTCCCTAGATAGCCATCAGCCAAATATAAGGAGGTTTTGGCAACTTTATTTTAGAGTCATAGTAGGAGTGGCAAACCATGATTGTATCTTACGAAATCTTTTAAACCATCTAACAATCCTTTCATTGCAGTTGGTAAGGGTAGATTTATATCTAAGAGAATGAGATTCAGCTCTCCCCAAAAAATATATATCCCAACTAAGATTAGTAGAATCAGAGATGAGTAGTCACCAGCATTAGTCTATAGGACATCTATCTCGGGTTATGACCCATTCATTTTATTAGAAGGTACTAGGATACAAACTTGTAGCATATGACCATCTGTGGAAGAGGTTGTGTAATAATACATTATGGGTGCCTCCCATACACTAACACAAGGGGTAATTAAATGGGAAAAAGGATTAGAAACAAAGAAAGAAGAGAAATATCCAATTGCTAAAAAGTATGTGGATAAGATTTTTGAAGAATGCAATAAAGTCATCCATATTCTAAAAATTGAGAGAATAAAAGAAAAAATGGAAATAAGAGAACCTTAATTCCTCCCCATTAATCCCAAGATCGTTGAGGGAAAACGTATAGATGGTGCAATCCAGGAGATAAAGGGCATCTTATAAAAGAAAAAAGAAGAAATTCTTAAGGCATCTTATCTTGAAGAGGATGATTTATTGGATGATTATGATGGTGAGGATATTTTATGTGTTAGTGTCATCATCGTAAACACTAGAACATCTACACTGGTAAGTAATAATCTTGGTAGGCAACAAGAAAAATAGGTGGAGGAGCTAGTTGGCATGAATTCAACCCTTGATTTGTCAAACAAACTAACAAAATAATAAGTACATTAATAAATTAGGAAAAAGGATGGATATGATGATAAAAATGATAGAAATGAAAAATTAGATATTAAAATAACAACCCATAATCAGATATTGAAATAACAACCCATTCAGAAGAGCTATCCTCAACCAACAGTTTACATGTTGGAAAAGCTAGTTAATGGAAGAGAAAAGGTGCCAAATAAAAATCCATAGACTTCTCATATTGAAAAGGACATTAAACAAATGAATGAGAGCTAGGTAAAGAAGGCCATAGCTTATTCGTAAGGGACTTCATCTATTCAAAAGGGTAAACCCTACAAAGAGGGGTTTGATTTAGTTCCCTACCTAAAGGGGTTTGTGTCACCTTATTTTAAAATATTTAGTGGTATAGAAAACCTTAGGCAGAACTTAGCCCACTTTCATGTGAATTATTATAATCTCTATGGTATTAATAATCTTTATTTCAGATAATTTGTCAATAGTTTATCTGGTATAGCCTTAAAGTGGTATGATGATCTATCCAATAGATCCATAAGAACATTCAATAAACTTTAAAGCATATTCTCAAATTGATTTGCTAGGACTCAGCACCACATTACTTTGGGTGATCTAGTTGTTAAGAAATTAAAACCCAGTGAGACTTTGGTGGAGTGCATTTTCAAGAGGAGAAACCTATCCATGAAATATGAGCCATAGCTATAAGAACAGTATGTTGTGAAAATTCTATTGAAAAACATACTTGGTATGATTCCATTCCTGCTAAAGGGGTTCACCATCAAGAACTTTGAAAAGATTCTGAATAAGGTGAAAAATTCTATCGGAAGAAGCTTCTTCTCTACCATTCCTAAAAGATAAAACTAAGGAAAAAGTGGAAGTAAAACCACATAAGGCTTTTGAAAAGAAGACAATATCCATGTCAGCTATTGACAAGGGTAACCAACCATTAAAAAACCAATAAAAAAACATTCCTCCTAGGCCACTTTAGGTAACTTATTATCCCTCTAGAGATCCTTTCTTGATATCTTTTAAGGATAAAATAATAAAAGTTTATCCATTTAGAAGAGTGTCAACAAGAAAATTTTTTAAAATCTTATTAAGAAAATAGACTTTATGTTCTCGAAGGCTAAGAATCTAGAAGAGGCAAACAAAAGGGATCACCCAAAATTTTTCCCTTACCATCGCATGCTTGGCCACACTGAAGACTTTTTTACCTTCAAAAACTAATTCAAAAGAAACTTTAAACAAGGAAACATCATTATTCTGAAAGGGTATCTTGTAGATACAAACCAGGCAACTATTAATGTTATTCAATATAAAAGTTCTAACACTTGTCTTTACTTACTTGAAGATGGTTGGGATATTTCTTTATCCCATTCTTTTGAAAAGGTTATTAACAAATCTTTAAACTTTCTCAATAGTTGGCAATGAGAACCCAATGCCTGATCTTCGAGGTAAAGCTAGAGGCAATGCAGGAGGATGTCGGGATGATTTCTTGTCCTGTAATTTTAGAATCTACTGTAATAAAACTGAAAAAAAGTGTGATGTATATCTTTAGAGGGAAGACATAGTTGGAAAGAAATGTACTAAAACGATGGATGGTGGGGTGAAATCCCTATCCCTATTGATTTTATAAGACTTTTACTTTATTCATCCAACAAAAATGGGTCATAAAGAAATTAAAAATCACTCTTCTTACATCTTGATGTTTAGGGATGAAAAAGAAATAAAACTAAAAAAAATTAATAAAAGTTATGGTTGTGATCCTAGTCTCATAGTAATCAATCAAAATTCTTTGAAATCTAGTTATCTAATCGCAATGTCAATTTAGGATCATGACATCATGTCAGATAGTGATGCTCCTAAAATTAAATTTCAAGAAAATCTTATCATGATAGACCTCTAAGATTTAGATTCCTCATCAAATAATGACATAGCATCACTTAATGACAATATAGACCCTATGATAATTTCATATCTTGAAGAAGTCATGAAAGTACAACTTCTTAGTGGCATGGTCTTTCCACAAGGTAGTCAACTTATGAGAATCGAAAATATAGATTAAATCCATAATCAAATCCTTTTTTAGGTGCTCTGGTTCTTTATTATGATGTACCTAAGGTTGATTATAACGTCTTAGCTTATTTTAGGAAACGGCTAGCTTGGCTGAGCATTTATGATGTTGTCATTCTCTCAAAGATAATAAGGGAGTCTCTAGTCAAAACACTTCTTAACCAGAGATTTACTTAGCTTTCAACCTTAGAAGATGAAGCTTTCGACTTCAAAAAGAGATTCCATGAATAACCTTTTTTTTATAAAGATCTACTTCTCAAAATGGCTAATCATAATCTCCCACTATACTTTTCTATAAATGCTAGAAATTTCAAGTTACACAGAATCCTTATTTATTTGGGTGCATCAGTCAACATTATAAACATAAATACCTCTACCTGCCTTATAGTTTACACACATAGACTTTACACTGATAGCATGATGCTACATAGGTTTATTGAGAATGACGAGAGGGATTTAGGCTCAATTACATTGTTGCTAGAAATTTGAGAGTTAAAAATAGAAAAGAAATTTCATATAATTGATTTAGAAATATCCATTAATGCACTCTTATATAGACCTTCAATTCATGAGTATAGAATAATCCCAACTACCTTGCACCAAAGCATCAAGTACCAACACGACAACATTGAATAGTCCCATCTAGCTTGCACCAATGCATCCAGTACCAACACGATGGCATTAACACATGTGATTAAGGATGATTTATAACCATTCACTATTCATGATATAGAGATTAATGAAGATGCTATATATTATGTACTCAAAAAATTTGTTGTCTATTCCAAAGGTGAAATAATAGTTCAGAAGGAGATAGAAGATAGATGAAAGGAAAATAATAATAAAAAAATGAAATAAGTAAATAAATAAATAAATAAATAAAGAAAAAATTCATATAGCAAGGATGACATCAAACACTTAATCTGTAGGCCGCTAAACACTTATCCTTACAGAGGTGGGAGGATGGCCCAAAGAACACATGGTCAAGGCTGAGGTTCCTTTTAAAGAAAAATAACACTAATACACATTGAAATAGAGTCAAGTTTAGATGATGATTCAAATTTGTGAGGTTAACAAATTCTTTTGAACCACAACAAAGTAAATCATCTTCCAAAATTCAGTATCACCTTGGAAAAAGAGAGCGATCCCGGGACTAACAGTCCTAAAATTATAAGTGAAAAATTTTAAATTAACTACACATGAAAGGTTGAATAAAAGAATTAAAATCTTAGCTCTGTTTCCACAAACTATTGACAAGGTTGCAGTGTTAGTAGTTTGGGACTCTTCTAGTCTTAGTACTAAAGTAGGTAAGGTTCAAAAGTTCCTTCTAAAAGTTCATGAGGGTGGTTAAACCCTATAGAGCTAGCCTGAGGCTAACTAAGAGGGGGGTGGGGGGTGAATTGGTGTTTTAAAAATTCTTAAACAAAAATGAAATCTCTTTTTGTTTTTCTAAATATTTTAAAACTAAACAATCTTAAGCAGAAGAAGATATCAAAATCAAAGATTTCAACCACAGAACAAATCACAAGAAAGTGTGAAAATATAATGCAAAAAAATTAATAAGAAAGAGCACACAAAATTTTACAGTGGTTAAGTCAAATTTGACCTCCATCCACTCCCCAGAATCACCCGTTCCATGTATTGCACTAATCTGTTAGTGTCTCTCCTTTTTCTCCCATAGCAAGGTGGAGAAGACCTTACAAAAACTTACCACCGACCCGATGAGGGTGAGAGCCTTGAATCCTTTTTCACCGTCTTGGTGAAGGAAGATAACCTGGAATCCTTTTACTCCCACCTGGAGTTGGCAGAGAACCATAGGAATCCGTTTACTCGCTCCTAGAGTAGGTAGAGAACCTGATAATCCTTTTAATCTCTTATGGAGTAGGCAGAGAACCTCGATCTGATGCTGATGATCGTCTCCCCATAGCTACCAAGGAACCAAGGATGAAGAAGGAAGAAGATGATTGAATCCTTGCTTGGAATAGCCTTTATGAATCCTCTCACAAACTCCCCCTCACAAGATCCTCTCTCTCTCCCACTATCTCAAACTCTCCTTTCCCTTCTCTAAGCTCTCTTAGGTTAGAATAGCAGCAAAAGTCTTGCATAACACCAATTAAGAGAGGCTTCAAAAATAGCCCTAATTTCAATTTGGCAGCAAAGATCATCAAGGATGATTCAAATATTGTCCTCTATAATTAGTACAAAATATCCCTTTCAGCCAGTACAATCAGCATTACCCTATACGATCTATTCAACTATTTGAACAAATGGTCCCGTATAATATGTCTATCATCCTGGATGATAGGTTCACAAGTGGCTATTGATCATCTAGTATAATGAATGACGATTAATTATCATCCCATGCAGCATACGGTTCGTTCAGTCTGATTTAGGGGTTTTATTTAGGATAATTAGTTGAAAAGTTAAAGTTTTCATCCTATACAATAGGTCAAGATTAATTATCGTACAATGCAGTGCTTGGATCATCCATGACAATGGTCTCCGATCATCCTGTATAATTTGATAGATCAATTTTATTATAATTAATCCCCTAATAAAGGGATTATTTTAGGTATGATTATCATGAATCATCTAGGATGATATGTATCATCCTGTACGATTAGAACAAGTTTTGAATTATGAAATCTTACCTAAATTATGATTGGCGATTGTTTGTTTAAATATGTATTGATCGTTCTGTATGATATAAATCATTCAGGACGATTAGTTAAGCAAACTTAATAATCAAGGATGCCCTAATTAGGATTTTTGTTTTTAATTGATCATCAAAGATAATTTAGAATCATCCTGCGTGATATGATAAAAAAATAAAAAAACTCTCTAACTCATAAAATTTCTCCTCCTAAGTGTGTGTGTGCAAGGTTACTTGGCTTCAGGATCCATCACAGTACATTTGACTCTAGAAAAGGTAAAAGATGCATTGGAATAGAAATTACAGACTAACTCAATCCTAATCTACCTAATCTTGAACTGATTGAAGTTCCAAGTGACCCTGTGGACCTGATAGGTTAGTAAGCAAGGCAAACAAAAAATAAATATCTAAAAATAGCAGAAGTAAGGAAACAATAATATTTGTTATCATCAAAATCACTATACTTGGGCCCATATTTGCAATAATCTCCCTCTTTTTTATGACGGAAAATATTACTATAATAAATTTTAAAGCCAGAGAATAAAGACATAAAAAGAAGAATATAAATAGAACAAAACAAGTTTCACTAAAACATAACCAAACGACATATTAAGAAACAAACTAAGTAACCAACATACTACTCCTCCTTTTAACATCACCAACAGGGGAATAAAAGAAAAGCACTAAAAATAGAATAAAGTATAGAAATAGAATCTAGCACACACACAAAAATAAAAATAATGCTGATAGACTAGGAATAAGAACTATGATCAGGTAGTGGTGGTGGTGGCTGAAAGTATTAGGAAAGAGAGGTAAACTGCTCCCCAAACCAGGCCATATCATGGTCATGCTGCTGCTGCTACTGGGTGACATAAGAGTCAAACCTTGCTTCCCACTGGTCAAACCTCTATACCAGTGCATCATACTAAGTTTAATGGTGTATCAGTTCTGGTGCTGGCATCGGTGCTTGACCTACCTCCTGTTCTTCTAGCTCATGGTCACGATAGCGACCTTGGCAACAAGTGGTACTTTGAAGAACATGGAAAGAGCTATTAGAATAGAATACAAGAATGTGATCTGGTGGCGCAGGGTATTGAAAATTGTACTTAAATTCTAAGACAAAGGTAATGATGTTTCCTAACACTTGATTGGTCAATCTCTTATGGCAGGGATCTCTAACAACAATCAGATTTTCAATATACTGAATAAGAAGGTTGGTAGCATTGACATAAATATGGGCCATAATGTAGTAGGTTATAAGGGAAATAACAGGAGTGATTTATATCCTATCACCAACTTTAGGAATTATGGAGCTTCTAATTATAAGAATGTGCTGGATGATACGGGCATTCAGAACTAAGGTATTGACATGGGCTATATGGTAGTTCACGTTGGATTCCCTGAGGACAGTATTCGCTTGTGACTAGTTATACTCAGTGTAAGATGCGACATGATGGACTTTCACACTAGTTGTTGAAAGGTGAAGGAATTCATGGAAGTCCTGATACGTGATTTCGATAGGCCTTCTATTTATATAAGATTAGAGGGTAGTGCCCTCACTATTAAAGGAAAGGTTGGCAAAAAATTCTAGAAGAAGTTTTGAATTATAGGGATAGGTGAGTTTAAGGATGAAGCCAAGGGTGGTGTGGGCAAACATACTTAGTACCTAGAAGGTCAAGACTTCCTGTTTGATAATTTTGGAATAAGTAATCCATGCAGCTTTATATCGATGATAAGCTTCCTCATCAACAGCTTTAGTGAAGCGAGGGTCGATATTTCTGTGAGAGGAACTCCCAACCAGTGCTCGAGATTATTTAAATAGAGTTAGGAAAGGCTTAAGAGACTTAGTTTAAGATTGAGAGGGTTGGGATGGTGTTGAGATTTCAAAGAGTTTGGCTTCTTTAAATAGAGTTAGGCAGATCATCCAGGATGATGAGCAATAATGGATAGGTCAAACAATATTCAAATCATTCAGCAATTTCTTCCACGTGGATTATCCAGGATGAATAGGTGGATCATCCAGGATGATGAGCAATAATGGATCAGCCTAACAAAATTCAAATCATCCAGCAACTTCTACCATATGGATCATCCAGGATGAATAGGTGGATCATCCAGGACGATTGCCAATAATAGACTCAGATCAGCCGTTGGATTTAGATTGAACATTAATTTGATCAAATCGTCCAGGATAATGTGAACAAAAGTTGGAAGAATTGGATGATGAAGAGGGATGATCAGAGAGGATCAAAATACCTAAAATTAACCCAAAATATTAGAACACAATAACAAAGCAAAACAAAAGATACGATAACCATCAATCGTCAAAATAAAAAAAAAATAAAGTTTTTTTTTTAAATCGATCAGCTCCAGTAAATAAAAAATTTCCCTTACTTTTTTGATTTAAAAACCAATAAGAATGAAATGACATGCTTATAGAAAAAGTTGGAAAATTAATTCTATTAACTCTACCTCGTATACTTTTCAGGATAAAATTCCTTTTAAATAAAAATATAATTCAAAAATAAGAAAATTAGATAAGAAAAGTTATGCTTTCGAACTTCGTTCCAAAAAAATATATGATAAAATAGTATTTGCAAAGTAAAGAGTCAGGAATCATGATTTTAATCTCAAGTGTTTAAAGATATTAAGTGGCACATGGATTCTTCTAAGATTTTTAAGGGTTTAAAAGGGAAGAAAGCTTATTTCTTTGTGGGCTCATTTTGTGCCTCTTTTCAGTTATTTGGCACACTTTATGCATCTTTTGATTTTTGATACATTTTATGTATCTTGCAATTAGTTGGCAAATATTATGCATCTTTTCAATGTTGGGCTGATTTTGGGCTTTTTTCATTTCTTTTATGAGCTTACTTCCTTTCGTAACCTCTAAAGACTCTCAGTTGTGAGACTATCTTCCAGATATAAGAGAAGAAAAACTCACTCTCTTAGAAAAAGAAGAGTAAACTACAAAATAGAATCATACCCATATGATAAATACAACCATATGATTAAAAAAATACGGCAGTGATTCAATGATTTGGAATACTATTCATATAAGACATATTACTGTAGGAAGATAAAATAGATCTCTATTTCAAAGTCCAACTTTTTAATTTTGAAATAAATTTTGATTCAAAAAGAAAACTATACCATTAAAGGAGTTAGAGGAAGAGAACCAATCATCATTGTTTCTTCCTTTAACT
This sequence comes from Dendrobium chrysotoxum, assembly GCA_019925795.1. NCBI lineage: Eukaryota > Viridiplantae > Streptophyta > Magnoliopsida > Asparagales > Orchidaceae > Dendrobium > Dendrobium chrysotoxum. Next base: position 53,423,772 of record CM034315.1, read on the forward strand.
ATTTTTGAGGAGTCAATTACTGTTTACAGGCTTCTAAATAAAAATAAGGAAAAAATTTCATTTGAAAAGCAAGTTCATTAGTAGAAGAGCGCAGTGATCCAATTTAAAAAATATAAAAAATAACACAATAGGAAATCAAACATATAAAACAAAAATACATTAAAAGAAATAAACAAATAAATCAAATAAAATACTAAGAACACAAAACATAAATAGAAAGGATTATTTTTAAGCATGAATGTCTATCACACCTAATCTAGTTCTTAAGGTACTGAAGGTTTCAATGACTAGTGATTCTGTAAAGATATCAGCAAGTTAATTTTCAATGGCTACGTGGAATAGCTCTATATCTCCTTTAGTAACATGGTCCCTAATAAAGTGGTGCCTTATGTCAGTGAGTTTGGTCTTGGAGTGTTGGATTGGGTTCTTTAAAATATAGAAGGCACTAGTGTTATCACATAGGATACGAATTATGCCTACAAGAAGTCCTAAATCCAGAATTTATTACTTTAACCAAAAGACCTGGGCCATATAACTTCTTGAGGTTATGTACTCAGCTTCAACAGTACACAGGGCAACTGAGTTCTATTTTCTACTGGACTAGGAGACTAAGGATTATCTTATGAATTGAAATGTCCCAAAAGTGCTTTCCTACAAACTCAAATTCCTACAAAATTTGAATTAGAATATCCTATGATTTCAAAAAAGGTACTATTCCTAGGATACCAAATTCCTAAGTCTTGGGTCCCTAAGAGATATCTAAGGATTCTTTTTACAGCAGTTAGGTGGGACTCCTTTGGATCTGCATGAAATCTAGCACAGAGATAAACACTAAACATAATATTCAGTATGCTAGCAGTCAAGTAAAGAAGTGATCAAATTATTCCTCTGTATTTCTTTTGATCAATAGATTTTCCATTTGAATCTTTGGCTAACTAAACACTGGAACTCATGGGAGTGTTGATTGGTTTGGCTTTATCCATCTCATATTTCATCCAGATGTCTTTAGTATATTTTGACTAACTATGAAAAGTTCCATCATTCTTCTACCTAATGCTAAACCCCAAAAAATAAGTCAGTTCTCCCATCATACACATCTCAAATTCTTTACTCATTATTTTTAAAAATTCATCACATAGTTTTTCATTAGAAGATCTAAAAAGAATATCATCAACATAGATTTAAACAATAAGAAGTTCATCTCCTACCTTCTTCAGAAATAGGGTGGTGTCTACTCTCCCCTTAATAAAGGTTCTTTCTAGTATGAATATGCTAATTCTTTCATACCATGCCATGGGTGCTTATTTTAGTCTATATAAATCCTTTTTTTAGTTTGAACAATGATTAGGAAATTGTAAATTTTTAAAGCATGGGGGTTGTTCAACATACACATCTTTTATCGCACCATTCATAAAGGCACTCTTAACATCCATTTTGTAATAGTTTGAATCCCTTAAAATAAGTAAATGCTAGTAGCACACTAATGGCTTCTAATCTAGCTACAGGGGCAAAAGTCTCCTCGAAGGCAATCCCTTCTATCTGATTATACCCCTTAGCCACCAATATTACCTTATTCCTCACCACTACACCAGAGTAACTCATTTTATTTTTGAAAACCCATTTAGTTCCAACCACACTCTGGTCATTAGGTCTTCCAACAAACTCCCAAACATCATTCCTTACAAATTAATTCAATTCTTCTTATATGGCTAGGATCTAGAATTCATCTGATAAGGCTTAATTTAGGTTGGTGTGTTTAGTTATTGAAATGAAGGTAGAGTGGTTTACTTATTTTCTAAGTCTATGCCTAGTTTTAACACCTTCAGATGTGTCTCCTAAGATCAGTTTTTTAGGATGACTTGAAGAGTATCTCCACTCTCTAGGCAGTGAATTTTTAGGTTCTACCCTTTTCTCTAGATTTGTAGATTCTACTCCTTAGGTGACTTCTGTAACCTCTTCTTCTTCTTCCCTAGACCCTCCAGAATTATCAAATTCATCAAATACAACATGAGTGGTCTCCTCAACTATGAGTGTTCTTTTATTGAAGACTCTATAGGATTTCAAAACACATGAGTAACCTAGGAACACTCCTTCATAAGATTTTGGGTCAAACTTTCCTAGTTGAGACTTTCAATTATTCAGAATAAATACTTTACATCCAATGACACAAAGGTGAGAGCGTTGTGTGCTCTACCCTTAAGAATTTTATGGGATATTTTGTTCACCATAGATCTAAGATTTACCCTATTCAAAATATAATAGGCAGTATTCACCACTTCTGCCTAGAAGTATTTAGGAAGTGAGTATTTAGCTAACATGCTCTAGCTACTTCTACCAGGGTCTTGTTCTTCCTTTCAGCTACACCGTTTTGCTGAGGGGTCCTAGGAGCTAAAAAATTATGATCTATCCCTTGCTCCTTATAAAAAGACTCAAATTTTTCATTCTTAAATTCTCCACCATGGTCACTATGAATGGTTAAGATTTCACAACCTAGTTTCCTCTGAATCTAAGTGGAAAATGTTCTAAACATCTCGAATGATTCACTTTTAGGAGATAAAAATCTAACCAAGTAAACCTCAAATAATCATCAACTATCACATACCCAAAGACTTTCCCTCTTAGGCTTGAATTGCTAACAGGTCCAAACAAATCTATTTGAAGCTCTTTTAAGGCTTTGCTAGTATTAATTTCTTTGATTGAGTGGAAGGAGGATTTGACTTGATTTCCCAACTGACAACCATCACATAGGTGGTCCTTAGTGAACTCTAGTTTAGGTACACCTCTCACTAAGTCTTTTTGGGTGATCTTCTTAAGGCTTTTCATGCTTGTATAACATAATCTCCTATGCCACAGCCATGATTCATCTTCAATTATGTTTAAGCACAGAGTAATATCAACTTTAAAGCAATTTAGATCCAGTATATAATCATTGTTGATCTTTTTTCCCTACAAAACAATTTTGTCATCTAAGCTCATAATGCGGCTAGTTGGCAAAATTTTTTTGCTGGAGCCTTTATCATAGAGCTGGCTGATGCTGAGCAGGTTGTGTTTTAGTCTATCTACAAGCAAAATATTTTTAATGATGAAATTTTTTTAATCACCAATTATAACTAACCACACCACTCTCTTGGTGGTGTTATCTCCAAGTGTTACCTTTCCTCCTACCCTGGCCTCCAGTAAAATGAATTGATTTGCATCTTTAGTCATATGCCTTGAATATATGCTATCTACGTACCATATGCTCTCACGAGGTCTTTTGTGAGAGCACACCTACAAAATCATCAGATGTTAGATTTGGAAACCTAAATAGGTTTGGGTCCCATTTTATGGAAAGAAGAATAAGATGCATGCATGCTATGTTATGAATTTTCTAATTTTGGTCTCCACACCAAATGTGTTCTACGGTGAATCGTACAAGTGTGGAAGATGTGTCCTAGCATGCCAAAAGAAAAACATCTAACACCAGGAATATTGTTTATTAATCTATTTGGGTTATAGGGCATCTTCCTAGGTTTGAATCATGTATGCATTGTTGATGGTTTATGAAACTCTTCAATTAAAGGTGGTGTTTTATTTTTTTCTAATGCAATGATTTTTTCCCTTAGAAACTCATTAGCCATTTCATAGCTTGACACTTCCAGTTTTAATTTATGCTTACAATTATCTAAATAGCATGCAATACTTTCTAATTCTTTGAAGGCTTTTTCTAATTCAATATGGCATTTTTCCAAGGAATCATGCTTAGTGGTTAAATCAACATGCTTTTTGTTTAATTCATCATATTAATCAAGCAGGGCCATATGATTGCTATGCAGAGTGGAATAATCTTTCCTTAGAATTTCATGCTCTTTCTGTAGATTTAAAAACTCAAATTTTAGGCTAACATGTGCTTTCTTAAGCTTCCAATATGAAGAATAAATTCTTTCAAAAACTTCAAATAATTGATCATATGTAAGCTCACATACCTCTTCTTGATTAGAGTGATTAAGATGATCATCAGCCATTAAACACAGGTTTGTAAACTCATCTTCTTCTTTAATTTCAGAGGAGTTTAGTGCCGAGTCTGCGAAGAATGTTTTTTTGATCTTTTTCATGTCCTTCTTGAACTTATATTTTTCCTCACCCTTCTCCTTGCTTAGGTGAGTTTTCAGATTGGGCACTTAGACTTTAAATGCCCTGGCTTCTTGCATTCAAAAAAAATAACATCAGAAGAAACTTTAGAATGTTTTTTATTCTTATCTTTATTCCACTTATAATGATGCTTTTGTTTTTTTCCTTAAGAAGCTTTTAAATTATCTTGTGATTAAAGCAATGTCATCATTATCAGAAACATAATGATTAATGTCAGGATCATTAGCCTTCAAGGCTACAGTTTTCTCCTTTTTCTTATCACCTACATCAAGCTGCCTTTGGTTCACTCCTTGCTCATAAGCAATTAGCGATCCAAGTAAGTTATCGATTGAATAAACATTTAAGTCCTTAGATTAAGTAATGGCAGTAATTTTTGCGTCAAAGGAAGAAGGTAAGCATCTCATGATCTTGTTCACTTTTTCATAGTTTGTGAGTTCTCTTCCTAAAACATGCAGACATGTAACAATTTGTGTATATATAGTGTACAGTTTAGAAATTGATTCACTAGGTTTCATACAAAAGAATTCATAGTCATGAAGCAAAATGTTTAACCAAGATTGTTTAACTTCAGTTGTTTCTTTATATATTATGCATAATTTGTCCCAATTTCTTTTTCAATAGAACAAGTAGAGACACACAGGTAATCTTTAAATTTTAAGGCACAAAAAAAATAATTGAAACACTTAGCACTTAGTTGTGCTAAATCTCTATCATTAGTTGTCTATTAAGCAAATGGGATTTCAGTTTTTATGCCATTAATAAGATGAGAAGGTGTAGAATATCCATCATTAAATAACATCCACATATGATAATCAATTGATTGTAAAAAAGTGGACATACATGTTTTCCAAAAATCAAAAAAGAATTTCATCAAATAGAGGTGGTTGAGTAATTGAATAACCCTTTATGGTGTTGAGATTACCAAAGATAGCCATTGATCAAAATTCAAAGGTTTTCTAAAACTTAATTATATGAATCCTACTCTGATACCACTTGAAAGTTCGTGAGGGTGGTTAAACAAGAGGGGGGGGGGGGGGGGTGAATTGGTGTTTTAAAATTCAAAAACAAAAATGATAACTATTTTTATCTTTTTAAATATTTTAAAACCAAATAATCTTAAGCGGAAGAAGATATCAAAATCAATGATTTTAACCACAAAACAAATTACATGAAAGTGTAGAAATAAAATGTGAAAAAAGTAATAAGAAAGAGCACATAGAATTTTATAGTGGTTCGTTCAAATCTGACCAACGTTCACTCCCCAGAACCACCCATTCCAGGTATTGCACTAATCAGTTTGTGTCTCTCCTTTTGCTCCCACAGTAAGATGGAGAAGCCCTTACAAAATATTTCCACTGACCCAGTGAGGCAAAGAGCCTTGAATCCTTTTTCACCCTTCTGTTGAAGAAAGAGAACCTTGAATCCTTTTACTCTCACCTAGAGTAAGCAGAGAACCACCGGAATCCTTTTACTCCCTCCTAGAGTAGGCAGAGAACTTAACAATCCTTTTACTTCCTCCTGGAGTAGGTAGAGAACTTGGATCTGATGCTGATGATTGTCTCTCTAGAGCCACCAAGGAACTAAGGACGAAAAAGGAAGAAGATGATCGAATCCTTGCTTGGAGAAACCTTTGTGAATCCCCTCACAAACTCCCCCTCACAAGATCCTGTCTCTCTCTCCCAAACTCTCTTTTTCCTTCTCTAAGCTCTCTCAGGTTTGAATAATAGCAAAAGTCTTGCATTGCAGTAATTAAGATAACTTAAATAAGAGGCTTCAAAAATATCCCTAATTTTAATTTAGTGGCAAATATCGTTTAGGACGATTCAAATATCATCTTGTACGATTAATACAAAATAACCCTTTCAATTAGTACAATCAATATTGCCCTATACAATCAGTTCAAGTGTTTGAACAAATCGTCTCGTACGATATTTCTATCATCCTGGAAGATTAGTTCACAAGTGTCAATTAATCATCCAATATGATGAATGGCGATTAATTATCATCTCATGCAGCACATGGTTCATCTAGCATGATGTAGGGGTATGGTCTAAGATGATTAGTTGAAAAGTTACAATTTTTGTCTTGTATAATAGGTGGCTATTAATTATTGTACCATGTAGTTCTCAGATCATCCAGGATGATGGTCTCTGATTGTCCTGTACTACTTGATCAATCAATTTAACTATAATTAATCCCCTAATCAAGGAATTATTTTAGACATGATTATCATGAATCATCCAGGATGATATGTATCATCCTGTACAATTAGAACAAATTTTGAATTATGAAATCTTGCCTAAGTTGTGATTGGCAGTTATTTAATTCAATCTGTGTTGATCATCCTATATGATATAAATCAACTAGGATGATTAGTTAAGCAAACTTTTTTTTTAGTTAAAACCCATAGAGGGTCCTACGCATTAATAAATAAAAATGATCACAGAGTCCTTAACAGAGATCATCAGCTCACTACTGCTCTTACGTTCTAGAAAATAAAGCAAAAGAAAACCTATGAGCCGATAGTCTCCACTAAACAAAAGCACAAGGCACCCTAGTAACATTCTAAAGATGCTATAGACAAGCATCCAAAAAGGAAAGATAAACGAATAGAAGTGAAGCACAATCTTTCTACAAAAAAAGCTTGAAGTTAGCCATAAGCAATTCCACCTACAAAATAAAGCTGCTACAAAAACACAAGCTATACCATAAAAAGTTATAGGTTAACCAGTTAAAATAATCTAAATTAAAGCAGTAAAAAAAGAGGAGTAGCAAAATCCGCACCACATTAAGCCTATGAGAGGATGAATCCTTATAGAGCTCAGAGTAAAATAAATACAGTAAGCCTCATTTTGGAAATCCACAAGCCACTAAATCATAGCCTCAGGATCACTCAAAAAAACCATAAAAGAGCCCAAACAACTAAGCAAAAAGACCCCGAAAGAATAGCACAAAACCTCCAAAATGTCACCAATATGTAGCCCAACATAAAGCCCCACACCAACCAACCAAAACCAGATAAACAAATGCCAAGTCAAAATCCAGGAGACAGCCAACCACTAGCAGGCAACATACAAACCCAAAATAGAGCCTACACAACCCCAAAGCCCGGACAAACTCGCACAGATACCACCAGTAAGCCAAGAGAGAATCTTGAAGGAAAGAGAGCAATAATGGGAAAAAACCATTAGCCAGAAAACCTGAGTAAACACAACAACCCTTAAAATGGAAGTCACAGATAGATGCCAACAGCACACCACTAACAGAAAAACATAATAAAACTAGACCATTAAACCAAGATCAACACAGCACATAGAAACCCAAAGAAGGAAAAAAACTCCCAAGCCAACTCAATTAAATAACCTGCCAAACAAACCAAACTAAATAATACACCACACACCACCAGGGAAAAAACACAAAGAGTAGCAAACTAGCCAACCCGAGAGGATCCAAACCCGCAAGCCCACAGATTAACCAGTTGCCAAAAGGATAGAAGCCAACAACACCAGAATTAGTAGAAACACCACCACTTACCAGTAAATGATGCCAAGGAGCCAAAACAAAATAATGACATAGAAAAGCAACCCCGCAACAAAAAAACCACAGCAAACCCCAACAAGCCACCTACACCACCCAGGAAAAAAGCTACTCAAGTCCTAACATAAGGGATACCAAGCACATCAAGTTTAAGCATACCAAAAAGAGCCACCAGCATGGTGGACTAAATAACATTAGAAAAATAGTCAAGAGTACACCACCAGTTGGCAAGCCAAGAGGCACACGCATTTCCCTCCTTGCAAATATGATAAAATGAGTAATTGAAAAAAATCAGTAGATTTTTTATTTCCCTAACTTGATAGAAAAGATTCGGGATTCAACACATCTCCTTATCAGCGTAAAAGAGATGGAAATCATAATCAGAGTTCACCTCAATAAATAAATTAGTTAAGTTAAGGGAGATACATAACTGAATACTGTTAAGAATTGCCATGGTGACAGTTGTAAAATAATTACCATTATGAACAGGGCCAACAAAAGGCACAATAAGGCTTCCATTACTATCCCTGATATCTCCACCACACCCCATAGAAAAAGCACTACTAGCACCATCCACATTTAACTTAAAAAAATTCCTGGGGGGTTTGGTCTAGTAAATAATATTAGCCTTTAAAGCAGTAGGATCACCCTCTAAATTAAGATCTAAAGCAGTCCTAACAAAAGAATAGTTTTTAAATTTTTTTAAAGAAAGCAGATTAACAGCCATAGAAGACAAAACCTTATCCTTCACCTTCTGAATAACATTATGATGGTTCATCCACACATCATTAAAAAGAGAATTATTCCTCTCAAACCATAAAAACCATAATATGAGCGAAGGAATAACATTACGGATGCGGCCTTTAGAATTTATAAACCAAGCATTAAGCATGGAATTAAGAAAAAGGTGAGCATTAAAGTAGTTTAAGTGAAACAAATCATTAAAATAAACCCAAGTTTTAACAGCCACAAGACTAGAGATAAAAACATGATGTATATTCTCCATACGGTAACAACATTGACACTTGTAAGCCAAAATAAAACCTTTTTTAATGGGATTATCATCCGTGGGAATAAATTTATGCAAAATTCTCCAAACAAAGATCGACACGGTAGTAGGAATGCTCTTATGCCAAATAAAAGAGAAAATATTATCAATATTTCTTCTAGATCTAAAAGTATGCCAAGCACTCTTTAAGTGAAAACCACCATCTTTGGATAAATCACATAAGATAATGTCCTTAGAAGTAGTATTGATAGGAAAGTTTAAAATTTGATGAAGAATGCAAACCGAAATCACATTGGAAAGTTTCTCATGGTTCAAACAATTGTCATTAAAAAATGAATTAACCTTAACCGAAGCAATAGAGGAAGAATTCAAAATAGAATCAATAGAATGTTTACCTAACCACTGATCATGCTAGAAGAAAACATTGCCTTCACCAAGCCCCCAGGAAATGTAGGGCTTAACATCCCATTTGACCTTGCACAGCCTTTTACAAACTCTAGAATCACCTTGCTTAGAGAGACAAGTAGTAGGATGTTTGCCAACACAATATTTTGAGACCATAAAATTAGCGCAAAGGCCCAAAGGCTTTCTTTAGTGCCAAAATTATACAAATGTTTAAAGGAAAAAGCCATAGCTAAATCATTCAAATTCTTGCAACCTAGACCACCTTCGGCTAAAACACCACAATATTTATCCCAAGTAGCCCAGGTAATTTTTGAATGAGTAGAGGTGCCTTTCCAAAAAAAGTTATTAATAAGATTTTGAACACTATTACAAACAGCTTAAGTTAGAAGAATAGTTTGAAATCTATAAACCGGTAATGAACATATAAAAATTTTGATAAGAGTAACTCTACCACTAAAGCTAAGAAAATTAGAATCCCAAGATAAAAGTTTGTTTTGAACAGAGGAAATAAGATCATCAAAATGAAAGATATTCCTTCTACCTTTCAAAAGAGGGACGCCAAGATAATTGATGGGCAAATGAGTATGCATAAAACCAGTTAAATCTTTAATTGCTAAAATACAATCATTAGAAATCCTCTTAGAAGTAATAAAATAGCTTTTATTTTTGCTAAAGCAAAAGCCACTAGCCATCTCAAATTGATAAAAGAAATCTAAAAGTTTATGAAGTCTATTAATAAAAGCATTCATAAATACAATAAAATCATCTGCAAAGCACAAATTAGATATGGGAAACCACCCAAAGTTCTAAAGTAATGACAAGGATTTTTTTCAAAAAGGTTGGTAAGACCCCTAGATAAAAATTCAGTAGCAATAATAAAAAGAGCAGGAGAAATGGGGTCACCTTGCCTTAACTGATGAGAAGATTTAAAAAAATGATTATTAAAACCATTAACAATAATAGAGAAATTGACATCTTCAATACAACTCTTAATAAGCTTAATAAAGACCAAATTAAAGCAAAAAACCTCCAAAGTATGATAAATAAAGTTCCAATCAATATTATCATATGCCTTAGCAATATCAAGCTTCAAAATCAAATTCTCCCCTCTCACCCTAACATCCAAGTCTTGACAGAATTCTTGAGCCAACAAAATGTTATCAATAATGGCCATACCTTTCACAAAACCCATCTGATAAGGAGAAATAATTCTAGGTAAAAGAGACGTAAGACGATTCATGAGAATTTTTGAAATCAATTTGTTAAAAAAGGTACAAAGACTAATAGGTCTAAAATCATTCCAAGTGTTAACAGAGTTGTTTTTGGGAATAAGCACAATAGAAGTAGAAGTAAAAAACTTAGGGATAGGGTTACTAGCAAAGAAATCCAAAATAGCAGCAAAAATATCATTATTAATAATGTGCCAAATTTTTTGAAAAAAAAAAGAGTGGTAAACCCATCAGGTCTAGCCACAAAATCACTATTCATATCAAACAGAGTCTCTTTTACCTCCTTGAAAGTAGGAGGCATAGAGAGAGTCACATTCTCCTCTTGCATTTTAAGGCTAGGAATAAAAGAATCATCCATAATCTGAGCTAGGTAAAAAACCTTATTGAGATGGGTTTGAAAATGTTGAACAGTTAGATTAGCAATCTCTGCAGTATTCTCAGTAACAGAACCATCCTCCCTTGGAATTTTATTAATACAGTTTTTAGCCCTTTTCCTTTTAACTAACGCATGTAAATATTTAGTATTATTATCCCCTTCAACCAAGTGCTTAGAAGCAGCTTTTTGCTTCCAAAAGACCTCTTCCTAAGCTTGGAATTTAAAAAGCTCCTCTGTAGCATTATTTAAAAGAGTGAAATTGGCATCAGAAGGATCATCTTGACAGGAAATCTCAATATTATTAACAAGTTATTCAGCTTCCAAAATGTTAGAAATGAGATTTCTAAAAACATTATGGTTCCACCATTTAAAACTTGTTTCAACATTTTCAGCTTAAACCAAAGTCTCCTCATGCCAAAACTAGAATTATCCGGATGTAAAGGAGCTTGCCAATTGTTTTGAACAACATCAAAAAAAGATTCATGAAGTAACCACATGTTTTGAAATCTGAATTGAGAAAAAAAATTAAATTATCTAAAATTAAGGCTAATAAGCAAAGGAGAATGGTCAGACAAAGTTCTACTAATATGTTGAATATTCATGGTATTAAGAGAATTAAGCCAAGAGTAATTTAAGAGCACACGATCCAAACATTGCCATAAATGACCCCTATTCCAAGTGAAGTTGTTACCAGAAAAACAAATATCAATTAAATTGCAATCCAAAATCATATTACTAAAATCCTCCATAGAGCGATATGAGGGAGAAGAACCTCATAGCCTCTTAGATGGATTAGTGATAGCATTAAAATCACCACCAACAAGCCAAGGAAAAGTATAAATACTATGAAAATTAATGAGTTGATCCCAAAGTAATTTTTTAATGTAATGAGATGAAGCAGCATACGCTAAGGAAGCACAACAATGAAAATTAAAATCTCAACTTTACAATGCATCACTTGAGTAAAATCACCAATAACATCAATTTTAACTGGGTCTTTCCAAAAAAACCAAAATCTGGTTTTTTTTTTTTTTGAGAAGATGCAAGAAGCAATTTTATTGATAAACAAAATACAAAAGACTAAGTAATTGCTCCACAATCACAATCCTCCTTAAGTAATGAAACAAAAGCAGGAGGAACATTATTACTACTAAGATCATCCCAAAAAAATTCAAAAGAATGAGCATAGTTAGCTCAAAAATCAGCTAACTTTTTACTCCTATCCACACTATGGAAAACCACTTGATTGAATCTTTGTAGAAAAGACAGGTCTTTGCTTCTTAGCAAACCATCACCTACCAACGACTTATTCATAACCTTTTGAACCAAATCAATAACATTCTTATTATCCCCTTCAATAATGATCCCCTTGAACTCATACATCCAATCTTGAACGAATATCTTGGCCGGCAAGATAGCTAAAAGCTCCAAGGTAGATGAATCCCAATGCAGATTTTTAATTCCAAAAGCATTCAAAAACCAGCCTTTGTTATCCCTGAAAACTCCCCCTATTCCAGCATTGTAATTACTAGTAAGAGAAGCATCAATTTTTAACTTAATCCATTCGGGTTGAGGAGGGTGCCAATGAGGAGATAGCTCAAAGAGCTGGTTCGTACCCCAGTGATCCGAACTTCCTTTGAATGAAGCGGCAGCCATACAACTGCATTACCAGCAACGACAGTATAGCTGTCCTCCTTTCCATCATGAACAACTTTACACCTACTCAACCAGCTCAAGTAAACAGCAGAGCAATACACATTTCTGGTAAAAGGATCAGTAGAAGCCAAAGCCTTCAACCCCATCAAGCAATCAGATAATGATGAAAAAACTGGAATATGAAATCCCCAGCACCTAAGTATGTTAACCACATGTAACAGCTTGCCACATTTAGCAACAATATGATCCGCATTTTCTAATCCTTCATAACCTTTAGGACAACTTGTATCAATTGATAACCCTCTGTGAAGAAAAAACTCATTAGTAGGGATAGCATTAAGCAATAAACGCCACCAGAATACATTAACCCGAGGCCTCAACTTGATATCTCTCCTCCAACGCCAATGAAGATCTTCAGCAGCTAGACCTATCCGTCTATCAGAAATTAAGGCTGACAAGGATTTACCTGGACATTTTGAAATAACCTCCAACTGATCACCTTCCTCCACTTGCAGAATTGGAATCATTTTAATAATATCCACCAAATGATTTCCAAAAACCTGCCTCAATTTTCCTTCATCCCATTCACCCTTAGAAATGAAACTACCGAGCTGTAGGAAATCATCTTCCATATTAGTCACAAAGGTAGGCCATTTTTCTACCGGCTTGTCAAACAACCAAACATCATTCAAAGTATGAATAGAACTTCCATCAGCAACTTTCCACCTAACCACTTCTCTTAAAGACAAAAAGCCATTAACAATAATCTTCATAGTAGGAGAACTATATCTTTTTAAATGAAACTCCCAAAGTTGATTCCCATATTTAGCCCGCAAAATCCTGTATAAGAACGAGGAAGAATTGGATATCATGTTCCAAGCAAACTTGGCCCGTGGAGAGCCCACTTTAGAAGCAATGGAAAGAACTCCTTGTCCACCCAACCTACACGGCCTACAAAGAACATCCCAAGACACATAGTGGAGGCCCTTGCTACCATCCTGCTTATTCCACAAAAACTCCCTACACATCCTATCCAATAATTTTAGAACACCAAACGGGACTAACGAATGTGTAGCAAGAAAGAAAGATAAGGAGGAAAAAATAGTCTTTGCTAGAAGAATTTTCCCAGCAAGAGAATTAAATCGGTTACCCCAAACTTTCAAGAGGTTAATAGCTTTCCCCCCATTATTGCCGAAATCACTAGCAGTAAGCCATTTTAAGGAGATCTTCACACCAAGGTACATCAACTCTTTCACCATTTTGAAACCCAAAAGCTTCGCAAGAAATCTCCTACGTGCCTTCTTGACTGACCTACCAAATAAAATAGAAGACTTCTAAATGTTAACCTTCTGACCAGTCCACTTACCATAATCCAACAAAATTTTGTTTATCTTCTTCACCTTCCTACCATTAGCCTCCAAAAACAAGATAATATCATCTGCATACAATAGGTCAGATACCAAATCAGCATTGGGAGCCACTTTAATCCCCAAACCTTTCCCTCGCTGGGCAATAGCATCAGACAACAGTTGAGAACACAAAATGAAAAGATATGGTGACATGGGGCACCCTTGTCTGAATCCACTCCTTCCTTCAATCCAACTAGAACCTTTGCCATTAATCAGAATGGAATACTTAGGACCCGAGACACACTACAAAAGTAAATTGGAAAATAAGCTAGGGAAACCATAGTTTTCCAATACTTTCTTAAGAGTGGCCCATTACATACTATCATAGGCTTGTTCCATGTCTATTTTCACCGCCGAAAGCCCTTTCTTGGACTTAGAGTATTTGAACTTATTACATATTTCTTGGGTTAACATGATGTGATCTGAAATCGATCTGCCTTTAACAAAAGCTGCTTGCTCTTCCGAAATTAGCATAGGAATAAAACAAATCATCCTGCTCAAAAGCATCTTGGTAGCCAACTTATAAACCGTCAAACACAAACTAATAGGTCTGAAGTTAGAAGGATACAAAGGATTATCAATTTTGGGAATAACGATAATTAAAGTATCCTTCCAACTAGGATTCATAATACCAGTTGTAAAAAGATTAGCAAGGGCCTTCCAAACATCTTCTCTAATAATCTGCCAATAGGTTTTGATAAATGAGTAGGTAATACCATCAATGCCAGGCGAGATATTGGATTCCAGCTTAGTCACAACCAAATCAAATTCTTCTTTTTTAAAATCTGCAAGGAGACATTTCCTGTCAAGATCATTCAACATATTTGAAGGTTTCATCCAACCCCTCAATTTACAATTCCTCTCCTTCCATTTGTTCTCAAAGTACTCACTAAAGACTTCTTCTATCAAATTTTTCTCCCCCACCAACTCCCCAATAGCATTTATAACCTGATGAATATAATTGGTATTACTCCTACCCGATGCAAAAGCATGAACATACTTAGATTTGGTATCCCCATCTGAGAGCCAGTGAGCTTTATCTCTTTGCCTCCACCATTTGTTGAGCCTAGCCTAGGTAGTATTCAACTCATGAACTTTGGATTTCAGCAAGATCAACCTATCTTCAGGGAGCCTTCCCACTTCTAATTCTTCGATTTGGAGGTTTAAAATTTCTTCTTTCAGCTTCTCTTTCAATTCTTCTAACTTTTTATGTTTTGAGCGACTCCAGAAAAAAAGAGCTCTCAAAAATCTTCTAAACTTCACTTTAAAAACCATAGCATTATCTGCATTAACTCTCATATCCCAAGCTTTAGAAACAATACAAGCCGAGGCAGGGTAGGAGGACCAAACATCTTCATACCTTAACAGGCTCCTTTTCTGAAAACCTTTAGGAAGCAAGTTGAGGAGAATGGGACAGTGATCCGATGCAATACGTTCGAGATGTCTAACTGTCGGCATTTGAATAGAATTCAAGGCTTCAGTGTTCAAAACACACCTATCTAGGCTTTCAAGAATCCTAGCTCCATCCTTCTTATTGTTGCAACAAGTAAATTTAGGACCAATCAATCTCACCTCATGCAAATCCAATTTACTCATAAAACAGCTCAAATCATTAACTCCATGATGAGAACAAATTTATTCCCACCCTTCTTGTCTTCTTGAGTCAAAATAAAGTTGAAGTCCCCTCCAATAACAATTGGAAGTTTAACCTTTGAAATCCCCTCAAGATCATCCCACAAACTCCTTCTCTTGAAAGAATCGTTACTACCATAAATAGAGGCAATAATCCACTTCCCTGTAGTAGCAATATTTAATTCCCCAACGATAAACTGAGATGAATCTTTGATGATAGAAAACGAAGCTAAATCTCTTCTCCAGCATACCATAATCCCTTCTGATAAACAATGTCCCAATTGGTACCAATAAACTTGTTACACTCATGTCTATCAAAAGTAGAAACCTTAGTCTCAAGAATGCCAAAAAGCATCACATCATACTCCCTCACAAACTCCTTCAAGTAATGAGAGGCCACACTATTTCAAGCCCCTCTGTAGTTCTAGAAGGCTATGGTCATCATTTTTGATAAGAAATGGGATTGCTCCCTTTCCTATCTTTCCCACTTCCACTAACCTTCCTTCCATGATTAATGATATTATCCTTTCTCAAGGATCTTAATTCTTTCTGTAGTTTAAAATTAGACTTATGAAAGGGGATACTTGAGTTCGCATGTAATCCAGAAGGACTTACCTGAGTTCGCAAGCACCCCTTCCCCTATAAGTCAATTGAAATAGCAGACACACCTTCCTTAGTATCATCCGGCTTCAGGGAGCTAACAACCGGGATATCCACACTTTTCTTAGCAATATTAGGTTCAACATATATTTGTTTTAAGTTTTGACCATGAGCCACTTCCAAGATTCTCCCACTACAGCCGGTTTAGAAAAAACCAATTTCTGCAATTCGAAAGCTGCTTCGGATGGCAAAGGAACATTAGTATCTGTACATTCTCCATCCTCTAATTCCACCACAGAATTTTCTTCCTTGTTTTCAGTCCTTTCAAAGTGACTTAACCCATTAAAAACCTGCTCTTGGTCTTCCTCCAGATGGTCATCTAACAATTGAAATTTATTCCCCAACATAACAGGAAATGAATTATGATTTGCTTCCATTACCTTGGATACTTCACACTGCTTCCCCTCATCAACAGTCGGTAAAGAAATCAGACATTTAGCTTTATTGAAGCAGCCAATATCAGCCAAAGAACTACCACCATCTTTAACCAGCAAATTATCTTCTTTAGATCCCTCACTTGTCTTATTCGTCTCCATTCCCAGACTTCCTCTAATCTCTTGAGGAGATGCAGTATTACTCTGTTTGTATGAAGGATTCCTTTCCATGTTCACCTGCTTTATCCCTTTCTTATTTCTTCTGTAGTTCACATGAATCCAAGGTCCATACTCTTCATTGGAACCAAGTTCTGATTCTTGCCTTGGTGGATCAGCCTTCACTTGATTACTAGGAGCATTACTTACTTCCACCTCCCTCAACCTCTTCTTATGACAACCACTACTAACATGACCTAACAACCCACATTCATAATAGAAGGAAGCAATCCTTTCATATTCTACTTTCTGAAAGAACCTTCCAGCCATTCCCTCCACCCAAACTCCCAAGGGAAGAGGCTTATCCAATTCAACATGAACACAAACCCTTACAAATTCCCTCCTCCCCCAAAGAAACATGTTTCCATCCATCATCAAAGGAATACCTACCCTTGATGCAATCAAGGCCACATTATCTTCATCCCAGCATTGAAGAGGCAAGTGAGGCATACTAATCCATATTGGGGAGGTCAACCCTTTCAAAGAATTAGGAGAAAAATCAATTGACCATTGCTCCATACCCACAATGTGATTATTCACAAACTAAGGGCCTCCTATCAACACACCTTCCATGGATTCAATAGCCTTAAAAGAACACAAATATGAACCTTTCCCTAAGGTTGTAATGTGGAACAAACCTAAATTAACCCATTGTCTCCTCAATTCCCAAGAAACCACATGAGAGGGTAATTCTTTCCCAAACACCTTAACAACTAATGAGAATTCAAGCTTCTTTGTATTGACCATTTCAGAAGATTCAATAAGTTTCACTGCTTTCCCGCCATCTATCAACACCACATTACTCTTATCAAAATCCAACTTGATATAAGAACTATTTTTCCAGGGATTAACCAACTTATCAGCAACCATTTTGTTCTCAGGCAATATCACAGGCACCGAAACTTCAATACCAACCTCGCTCGCATTTGATTTCTCAACCAAACCAGAAGCCTTCCCCGAAAGAAGATGAATATTTTGGCTAACCGTATTGAGGGAATTTGCATTTATCCTGCTATCAAGGATAGGGATTGCATTTGAATTCCCAAAGCGATTAACAAAAATATTCATGCTAGAAGAAGAAGCTTCGGGATCAAACGATTTAGCGGGAGAAAAACAAGATTTATTTTTAAAAGAGGTAGGTGTAAAGCATTCACCACCTAAAGCGACTCCTTTTCCCTTTCCCTCAACATAATTAACACCATTAGAAGGGGGAGGAAGAAGATCCGAGATAATTAACTCACCTTTTGACCATCTTGTTCGCAACAATTCAATGTCATATTCATTACTAATAGCATTCACGTTGCACTGATTCAAACAGCTACCCAAATTAGACCTCTTTGCTGGAGAATTATGCAATGACGAAGAACTAGATGGCCGGCGGCCTTCCGCCGCCATAGGAAAGTCCTCCACCTGATTTACCATAGGTAACCGGGAAGAAGATAATTTAAAAAAAAAAACACTTTCTCTCTCTAATGGAAAAGGTGGAGCTTCTCTCCCTAACGCAACAACTCCAATCAAAGGTCAACCCAAATCTTGTTGGCCACATTCAAAATAGCATAATTAAAACCCAAAAATTAAGAGATGCTTAACAACCTAGAGGAAGAAATAAGAGGCTCCAAGAACACAAGAATAGAAATATTGTGAACCCAACATAAATTCTTAACACGAATTCTAGATGAGGAACAACCAATGCCCCTCACATTCCAAATAATACAATTAAACATAAAAACATACTTAATGAGAAGTATGCGGGTGAATTTTTCTCGGAGCTTGCAAAGTAATAAACTATTTCTTCCTCCTTCTTTTATTATGAACCTTACTAAAACTAGTATCATTATCATCCCTAGGAAAACAGTTAGGAACAATTTGTATTTCCTTAGTATCAGTAAAAGCATCACTATTATAATTAGAGGTTGAATAAGTCTTACTATCATTTTGTTGGGCCACTTGACTAGTCTATTGAGGACATTCATCCTCCACAAACATACCATCATCCTACAAATTATCTTTATCCCTCACAACAACATCTTCAATGCATTTACCAAGAAGAGCTATGCTCCATAGAAACAAATTCACCATCCTCTAATGGGGTATCATTCCTCCCACCTTCTTTATAAGGCAATTGAACATCAACATTAGCTTCAATCTCGATTTCCTATTCATTCAAGGGATTAGAGAGAATGTGAGAAAGCATATTACCATTCGAATCTAAAACATTTAGATTAATTATACAAGAAGGGATGGAACAACATTAACATAATTTTAGACATCAATTTAGCCAAAGGTTGCTCCACGCTATTCACACAATCAATAGATGTAGTATCAAACGTTGTAGCAATAACTCCCTGATCATGATTCAAAGAAACATCATTGGTAACAGTAGGTACATGCTCATCAACAGTTACAACCAACAACTCCTCAATAGTTTGAGGCGGATTAGAGGTATTGCCCTCTAAAAGCACCGGATTAGGATTAGTAACTTCCTGAGGAATCAAATTGGCTACCTACCCATGCATTTTCCTTAAAGAATCCTTCTCTTTATGAAGGTGGGGATGCTTTCGAAAGCAATCGTCAATACCATGACTGTGCATCTTGCGAAAAGAACAAAATATAGGTAAATTTTCAAATTCAACTTTTTGGAAATAACCCTTCACCTCTGATCCAATCCAAATTTCACTTGGGTGTTTCTTAAAAACATCCAATTCAACCAATACCCGAGCCATAGAAGGCTTCGACACAGAAGCAGTGGCTTGGTCCGTTTGTAATGGTCGAACAAAGATTGCGGCCATGCCAAATAGGATTTGATGATTAAAAGAGTGAAGTCTCAAATAAGGGAAGGAAATATAAGCCAGGGCAGTAGGAGATTCATCCCTAACATCAAAATCCGGAGTCCATTTAAGCAACTACATTTGATACGCTTGTATATAATAAGATCTCCTAGCAAATATACGGCTATAATCAAGATCATTAGAGAGTTGGATAGCAACATGTCTTTGATCTAGTAAGCCATTATGAAATGAGCCTGAAAGCCTTAGGTTAAGAAAAAAATTTTGTATAACATCAAGATTCAGATGCCTCAGAATAAATTTACCCACCAGCGTCAAAGCATATGGAGAAGATAATTGAGCAATAATAGAATCCTCAAACAAAAGGCTCAGACAACCCTTAAAAGAAGAATGAACAAAAGTCACTTTAGGGGAAGTAGACGAAGAACTAGCCAGCACATCTTTGAAGGATCGACTTTTCCCCTCAAAAAGAGAAGAAGATGTGGGGTTTGATGACGACATCATCACCCAATACCAAAAACCAACAAAACTTCAGAATTTGCAAATAAAAGCAAGAAAAAAAGTAAAGCAAACAAAATCATTTAGGAACCATAAAGAAAACAAGCCAGCGGGCAAAACTCAAGAGCGCGATGAGGAACCCTAAATCACCTAGAAATGTCCTTGAATGCCAGAGTGTAGAGAGACGTTGAGAAGATGATGAACTTTTGACTTTTTTGGTTAGTTAAGCAAACTTAATAATCAGATATGCGTTAATTAGGGTTTTTATTTTTAACTGATTATCCAGGATGGTTTAGAATTATCTTGTATGATATGATTAAAAACTAAAAAACTCTCTAACTCACAAAATTTCTCCACCTGAGTGTGTGTGTGCAAGGTTACTTAGCTTCAGGATCCATCACAGTACATTTGACTCAAGAAAAGGTAAAATATGCATTGAAATAGAAATTATAGACTGACTCAATCCTAGTCTACCTGATCTTCAACTGATTGACGTTCTAAGTAAACATATGGACCTGACAGGTTTGTAAGCAAGGAAAACAAAAAATAGATATCCAAAAATAGTAGAAGTAAGGAGACAATAATATTTGTTATCATCAAAATCACTATACTTGAGCGAAGATTTCCAACACCTTCCCTATCCATCTACCTCAAGAACTGAAGATGATGTTCTTGATATATTTTTTGAGTAAGTTAAATTATTTAGATCAAATTCCACTCTCCACTCATAATTCATTAAACTCCATTTGAAACCTCTAAGAAAATTCATCGCTATGCTTTGACATAGTGATCAGATTATTGACTTCAAAATCATCAATTGATGGTCAACCTTAATTATCATTTGATCTTATGATAAATCACTTATAATCACCCAATTATTATCAATGTTACAATCATTTAAAAATTAAAACTTTGTTCAATCATTAACCATCACAACCAATTTCAAATCTCAACAAAAATTAAACTTTAAATCCATCTATTGATAGTCACTAGTAATTTTTACTTGATCATCAGTACAATCATTGACAATCATCAATAATAGTCAGTGATCTGAGCATTTCAATTAAAAACTCCTTCAAATTATTAATCAAATAAAATCCAACCCAAATCCATTGTTCAAACCCAATGAAAATAAAAAACTCCATAATCCATTATTCAAAACCAAATTAAAACCCTATGGTCCATAACCTATTTTTTGTGTAATCACTTTAAAACCCAACCAAAAGACCTTGGATTCATGATTAGTCATTGCATATTGATTTTTCATAATCCTAGGGTCAACCATACTAATTGGGAGGCATTATAAGTCTTCTAACCATATAAATCCAAAGTATTTACCAAGGCTGCAAAAACTTCATATATTTACAACTTATGCCATTACACAAAGCATATTGTGGAATTTGACCTTAAAAATCTACATATATCCATTGAGAATGATCATTATCATTATCATGATGCATTGAACCAACATTGAATACATGGTGAACCTTGGTGTAACATAATGCCACCTAAACCCTAAACCTCAAAAACCTCGTCAAATCAAATTTTCCTTAAACTTCAATATGGCTCATTCAAAACCAAAACTGAAATCACTTCCAAAATATCCCAAATATAATTTGGAGTGCAAGAATCCTATTCTAAAAGTATCAAAATGCTATTTGGAATAAGTTGGACCCAATCCTAAGCCTTGGTCAAGCATTGTTCACCAAGTTAACCATGATTGATTAAATTGACCCAATGAACCCTAAACTTACATCTTATACATTTGTACATCACCATTACACAAACCTACTATAACATGTCCAAAACATTAGTTGGAATGAGTTGGACCCAAACCCAATCCATGGTCAAGATTGGTTGACCAATTCAACCTTAGTTGACTAAAAGTCGTCTTGAGCCTTCAGACTTGCATTTCATGCATGGAGGCCCCAACAAACCTTGTGATCACCTCCAATAAAATTAAAATCACATTTACATTCCATTAAATCAAATTTTAACACATAGTCAACCCTTCTTGACAAAAGGGTTCCTTAAACACTCAAAAATGCATTTCAAACCAAAAGGTCTCCAAATTGCATTGGACCACCTCCAACAACTCCAATATGACATTTAGAATTAGTTAGACCCAACCTTTATGCATTGTAAAACATGTTTGACCAAAACACACATAAACACAAAAAATTTCAAATCAATAAATTAGAACACATAGGGACTGTCCATTAGGTCTCCATGAGTCACCCAAAAAAATTTTGAACCCCTAGACACAGTTGGTTTAGCCACATAGGTTTACCCAAGTTAACACAAAGGATTTTCATGAATGAAAACCCAATCCTTTTAAATTTAAATTGCATAAATGGTTGTAGGAAGTATCCCTTGACCACTTGTATCTAAGCCAATAAGCCTAGCACATGGGTTGAATTGGGACAAATAAGAGGGCTAACCCAAACCTACAAAAACCCAAATTCTTAAGCCCATTGTCAACCCATCCAAAATTATGCCCCATAAACTATTTAATTGGACTATAAAATGTTCTTTATATATGCGGTAGCCACCCCATGTTGTGTGGATGACTGATGTAGTAAGAACAGTTAAAGAAACCCAATTTAAATATTGGTTTTGTTATAACATCCCTAATAGGAAACCATGTGATCCCAAACTTTCTAGAATCTTCCCATGTATCCTATTAGAAAATCCCTAACTAAAAGTGTGGTTATACATTACTTTGGTGGAAGGAATGTGACAATTGGATCTAATTTATCTTTCTTATAAATACCCAAAAATTTGTTGAAGTGAGGGTTGGTCATTTTCATCCATAAACTCCATAGAAACTTGCCAAGCCTTTGTTAAGCATTCCCTTGCCCTCTCCACCTCCATAAAGTTTGTGTGAGTTGTATTATGAGAAAAGAGAGACAAAATCTTTCCACTGAAATAACTCCATATCCATTTGTTTTTAGACCTTCATGTCTTCAAGAAAGATCAAGAGAACCTCTCCAGGAGTCCATAAAGCCCAAGAACAAAGTATTTTACAATCTGGATTAAGGTATTTGCCCAACTCTAGTCTAAAACTTCATTTCAAAATAACATTATAAAAATTTCATAGCTTTCAAATAATCCACCACTTTTCATCTAAGTGTAAGGAAGATTTGTTTCAAATTTAGTCTCATTTAGATTGGTGTACAAGAAGTTATACAATTTCTTCCATTTCATTCCATTTTGAACTATATAAGTGTGGGCTAAACTCAACTGTCGGATCATACGTGTATCAAATCCAACAGCTTAGATCTAGCAAAATTATATGTTTTATCAGTCTAATTAGAACATTTAGTTCCATAGAGGCCCATCAGATATACTCCTTGCTGAATAAACTAAAATACACGAATCTATCAACCTAGATAGGGATCTAACTTGTTTAGGTGGAAACCATGGGTGGAATCTATGCTCGATACATGGAGAAGGCTGCCTCGAATGATTGAAACCACATGAAAGCCACCTCCAATCATTGAGCACCATTTTCCAATCATTGACCTCTATTTAAATTGAATTAAAAGTCTTTAAAATTTTGAAATCACTATTAAATACAAAAAATAACCATAAATCCATTTTTCATCAAACTTTTGAGTTCTTTGGCATGAAATTGGAACTATATTAAGCCTAATTTATTTAACAAATAATTTCATAGAATTTTGACCACTACATGGAGAGTAATTTAGGTTTCAAATTATTTTTATTATTTGTTACTACCTAAATAGTGGTCCAACTGAGCTAAATTTTGCACAGGGTAAACTAGGTTATGTCTGGTATGCACCCTAATTTTCATGGCCCTTCATGATCAATGGATCTTATTGAATTGAATTTTCAATGTTATGGGTCACAAGTTTATAATCCCTAATCTACATAAAATTAGGGCTTAAATTTTCTATGGAGAGTTAAAAAATTTACCAATGAACTACCTAGGTACACTACTTTACAAGGGTAAAACATTCCCATTTATTTTATGACATTAATATTATAATTCACAAGAAAATCCCATTTTAGGCCATTAATTTCCTCTCCTTTGGTGGTAGACTTTCTCTTATTAAACATGTTTTATGTTTTATTCCTATCTATTTGTTTCATATTTTATGTCCTACTTTAAATGTTTATCGCAGAATGGAGACTTTGTTTAATAAATTCTTTTGGGGTGCAAAAGATAGTAAACATATTATTTTGTGGGGGTCTTAAAAAATTATTCTGGGGCTGTTGATTAAGGGAGATTAGTCTTTAAAACTTTGATGGTATGTCCAAATCTTTTTTTCATAAACTCTAGCATGGTTTTAGATATAAGAAAAGCTTGTGGGCCAATGTCATGGTCTCTAAGTATTGTGTTGGGAAATATCCTCTCAGTTGTTATTTTAAACATGGTGATTTTTTTAACTAGAAAAGATTATGTTCCAATCAGTTGGAGGCTGAAGAGTTTATCCAATGGGGTATGGGAGCCAACAACATTTTTTTGTTACAAGACAATTGGTTGGGTAAATTCTCTATTGATAGTCTTTTAAACACTCATTCTACTTCTATTTGTAAAGTTAAGGATTTTATTAATAATGGTAGTTGGAATATTTATTTGCTTGCTGATTATGTCTTAGATTTTATTATCAATATTGTTCTTAATATTCCCATTCATTTGGATACTAAGGATTGTTGTTTTTTTAATCTCACTAATGTCTCACTAATGATGGTAAATTTTTTATTAAGCAGGTTTGGAATTTTATTAGGTAAGTCTATCCTAAAGGTTTGCTTTATCTGATTATCTAGCATGCTAGTATCCCTCCTTCCTATTCTATCTTTTTATGGATAATTTTACATAATTACTTGCCTTTGGATTCCATCTTATTGAGAAAAGGTATTTACATAGTCTTTAATTGCCAATGCTATTATCATATTGAAAATCTTAATCATTTTTTTTATATAAGGCACTATTCCTATAAAAGTTTGGTTCATTATAGGAAAAACTACCATTACCATCAAACTTTCTGATAGATAAACATACGTCAAAAAAAGCGGCTGCCTAGCCTGTGGAATATGCACTGGTTTGTTAACGGCGGTATTTTTAGAAAAATTTTCATCGTTAGCGTACTGACGTATATTCTACTAGTTTATTCATCGGTATTTAAAATATTCCATCACAATTTTTCCTAGTTATTATAGGCTGAATCACCTGCATAAATTATGCCGGCTTACTTAAACTCGATGAATAATTATCGACATATTATCTGTCGGTAATATAACTGACGGATAATCTACCAAAAAGTTTGGCAAGAAGGACCCTATTTTGATCTCTCTGCCATCTTTCTTGTCATTTCTTTCCCTCATAATTTTATTTATCTCCCCACGCATATGAGAGCCACCTCGAATGCAACCGGTTCCTCATTGATGTTCACCGTCAAACTTGCATTGTTCACCCCCGCCAGTTGCTTAAAATTACTGTCTCTAGTAAGAGAAGGTCACCACCCCTGGTAAGAGAAGGTACCTTGGTGTATGCTTTTTGCTTTTGTTATGGATGTTTTCACTAGACATTTGCAAGAGAAGGAACCTTGGTGTATGCTTTTGCTTTTGTTATGGATGTTCTCACTAGACATTTGTAAAAGAATGTATCTTGGTGTATGCTTTTTGCTTTTATTATGGATGTTCTCACTAGACATTTATAAGAGAATGTATCTTGGTATATGCTTTTTTCTTTGGTTAAGGATATTCACACTAGACATTTGCAAGAGAATGTACCATGGTGTATGCTTTTTACTTTTGTTATGGATGTTCTCAATAGACATTTGCAAGAGAATGTATCTTGGTGTATGCCTTTCGCTTTAGTTATGGATGTTCCCACTAGACATTTGCAAGAGAATGTATCTTAGTGTATGCTTTTTGCTTTAGTTATGGATGTTCTCACTAGACATTTGTAAGAGAATGTACCTTGGTGTATGCTTTTTGCTTTTGTTATGGATGCTCTCAATAGACATTTGCAAGAGAATGTATCTCAGTGTATTCTTTTTTCTTTAGTTATGGATGTTCTCACTAGACATTGGCAAGAGAATTTATCTTAGTGTATGCTTTTTGCTTTAGTTATGGATATTCTCACTAGACATTTGTGAGAGAATGTACCTTGGTGCATGTTTTTTGCTGATGACATTCTTGTTGTTGATAATAATAGAGAGCGAGTTAAAGGTAAACTTGAATTATGCAGGTCAACCTTAGAGTCACCTAATTAGGAGGCACAAATTTTTTATGATTTGTTACATGATTCCCAACAACCAATATGGAAGGGGTGCACCACTCACTCAAAGTTTATTGTTGCTATTAAGTTGTTAAACATCAAGGTAGAATATAAGCTCCTTGTGAATATTTTAATCAACTCATTGGACTACTTAAGGTAACCAACCTAAATATAACATAATTCCTAAAGATTTATATCGAACTAAGAAGCTTATTTCCAAACTTAGTTTGACATACAAAAAGATAGATTGTTATGTCAATGGATGCATATTATTCTTTAAAGATGATCAATCAAAGATTATATATAGTTACTGCAGTGCACCAAGATTTAAACAAAAATCTATCACGAAAAGTAAACTGAAGAAAGTACCAGTCAGTAGGATGTTTTAAATACCCATAATTCCTAAACTATAATGGTTATATATATCCATGAGACCTACTACACATATGAGATATCATAACGAACTCATCTCACAAGAAGGTTTTAATACACATCCGTCAGAAGTAGATGCATGGAAATACTTTGATTGTACATATCCCACCTTTTCCATAGAATCAAGAAATGTGGGATTAGGATTATGAACAGAGGATTTTACTCCATTCAATCAGTATGGTTCACCTTACTCATGCTGGCCCATGATACTCACCCCATACAATCTTCCCCAGTGTTATATTTGACAACTCCTAACATATTTCTGACGCTTATCATTCTAGGGCCACATAATCCAGAAGTAAAGATCGATGTATTATTACAATCATTAATTGATGATTTAAATTTATTATTGGAAGAGGGAGTAAGTACATATGATATCTCCACCAAATAAAACTTCATTATGAGGGCAGCATTACTTTGGACAACTAGTGATATTCTTGCATATGGTTTGCTCTCAGGTTGAAACACTTTTGAAAAATTAGCTTGTCCACATTATATGGAATATACAAAGACATTCACTTTAAAGTTTGGAGGGAAGAACACTTAGTTTGACTTTCATCGCATGTTCTTACCTACAGGTCATCGTTTCAGGCGAAAAAGGATGCTTTTCTTAAAAATAAAATAGTGATGTCACAGCCTCCTCCATGATTAACTAGTAAAAAAATATTTGAAAGAATAATGTCCATGCCCATAATAGTGGATTCTCTAACATTAGCTGATTACAAATTGCCAGGTTATGCTGTCAACCACAATTGGACTAAAAAAAGTATTTTTTGGTCATTGCCATATTGGCAGACAAATATGATTAGACATAACTGGACATGATGCATATAAAGAAAGTGTTTTTGATAATATATTCAATACAGTCATGGATATCAAAGATAAATCCAAAGAGAATATAAAAGTAAGGATGGACTTAAAAGAGATTTGTAGGAGGAAAGCATTAGAATTGAAGAATGATGGAAATAGAAAATTTCTCAAACTAAAATTTCCTTTCACCTTGACTTTAGAGTAGAGACGAGCAGTTTGTGAATAGGTGAAGGCTCTACGGGTACCTGATGGATATTCTTCAAATCAATATAGATGTGTTGACATAAGAATTATGAGATTATTTGGTTTAAAAAGTCAAGACTGTCAAATCTTTATGTAATGTCTACTACCAACTACTTTTGGTTATCTGCCAGATCAAATTTTAAAGCCCTTGATCAAGCTAAGTATCTTCTTTAAGGATTTATGCTCTTCAAAACTAAATGCAGAGCTCTTGATTCATGTAGAGCAGCATATCCCTTTCATTCTATGTAAACTTGAGAAGATATTTCCTCCAACTTTTTTTGACTCTATATACCATCTACCCATACATTTACCATATGAGGCTACAGTCGTTGGACCTATTCAGTATCGATAGATGTATTCTTTTGAGAGGTATTTAAATAAACTTAAGAAGACTACTAAAAGTAAAGCACATCCTGAAGGCTTAATATCTGAAGCATATTTAATGTACGAGACAACCCAATTTTGTTCATATTACTTTGAAATAGCATCACAATCAAGCTAGAGCACTGCATCTCAAAATGTTGGTAAATTCACAAATTTATCTATATTTAATGGAAGTGGTGAACCCACAGGTGCTAGCACCGTATGCAATCTGACTGATATGGAGATGCGAGTAGCCACATTGTATACCTTGCTTAACTATAATGAAGTTGAGTCATATCTCAAGTATGTATGACTTAGGTTTCTCATAAATTTGTTTCTCATAAATATGATCTACACTTTAATGTTTATATGAGTTTTATTGATGGTTTATATATAATAGAACCAGTAGAAGTCTAATATATAGTGGAAATAGAATTCCCTAACTAATTTAAAAATATGGTACATATTTCAAATATTCATTTTAATTAAGATATCTTTAATTAGTTAATAATCATGTTAATAATATACTTTACCTAATAACTAGTACACACTAAAGGTAGTGATTTGTAGTATCATGGGTTAGTTGATCTAGCTTGGGGACCAAATAGAGTTGTGAAATGTTAACTAATTTTTTTGGTTATTGGGTATAAATAATAAAAAAAAAATTTGGTGTGAAGATAGAAAGGCAAAAAATTCTGATGTATGTGTAAGAGGTAATACCCATGTAGGTGATGATTTCGAGTACTACAAGGTATTACAAGAAATATTATATTAGGAAGATCCTAGTCATGGGAATAATTTATATCTATTCAATTATGAGTGATTCGATCTAATATATAATAGAGGTACAAGAATACATCCGCTTTATAGTATAACTAATGTTAAGCGGGGTAGGAGATATTCAAAGTTTGACTCATTCATCATTGCTAGCTAAGCAAGTCAAGTTTATTTTACTAACTATCATATTAGATTACGAGGCAAATAAGATTGGCTTGTAGTTATGAAGACTAAACCAAAGGGAGTTATTGAGAAAACCACATCAATACCACCAGTACATTAAGAAGAGTTTATGTCAAACTTAAAAGATCTTGTTAACAATGTGGATGATCAAATTATGACTAATGAGAGTGAGTTGCATTTAGATAAAGTAATTTAAACATAGAGGAAAGTCATGAGGAATCTGATAGTGATGTAGATGTTTCATCATATGAAAGTGAATCAAAATAAGGTAAATGATTTTTGACAATCAATTATGAATAAACAATTTATAGTAATAATATGATATATATTTAATTTTTGTTGCACTTCATTTATTTTATTATTATACAATTTTATATTTAATTTTTGTTATAATTTTTATTGCTAATATTTTTTAATTTTTTTATGCAGATGGCTTCACGTGATGACCATCACGGAGGATTGACAAAGAATATATTTTGTGAGCACAACAAGAAGATGACCATTAGCCCACCCAGTAGATCTGTACGTATTGAGGGCACCTCTTCATCTCAGCCTGCTACCCAAAGTCAGCCTAGCCTACCTTTACCTACTCCTACATCGAGTAGCTCATAATTCTACTCACCAGACCCTCACTTTTCTTTGCCATATGTCACACAAGTACTCCCTTCTACCCTTACTACCCACCACCACCTTCTCATTGTGGCCCTCCTACATATCCATATTCACCATATGTCCAACCATACTAACCCCCACCACTCCCTCAGCCTACTACAGGTGGACTTTCCACCCTAGCTATAGCAGAGAGGCGACAGGGGGTCACATGTTGATTGAACCTGACGGTGAAACGTATATACTAATTATATTTCAAATATGCAAATAAAATTGAATAAATTTTTTTGACACCTAACATATTTCTTGCAGGTTTCATCCATCAAAATAACTAACTCATAAAATACAGGGCATAATATGAAGCAGGTATGATGCTCCTTATGTTTCTTGGAATAAAGTTCCAAAAGAAGTGCAAGAAATGTGGTTTAGAGAGTTTAAGCTTAATTATTATATAAATATATTCTATATTATATCTTTTCTACATAAGCTAACAAAAATATATATTCTATATTACATGTTTTTAAATGTAGAAAGATTTTTGTTGGCTGCCACAACACAATGATAAAATCAAAAAGAATTTTGAGAAGCATGGATCGACTCGCATATGAGGAGTATTTACAAATATTAGAAAGTCAGGGGAGTGACCACTC
Source organism: Dendrobium chrysotoxum (assembly GCA_019925795.1). Lineage (NCBI taxonomy): Eukaryota > Viridiplantae > Streptophyta > Magnoliopsida > Asparagales > Orchidaceae > Dendrobium > Dendrobium chrysotoxum. The sequence continues at coordinate 53,454,007 of CM034315.1, forward strand.
TGAATTGGTGAGAGTTTATGAGCTGAGTTGAATAGTGTTTTGGTTAGCCTAGAGTATAGTAGAAGGAGGGACCATAATAGACAGAACAGAGCTTCTGATGTTGGGGGCATAGGTAGTTCCTTTCAAATTGGGGGTTCTATTTCACATATTGAGCAGAAATGATGTTTGATAAGGAATTTTTAATGATTTTAATAATTTACTTTAAAATGAATATTAATATATGTCTGTTATAGAAAGAGGTGCTGAGTAGAGAGCCGGCCCCTATTGAATTACATAGTCATACCCTTAAGCAGAAGGAGGACCAACAATGGGTTGATGAGCGAGCGAGGAGAGCCTATGTAAGTATATAAGTTTAATATTTTTTATGTCATCTCTAAATTGCTTAAATTTTTATTATCTTTTATAGGAGGAGTATACATAGCTTAGAGAGAGCCAGTTATAGCAGGCAAAGGTTCTTTTGATAGATTAGTAGAATATTCTGAGTACCACACTTGGTCATAAGTAGTAGGAGGAATGCAACATGGTAGAGTATATAGTTTAGGCTCACAAGCCTATGCATATTAGAGGCAGACATCTAGTGGCTCCAGCTTCTTAGCAAATACCCAAGAGTCTTTATATAGCCAATAGGTAGCTACCCTTACAGTCGAGCTTGAGAAGGTCAGGAAAGCACAAGTTGATTGGCAGATACAGATGTAGTAGCAGATGGAAATGTAATAGTAGATGTAGATATATCAAACTCAATTGTTAAAAGAAATGCAAAAGATAAGGGAGCAGTTCAGTGGGAAAAGTACAGCTATAATAGAAGAGGAGACTGATTCAGAGTAGATGTTGTTTATTTTATTCTGGACATCTGTAATTATGTGTTTTTGGAAATATGTACTTATTTATTTATTGGACATCTGCACTTATTTATTATTGGATATTTGTTGATGATAATCTTTTTGTCTTTATTATTATTTATATGTATATGTTCAATATTTGGTGTTTTTCTTGATTAGAGGCGGATGTTTGAATGTATATAGTATTGGATCTTTTAGTATGCAAGTTGTATTATAGAAATCAGTTTCATAAGCCAGGAGGGTTTTTTTTGTTTATGCTACAAGTTTTCGATGAATTTTTTCTCAGAAACATCATCGGTAATACAATACGACGAAAATGAACTGGTGCTTCCGGCATAGATTTAGGCTTGAATTTTTAGCTGAAATGATGCCGGTAATATCCATCGATAATAGTGCGATGGACTAAGGTGACAGATTATCTGCCAGTATTTCTGGCATACATTTTCTACCAAAAATACTGATAAATTAAATGCTAGAATTTGGTGCGGAATAATGATGTTTTACCATCATTTTTTCCATTGGCATTCCATTGGAAACGTCTTTGAAAACTTCTCTAGCAAAAAACATTCACCCGTTTACATTTTCCAACGTGCAAATTACCATCAGATCAATTTTAATTAGAAATTCATAAGAAAAAGGGCTTTTTCGACGGATTGCTATTGTTACCGGTTGATTTTTTCCGCTGGTAACAGGGAATTTTCCTGTAGTGGTTATATTTTAACAATATGTTTAATGTGTAATCTTCTACTTGTTATAATTCTATCTCTTATCTTCTTAATGAATGGTTCATTCCTACTAAAGATCATATCAGGAACACTTTACCTATCATTATTTATTGGTTTTTATGGAGATGTAGAAATGAGTCTAAGCATGTGGGGATTAAGATGAATGCTTATGGTATTATTTTTAAAATTAAGGATAACATTTTATAGTTATTTATGGCTAATCTATTGAATGGAGATTCTTTTAAAGGCTTTCATTATGTTGCTTCTGAGTTTGGTTTGACTATTCAATCAACTTCTTCTATTATCAATAACAGAGTTATTAATTACAGAAAGCATTTGGAGGTTTGCTTTAAGCTTAATACTGATGGGTCGATGAACAACTTGAATGCTGGTTATGGTGGTATTATTAGGTATTTTAATGGCCATGTTATTGCTTCCTTTGTAGGTCCTAGTAATGCTAATACTACTATTAAAGATGAAATTGAAGCTCTTCTTTTCGGTCTTCAATTGTGTATTTAATTAGGTATCACTAAAGTTTGGATTGAAAGGGATGCTATGCTTTTGATTCATTATATTATGGGGGATTCAATTTCTAATCCAGCAATTTTTTACATGTCAAGAGATATTAAGCATTGGCTTTCTTGTTTAACTTTCACTATTTCTCATATTTTGAGGGAATGTAATACTGTTGCTGATTCCTATGCTAAATTTGGGTGTAATTTGAAATTACTGAGCATTCTTTACCTAGGGAGCCTAAAGGGTTGGTTAGATTGGGCCGATCTGGCCTACCTTATGTTTGTTTAAACTAATGTCTGTTCTTTATGGGCAATGCTGTTTTGGTGTTCTGAAGCTCTTGGTACTGGGGTTTTTTTTTCTGTTGGTTGATGGGTTTTGGCCTACTGTTTCTTAATTTATTATTCCCTATTTTTATTTTTTGCTCGAATCATTATTCTTTTTTGACATCCCTTCTATTGTTTCTACTGGCTTTTACATGGTTGATGCTTTTTATGGCGAGGGTTTTGGTATTATGGTGCAACTGAGTTGTTTGGAGTTGATCAAGCTATTATGTTTTTTTTTTGGTGTTTTGCTTTGGTTTTGGGCTGGTTTTAGCATTTTGTGGTCTAGCAATGATTGTAATTTCCTGGATAATAATTTTGGCACTTTTGATGCTCATCTTCTGATCCTCTCATACTTTGAGGGCTATGTGGTTGGGTTGAAAGTTTTTGCTCAGGATGGTTACTATCTATGCAGGAATGGTGCCTGGTATTTATTTCATGGAATGATTCTTGTATCAATTTGAACTCTCAAGAGTTTTTCGTTATTCTTATAAGCATATTTGGGTTTTTGAATCATTCTGAGGATTGTTCTTTTACTAGGTTTATGGTTAGTTAGACCTATGCTCTCAACTTATTTGTCTAGTTTCTTGTAGGATGTGAGTCCTCTGGGTTTATTACCTTATTTAGTGGGTGTTTGCTCTATCTATATTAGGGATGGATTAGATTTGAGCATAAGGTGATTTTCATTGGTTATAATTATCCTTATACTTCTATCCTGAGCCATTTTATTTTATGGATTGGGACCCTTATTTCTAGTACCATTAACTGCAAGTGAAGCTGTCATTTTTTTACTGATTGTTATTTATTATTACCATTTGTTTGGTTCTATCTGGCCTGAGCATTATTCTCTATTTATGGAGGTGGTCTTTCACTTATCCATTCTTTCTATATTTGTTTTATGGCTGCTCTTAATATGTTGTTTCTTGGGTTATTTCCCCTGTGTTTTACCTGGGCATCTGTTCTGGGGACTCAGCTTTTGCCTGATCCAACCTTGTTATTTGATTTACTATCATCTTTATTGAATGTTAACCCCTATTTTATTTGGAGGGATTTATTTATTGATATGATTCCCATCTTCACTAAATTAAATCACCCTGCTTATTTTATTATTATGTTTAGTAGATGTTGTCCCAGGAGTGGAGTTATGGGTATTTTTTTATTTAACTCTTCTTGCTATATTTACCTTATCTGGTTTAATGTTTCCTTACTATTTTTTCTTTGTTTTGAGGCTTTCAGTACTGATTATGTGGGCCTTCTGCATATTTTGGATGGTCGTTATGTCTGGGGTGTTGTTGGGTTATCGTTGGGCTCTAGCTTTCTATGTAAGTTTCTTGCGGAGCTGATGCATTTCCATGAAAGGTTGTTTATGCTAGATGGTGGCAGGTTTATACTGTATTGTGATCATGATAGTTTGTACATTCCTAATCTTGGTTACTATTATTTTCTAAGTAGATGTTGGTCCTGTTGCATTGTGTTTCCTATGCTATACTCGAGAGGTTTTTGTAGGTTTTATCTTATTTCCTTTGGTGTTGTCTTTCATTTTATGTGGAAGTCTTGGTGTGTCATTATAATTTGCACTTACAGGTGGCACATGGCTCATTTCTTATTAATTTTCCATTCACAAATATCATTCTAATTTTGAATTTCTCATTTTATAATATCATTTCTATATCGTTCTATGCAATATTTTGTTTTGCAGCCTCCACTTTTTGCAGGTGTTTTGGCTTGTGATTTTTTCTCACAAGTTAACCAATTTTTATAGGAAGACTGTGCCTAATGCTATTATCAAGATCTTTCTTTCTTGGGTGCTGGCTTCTGGCCGCCCTAGAATGTTATTAGGGTATTATGTATTTTTGCTTAGAGGGGACCTTTGGCTCATAAATTTTCTTTATACTTTTTTGTAGCTCGTTAGAGCAACTGTGAGTTGAAGGTCCCGCTTAAGAACCTTGTAATCTACTTTTTTTATTAGTGCGTAGGCCCCTCAGTGAGTTTTAACCAAAAAAACATTACGGTGAGTTTATATTTATGTGAGAGTTAGAATTACACAAATTTTACCAAAATCTAATCAACAGAGTGTCCAAATTAAATCATCAAATGTATAGATGCATTTTTATTTGATGATTGATTGTTACACATAACAAGGCTTTGATGAACCAAATTTTAGTAGGATCTAAGCACAAATTTTCATGAACCAAAGTTTAAATAAAAATGTAATTAATGGGCAGCCCAAGCTCATAAGGATATTAGCTTTGCCATAAGATTTGTGACATAAACCAACAAAGGTTATTACTATTCAAATTAAATAACCAATAATTAATTAGTAATAAAGCACTTATACATTGAAGCTTTTATACTCTTGTTCTTGATTCCTCTTAGGAAGGCAAAGGTGTATTGGATTGGAAAGCTTATAGACTAAAATACTTAGCCAAAATGTAAGGAATCAATGCAACCTATCTACCACATTTTTTGGAGGATTAGTAGTATTACAAATATGTGCCTAGGACTTGTTAATCAATAATTTCTAGCACTAGGAGTTACCGAGCGCTATGTTCTTTATAATCTTAAAATAAACAACTTCAACAATCAAAACACCCATAAAATAAATTTAATGTTTATAAAAATTAAAACTTAACTTTGAACCAAACTTCCGTTACCATAAACAAATAAATTCAAATGTAGATAATTTCAAAAAAATAAAGCCTAGGATCTATCCATGTCACACCCCTCTATATAGAAGCTTTAAATGGTTTGCTAGGACAACTAACTTTAGGCTATACTAGCTAGTGGTTTGGTTTGCTTTGCTTTGAGTGCCTTTCTAAGAGGGTACTCATCTTTGTATAATTTACATTCGATAATCTTGATGTCATATTCATATTTCTATTGGTGTATAGTTGGAGTAGTCTCTTAGGCCATTTTATGTTTACTTGTATACACTCACATATCATTTTTGCATGTGCCGTCTTATAAACCACTCTTTTATATTCTAGCAAAGTAGAATGTACCTAGGCAATGTTGTAAGTGTAAATGTAAAGGGAATGATATAAATATAAATTTTTTAAATACTTATATAGCTAGATTGAGTTGTATAATATTGTGAGTTGTAAAAGAATTAAAAATTATTATTTGTATACATTTGTAGGTTTCAAAAATATATGATTCTTCTTCCTTTGAAGATCATTATCTTTTGGAATTCTATCAAATATCCAAAAGCTAGAAGTTTGAAAACAAAAATAAATAATCATACTCAAATCTAAATTTATATAGGAAAAAAAAATTCAAGTGTAGTGATGGTGGAGCCTGGCCACCATTGCTTTACAGTAGACCCCAGTGTCGTACTCTAAGAAATTATCAATGAATAATAGCTTTAATTTATACATTATTGTTCATGTATTATTTTATTGTTCGATCACATATATATTCTAGATCATTGATTATAATCTCTTGTGAATTATAATTCCTTGATTCCTAGGATAAAGTTATCTAATCTTGTACTCACATGGCGATTAATTAGGAATAGGATTGTTAGCTAGCAGTTCACTATAGGTATGTGCAAGTCTAGATTATACACACACTTCAATCCCTATATACTCTTTTTGCTTCAAAAATCTAAATCTAAAGTCTAAATCTAAACTTCAAATTAAAATTGAAATAAGCAATTTAATGCTTGTATACTAAAAGCTTAAAAACTCAAGCCTTTCTTTAAATCTATATGAATTTTAAAACTTTAGTCTTCACTTTAATCGAGATTATTCTCTTTAAAGATGTAATTACCTATATGGGCTTGTCCTTATGGAAAATCTAGAACACAGTAATAAAAAACTCATATCATAGTTTCTTTCTAAGGCAGGGGAATAATTTGTTGGCAAAAACTTAGCTTTAAATATTAGTTTAGTTTCATGATCAAAATAATAGGTGAATATTTTTTTTATCCTTCAAGATGAATTGAATATTCCTTATGTTTTATTTGGTTGTAAAAATAAATACATTGACCTAGTTTCATAATCAAAATCATAAGTAAATATTATTCTTATTCTTCAAGATGAATTAAGTATTTCTAATGCTACATTTGATTTTGCAAATACATTGTGTTTCTCTTTTCAAATTAATAGTGAAACGTTAGTCTATCCTTCGGGATGGAAAATGTTAATCTATTTATATTTGACTAATAAAACATTTTTTAAAAGTAAAAATTTCCCCATAGATTCTTCTAATGAGTTTGCTGGGGATAGACTTCTCCCTCCAGCATTAGTGAAGATTAAACTTTTTAAATATATAAAAAATTATTTAAATGCTTTGGATATCAAATTTCATGTATATGTATATCATTTAAATTTATAGCCAAGCATTTTTGCATTTTTTAATTTGTTGACTTATGTATACATGTTTACTCTTATAAATAAGTAATCCCATGATTACTTGGTTTCAACCTAAAAAATAAACGGACTAGGTCAACAAGAATACTTTATAAGTCCTAGGTCAGGTAGGGTTGTGCCCATGTATAGTCTCGTACTTTTACATGTTTATTTAACTTCAATTTTTGTACATACATGTGTAATCATATAAACATTTAAACACATGGTTTCTTGGTTTCATTCTAAAAACCAAGTGGACTAGGCCAACAAGAAAACTGATTCGGTCCAAGGTCAGGTAGCATTTCTGCTTATGTATATTCTTACATTTTTACATTTTATTATGATGTCAATTTTGTATATATATGTTTATTCATATAGACTTATAAACACCTAGTTTCTTTGTTTTGTCCTAAAAACCAAGCAGTCTAGGACAATCGAAATACTAAATTTGCCCAAGTCACGTAGGGGATTTGCCCATATTTTTGTCTTACATTTTTGTATATTTATTTAAATTTTATTATTATATATACAAGTTTATTCACATAAACATGTAAACCCATGGTTACTTTATTTTTTCCTAAAAACCGAGCACGCTAGGCCAACTAGAATACTAATTTAATTCTAGGTCAGGTAATAGTTCTTAACATGTATAGTCTTGCATTTTTACAAATTTATTTAGATTTCTATTTTTTAATTACATTAACATTTAAACCCATGGTTACATGGTTTCATCTAATAAACCAAGCAGACTAGGCCACTGAAATACTGACTTAATGGTAGGTTAAGTAGGGTTTATGCCCATGTATAGTCTTGCCTTTTTAGATTTTTATTTAAATTTTTGTCTTGTATAAACATATTTTTTTCACATAAACATCTAAACCTATGGTTACTTTGTTTCAGCCTAAAAACTAGCAGGACTAGGCTAATCAAAATATTGAATTGGTCCTAGGTCAGTTAAGATTGTTTCCCATTTGAAATCTAATATGTGTCTATAACTTTCAGTCTTTAGATTGTAAATCTTAAGTTGTCTTCGCTCTTTTGTACAGACTTTTGATTGAATTTATTTTCTAAATCAAAATGGAAATCTTTCACTAAATTAATTATCTAAAGCTAAATCCAAATTTTGCCGCTGAGTTCATTGTTTAAATCTAAATCTAAATCTAAATCATGTCAAATCTCAATCATCCCTTCCAATTTAAAGTCATTTAGATTGGAGTCATTATTAAATCATTGAAATCAAACACAAATTGCAACATTAATCACTTCTCTAGTCTATGTTTTCATATACTAGGTCCATATTCAAAATCATTGAAAAAAAATTAAACTCAAAAAGTTATGATTCACTTCAGTTTAATCATATCGTAGGGCTTCAATAAAATTTACTCAGTATATTCTTCAAATTTATATCTTGCCTTAAGGCCAGTGAACTTTGGAGATGAATTCATAATTTTTGTCAATTATAGAAAGATGTTTAGCAAGTTAATCTTCTCCTTCAACAACAATATTATCATGACTATCAAGCAGGCCTCATCTTCTGAGGGTACTTTGATTTAGTTTAGATCAATCATTAATGTTCAGTTAAACTTCTTTGGACCACAAGCTGAAGTGGTCAAAATTGAATTCATTCTGTTTATGTTTGAGCAATCTCTTCCTGCTAAAATTATACTTGAAGGTAGGTCTGTATCATCTCCATTAGTTATTAAACCTTCAGAATTTTCTTAACTCACTTTCCCAATACTATCTCCTGATTAGAAGGGAAAGTCTATAATTTATTAACTTCCTTCTATGGGAAAATTTGAGATGGGGTCATCATCCACCACCACAGAGTTGATTAAGTCTAAACGAAGGATTAAGAATCACCTTCTGAGGTGTAGAGCTTAGAAGGTAAAGATGTTTGAAGAGAACAGTCTGATGAATAGCATAGTTGAGGCAGCCATGCTGAAATCACCTTAACTAATATTTTAAGATTTTGAAATTTATTCAACTCTCCAATGAAAAGTCCAAATAAATTCCATCCTCTTTCTTTCACTGTTGGAGAGAAAATTTTTCTTTAAATAGCAAACTTTTCCCATCCTACCATACCCAAAGCTCTTATTGTAGTCTCTCTATCCTAAGAAAGTGAAAGTTCAAAATTTTATTTGATGGATTTGTTTGGAACTATGCAAACAATTATGGGCAATCAAAGCTAGAGTTTCTAAAGTCAATTAAGGGGGTAATATCTACCAAAGCTAAGATAGAATTGTGTAGAGAAAGAGTTGTTCTTCTATCTGAGAAAAGAAGAATACAAGTAAGGGATTTGAGATCTATGAAGTAATCAATGATATCCAATCATAGAAGAGAGAAAAGGGGACTCTCTAAATCTAGTCATAAGTTTATTCTTATCAATGATCCAAGTAGAAAGTTGTAAACTCTTAAAGGTATAATCTAGACCTGCCTCCAAACTATTCAGTTGAAAAGTGAAGTGAGTAAGGTCTCTTGCTAGTCCTTGGCTCATCAATTGCTAAGAATTGAATAACAAAATTTTAATGGGATTCAATTATCTTCTCATTCTGATATGAAAATACATAAACAAACAAATCGGTCAGAATCATTATCTAATGAGAAAAGAGTTTGGCAGCCAGAAATACTTGCCACTTTTACTGCACTTATCATTAATAAATAATATTTATTCCATGAAAGGAGAAAGAAAATAAAAAATCAAGTAGATTCATCCTCCAGAAAGAGGTATATTTTAATTGACCCACACAATATGTTAGGAAAATCTATAGAAGAGATGATGAATTATCTGAAATATAGTATAAATAAAATAGATGATGAAGAAGCTAATGAGATAGTAGCACTAAATTTTCTAAATGTGGAGGTGAAAGAAAATCTATTCATGGTGGATATATGATCCTCAATTCAAAAAGATAAGATACAAATAAAAGTAAATCAAATAGATATTAAAAATGAAGAAGAAGAAAAAGAAGATGGTGAAGAATATATTCCAAATCTGACTAGAAGTATTTTAGATCACCTAATTCAGAGCGAAGAGAAGATAACTCAAATAAAAAGCAAAATTGATGAATTAAAGGCTACTATAGCCACTTCGCAAAGTAAAGATGTCCCTTTTACCAAAGCTTTGATAGATTAAATTTTATTCAAGTATTTATAGTATTACATTAAACAAAAAGGGTTAGCAAAAGAAAACAGGTCTAACCATAGATATCAAGCAAATGATATAATAACAAGTTAAAGAGATCTAGCATAATCTAAGGGTACCTAGTCTATTCTATGGGGTAGAACCTACATAAAATAATATTGCTTGGTTCCGTATCCCAAAGGATTCATTCCTCCTTCATTCATAAACTTTGATGGAACTGGGGATCCTAAGGAAAAGCAAGTACATTTTTGGTGCTATTGTTGCAATGCAGGAGGAACTGATGCTTAACCATTCTAGTAATTTGTAAGCAGTCTATCAGGTATACCAATTGAATGGTATGCTGAAATACCCAATGGGTAGTGCACACCATTGCAGAATTAAAGCAGATGTTCACAAAAAGGTTTGTTGGAGAACTTCACCATGTCACAGTAGGGGAGGTAGTCGAAAGGCAAAAATCTTACGAAAGTCTAGTTGACTATATCTAAACATGGAGAAACATCAATATGACATGAGAACCTTAACTTTGGAACAAGCATGATATAGATATTCACTTAAATAATATCCATGGTCCAATTACTTTATTGATAAAAAACACTATCAAACTTTTGAGATGTTATTGAGTAATGCCTCTAACATTTAAGAGGAAATGTCTAAATTGACTTTCTTAAAACATAATTCTCTTATCAAAATAAAAAAAGTAAAACCTCAAAAGGTGTTAAAGAAGAAGTATGGGTCAGTGTCTTTGGTTGATAAAGGAACAATAACTAACGCAGGTTTACGTAGAAAATCTAAATCATCCTCCTTAATTTTAATAGTATAATGGATAAGTAATTCAGATCTTAGCCTTAAATAACTCTAGAGGAAAATATGCTAAGGTTTGAGGCACTAAAAAATAAGAGCTACTCATTCAAAAGGGAAGCTATCAAAAGAATCCTTACAAGCCTCCTAAATATTTAAATATAAATTGCCTAAGCCTAAGAAGCTAGACGATGTGGGAAAAGTTGGGAAACCCAATTATACCCATATCATCAAATGAAAACTCATGAGATCGAAGACTATGTAACCTTCAAAGAATGGATGGAAAGTGATATCAAAGATGGATCAGTTATAATACCCATGGAGTATTCAGCTGATTTTGATTAATGAACAACTAAATGCGTGACTTGTGAGCCTTCTATGCCTATCTCAAATTTAAATTTGATGATGATTGAGATATAAGTTTGTCCCAATATTCTAAAAAAAAATTAAATAAACTTTATCAATCATCTACTCAGGTATGTCCAGAAGTGTAGAGTCATATTTAGGTTGATCTTGTAGCTTCTGAAGAGGAAGTCCAAAATAAAGTTCTAATTAAAGAACTTAAGAAGATGTCAACCAGTCCAGCTTTAACAACTCGAAAAGAGAACCCTAAATAAAAGCATCAATGTAAATAGTAAAGTTATAGTTTCTTCAAATGGAAAAGTGAAAGCTCTTATACGCCTTATATTACATGATTTCTATTATATCCCTCTAGAGGATAAGACAGTAACATAGAATAATTGAGAGTATATTTTATCTTTATATAATGATGATGAAATAATATTAACATAAATAATGCAACAAAAAAATATTTTTGTAGTAACTAAAATAATCATGGATGAGTTGAATGAATCTCTTTAATATTTTTTTGATAATTATTACCCTATCCTCGATGTATAGGGTGATCCTACTTGTATAGAAATTGAGATGTTTAATTTTGATAATTCATTAGGTAAAGTTTTAAAAGTGAATCGTAATTTAGAATTAAATGAATCCAATATCTCTTGCCCTAAAGAGATAGTTTAAGTAAACATGTGTAGTGGTAAAGTGTTACCGCATTAGAATATATAACCATTAAAAGAAAATTGATTGCTAACAATCTAGAGGCTTCAACATCGACTCAACAAGATCCATATTCTACTAATTGTGATAATCCTAAGTGGATTATAATACCCTAGCTCATCTCAAAAATTGCCTACAAAATTGATTATCTATGATGCTTTGGTTCTTTCTAATGAAATAAGAGAGGCTTCGATTAAAGCTTTACTCAATCCAGAGATTTGTATGCCATCATTAGCATCAATGTAATCTGAAGAAACATTGAGTAGCAAAGGAATTATAGAAATCACCTTTTTTAAAGTTATTTTTCTTTTGGTAATTACATATTACAATCATTCATTAAATATCTTTGTGAATATATATAATTTTAAATTATCACATGTTCATGTTGATTTGGGTCTATTGGTTAACATTATGACTTGTAGTATTCTCACATATTAGAAAGCAGATACCCACAAACTCAGCTTTAATAAAATGATGCTAAGGATTCAACAAAAAAAGAAGAGAAAGCCTTAGGTTTGATAACCCTTCTCTAAGTAATAGGAAATTTAAAAATCGATGCCAAATTTCATATAATAGATTCTCAAACTTCTTTTAATACTCTCTTAGGTATACCATGGCACCATGAGTATATAATGGTGCCTTTCACGCGTAATCAGTATATTAAATGGTGTCACAAAAGAGTAGAGTGATGTATTAAAGGTGACCTACAACCACTTTAAATTCATAAAGTCAGTATATATGAAGATGCTTCATACTATCTACCTAAGAAGTATACTATCTTCTATAAAATCTTTAAACTATCTAAAATAGAAGGTAATGAAATTATATATAAAAAAAAAAAGAAAAGCATTTCAATCTTAAACGCAATGTTCATTGGTCATTTACTCCTCCTTTCAGAAAGAGGTGGTAACATGACTCAATGTTCTGGAGAAAAAGGTCAAGGATGGAAAAGTTAAATAGTAAAAGAAAATGAAAAACAAAATAAATAAATAAAGGTGCTTATAATATATATCAATATGGAATCTTGTTCAGAGGATGAATCATTTATGATTGAGAAAAATCAACAAGCTATAGAATATAGGAACTATACAAAGTAGCCAAAGTTTGAAATCTCTATAAAAGCTAATAGCGACAAAGAAAGGGTCCAAATAACTAGGGATGATAATTCAAATATAGTAATTATAAAGAGATTAAAGTAGTACATGAAAAATGTTACCTTAACACCACTCTCCTAGAATGATGTGAAAATGTTAGAGGTGAAAGCCTTTCTTCCTTTACACATAGATACCAAAGCCAAAGCATTTATGCCTTCTACCAACAAACTATAGAAACTTGTGTAATCATTGATGATCCATCTACAGATGTGATAATAAAGCTTTTTATTCACTAGTACTCAAACTCCATAAATAACTTTGGTAATCAAGGTTTAACACTATTAAATTGTACTAGATGTGAAGCCCAACATTTCGAATACCTATGGAGTACAAAACACCATAAATAGGAATTTATAATTTGTGTTAACTTTGCTACTCTATATTCATTCGATGATAAGGAATATTAATTATTCAAAACCAATAATCTAGAGTTTGATAGTTTTTTTGTTGTGAATGTTAAAGCTATTAACAAACTCTACTTAGAAACCTTAGATTATATGGATGACTCTCAAGCTAAGGATGCACCTCTAGAACTTGAAGAGGAGACTAAATGTATAATTAATAATCTAAAAGAATAAATCTAAGTAATGAAGAAGATCCTCATCCAATTTTCATAAGTTCTTTATTAAATGAGAATGAGTAAAATAAAATTATCGAGTTATTCAAAGAATTCAAAGAGTATTTTGTTTAGAGTTATGAAGAGATGCCCATATTATCTCTATACATAGTAATTCAAATTTAGAAATTCAATCAAAATTGGTTCTAGTCAAACAAGCGCCTAGATGGTTGTGATTTGATGATGAATAGTAAGTAGTGGCTGAAGTCAACAAATTAATTATTGATGGCTTTATCAGTGAAGAGAAATATCTAACCTGGTAAGCTATTGTTATCCGACTCAAGAAAAAAATAGTCAAATTTATGTTTGCGTTAACTTTAGAGATCTAAATAAAGCTTGTCTTAAAGATGAGTTTTTATTTCATTTAAAGGTTACTTCCAATCACTACCACCACCACCTAATTAGGGGCCATCCTACATTAGGATTTTTGTGTTGTGCTTTATGTTATTTTCTATATTTTTTTTTTGTTATGTAGTTTCTTTTTTTGTCTATGCTTGGTCCTCTATTTTGGTGATGTTAAACTGGGGATTAGTAAATAGTTTTTTGTATGTTTGTTTATCTTTTTTAAATAGTTCACCTTGTGCATTTTCTATTTACAATGTAATTATTTATTTATTTTTTCTTTTAACATTAAATTAAAAAAACTTTTAAATTAAAAAAATTAATCTTACCCTTATTTTTAAATCTATCACCTAGTAAGGAGGAGATTATGAGTATAACACTTACTTGACATTTCAACCAAAAATATTTATCATAGAAAAGGAGGAGATTATTACAATATGGGATCCCTAGCTTATGTTTTTGATGGTAATAAACATTGTTGATTGAAATATTTACTTCCCCTAGCATATATATTGGATATTGTTTCTCTTTGGGTACTAACTTTTTAGGTACATCATATACCGCTCAAGATTGTTCAAGAAGTTTGGGTAGAATAGAATGTCTTTCAAAAGAATCTATATTTTTCATTTTCCTTTATTTTAATATTTCTTAGGTGTGGCCTTATAAGGGTGTATGCAAAATTGGCGATAATGCACACACACAAGGGAGTAAGAAAAATTGAGCTAAATTATTTTGAACTAATCTTACCGTATAATTATGATCATCATGTAAGATTAGTTATACGATAGAATATGGTTAACAGCTTATTATGTCATTAATACTAATGAATTAATCATATTGTATATTATATATCATACTATATAAATTGCTTCCCTCAGTAACCCTAGCTGCTAGATAATTTAGGTATTTTTAAAATTATATTTTGAACTAATCATGCAGTACGATCCTAATTATTTTGTATGATATTTGAAATCTTACTTAGATTATCACTCATTATTAGTCAATTAAATTAAAGTTTAATAAATATGGCTAATCATACTATATGATGAAGATTTTACTATACAATTGATAGATATAAAATCCAATCATCCGAAAGATTATATTAGACGAAAACCTTAATTTTTAAACTAATCATATAGTACGATGTCTATCATACTTTACAAATGATTGATATTTGAACTAAGCATACTGCATGATGTTAATTATATAGGATAATCGACATAGATGATTTTCAATAGTCCAAGTAATAGTCCTGAATGAACAAAGTGAAATTGAATTAATTGTATCGTTTAAACTTACGATCATACTATCCAATAAGTATGTTAAATTTTAACAATTCATATGAACAATTATTCCATCGTACTGGACAAACATATATTTTTAAACTAATTGTACTATATGAACCATGATCATACTGCACGAATAGAGATGGCGTAATTAGAAATTTAAGGTTTTTTAAAGCCTTATACCTAAGTAACTCCATGAAGTCTTTGAAAAAAGACTTTTGGCTATTGAAGTAACTCTGAGAGAAAATTCTTGAGAGAGCTTTGGGCATCGAGAGCAAAATGGTGAGGTTTTTCATGAGGGAGAAGGAGTGTGAGGGGTGTTCACATGGATACTCCAAGCATGGCTGCAGTTGATTCCTCTAGTAGCCTTGGTGAGATCTAGGAGTTTCTCTTGGGAGAGAAGCTTCAAAGTCAGGATCTAGGGTTCTCTACCTTTATCAAGAAGGTGAAAAAGGATTGACGGTACTCTTCTATCTCCTAGAAGGTGAGAAAGATTTTACGGGTACTCTGCCATCACAAGGAGAGTGAAAAGGATTGAAGGTTCAACACCTTTGTTTCTCCGCTGCTTTGAATTTGTTATAAGTGATTTTCGTAAGTGCATATTAGCCTTGTTGTGGGGGCACAAGGAGAGTACCTATAGTTTCAGTGCAACACCTGAAGAGGCGGACTTTGAAGAGTGGATATAGTTCAAGGTTGACTGAACCATTATAAAATTTTTGGTGTGCTCTTTTTGATTTTTCTTTTCTGTACTTTTAATTTCTGCTCTTTAAATTTCTTGCACTAATTTTATTTCTCATTGCAAATTACAGATAGTTTAATTTGTGTTAGCAGGTAACATTATATTTTGTTCGATTTATTTGTGCTTCAAAATTTAATTAAAAAATTATTATTATCAAGTTGAAGTTGCTTCTGCTTGTGTTAGTTACACATCAAGATTTTTTTTGGTTGTTATTTTGCATAAAATAAAAAGAAGGCTTTTTGTTGTAGTATTTTTTAAATTCACCCCCTTGGTGCACCTAAGGATAGTTCAACAAGGTCTTACAACCCCCCCAAACTTTCAAGTGGTACCAGAGAAGTTCTTGGAATTCATGATTTTAAAATCCCCAAGTAAAGATCTTATAATATTGCGGAGGTATTCTATAACCCAACCACCTTTGTTCAAAAATACCTTTTAATTTTTGTTAAATTTTCATGTCTAAATTTTTGTTGTATCTTGATTTTATAATCTAGTATATGATTCTTCAAACTGGTTATTCACTTCCATCTCAAATATTTAATAGAGTCAAAACTAATGTCATGTTTATTGAATGGAGTCATAAGGATAGAGAGCTTGCACAATTGAAAGAAAATGTTTGAATTATTTTTTTTGTGCTTTTGAAATTTGAAGATTATATGAGAGAGTCTATATGTACTATGGAAAAAGGAAATATAGGATCGACTGTGTGTCAAATATAAGGAAACTAGTACTATTAAATATTGAAAATTCTACTGCATGACTATAAACTATTTTGCATGAAACCTAGTGAGACTAGGTCTAAAATGTATACTAGATTCACTCAGATAGTGACATCCCTGCGTGCATTAGAAAGAGAACTATCTAATTCTTAAAAAGTTAACAAGATCTTACATTACCGAACTACTGCTTATGATGCTAGGGTCACTGTAATTTTTGAATCCAACTATTTAAATGTGTATTTGATTGATAACTTGCTTCACTTTCTCATTGCCTATGAACAATGTGTGAGTCAAATATTACTTGCTGTAAGTGACATGAAAAAGGAAAAGGTAGTGGCCTTGAAAGCCATTAACTCGGATAGTGCCAGTTGTGTAGCTGAGGATGATGATGACATCATGTTGATGACTCGTTAGTTCAAAAATTTCCTGTAAAGAAAGCAGAAGCTTCATCATCAATAATGGAGCAAAGGAAAAAATAAATATTTTAGATTATCATTATATACAATGTTCTTTTAATTCAGGAAACCATGCAACCTACAAACTAAATACCGTAACCTAAAAAGTCACTCAATCAAGAAGAAGGGTGAAGAGAAGGAAATGTTTAAAAAGAGGAAGCAACAGACACAAAAAGTATTTTGAGCTAACTCTACCTTAGAATCATTTGAACAGGAAGCAGAGGAGGAGGTAACAAATCTATATCTCATGGCTAATGATAATCTTGATGAGTCAAATCAAGATAGGGTATGCCAGCTATCTTATGATGAACTATTTACCATATGTGAAAAAATTTATGATTTATATAGAAAGTTTAAAAAGATGTATGTTGGTTTAAATGCTGACTTTTTTACTTTATAAAAAGAGCATAATTATCTAATAGCTAAACATTTTAACTTAGATAGTAATCACATGTATTTACTTGATGAGTTTAATGCATTAAATAAAAAATATATCGATCTAAGTAATACATATGAATCAATGAAAATAAAGAATATTGAGATATAATATTCATACAAACAATTAGAAACATGTGCATCTGAACTAGATAGCAATGAGCATGAATTAAAATTGGATGTTGTAAGTCTTAAAAGTGTGAAAAGTTCTTAAAAGTAAAAATTCATGCATTTAAACAAAATAGAACACCACTTATACTGACACAATGGTATAAACCCACATCACTGTATGCATATCCTTAGGGAGAGGCAATTTCCCCAGCATAAACTGGTAAATCTAATCCCTGGGATTAGGTGTCATTTTTGTGGCATGCTAGGTCACAATTCTCACAGTTGCATAATACACCATAAGACACATCTAGTATGGAGACCCAAATCACATGCACCATAGCATAGCATGCATGCAAGTCATTCATCAAGGCATAAGGTGGAACTCAAACTCACTTAAGTTCCCAAATCTAATTTCTAAGTGACTTGGTAAGAGTGCCCTCAAAAACGTTTTAGGGAGAGCCATGTGGTACATAGATAGCGGATGCTCAAGGCACATGAATGGAAATTTAAAATAGTTCATTACACTGGAGGCCAGGCTAGGGAGAAAGGTCACACTAGGAGAAACCACCACCAAGAAACCGGTGGGCTTAGGTATAATTGGAAACTCAAAGAATTTCCTAAATGAGAACATATTACTTGCAGATGGTTTAAAGAATAATCTATTTATTATTGATTAGTTATATAATAAAGGGTTTCACATCAAATTTCTTTCTATAAATTTCATGATTAATTTGAATGGAAAATTAGTTTTAGATGGAAAAAGAATCAATAATGTTTATATGTGTAATTTAAATTGCATTGAATGCCCTAATTCTCTATATTAAAAACCACTATTGATGATCCGTGCTATAGCATAAGATACTACGTCATGTAAGCATGAAGACACTTATGAAAAGTACTTGGAAAGTCTTAGTTAAAGGCATATCGAAGTTAGATTTCACTAAGGACCACCTCTGTGATACCTGCCAACTAAGAAAGCAAATTAAGTCTTCATTTCATTCAACCAAAGACATCATCACCTCTTGGACACTAGAAATTCTTCATTTAGATCTATTTAAACCCATTATTATAGCCACTCTATCAGGCAAATCATATGGTTTTTTGATTGTTGGAGATTATTCATGAGTCACCTAGGTTAAATCCCTACCACAAAAGAAATAATGTTTTGAAGAATTTAGAATCTTCTCCACCTAGATACAAAGAAAATTAGGATGTGAGATATCAGCTATTCATAGTGATCATGATGGAGAGTTTGAAAATGATAAGAATGAATCCTTTTATAAAGAGGTATGGATAAAGCATAACTTTTCTACCTCTATGACCCCTCAGTAGAATAGAATAGTTCAGAGGAAGAATAGTATTTTAGTAGAAGCTACTAGGGCCATGTTAGCCGAATATACTTTTGGGTAGAAGTAGTTGACACTGCTTGTTATGTGTTAAACAGGTACAATATTAGATCCAAGTTAAATAGGGCACCCTATGAGCTTGTAAAGGTTAGGAAACCTAACCTATCTCACTTGCATGTCTTTAGTTGTTGATGTTTTATCTTGATTAGTGGAAAATTACCTCTAGGAAAGTTTAATCCCAAATTTGATGAAGGAGTATTTTTAGGATATTCATTTATGAAAGTATGTACAGGTTGTTAGACCTAGTAGTACTATCCCAATGCTAACTAAGAGGGAGGTGAATTGGTAATTTAAAAATTTCTTAGATTTTTACAAAACTAGTTTCTAAAAAATTAATGATCCTGAAGCTAGCAGTTGACTAGATATGATTTTAGCAAAATACTCTCTCAACCATAAAAAATAAAAAGTTTAGAAAATAAAAATACAATAAAAGAAAGTAAAGAACAGAAGACACCAAATTTTATAGTGGTTCGGTCTAACAAGACCTACGTCTACTCCCTGGAGACTCCTTCTCCAGGTATTGCACTACTCAATAGTGTCTCTCCTTTTTCCCCTACAACAAGGAGGAGAAGCCTTTACAAACTCTCTTCTACCAACACTGTGCGGTAGAGAACTGTTGCCTTCTATACCCTCCAAGTGATGGCAGTGTACCAACTCATCCTTTTTCACCCTCCTGGTTAAGACAGAGCACCCAACATCCTTTCTCACCCTCCTGGTGATAACAGAGTACCAACTCATGCTTTTTTACCCTCTTGGTGAAGGAAAAGTATCGAATCTTTTCCAAAGATCTTCTCTCAAGAGTCTTCAAAGAGGTAGGGAAGAGATTTAAAGTACATGCAAAGAGATCCTTATTATGATTTGGGTAAATCTGTTCATTCAAGTGAATTCTAATACAAGTTATTTTTTATGATTACAAAACCTTATTGTTTGTTTTATTCTTCTCCTAATAAATATTTGAATTTTTTGTTGTGTGTACTAAAGTATTTTTCAGGAAATTTACACCCCAGATTGCTGAAGACTTCAAGTTTATTTGTTCACTGTAAATGAAGTCTGTAATTTTATTTTTCTGGAGTCTGAGAGAGTGTGATTGTAAGTTTGATAACTTTGCACACACACACATAATGGGGGAGTAAAAAACTTAATTTTTTAAACTGATCGTATAGTATAATTGAATATCGTACGGGATGATCTGTAGTATATGTCCTCCATATCGAACCCATATACCAAGAAAATTTTTCTAAGTTATGTTTGTACAGTATGAAATACAATTCGTACATGAGGTTTTGATGTACGTACTGCTCTGAATTTGGTTCGTATTGGTTCATACGAGACGAATCATTCATTTTTTGAACTATTTGTATAATACGAAATTTATTTTGTACACTATATTTTGCTGTACGAAGGGCACTGAATTGGGTTCGTATTGGTTCGTACGGGATGAATCGTTCATTTTTTGAACTATTCGTATAGTATGAAATTTATTTCATACACTATATTTTGCTGTACGAAGGGCACTGAATTGGGTTCGTACTGATTCGTATGGGACAAATCGTTCATTTTTTGAACTATTTATATAGTACGAAATTTATTTCATACACTATATTTTTCTGTACGAAGGGAACTGAATTAGGTTCATACTGATTCGTATGAGATGAATCGTTCATTTTTTAAACTATTCATAAAGTACAAAATTTATTTTGTACACTATATTTTGCTGTACGAAGGGCACTGAATTGGGTTCATACTGATTCATACGGGACGAATCGTTCATTTTTGAATTATTCGTACAGTACAAAATATAATTCGTACAGAAGATTTTGTGGTATGAATGACTCTATTTTAGGTTCGTATGGAATTGTACGAGATAAATCGTTCAATGATTTGAACTATTCGTACAGTATAAAGATCGATCATACGGGACGATCGGGACACGTGAAACTTCAAATTTTAGTTTTTGGATGATTTTTCTTGCCTTTAGTATATAAGGATCTTTAAATTGACTTGTAGATAGATCCTTCGGTGAAAATAATTTTGGAGAGTGAAAGGGAGAGTGATTTAGAGAGTGTTTGGGAGTTAGTGTTGAGAAATCTTTGAAGAGAGAATTGTGAAGGGATTCACAAGGTTATCCAATTATGAGGATTTCTTTACTTGTTCTTCTAGCATCTTCCTACCTTCCTTGGAGACTATTGCAAGAGTTTTGTTCGAGAGGATTCCGGTTCTCTGTCGTCACTTGGAGAGTGAAAAAGGATGATGGTTCTCTGCCACACTTGGAGAGTGTAAAAGTATGTTTAGTTCTCTGCCTTCACCAGGAGGGTGAAAAAGGATGACGGTTCTCTACCGCACCGGGTTGATGGAAGAGAGTTTGTAAAGGCTTCTCCGCCTTACCGTGGGGGCCAAAGGAGAGTCACTTGAGTTTAGTGCAATACCTAGAGAAGGAGTCTCTAGGGAGTGGATGTAGGTCATGTTAGACCAAACCACTATAAATTCTGGAGCTTTCTGCTCTAACTATTTACTTTTCTGCACTATTTTTATTCTGCATTTTATTTTCTTTCTATGGTTGAATTTCTGTGTATTGAAGAGAGCAAAAAATTAACTCTATTCGTACTGTACGAAGTGTGTTCGTACTGTATGATTAGCTTAAGATTTTCCTAAATTCTAAGAGTAATTTTTAGAAGGACCAATTCACCCCCCCCCCTCTTGGTTAGCCTAGGGACGTAAGCAATAGGTCTAACAATATATTCGCACTTTCAAGTGGTATCAGAGACAATTTCAAAAATCATTGTTTAAAATACTTTTTGAAATTCCATCATGGCTAATTTTGGAAATAGAAATACTTTAGAAGGTTACTTGATCACTAGACTACCTTTGTTTGACAATATCCCATTTGATTTTTGGAAAACTATCATGTCTACATTTCTATAATCTCTTGAATATCACATGTGAATGTTAGTACATGAAGGTTATACTGAACCCACTGGAATTGTAAAAGGAAGTAGAGTTCAAACACCTTTTGCCGAATGGACTGTAGAAGAACGTGAGCTAGCTCAATTAAATGCTAAGTGTTTGAATAGTTTCTTTTATGCTTTAAAATCAGAAGACTACATGCGTGTTTTGACTTGTAAATTAGGAAAAGAAATTTGGGATAGGCTTTGCATTACTTATGAAGGTACAAATGAAGTGAAGCAAACTAGATTGAATATTCTCTTGCACGACTATGAACTATTTTGCATGAAACTGAATGAATCAATCTCAAACATGTACACATATTTTACTCATATAGCCACTTCATTACATGCTTTAGGTAGGGAGTTAACTAATACAGAAAAAGTTAACAAGATACTTCGTTGCTTACTTACTACATATGATGCAAAGATAACTGCTAAAATAGAATCTAATGATTTAAATATTTATTCTGTTGACAATCTTCTTGGATCACTAATTTCTTACGAGCAATCTGTGACTCAATGACAGATTGATACAGGTGAGAAGCGAAAGGAGAAGAATATAGCTTTGAAGGTAGACGATTCAGAAAGTGATCAGTCACTACCTTAGGATGAAGAGGATATTGCCTTGATAACAAGGCAATTTAGAAGTTTCCTAAAAAGGAAGCAGAGAAGACGCCAACAGTGGAACAAAGGTAAGTTCCAAAAGAATGTTAAGGCTTCTAATGAAGTCATTTGCTATGAGTGTAGGAAGCCAGGACACATAAAGACAGACTACCCCAATCTCAAGGGAAATCCTAGTAAGGAGATGGCCGAGGAGAAACCAAAGGAAAGTACGGGTAAAAAGAGACTTCAACGAGCATTTTGGGCAGACTCAGCTTCAGATTCCTCAAAAACTGCACCAGAAGAGAAAGTCACAAATTTGTGCTTAATGGCTGATAATCTTGATCAATCAGACCAAGAAGAGGTATGTGACTAAAGTTATAAAGAATTGTTTGAATTTTCTTAATGCATACATACAGCATATAGGAAACTAAAAAAATTACATGCTAAGTTGAATTTAGATTATTTAGAGCTGTAGAAAGAATATGAGATCCTTAGGAAAGATCATGCATTAATTGATAACAACCACATGACCTTGTTGGATGAGTTTGATGATTTAAATAAACAGCATAATCTATTAAAATCATCTCACACTGAACTTCAAAATGATTTTAAAACTTATATGGATGAATCGGATACTAGAGAGCATGATTTAAAGATTGATATTTTGATTCTAGAAAGTGCTAATGCTTATCTTAAAGTTCAATTAAAAACACTTAAAGAAAATAGAAATCCGCCTAAACTTGAAGATTTTCTTGAATCCTACTACAAGACCACTGGTTCAAAATCTAAGAAGAAAATTTTTAGGAAGAATAGATTGGTGAATCCTTTTCCAAGAATAAAGTGTTTTTCTTGTGGTAGTTTAGGACATATTTCTCACACTTGTACACTTAAATATAGAACACATTTAGTGTGGGGACCTAAGGTGCATAAATCACAGCATATCACACAAGTATCTGGTTTAAAATCATCAAGAGGAGAACACAAACTTGTTTGGGTTCCCAAGACTGAGGTTTGATCATTTTATAATAACACTCTCACACAAGACCTCGTGAGAGTATTTGGTACCTGGACAACGGCTGCTCAAAGCATATGACTGGAGATACGAATCAATTTATAATGCTGGAAGCCAGGAATGGAGGCAAGGTTACACTTGGAGATAATACTACCAAGAGAGTGGTAGGTACAGGTATAATTGGAAACTCTAGAAACTTTGTGATTGAAAATGTGCTGTTGATTGAAGGTTTGAAACACAATCTGTTGAGTACAAGTTAATTGTGTGACAAGGGCTATCATATAAAGTTTTTGCCTACTAGTTGTGTTATTAGTCTAAATGGAACTGTTGTTTTGAATGGTGATAGAGTTAATAATATTTACATGCTAGATTTGAATTCTATTAAACCTTCAACTGCTCTGTGTTTGAAAACTATATCTACTGAATCATGGTTATGGCATAGAAGGCTTTGTCATGCTAGTATGAGAAATCTTAGAAAACCCACCCAAAAGCAACTAGTTAGAGGTGTACCCAAATTAGACTTCACTAAAGATCACTTGTGTGGTGCATATCAATTAAGAAAATAAGTGAGATCCTCTTTCAATTCAATCAAGGAAATTAGGACTAGCAAGCCCTTAGAAATTCTTCACATGGATTTATTTGGACCTGTTAGTTCCTTAAGTCTAGGAGAAAAAAGATTTGGGTATGTTATTGTGGATGACTATTCTAGATTCACCTGGATTAGATTTTTGAATCATAAGAGTGAATCATTTGAGGAGTTTAGAGATTTTGCCACTTGGATTCAGAGGAAACTAGGTTTTGAAATAGTTACTATCCAAAGTGATCATGGGGAAGAATTTGAAAATAAAATGTTTAATGATTTTTGCAAATCTCATGGAATTGAACACAACTTTTTAGCTTCTAGGACACCTCAATAGAATGGAGTTGTAGAAAGAAAAAATAGGACATTAGTTGAAACTACTAGGGCCATGTTGGCAGAGTATTCACTTCCTAAAAATTTTTGGGCTGAAGCAGTTAGCACAGCGTGCTATGTGTTGAATAGGGTTACATAAGGTCTAAGTTAAATAAGATACCCTATGAACTTCTTAAAGGTAGGAGTCCCAACCTCTCATATCTACATGTTTTTGGATGTAAAGTGTTCATTCATAATAATGATAAAACTCTCTTAAGAAAATTTGATATAAAATCTGATGAAGGAATCTTTCTATGTTATTTAAGTGTTGGAAAATCCTATAGAGTTTTTAATAAAAGAACATTGATAGTTGAGGAGACCACACATATTATTTTTGATGAATCTTATGATAGTAAAGGGTCTAAGTTGGATAAAGATAAGGTTGAGGTAGTAACCCAAAAACTTGAAGATCAAAAAGTTGAAGAAATGGTTGAAAAGGAAGAAGAAAACCAATTGCCTAGAGAATAAAAATTTGTTAGAAGTCATCCTAAAGAATTAATTTTAGGAGAACCAAGTGAAGGAGTTAGGACTAGGCATTGTTTGAGGAAAGAGATAAATCATTCAGCATTTATTTCAATGATCGAACCCACTAATATAGAACAAGCACTTTTGGATGAATTTTAGATTTTGGCCATGCAAGAAGAGTTAAATCAATTCAAGAGAAATAATATTTGGGAGCTAATTGAAAGGCCAATAGATCGAAGTGTACTAGGAACTAAGTGGGTGTTCAAAAATAAAATGAATGATTCAGGAGTTGTTGTAACAAATAAGGCTAGATTGGTAGCTAAGGGGTATAATCAAATTGAAGGAATTGATTTTGAGAAGACATTTGCCCCTGTAGCAAGACTTGAAGCAATTAGAGATTTGTTAGTTTTTGCCTGTTTTAAAGATTTTAAATTATACCAAATGGATGTTAAGAGTACCTTTTTGAATGGGGTGATAGAAGATGATGTTTATATTGAGCAACCTCCAGGTTTTGAAAATTTTAAATTCTCTAATTATGTTTTTAAATTAAAAAATACATTATATGGACTAAAACAGGCACCTAGAGCATAGTATGAGAGGTTAAGCACTTTCTTATTAAAAAGATCATTTGTTAAAGGAAGTGTGGACACCACTCTATTTTTGAAAAGAATTGAAAATGAAATACTCATTGTACAAAAATATGTAGATGATATCATGTTTATATCAACTGATAAAAATTTATGTGATGAATTTTTAAAGATAATGAGTAGTGAATTTGAGATGAGTTTGATGGGTGATTTGAGTTATTTTCTTGGTTTTAGCATAAAGCAAAATGAGGAATGAACTTTTTTTTTGTCAATCTAAGTATGCTAAGGATATCCTCAAAAATTATGAAATGGATAATGCTAAACGAGTAACTACACCCATGAGTTCCTTAGTACTGTTAGATAAAGATCCTAAGGGAAAATCTATTGATCAAAAGAAGTTTAAGGGAATAATTGGATCTTTGCTTTATTTGACTGCTAGCAGACCTAACATCATGTTTAGTATTTGCTTATGTGCTAGATTTCAAGCTGATCCAAAGGAGTCACATTTGATAGCAGTGAAAAGGATTTTAAGATATCTTTTGAGAACTTAAAATTTAGGGAATTGGTATCCTAAGAATAGTTCTTCTTTTGATATTATTGGATACTCAGATTCTGATTTTTCATGCTGTAGGGTGGATAGGAAAAGTACTTTTGGGACATGTCAATTCATTGGAAATTCATTAGTATCTTGGTCCAGTAGAAAACAAAATTCAGTAGCACTTTCTACAGCTGAAGCAGAATATATTGCCTTAGGGAGTTGTATAGCACATATGCTTTGGTTGAAATAACAATTGAGTGACTTAGGATTTTCAATTGGCACCATTCCAATTTTTTATGATAACACTAGTGCCATTTGTATTTCAAAGAATCCTATTCAACATTCTAGAACCAAGTATATTGATATAAGGCATCATTTTATAAGAGATCATATAGTAAAAAGGGAAATTGAACTACATCATGTCGCTACTAAAGATCAGCTTGCAGATATTTTTACAAAACCCTTAGCTTTTGACACTTTTAACATGTTAAGGAAAAGGCTAGGTGTAATTAATCTAAATGCTTGATTGAAAATTCTACAAATGTGTGTTTATATGTGTTTGTTGGTATGTTCATTGCAAGTGATTTGTTTTCTAGTATTTTATGTTTTATTAGTCTCCTTTGTGTTTTCGTTTTTAAAAAAATAATAATAATAATTTTTTTTTTAATTTGTTCCTTAGTTGAGTGTCAGAAACCTGTAAGATTGGAGAGATGGAAGCGTATCTTATTTTGTCTATTCATACTGTATGATGACATTATCGTACTGTACGATTGCATGAACTTCGTCTGTACGAATGCGGGAGGAATCACGATTAGTGTCACTTATTATTGCTGATCATGCGTATGAATACATCATTCTTCTGTTCGATCCAAGTGTCATTTTGTATGAAGAAGACCCTAACCGTCGCCTGAACGATCTTAAATTTTCTAATCATCCCGGACGAACACATAATCATCTATACAATCGGGAAGTCAAAAAGCCTATATGAAAGAACACCTTGGGACGAGCAGTTTACAAAAAACTGTTTCATTTTGACTACTTTCGTTCGTCCTGGATGAAATTTAATTCGTCCAGGATGAATTAAATTTTTTCTTATACGAAATGATTTCGTACAGTACGATTGATCTAATTTTCTATAAAATGGAGGGTCGTTTTCTTTCATTCCATCCTAACCTCAAACCTTTTAGAGCATAGAATAGAGATGTCTGGAAGTGGAAAAAGAGTGCGTCAATCCAGAGGGGCTTCTTCTAGGAGGGACTAGGAAGATAATTTTTTGAGTGGGCAGAATGAAGAGGCATACTATAGGTATGCCGCATCCAAAATCACTTCCTCCCGTATTCTACTGCAGGAGAATCTCCATTTTACAGTAATGCCTCTTTTTTATACTACCCAATTCTCCTTCCTTCTCACTCTAATCTACTCATACAATAGAGACCTATTTCATATTTTTTTAGCCAACATGACTTTTAGTCATGACCATACTAGGATCTCTTCCTATGTTCTGAAACAGAGAATAGAGATTACAAAGGAGGATCTAGGAGAGTACTTTTATTTAAGAACCATGGGTATTCAGGAAAACACTTTAACAGATCAATCTGATTATAACTGGACTGAAGTCAATCAGGTCATTAGAGGTGTAAGACAACCAACTCATGTTCCTTGAGTCAACACCCTAAACCAAAATGCCCGTATAATTCAACATGTTCTCAGAAGCTCTACCATTCCTAAAGCTGGAGATAGAGTAAACATGACCCCTCTTCTCTCTTGTGTCACTTACCTGATCATGTCTGGTCAACCAATTGATGAAGCCCAACTGCTTTTGGACTACATCTTTTACCTTACTGATATTGGCCAACCCGGTGTAAAGAGGAAGAAGAATATTGCCCTTGGTCATGTAATTTATTTTATTCTTGAGAAAAAGTACAACATAATCCATCCTGATGGACCTTCAGAACTCCCACTCTATTTCATTGATGTCTCTTTTAGAGCACTTTTTGGGAGAGATGAACATGTGATTAGTTCTGATGATGTACCTACTCCTGCTCCTACGCCTGCACCTGGACCTGGGCCTAATCAAGACTTCTACCAGGATATGGTCCAGTGATTTAATAGAATGGATCAAAGATTTGATAATATGGAGTTGCACCTAAAGCAGCAGGATGATCTGTACAATGAGGATAGAGTGTGGATAAGAGAATAATTTAATTCTGTGAATATAAATATTGCAACGCTAAATAGCTATTTTGGTCTGTTCGGCGCTCCACCACCTCCTCTAGATCAGGGTCCTTTTGAGTTCTAGTATGCTTTATTTTGGCTTGGCTTGGATGTGTTTGTGATTCTCTTTACTGTTGTTAGGCTGTTTAATGATTTGACTAGTTTATGTTTATTTTTATGTTTTGAGAATGTTAGCAAGTTTATCATATGATGTTGTGCTATAAAGTAAAGCTTGCTATTGTATATATTTTGAAAATGATTAGAAATAAAATGTTCAAGTGTTTCTATGCATATCATTTTGTGTTATTGATTGGAAATGTTCTAATTTTAAAACACTCGACTGTGGTTGATTAATGTTCTATAATGTTAATTGAGTTTATATTACAATAGAAAATTATATGCATAACATTAAATTCTCAAAAATATTTAGATTTCGTTATGAATTGGTGTGGATTAGAAGATCTTACTTTATCTTATTTAGACATGTATTATGTAGTCTAAATTGATGTATATTTGATATCTTAATGTTACTCTTATATTCTATATCAATGTGTTCATTATTGTATTTATGACCCAGAGATAGTGTTGTTGGAAAGAATTTTACATTTAAAGCAAAGCTTAAAAGATGCACAAAATATGCCATACAATAAAAGATGTGCAATGTCTCCAAATGTGAAAAGACACACAAAGTGTATCATTCAATAAAAGATGCACAATATCGCCAAATCTAGAAAAAGGCACAAAATTAGCCTACATTTTGAAAAGATGCGCAATGTCTCCAATTATTCTTTCCTTTAGCTTTTTCTCTAAGTTCACTAATCAATGATTGTCACTTTTGACTTAGAATTTTGGTAATGTTATTTCATCTTTTGTGTAAAAGTTGAGGCTACTAATCTGTCTAATACATTACTACTTTAGATAAACTTTTCTTCTCCTTAATATAATATGCAATCTAACACTTTTGAGTCTTTATTTTTGCATTTGACTTGAATATTGTAGTTAAACTTCATTTATCATTATTCCACTTCTCAACTAATTTGAGTGTCCCTTTTTGTTGTTGTCAAAAGGGGGAGAGTTTTATTGTTTTACTTTATGTGCTTGATTTGTTTTGACTTGTTGCATTTAAGTTTTTAGTTGCTTGTGTATATAAGAATGTACTTTGCTTGCGTTTAGTGAGTAGTGTTTGTAATGTTTGTGTTGCATGTTAAATTCTTATTTTTCTTACCCTTTTGGTACCCTTTCCTTCACTTATTCAGTATGTTCCCTTTTATCCCTTGTTTAGGATAGGTCATTTCTTTAGGGGGAGCTTAGGCTTTAGAGGAAGCGTTGGATTTCATTTACTTAGGGGGAGTGTACATTTAGTGGAAGCTTAGGAGAAATGTGACTTAAGTTATTTATTCAAATAATAATTATTTTGCCATCATAAAAAAAGGGGGAGAATGTTATGATTTGGGTAAATCTATTCATTCAAGTGAATTCTAATATAATTTATTTTTGATGATTATAAAAGCTTATTATTTGTTTTATTCTTCTCCTAATAAATATTTGAGTTTTGTTGTTGTGCGTACTAAAGTATTTTTCAAGAAATTCACACTCTAGATTGTTGAATCCTTCAAGTTCATTTGTTCACTATAAATGAAGTCTGTATTTTTATTTTTCTTGAGTTTGAGAGAGTGTGATTGTAAGTTGGATAACTGTGCACACACACACAATAGGGGAGTAAAAAACTTAATTTTTTAAACTGATCATACGGTACGATTAAATATCATACAGGACGATCTGTAGTATATGTCCTCCATATCGAAGCCATATACCAAGAAAACTTTTCTAAGTTATGTTCATACAGTACGAAACAAAATTCATAAATGAGGTTTTGCTGTACGAACTGCTCTGAATTAAGTTGGTATTGGTTCGCACGGGACGAATCGTTCAATTTTTGAACTATTCGTACAGTACGAAATTTATTTCGTACACTATATTTTGTTGTACGAAGGGCACTAAATTAGGTTCGTATTGGTTCGTACGGGACGAATTGTTCTTTTTTTGAACTATTCATACAGTACGAAATTTATTTCGTACACTATATTTTGCTGTACGAAGGGAACTGAATTGGGTTCATTCTGGTTAGTACGGGATGAATCTTTCATTTTTTGAACTATTTGTACAGTACAAAATTTATTTCGTACACTATATTTTGCTGTACGAAGGGCACTGAATTGGGTTCGTACTGATTCGTACGGGATGAATCATTCCTTTTTGAACTATTCGTACAATACAAAATATAATTCATACAGAAGATTTTGTGGTACGAACGACTCTGTTTTAGGTTCGTATGGAATCGTACGAGATGAATCGTTCAATGATTTAAACTATTTGTACAGTACGAAGATCGATTGTACAGGACGATCGGGATGCGTGAAACATGAAAAATTCAGTTTTTGGATGGTTTTTCTTGCCTTTAGTATATAAGGATCTTTAAATTGACTTGTAGATAGATCCTTTTACGAAAATACTTTTGGAGAGTGAAAGAGAGAGTGATTGGGAGAGTGTTTGGGAGTGAGTTTTGAGAAATCTTTGAAGAGAGAATTGTGAAGAGATTCACAAGGTCATCCAATTGTGAGGATTTCTTTACTTGTTCTTCTAGCATCTTCCTACCTTCCATGAAGACTTTTGCAAGAGTTTTGTTCGAGAGGATTCTGGTTCTCTGCCATCACTTGGAGGGTGAAAAAGGATGACGGTTCTCTGCTGTACTTGGAGAGTGTAAAAGGACATTTGGTTCTCTATCTTCACCAGGAGGGTGAAAAAGGATGACGGTTCTCTGCCACACCGAGTTTGTGGAAGAGAGTTTGTAAAGGCTTCTCTGCCTTGTTGTGGGGGCAAAAGGAGAGTTACTTGAGTTTAGTGCAATACCTAGAGAAGGAGTCTCTAGGGAGTGGATGTAGGTCGTGTTTGACCGAACCACTATAAATTCTGGTGTTTTCTACTCTGACTGTTTACTTTTCCGCACTATTTTTATTACATAATTTATTTTCTTTCTGTGGTTGAATTTTTGTGTTTTGAAGAGAGCAAAAAATTAACTCTGTTCGTACTGTACGAAGTGTGTTCATACTATACGATTAGCTTAAGATTTTCCAAAATTCCAAGAGTAATTTTTAAAAGGACCAATTCATCCCCCCTCTTGGTTAGCCTAGGGTTGTGAGCAATAAGTCTAACAACCTATTCGCACTTTCAATCCTCACATTTGGGCAACCTTGTAAACCATTCACAATTTCCACTTGCAAGATCTCTCAATTCTCACTCCCAAAACACACTCTCTATCACTCCCAAGAGAAAATTTGCAGAAGAGTGCATGTATAGTCAATTTTTGGACACTTATATATGAAAGACAAGAAAACCCATCCAAAAACCTAAAAATTTCAAGTTGAATGTACCCATATCATACAGTACGATCAATGATCATTTTTACAAACAACACAAAAAAATCCATCTATGATGCTGTACAAACCCCATTTCATTCTCTGTGGAACATTTCTACGAACTGACATGTACTGTACGAACAGTTCAAAATTGAACTCATTCATTTGGTATGATCATGTATGAACCCCATTTCATACTCTGTTAATCATCTATATAAATGAACATCATACAATATGAACAGTTAAAATAAATAATATTTTCCTTGGTATGAAAGTGGACAACACCATTTTGTACTCTATGAGTCATTTGTATGAACCTTTATTGTACGAACCTATATCATACATTATGAATAGATAAAAAATAAGAAGTTCATTTGGGATGATCTAGTACACATCCATTTTCATACTCTGTGAGTCGTCTGTACGAACCCATTTCTTACCATATGAATAGCACAAAAATTTTCAGGCATGATTTGATTAACTTAATTTTTGGAGGAACTACATGACAAATCATCCGGTATAATCCATGAATCATATAGTATGATTAGTTAAAAAAATGACTCACTCCCCCGGTGTGTGTGTGTGTATATGATTACCCAATTACAATCACGCTCTCTCTTAGACTCAAGAAAAAATAAAAAAATTACAGACTTCATAATATGAACTCCTAGTCTAACTATCTGAAGTCTTTGGAAGTCTAAAGTATGATTTCCCTGAAACATTAGTACACACAAATAACACAAACAAAGTATATCAAATATATCTTAGGAGAAATAGTAAGCAACACAATAATATCTTGGTATCATCAAAAACTCACATGATATAAAAATATAGTTCTGAAATCTAAGATGTAATAATCTCTCCCTTTTTAATGATGGCAAAACAATTATTATTTAAGTTTACATTTAAGGCAAAATTTTTTTTTAAGCTCCCACTAAATGAATGTCCAATTTAAAACAAGATATTCTAATGAAGTTCAAAAACACATCCTACACACATCACAAAATTTTAAAACAAGAGATTCCAATGAAGTTCAAAAACACATCCTACACACATCACAAAAATAGACCAATAATTAATCATTCACACATACATCAAACAACATTAAATAATACACAACAAACATCAAACAATATCAAACAATAACTAATGACTACCCCTTTTTATAACAATAAAAAGGGAAGTACCTGTTGAAAGGATAAGTTTCTATGGGCAAATCAAAATAGTTGATGAAGAAAGAGACTTTAAATTAATTGCAAATACAACAATAAAATCCTAATGCTAAAAAGAAAAAATTCAAATTTTAAATCAATGAAATAACTAAGATAAGAAAAGTCAACCACGTTCACTGTTCTTTCTAGACATATAAAGTAAAAATAAAAAAAATATTACAGAAATGTTGAAATAAAGATTAATTATTTTCTAATTTAATAGTGAAGATTATTATCTATTATCTGGATTTGTATGAGAGATAGAATGACAAAGTAAGGAATAATATGAATTGGCAACCTTTCAATTGTTTATGACACACTTTGTGCATCTTTTCAGTTTGGGCTAATTTTATGCCTCTTCTCACTTTGACGAACATTACGCATCCTCTTTTAAAAAAAACAAGTGGCACATTTTGTGCATCTTTTCAAGTTTGGCACACTTGGTGCATCTTTTAACATTTTTTGTCTTTCCAATATCTATAAATCTTATCACAAATTCCAAAAATTAATAAAATTAAATACATTGAAACCTAATAAATTAAAAATAAGACATCTATTTTGTAATAATTATAGCTAAGTAAAACTTGTCTATAAGAACATGAAATTGATCTTCTAATCTATATCCAATGATAATGTAATTTAAAATTTTGAAAAATTAAATTTTGCAAGGAAATTAATTTGTAGAGAAAAGTAATTCAAAATTCCATTTTAGAGATCAACTACAGATGATTTGTCTACATAAACATAAATAATTCAAGAAGAGAGAATTCAACACAAGTCAAAAACATCCAAGTAAAACATCATTTCATTAACATTTACAACACATACTACCAAAACAAGTACATGAAAAGAAAGAACTACAACATAAAGAAGCCATAACTTGAAATCAAAAAAAACATGTCACCAAAAAGTATAAAATCACATCGACAAGTACAGTAGAGAAGTAACAACTAAAAATCAGAGGGGCCTTAGTCTGTAGGTGGTGGAGGGTTAAACATCATAGCTATATTAGCGTTGATCGAGTCAAATTTCCCTTGGAACCACCATGTCTTCATTATACCTCACATCCTACTGATTGAGGTGATTCTCAATTTGACCAAAATGTTGATCAAAATGAGTTTCCAATATGTCAAAATGCTGGACTATTTCTTGATAGAAATTCTGATCGGGTCCAGGTGCAGGTGCAAGTGCTGCTTCATCTCCTTCCGATCTTCTACCTCAGATCCTTGATCCCGACCAAAAGTCCACGAAAAGATGCATGGGTAAAGTAAACTAGATGTTGAGTGGGAGGATCAGGATGGTTCAGGTTGTACTTCTTCTCAAGAATATAGGCTATCAGGTGTCCTAACACCAAAATTTTCTTCCTCCTATTGTGAGGGAGTCCAATATCAGTAAGCTTATAGATGTAGTCAAAAATCAATTAGGCTTCATCTATAGGAGTGTTGGTCATAATAAGATATGTGATAGTGGACAAAAGAGGAGTCAGCTTTGGGTATAATAGAAGTCCTCAAAACATGCTAGATGATTCTAGCATTTTGATTTAGGGAGTACTCACGAGGTAGATGATTGAAAGAATTAAAACCTCTAAGGGTTTGATTGATTTTAGACCAAATATAATCTAATCTAGAGGTCATACTGTGTGCCCTAACCCCTTGAGTTCTAATATTGAGGTAGGTTTCTAAATCTTCCTTTGTTATCTCAACTCTCTGTTTCAAAACATTGGATGACATTCTAGTATGTTTTCATTCATTCAAAGATTGGCCATGAAGTAGTGAAATGTGTCATGATGGAAAGCATAGATTAAGGTAAGAATGAATGAGAATTGGGTAGAGTCAAAAAGAGGCATTACCGAGAAGTTGATGTCACTTTGAATGAGAAGATGAGAAGGTGTCATCTTTGCCTCAAAGAAAAAAGCATAAGCTTCCTCATTCTCTATGGATAAAAAATTATCATCTACTTTTCTAGTTCGAGAGAAAGATCCTCTGGAAAGACATGCCCTCTTGCTACTGCTTGCCATTTAGAAAGTCTTAGACACAAGAAAATTTGAGGTTGAAAGAGAATGGTGAAGAAAAGCTCAACAAATGACTCCCTATTTTAAGAAAATGACTTAATCTACAGTATAAAAATTCAATCGTATGTACGATTTTAAAATCATATGGAACAAAATTATTTTCATACATATGAATGAAAATAGCCAAAAAAGAAATGACCTTTCATAAACTACCACTTGTGAGGTGTCATTTTATAAAGGCTTTTTGACAAAATGATCATATAGATGAACATGTGTTTGTTAGGGGCGATCAGAATATTAAAGATGGTTTCAGAGCGATTAGGTTTGTCCGCATGAAAAACTAATAATATGATCATATAGACGAAATTAGATTTTGTACGTACGATCTAGGAAAATAACTAAATGCTTGGAAAACCATCCCCAATCGTACAGATAGAAAATGATGGATTGTATAGATGATGACGACATCATACAATATGATATGCATTAAAAAATCTCCATTTCATTTGCTCAATAAAAAAATATCATCTATAGGCTATATAATTCATACAGTATGAAAAATTTCATGTAGTACGAAACAAAATAAAACAAAAAAAATAAACTCTGAATGTGATAAAAAAACTCTATTAAAAAGTAATTCATACAAAATCTATAACAAGCAACACTAAAAACAAAAGCAAAACTCAATACAAATAAAAACTAATGAAACAAAAACACACAAATAAACAAACACATCAATACATTACAAATTTGATTTGCAGAAATTCAATTTTTAAGCATTAATATCAATCACACCTAATCTGGTTTTTAAGGTGCTAAATGTTTCAAAAGCAGGTGGTTTTTTTAAAATGTTTGCAAATTCATTCTCAGTGGTAACATGATGTAATTCAATTTCTTCTTTAGCCACATAATCTCTAATGAAGTGATACATAATATCAATATGCTTGGTTCTAGAATATTTAATAAGATTCTTTGAAATGTATATGACACTAGTATTATCACAGAAAATTAGAATAGTGCTAATTGAAAATCTTAAGTCAATCAGTTATTATTTTAACCAAAGAACATATGCCACACAACTACCTAAGGCAATGTATTTTGCTTCAGCAGTAGAATGGGCTACTGAATTCTATTTTCTACTAGACCAAGAAACTAAAGAGTTTTCTATGAATTGACAAGTTTCATAAGTACTTTTCTATCAACTCTACATCTTGTAAAATCTAAATCAGACTGTCTAATTATTTTAAAAAAGAGCTGTGCTTAGGATACCAAATCCCTAAGTTTTGAGTACCCAAAAGATATCTTAGAATTCTCTTAACCATCGTTAGATGTGATTCCTTTGGATAAGCTTGAAATCTAACACACAAATAAATACTAAACATGATATCTAGTCTACTAGCGGTCAAGTAAACCAATGATCCAATTCTTCCTCTAAATTTTTTTTTATCAACAGATTTTCCCTTAGGGCCTTTATCTGACTGTACTGAAGAACTCATTAGTGTACTCACTTATTTAGCATTAACCATTTTATATTTCTTGGGGATGTCCTTGATATACGTTGACTGGATAAGAATATTCCTTCGTCTTTTTTTATGCTAAAACCAAGAAAGTAACTCAAGTCTCCCATCAAACTCATTTCAAATTCACTACTCATTATCTTCCAAAATTTATAAAAAAGATTTTTATTGGTGGATATGAACAAGATATCATCAACATATATTTGAACAATAATTATTTCATCTCCCACCCTTTTTAAGAAAAGAGTGGTGTCCACACATCCTTTTATAAAAGATCTTCTAATAGGAAAGTGTTTCACCTCTCATACCAAGCCCTAGGTGCTTATTTTAGTCCATACAATGCCTTTTTCAATTTAAACACATGATTTAGGAATTTTAAATTTTTAAAACTGGAGGTTACTTAACATAAATATTCTCTTATATCACCCCATTAAGAAAGGCACTCTTAACATCCATTTGATACAATTTAAAACCTTTAAAATAGGCAAAGGATAGTAAAACCCTTATCGCTTCTAGTTTGGCTATAGGGGCAAAGTTTCTTTAAAATTAATTCCTTCTATTTGATTAAACCCCTTGGCCTCCAATCTTGTCTTATTTTTAATCACAACACCTGAATCATTCATTTTATTTTTGAAGACCAACTTAGTTCCAACAACACATTGATCCTTATGCCTTTCAATCTATTCTCAAATATCATTTCTAACAAATTGATTCAATTCTTCTTACTTGGCCAAAATCTAAAATTCATCCGAAGGTGCTTGATTTATATTAGTGCAATCAATGATTGATATAAAGGTAGAATGATTCACTTCTTTGCTAAGTTCATACCTAGTTCTAACAGCCTCACTTGGTTCACCTAAAATTAATTCTTGAGGGTGACGCTTAGAAAATTTTCATTCTCTAGGCAAAGTGTTTTTCATTCCAA
The DNA here is from genome assembly GCA_019925795.1 of Dendrobium chrysotoxum. Lineage (NCBI taxonomy): Eukaryota > Viridiplantae > Streptophyta > Magnoliopsida > Asparagales > Orchidaceae > Dendrobium > Dendrobium chrysotoxum. The sequence continues at coordinate 53,491,417 of CM034315.1, forward strand.
CATTTTCTTCCAAATTTGTATTTTCAATTCCTTTGGAGATATTTTCAATTTGATCTTCTTCTAACCTTAGCTCTTCTCAACTATCAAAGTTCTCCTATTAAAAACCCTATAGGATTTGCTAACACTTGAATATCCTAAAAAAATTCCTTCATCAGATTTTGGATCACAATTTCCTAAAGGAGTTTTACCATTATTGTGAATGAACACTATACATCTAAAGAAATATAAATGTGACAGGTTTGTGTTCTCCCCTTAAGAAGTTCATAGGGTATCTTGTTCAACTTAAATCTAATGTTTACCCTATTCAGAATATAACATGCTATACTAACCGCTTAAGCCCAAAAATATTTTGGAAGTGAATATTCTGCCAACATGGCTCTAGTGGCTTCTATTAAAGTTCTATTCTTTCTTTCAATAACCCCATTCTATTGAGGGGTCCTAGGTGCTGAAAAGTTATGATCAATTCCTTATTCTTTACAAATAATTTTAAATTTTTTATTTTCAAACTCTCCTCCATGATCACTTTGAATTGATAAAATTTCACACCCAAGCTTTCTCTGGATCCAAGTATAAAAATTTCTAAATTCATGAAATGATTCACTTTTATGGGACAAGAATTTGTCCTAAGTGAATCTTAAAAAATCATCAATGATTACAAATCCAAAAACTTTAACTCCTAGACTTATAGTGCCAATCGGTCCAAAAAGATTTATGTGTATGACTTCTAAGGGTTTGCTAGTTCTAAGATCTTTCATTGAATGAAAGGAGGACTTCACCTATTTTCCTAATTGACATGCATCACACAGGTGATCCTTAGTAAAGTCTAGTTTTGGTATTGCTCTAACTAACTCTTTTTGGATAATTTTTCAAAGATTTTTCATGCTTGTATGATAAAGTCTTCTATGTCATAACCAAGATTAATCATTGACAGTTTTAAGATAAAAAGCATTAGAAGACTTAACATAATTTAAATCAAGCATGTATACATTAGACTTATAATGTAGCTTGTAGGTAAAAAATTAATGTTAAAGCCCTTATCACACAGCTGACCGATACTTAACTAGTTATGTTTCAAGCCATCAACTAATAAAATATTCTCAATGAAAATATTATTCTTATTACCAATCATACATGTACCTACCACTCTCCTAGTGGTATTTTCTCCAAGTGTTACCTTCCCTCCAGTCCTGGCTTCCAGCGTTAAAATTAATTTACAACTCCAATCATATACTTTGAACATCCATTGCCCAGGTACCAACTGCTCTCACAAGGTCTTCTATGAGACTGTTTCTACAAAATGATCAAACGTTAGACTTGGGAACCAAAATAAATTTGGGTTCACCTCTTAGAAATGATAAACTAGATGCCTGCTTGATATGCTGTGTTTGATGCATCTTATCTCTCCGCACTAAATGTGTTCTACTATAAATAGTGCAAGTGTGGGAATTATGTCATGTCATAGCACATAAAAACATTTCACATCAGGAAAATGATTTCTTAATCTATATGTGTTATAATGTCTCTTCCTAGATTTTGAACTTGTATGCCTTTGCTTAGATTTATAAAATTGTTCAAGTGTGGGAATTGATTTATTTTCCATAATAGCTTTCAATTCTATTTTGAGATATGAGTTTACATTTTCTAACATCAAAATTTCCAATTTCAAATGAATTTTCATATGTTCAGCTTCTTCTATAAAAACTTTACAATCATCTTCAAGTTCTATATTTGATGATTTCAATAGTTCATGCTTTTTGTTCAAATCATTCAATTCATCCAATAAGCTCATGTGGTTACTATCAATGTTTGCGTGATCGTTCCTAAGGAGTTCATGCTCTTTTTGTAAATTCAAAAAATCAATTTTAAGTTTAGCATGCAGTTTTTTGAGTTTCCTATATGCATTATGCATTTTCTTAGAAACTTTAAATAATTTATCAAAAAATAAGTCACATACCTCTTCTTGATCTGAAACATCAAGATTGTCCGCCATTAAGCACATGTTTGTGACTTCATCTTCTACTTCTATTTCTAAGGAGTAAGAAGGCAAGTCATCCCATAAAGCTCTCTGTAGACTTTTCTAGCCCTTCCTAACATTAATTTTCTCCTCTATGAATAGAACAAAAATAGAAAGTCCATTTGGGAGGATCTGGTATGCATCCATTTTTGAAAATGAATCATCTGTACGAACCCATTTCGTACAATAAAAACAGTACACAAATTTGCAGGCATGATTTGATTAACTTCATTTTTGGAGGAACTACACAAATTTTCCGGTACGATCCATGAATTATACAGTATGATTAGTTTAAAAAAATGACTCACTCTCCAATGTGTATGTGTACAGTTACCTAATTTTAATTACACTCTCTCTTAGACTCAAGAAAAAAATAGAAAATTTATAGACTTCATAACATGAACTCCTAATCTAATCTGTCTTAAAGTTTTTGGCAGTCTGGAGTATGATTTCCCTGAAACATACACACAAACAACACAAATAAAATATATCCAATATATGTTGGGAGAAACATTAATCAACACAATAATATTTTGATATCATAATAAACTCACATGATACAAAAACATAGTTCTGAAATCTAAGATGCAAAAATTTATAGGTAAAACCTATAGGACGACCTTAGTAGTAAAAGAGTCTACCTGTATCATGTTTGATGAATCAGATAAAACCTTTAAGCTTAGGTTAGAGGAAAAAGAAGTAGAGATTACTTAAGGGATAATATCTATTAAATTAGAGATAGAGTAGAACTTTAGAAGTCCTTACTTAGATTATGTATGTTACAAATCTAGATTCAAGGATTATATTTTTGATGATAACAAACATTTCTATTTCTATTTGATTGCCTAACCTTTCAGGTCCATAAGATCAATTGCAATCCAATCCAGCTCAAGGTCGAGTTAGTCTGTATGTAGTTTAGGTTCAATGTAATTTTTTCACCTTTCTTGAGTCAAGTGTAATGTAATGGATCCCCAAGCTCACTAACCTTGTACACACACACTCAGGGGGAGAGTTTTAGTGAGTTAGAGTTTTTATTCATATTTTGTTCAAATCATCCAGGACGATCCACTAAAAATACAACTCTAATTAGGGAGAACATGTTAAGTAGGTCTTATTAAGTAGATCATCCTGGACGATACACCCATCGTCTAGGACGATATGCTCCAATAAAAAATTTTCAGCTGCCAGACTAAGTTATGCAAGTTTTTGGAAGTGAATATTTTGTTAATATGGCTTTAGTGGCTTCTATTAAAGTTCCACTCTTTCTTTCAATAACCCCATTTTGTTGAGGTGTCCTAGGTGCTGAAAAGTTGTGATTAATTCCTTATTATTTACAAATAATTTTAAAATTTTCATTTTCAAACTCTCCTCCATGATCACTTTCAATTGATAAAATTTCACACCCTAGCTTTCTCTGGATCTAAGTATAAAAATTTCTAAATTCATCAAATGATTCACTTTTATGAGATAAGAATTTGTCCTAAGTGAATCTTAAAAAATCATCAATGATTACAAATCCAAAAACTTTAACTCCTAGACTTATAGTGCCAATCGGTCCAAAAAGATCCATGTGTATGACTTCTAAGGGTTTGCAAGTTCTAAGATCTTTCATTGAATGAAAGGAGGACTTCACCTCTTTTCCTAATTGACATGCATCACATAGGTCATCCTTAGTAAAGTCTAGTTTGGGTATTCCTCTAAGTAACTCATTTTGGATAATTTTTCTAAGATTTTCATGCTTATATGACAAAGTCTTCTATGTCACAACCAAGATTCATCATTGACAATTTTAAGATAAAAAGCAATAGAATACTTAACATAATTTAAATCAATCATGTATACATTAGGCTTATAATGTAGCTTGTAGGGAAAAATTTAATATTAAAGCCCTTAACACACAGCTGACTGATACTTAACAAGTTATGTTTCAAGCCATTAACTAATAAAATATTCTTAATGAAAAAATTATTCTTCTAACCAATCATACATGTACCTACCACTCTCCTAGTGGTATTTTCTCCAAGTGTTACCTTGCCTCCAATCCTGGCTTCCAGAATTATAAATTGATTTGCATCTCCAACCATATACTTTGAACATCCACTGTCCAGGTACCAATTGTTCTCACAAGGTCTTCTATAAGACTGTTTCTTCAAAATGATCAAACGTTAGGCTCGGGAACAAAAATAAATTTGGGTTCTCCTCTTAGCAATGATAAACTAGATGCATGCTTGATATGCTATTTTTGATGCATCTTAGGTCTCCGCACTAAATCTGTTCTACTATGAATAGTGCAAATATAGGAAATATGTCATGTTATGGCACATAAAAACATTTCACATCAGGAAAAGGATTTCTTAATCTATATGAGTTATAATGTCTCTTCCTAGATTTTGAACTTGTATGCCTTTGCTTAGATTTATAAAATTATTCAAGTGTGGGAATTGATTTATTTTCCATAATAGCTTTCAATTCTATTTTGAGATATGAGTTTACATTTTCTAACATCAAAATTTCCATTTTCAAATGAATTTTCATATGTTCAGCTTCTTCTATAAAAACTTTACAATCATCTTCAAGTTCTGTATTTGATGATTTCAAAAGTTAATGCTTTTTGTTCAAATCATTGAATTCATCCAATAACCTCATATGGTTACTATCAATGTTTGTGTGATCGTTCCTAAGGAGTTCATGCTCTTTTTGAAAATTCAAATAACCAATATTAAGTTTAGCATGCAGTTTTTTGAGTTTTCTATATGAATTATGCATTTTCTTAGAAACTTTAAAAAATTTATCATAAAATAAGTCACATACCTCTTCTTGATCTGAAATATCAAGATTGTCCGCCATTAAGCACATGTTTGTGACTTCATCTTCTACTTCTATTCTGAGGAGTCAGAAGCCAAGTCATCCCATAAAGCTCTATGCAGACTTTTTTAGCCCTTTCTAACATTAGTTTTCTCCTCTATGAATAGAACAATATAGAAAGTCCATTTGGGACGATCTGGTATGCATCCATTTTTTAAAATGAATCATTTATACGAACCCATTTCATACAATAAAAATAGCATACAAATTTTCAGGCATGATTTGATTAACTTCATTTTTAGAGGAACTACATGTCAAATCGTCCGGTACGATCCATGAATTATACAATATGATTAGTTTAAAAAAATGACTCACTCTCGAATGTGTATGTGCACAGTTACCTAATTTTAATCACACTCTCTCTTAGACTCAAGAAAAAAATAGAAAATTTATAGACTTTATAACATGAACTCCTAATCTAATCTATCTTAATGTTTTTGGCAGTCTAGAGTATGATTTCCCTAAAACATACACACAAACAACAAAAATAAAATATATCCAATATATGTTGGGAGAAACATTAATCAACACAATAATATTTTGATATCATAATAAACTCACATGATATAAAAACATAATTCTTAAATCTAAGATGCAAAAATTTATAGGTAAAACCTATAGGAGGACCTTAGTAGTAAAAGAGTCTACCCGTATCATGTTTGATGAATCAAATAAAATCTATGAGCTTATGTTAGAGGAAGAAGAAGTAGAGATTACTTAAGGGATAATATCTATTAACCTAGAGATAGAGTAGAACTTTAGAAGTCCTTACATAGATTATGTATGTTGCAAATTTGGATTCAAGGATTATATTTTTGATGATAATAAACATTTCTATTTATATTTGATTGCCTATCCATTCAGGTCCATAAGATCAATTACAATCCAATCCAGCTCAAGATCGAGTTAGTCTGTATGTAGTTTAGGTTCAATGTAATTTTTTCACCTTTCTTGAGTCAAGTGTAATGTAATGGATCCCCAAGCTCAAGAACCTTGCATACACACACCCAGGGGGAGAGTTTTAGTGAGTTAGAGTTTTTATTCATATTTTGTTCAAATCATCCAAGATGATCCATTAAAAATATAACTCTAATTAAGAAGACCATGTTAAGTCAGTCTTATTAAGCAGATCATCCTGGACGATACACCCATCGTCTAGGATGATATGCTCAAATCAAAAATTCTCAACTGCCAGACTAAGTTATGTAAGTTTTTACTTTTATATTTTTGGTCTGATAGTCCTGGACGATACATGTATCATGCTGGATGATTCATTATAATCATGCTTAAATTAGTCAGGTGGTTAAGGAAAGTATATAATGTTTAATTGATTCGATTATATCATTCTTGACGATCACAAGATTATCCTGGACGATCAATTAGAAATCCTTGCTGTCCAATGCTTTTCACATGGATGACATGAATAGTGTACTAGATGATATTCCCAATTTTGAACTAATTATACAGGATGACATTGATATGGTCTCGGATGATCAAGTCATTTTAAAGTCATCCAGCATGGTTGACCTGTACGACCCGAACATTGTGCAGAATGATTTTGGGCAATTTTGAACAAATCATATAGGATAATTAAGTCCTTTTCTTTTGATCGTCCAGGCTTTTCTCTTGGACATCCCGATTTATCTTCTGGATGATATTCTTGATTTGAACTAATCATCCAGGATGATCACAGAATCGTCCCAGACGATCTGAATAAACTTCACCTTTTAATCATCCAGAGGAACAAGATCATCGAGGCTGATATGGGTGATTTTGTACTAATCGTACAGGACGGTCTATCGATCATCCTGGATGATCTTTAATGGCAAGTTGAAATTTAGGGCAATTTTTAAGCCTTTGTATTTAAGATCTCTTATCTTCTATCGTAAGATCTTTTGCCACTTTCCTTACCTGAGAGAGCCTTGAGAAAGAGAGGGACAGTTTGGGAGAGAGAGAGAGGATCTTGTGAGAGAGAGTTTATGAGGTGTTCACAAAGGTTGCTCTAAGGAAGGATCTGAGTCATCTTCTCCTATCATCATCTCTTATCCTTTGGTGTCTCTGTGGAAGGATCATCCGTAAGAAGATTAAGGTTCTCTGTCTACTTTAGGAGGAGGCAAAAGGAGGTAAGGTTCTCTACCTGCTTTAGGAGGAAGCAAAAGGAGTTCAAGTTCTCTGCCTCACCCGGTTGGTGAAAATGAGTTTTATAAAGGCTTCTTGGCCTTACTGTAGGAGCAGAAGGAGAGTAACTTTATTTTAGTGCAATACCTAGAGGGGAGGCTCCGGGGAGTGGACATAGTTTAAGTTGACCGAACCACTATAAAATCTGGTGTGTTCTTTTTATTTATTTTTACACTTTATTTTACTGCAATTAATTGCTTGGGTGAAATCTGTGTTTGATCTGTGTTATTGTATTTATTTTAAAATATTCAAAAACATTTTTAAAATTATTTTTGCTCGTAAATTTTTAAAACTACCAATTCACCGCCCCTCTTGGTTAGCCTCGGGCTTAATATTCCTAACGAACTTTTAAGTTGTATTAAAGAAGGATTCATAAAATCAAGTTTTGAAAAACTTTTAAATTTGATCCATGGCTAACTTTGGTAATAGAAACACCGCTGAAGGTTATTCCATTACTAGACCACCCTCTATTTGATAACATTCCTTATAATTTTTTGATAACTCACATGTCCACATTCTTACAATCTATAGATTATTATATGTGGATGCTTGTTAAGGACGGATACTCTGCACCTTTTAAAATTATTGATGACATTAAAACTGAACTTCCTTTTACTGAATGGACATTTGATGATCTTGACTTAGTACAACTGAATGCAAAATGCTTGAACTATTTTTTTTGTACTTTAAAATATGAAGATTACATGCGTGTCTCTACTTGCACGATTGGTAAAGAAATCTGGGATAGATTATGTATCACTTATGAAGGCACATCAAATGTTAAAAAGTCTAAGTTCATCCTGCTTCATGACTACAAACTCTTTTGCATGAAATCTAGTGAGTCCATATCTAAAATGTATACTAGGTTCACTCAAATCGTCACCTCCGTGCATGCCTTAGGAAGAGAGCTTGCTAATTATTAGAAAGTTAACAAGATTTTGATATCTTTATCTTCTTCCTATGATGCTTAGATAACTGTGATTACTGAATCCAAGGATTTGAATACTTATTCTATTGATAAGTTACTTAGATCACTCATTGCTTATGAGCAAGGAGTGAACCAAAGATAGCTTGATATAGGTGAGAAGAAGCAAGAGAAGACTATTGCACTGAAGGCAAATGATACCGATACTAATACTTCCGGGTCTGAAAGAAATGACGTTTCTTTAATCACTAGGCAATTCAAAATCTTTCTAAGGAAGAAACATAAGAACTTTTAGAATTGGAACAAAGGTAAGTCTAATAAAAATTTTAAAGGTTCTTCTGATACAGTTTGTTTTGAATATTGGAAGCTAGGACATATAAACGTTGATTATCCTACACTTAAGGCTCACCCAAGCAAGAAGAAGGGTGAGGAGAAACCCAACTTCAAGAAGAAAAAGAAACAGATTCAAAAGGTATTCTGGGCGGATTCTACATCTGACTCATCTGAGACTGAAGCTGAAGAGGAGACTACAAACTTGTGTTTGATGGCGGATGATCATCCTGGTCAGTCTGAACAAGAAGATGTATGTGATCTAACCTACGATCAATTGCTTAATATTTCTGAGAAAATTCATTCATCATATAGAAAACTTAAGAAAACTCATGCTAGCCTGAAATTGGATTTCTTGAACTTGTAAAAAGAGCGTGATATTTTGCTTAAGGATCATTCTACACTAGATAGTAATCACATGTCATTACTTGATGAATTAAATAAAAAGCATTCTATATTAATTATTGAGCATAATTCATTGATAACATTGCATGTTGATTTAGAGAGAGCTTTTAAAGAGCTAGACACCATGGCATGTGATTTAGATAGTAGGGTGCATACATTGAAATTTAAATTACAAGTCTTAAAAAAGAAAATAAATTTCTAAGTATAAAGATTACTGCATTTGAGAACAATGAAACACCTCCTATATTTGCACACTTTTATAAACCTCCACCACTTGAAGAATCTCATTCAAAATCATCAAAGCATGTTTCATCCAAACCTAGGAAGAGGCACTATCACCCATGTAGATTAGTTAACCCTTTTCCTGGTATTAGATGTTTCTCTTATAGCAATTAGGGCACATCTCCCACACCTGCACTATTCCCCATAGTACATATTGGGTGTGGAGGCCCAAATTGCATGATTCACATCATAGAATACATATATTGCATTATTCTTTCTATAAGAAGGAACCCAAACAAGTTTGGGTTCCTAAATCTGACATTTGATGATTTTATAGGCTTTCTCTCACACAAGGCTTCATGAGAGCATATGGTACCTAGACAGCAGATGCTCAAGATATATGAAAGGAGATGCACATCAATTCATTTTGCTAGAGGCCAGGGTTGGAGGCAAGGTCACTCTTGGAGACAACACCACCAGGAAAGTGGTGGGCATATGTATAATCGAAAACTCCAAGGACCTTTTGATTGAAAATGTTTTGCTTGTAGATGGACTGAAACACAACCTGCTCAGCATCAATCAACTCTATGATAAAGGGCTCAGCATCATGTTCCTGGCAAACACTTGTATTATCAGCTTAAATAATAACATTATTTTACAGGGCAAGATGATCAATAACGTCTATATGCTTGATTTAAATAATCTTGAATGTGCTGCTTTATTTTGCTTAAAAACTGCTGCTTATGAGCTTGGTTGTGGCATAGGAGGTTATGCCATGCCAGTATGAAAACCCTTAGAAGAGTAACCCAAAAAGACTTAGTTAGAGGTAACCCCGAGCTTAAGTTCACTAAGGACCACCTATGTGATGCCTGTCAACTAGGAAAGCAAGTCCAATCCTCTTTCCACTCCATTAAGGACATCAACACCTCTAGACCTTTAGAAGTCCTTCACATGGATTTGTTTGGACCCATTAACACTGCTAGCTTAGGGAGAAAAGTTTATGGATTTATGATTGTCGATGACTACTCGAGATTCACTTGGATTAGATTTTTGTCACATAAAGTTGTGTCATTTGATGAATTTAAATCTTTCTCCACTTGGATTCAGAAGAAGTTAAGTTGTGAGATATTGAAAATTCATAGTGATCATGATGGAGAGTTTGAAAATGTGAGATTTTAAATATTTTGTGAGGAGCAAGGGATTAGCCACAACTTTTCATCTCCTAGGACCCCTCAGTAGATTGGGGTAGCTGAAAGAAAGAACAGGACCTTAGACGAAGCCACTAGTGCCATGCTTGTTGAGTATTCACTTCTCAAATACTTTTGGGCAGAAGTAGTGAACACAGCCTGTTATGTGTTGAATAGGGTGAATATTAGATCCAATCTTAATAAGACACTTTATGAGATCATTAAGGGTAGAATTCTAAATCTATCCCACCTCCATGTCTTTGGCAATAAGGTTTTTATTCTTAATATTGGGAAATAATCCTTATGAAAATTTAACTCAAAATCTAATGAAGGAGTGTTCTTAGGATATTCTAGTGTGGGGAAATCCTTTAGGGTGTTCAATAAGAGGACTTTGGTGAATTAACCTAGGAAGAGGCACTATCACCCATATAGATTAGTTAACCCTTTCTCAATAAATCAAAATACACTAAGGATATTTTGAAGAAATTTTAAATGGACAAAGCTAAGCCAATCAATACTCCCATGAGTTCCACTATTCAGTTATATAAGGATTCAAATAGAAAATCTGTTGATCAAAAGAAGTACAGAAGAATAATTAGATCATTATTTTACCTGATTGCTAGTCAACCTGATATCATATTTAGTGTTTGTCTTTGTGCTAGATTTCAAGCTGATCCTAAGAAATCCCACCTGACTGTAGTTAAGAGAATTCTTAGATATTTCTTAGGGACCCCAAACATAGGAATCTGGTATCCTAGACACAGCACTTCTTTTAAGATTATTGGATATTCTTATTCTGATTTTATAGGTTGTAGGGTGGATAGAAAGAGCACTTCTAGAACTTACTAATTCATAGGATAGTCCTTAGTCTCCTGATCTAGTAGAAAATAAAACTCTGTTGCACTTTTCACTACTGAAGCTGAGTACATTGCATTAGGAAGATGTATGGCCCAAATCCTTTGGTTGAAGCAATAAATCTTGGATTTAGAAATACCTATTAGCATAATTTCAGTTCTATGTGATAACACTAGTGCCATCTGCATCTCTAAAAATTCTATCCAACATTCAAGAACCAAACGCATTGACATAAGGTATCACTTCATTAGGGACCATGTTACCAAAGGGGACATTGAGCTACACCATGTAGCAACTAAAAATCAACTGGCTGACATCTTTACCAAACCACTAGCCTTTGACTCATTCAGTATTTTAAGGACCAAATTGGATGTGATTGACATAGATGCATGAATTTGATGATTACTGATTTCTGAAGTTTCTATTTTTTAGTTTTCTTTTTTTTATTTGATTTGATTACTCTATTTTTTTTCTATTTTTTATTCTCTGTAGATTTTTTTTATCGTTGTCATTTTTCTGATTTCATTATTTCTCTTTATGCATTTTTCTTATTCCTTTATTAATTTATTACTTATTTTCTTGAGAACTAGATCAATGCTCACTACTGCAGATAAATTGGATTTCTGAATGAGAGTTTTTGCTTTAATTTTTGTTTGAAATCTTGTAAGCAGTAATTGACTCCTCTGAAATAGTTAAAGGGAAGAAACATTGATGATTGTTTCTCTTCCTCTAACTCCTTTAATGGTGTATTGTTCCTTTTAGATAAAAATTGCTTTCAAAATTAAAAAGTTAGTTTTTGAAATAGAGATCTATTTTATCTTTCTACAGTAATCTACCTCATATGAATAGTATTTTCAAATTATTGAATCATTGTTATGTTTTTTCTTAATCAGGTGATAGCACTTACCATATGGAACATGATTTTATTTTGTGAATTACCCCTCCATAATGTAGAGAGTGAGTTCTTTTTTCTTCTCTTATTTCTGGAAGGTAATTTCACAACTGAGATTATTTAGAGATTATTAAAGGAAGCAAGCTTACAAAATAAATAAAAAGCGGCACAAAATAGACCCAAAAATAAAAAGATGTGCAATGACACCACAAAAATTGGAACGATACACAAAGTGTATCAAAAAATCAAAAAATGTGCAAAGTGCGCCAAACAAATTGAAAAAAAGGCATAAAATGAGCCCACCAAGAAATAAGCTTTCTTCCCTTTCAGATCCTTAAATGTCTTATAAAAATCTATGCGCCACTTAATACTTTTAAAAAGCTTGAGATTGAACAGCATGATTTCTAATTCTTTACTTTGTAATACTATTTTATCAGATATTTTTTGGAACGAGGCTTGAAAGGATGTCTTTTAAAATCTAATCTCTTTTCTTCTGAATCATATTTTTATTTTGAAAGAAATTTGAACCTATAAGGTGTCTGAGGTAGGAGTTACGAAAATTGATTTTCCAACTTTTCTGCATTTCAGCGTTGTCAATTTTCTTCTTATTGCCTTTTGAATTGAAAATTAAGGAAAAAATTCTGATTTACTGGAGCTTATAAAGAAAGGTGTTTTTACTGCTGTTTTCTCGTCTCTATTTTTCTTTATTCATTTGATTTTGATTTTTTTTTTATTTTTTGGGGTTCCCTGATCATTCCTCTCCATCCACAGTCAGTTTTAGCCACCTCTGCCTCCATCTTATCAGGATCCCTCATTATACTAGTTTGTTTTCTTTTTCTATTTTTCTTATGTTGGTTTTATTTTTTTATGTGTCTATGTGATTGTTTCCCCTTTTTGTGATGTTAAAAGGGGGAGTAGTTTGTATTCTAGATCATTGTACGCTCTTGAATTATCATTATTCAAATGTTCAGTATTTTGAATTATCAATGTTCAATATTTATTTACTGAATTTGGAATTACTCATAATTGTTTGCCATCATTAAATTGTGGGAGATTATTACAAATCTAGATTTAAGGATTATGTTTTTGATGAAAACAAACATTTTTATTTCTATTTGATTACCTAACCTTTCAGGTCCACAAGATCAATTACAATCCAAGCCAGCTCAAGATTGAGTTAGTCTGTATGTGGTTCAGGTTCAATGTAATTTTTTCACCTTTCTTGAGTCAAGTGTAATGTAATGGATCCCAAAGCTATATAATCTTGCACACACACACTCAGGGGGAGAGTTTTAGTGAGTTAGAGTTTCTGTTTATATTTTATTCAAATCATCCAGGATGATATTCATATCGTCCTGGATGATATTCATATCATCCTGGATGATAAATTGAAAATAGAACTCTAATTAGGGGGACCATATTAAGTTGGTCTGATTAAGAAGATCATCCTGGATGATACACCCATCGTCCAGGATGATATGCTCAAATAAAAAGTTCTCAGTTGCCAACTAAGTTAAGTAAGTTTTTATTTTTATATTTTTGAACTGATTGTCCTAGACGATACATGTATCATCCCGATAATTCATTATAATCATACCTAAATTAGTCAAGTGATTAAGAAAAGTAATTAAGGTTTGATTGATTCGATCATATCATCCTGGATGATCACGAGATCATCTTGGACGATCAATTAAAAATCTTGACCATCCAGTGCTTTTCACTTGGACGACCTGAACAATGTGCTGGATAATATTCCTATTTTTGAACTAATCATACAGGACGATATAGATATCATCCCGAACGATCATGTCATTTTGAAATCGTCCAGCATGGTTAATCTGTACGACCCGAACAGTGTACCGGATGATTTTAGGTAGTTTTGAACTAATCATACATGATAATATACGTATCATCCTGGACGATCAAGTCTTTTTTCTTTGATCATCCAGGCTTTTCTCTTAGATGTCCTGAACTATCTTCTAGACAATATTCCTGATTTGAACTAATCATCAAGGATGATCGTAGAATCATCCCGGACGATCTGAACAAACTTTACTATCAAATCGTACAGAGGAACCAAATCGTCTAGGCTAATATGTGTTATTTTGTACTGATTGTACAGGATGATCTTTTGATCATCCTGGATGATCTTTGACGGCCAGTTGAAATTTAGGGTAATTTTTAAGCCTTTGTATTTAAGATATCTTGTGTACTATCGTTAAGATCTTTTGCCACTTTCCTTACCTGAGAGAGCCTTAAGAGAGAGAGAGGGAGAGTTTGGGAGAGAGAGAGAGAGGATCTTATGAGGGGGAGTTTGTAAGGTGTTCACCAAGGTTGCTCCAAGCAAAGATCTGAGTCATTTTCTCTGATCATCATCTATTATCTTTTGGTGTCTCTGTGGAAGGATCATCAGTAAGAAGATCAAGATTCTCTGCCTACTTCAGGAGGAAGCACAAGGAGATAAGGTTCTCTTCCTGCTTCAGGAGGAAGCAAAAGGAGTTTGGGTTCTCTGCCTCACGGGGTTGGTGAAAAGGAGTTTTATAAAGGCTTCTCTGCCTTGCTGTGGGAGCAGAAGGAGAATCACTTTGTTTTAGTGCAATACCTAGAGGGGAGGCTCTAGGGAGTGGACGTAGGTCAAGTTGACCGAACCACTATAAAATTTGGTGTGTTCTTTCTGATTATTTTCTGCACTCTATTTTACTAAAATTAACTACTTGGGTGAAATTTGTGTTTAATCTGTGCTATTGCATTTATTTTAAAACATTCAAAAATATTTTCAAAATCTTTTTTGCTCACAAATTTTTAAAACTACCAATTCACCCCCCACCCCTCTTGGTTAGCCTCGGGCTAGATCATAAGGGCTTAACATCCCTAATGAACTTTCAATGTAGATACTCATCTAGTATCCTTTGGAAACTTATCCTAGGAGACTTATCTAAAAGTACTAAAATTAAGCATAGACTTAAAAAAAAATGTTAGTTATTTAGCATTCATCTCAATGGTAGAACCCACCAACATAGAACAAGGCCTAACTATTGAATTCTAGATCATAGCAATCGCAGAAGAATTAAATCAATTCAATAGGAATGATGTATGGGAATTGGTTAAAAGACCTAAAGACCAAAGTATTATAGGAACTAAGTGGGTTTTAAAGAATAAAATGAATGACTCTGGCATGGTGATTATGAATAAGGCTAAATTAGTAGCTAAGTAGTATAATCATATTAAAAGAATTAATTTTGAGGAGACCTTTGCCCCTGTAGCTTGATTAGAAGCCATTACAGCGCTTCTAGCCTTTGCTTGCTTTAGAGGATTCAAGTTGTATCAGATGGATGTTAAGAGTGTTTTCTAAATGACGTGATTAAAGAAGATGTGTATGTTGAGCAACCCCAGGTTTTAAGATTTCTCAATTCCCTAATCATGTATTCAAATTGATGAAGGCACTATATGGACTAAAGCAAGCACATAGAGCTTGGTATGAGAGGCTGAGTACACTCCTCCGAGATAAAGCCTTTACTAAGGGTAGTGCAGACACCACCCTATTCCTTAAGAAAGTAGGAGAAGATTTAATCATTGTTCAAATTTATGTTGATTATCTACTATTTGGATCTCTAAATAAAAATTCATGTGATGAATTTTTAAAGATAATGAGTGAAGACTTTGAGATGAGCATGATGGGAGAGCTTAATTATTCCCTTAGATTTTGTGTGAAGCAAAGGAATGACGAAACCTTCCTTAGCCAATCAAAATATATCAAAGATATCCTTAAGAAATATGATATGGATAAAGCTAAGGCAATAAATACTCTCATGAGCTCTATGATTCAGTTAGGCGAGGATCCCAATACAAAATAAGTTGATTGGAGGAAATATAGAGGGATAATTAGATCTCTCCTTACTTGACTATTACTATACCTGATATAATATTTAGTGTATGTCTCTGTGATATATTTTAGGCTGATCCTAAAGAATCTCATATTGTTGGATAACTATGGCACCCCAAGAGGGGGGGTGAATTGGGGTTCTTAAAATTTTTTATAAAAGAAGGCAATTAAAATAATTTGAAAGCTATTTTGCAATGAATAAATAAACACATAAATTTTTACGAAAATGTTAAATAAAAATTGATGCAAGAAACAAAAATAAAAATAAGAGGCACATGATTTTTATGTGGTTCGGCCCGGATTCCAATCCGACCTACGTCCACGCTAGCCAACTCTTGGGCTAGAATCCACTAATCCAGGTTTGCATTGCAAACCTCACTTCTTTAAACCAAAGAAGTTCTTTATAACCTAAGTACTCTCCTACACGGGCGAGTACAACCCAATCTAATTACAAGGTAAGCTTTACTAAGCCAAATGGCTTAGATCGAGAAAAAAAAAAAAATACAACTTGATATAAATATAATAAGCGCAAAATATCTTGCAACAAATGACCAAAATATTTGAGGTGATCTTACAAATTAATTTTAATCACCTCACTACTTGCAAATGGAATATAAAATTTGCTCACTTTAAGATAGATTTATAGTTTGATAAAAATATTAATAATATATTAAATAAAGATATTTTTCTTACTGATTTAAATTATAACTCTTTAAATATAATAATTTTAAGAAAATTAGATTTGAAATGCAAATCTATGCCACATAAAAGAAAATTAAAATACTTGCTTTGTTGTCTTTTTGGATTTAAAAGATTTCACATATAAAACTTAAAATAATATTTCTAACTAGTATTTCATCAAATGATAGATATTTTCAAAAGACTATATATGATGAAAACTAATAGATCAGCAAGTAAATATTTGGAATAAGAAAACAAACTCAAGAACTTCAAGAGACGTTACTGGATTTAGTGCGTTGAAACTTTCCAACCAAGAATTTGATCGCGCAAATGAAAAGAGCTCTTAGAATGAAGATCAAAGTTTCTCCTCTCAAGATTTAGCATATGAGCAAGAAGAAAGGAATGAAGAAAGTGTTGGAGTTTCTCTCTTGAATATTTTTCATATGAAGATGATGAGTGGTATTTAAAGAGAAAGGGAAAGTAAAGCCAAGTTTCAATAAAACTATTAATCTAATATTAATTTATCATCTAAAAAATATTATATTTGATAAAGAATTCATTTATATTAAAGAAATATAAGTTCCAAATGGCTATAAAATGGCTAGCCACATGGATAAGTCAAAAAGTCTTTATATCTATCCAAAACAAGGCAAAAACGGCTACCCAGCAAATAGTATTAAAATCCACTAATGTTTAGAAAATCATAATAAATTAAATATAGGTCCAAACGGGTCATATAACCTATCAATTTATATCTAGAGAATCCAAACAATCTAACAGAATAATAATCAGACCACATGTTGATTGAAGCAAGCTAAGAACTCATGCATATTTTTATAATTCTAAAGATATATTAAATATTCATATAATAATATGATATAATTTAGGTTAAATTAATCATATATCAGTAAATTGATATGAAGCAAGTTAATTTAAAAAGAATACGTAAAGCTTATTATATTTAGTTACCTTATTAAGTATTTTTGCATTCTTAATAAAATCTATGTAATCAATGAAGCATATAAAATTTAATTAAGAAATCTTATTAGATCATTAATAATTTAGAAATAATTTTAATAGATGTTTAAATGTGAGCAAATTAAACCATGCAAGTAAATACTAATGAACCACTAACACACTCCTATAAAAAAAATCTTCAAGCTTTCCATCTTGGTCCAATTATCATGCGTATCCATTAAATCATTACACCTGAAATACTTAACACACAAATTAGAACATCCAAGCATATGTTTGTTATCATTAAAATCTCTAGAATGGGTCATGATATTGATAATATCAACAATCTCCCCCTTTTTGATGATGACAAACTTATGTTGGGTATAGTTATAATAAAGGTACAAATTAACCTTTTATCATAACTTTTAAGCATTAGAAAAATATATATAATAATTCAGAAATATTTTTGAATGCTAATAAAAAAAAATTCTCCCCCTAAGTATATGCATGTAAAAAGCGACAGAATTTTGTTTTCTAGAAGACCAAGAAATGAGTGATGATCCTAAGAATTGACATGTTCCAGATGTACTTTTCTATCAACCTTACAACCAGCGTAATCTGCATCAGAATATGCAACTAAATTACATGATAATAGGTTTTTGGGGTACCATAAGCCTAACTTAGGAGTTCCTATCAAATAGCGAAATATTCGCTTAACTGCTATTAAGTGTGATTCTTTAGGATTAGCTTGAAATCTTGCACACAAACATACAACAAACATAATATCAGGCCTACTAGCAGTAAGATATAAAAGTGAACCTATCATACTCCTATATAGCTTTTGATCTATTGGTTTTCCTGATTCATCTAAATCAAGTATAGTTGATGAGCTTATAGGAGTTTTACTCAATTTGATTCTCTTCATATCAAAATTTTCTAATAATTCATTTATGTACTTAGTTTGACATATGAATGTGCCGGACTCTAGTTGCTTTACTTGAAGTCCTAAGAAAAAGGTGAGTTCTCCCATCATACTCATTTCAAATTCCTTTGACATTAAAGAGGAAAACTCATGGCATAAACTCTCATTTGTACTTCCAAATAATATATCATCAACATAAATTTGTATAATAATTAAATCATCTCCAATAGATTTGATAAAAAGAGTTGTATCTACCTTACCTTTTCTAAAATTATGTTCAATTAAAAAGTTACTTAACCTATCATACCTAGCACGTGGAGCCTGTTTTAAACCATATAAAGCTTTCTTTAATTTATACACATGATTAGGAGAATTAATACTTTCAAAACCTGGTGGTTGTTCTACAAAAACATCTTGATCAATAAACCCATTCAAAAATGCACTTTTGACATCCATTTGAAAAAGTTTAATGTCTTTAAAACAAGCAAATGCAAGGAGTAATCTAATGGCCTCTAGTCTTGCTACGGGTGCAAAAGATTCCTTAAAGTCAATTCCTTCTATTTGTGTGTACCCTTGTGCAACTAATCTAGCTTTATTTCTAATAATACTTCCTGAGTCATCTAGCTTATTTTTATATACCCATTTAGTTCCAATTATATTTTGATCATGAGGTTTTGGGACTAACTCCTAAACATCATTTCTTATAAATTGGTTAAGTTCCTCTTCCATAGCAATTATCCAAAAATTATCTTGTAAAGCTTCATCTATATTTTTAGGTTCAATTTCTGATAGAAATGCAGAATGCTCTACCTCATCTATAAGGTTTCTCCTAGTCTTAACACCTTGAGAAGGATCACCAATTATTAATTCTTTTGGGTGATTTCTATTATATCTCCATTCTTTAGGTAATGAATCATCCTCCTTTTCCTCTAAATTTATTTTCTTTATATTTTCAATATCATCATCATTCAAATCATTTCTTATTAAATCTATAGGATTTTCATCAAAAATTACATGAACGGATTCTTCAACAATTAATTTTCTCTTATTAAAAACTCTAAAAGATTTTCCAAAAATTGAATATCCTCAGAATATACCATCATCAGATTTACTATCAAATTTACCTAAAGGATCCTTGTCATTATTTAAAATAAAACACTTAAAACCAAAAACATGTAAATGACTAATCTTAGGTTTCTTTCCAAAAAATATTTCATAAGGGGTCTTCTTAAGAATAGGTCTTAAATAAACTCTATTAGTAACATAACATACTGTGTTTATTGCTTCTTCCCAAAAATATTTTGGAAGTTTATATTCATCTAACATTGATCTTGCTAATTCAACCAAAGTACGATTCTTTCTTTCAACTACACCATTTTGTTGAGGAGTCCTAGGAGCTGAAAAATTATGTCTAATTCCATTTTCATCACAATAATTTTCAAATGATTTATTTTCAAATTCTCCACCATGATCTGTTTGAATTCTATGAATCAAATAACCTTGTTCTCTTTGAATATATTTAGCAAATTTTCTAAAATCATCAAATGCGTTATTTTTATTAGCTAAGAATAATACCCAAGTATATCTTGAATAATCATCTACTATAACAAATCCATAATTTTTACCACCTAAACTAGTTGTATTAATTGGTCCAAATAAGTCCATATGTAATAATTCCAAAGGTCTACTAGTAGAAATTATATTTTTACTCTTGAATGAACTTTTCATATGTTTACCATGAATGCATGCATCACATATAGAATCAAAATGAAAATTAATTTTTGGTAAACCAACTACTAAATCAAGTTTAGAAATTTTATTTAAAGTGTGGATATTAGCATGACATAGCCTTCTATGCCATAACCAAGCATCATCATTTGTAGATTTCATGCAAAATAAATTTAAATTAATATCATTAGTATTCTCTAAATCAATTAAATAAATATTTTTATGTCTATTTCCAATAAGTAAAATAGATTCATTATTTTTAATAATACAATATGAAGCATAAAAAGAAATATTTAAACCTTTATCACATAATTGACTAATTGATATTAAGTTATGTTTTAAACCAGAAACAAATAAGACTTTTTCTAAAGTAATGGAGTTCTTACATATGGATCCAATACCAATGATCTTTCCCGTTGCATTATCTCCATATGTGACATATCCTCCATCACTTGATTCTAATGTAGAGAATTTTGCTTTATCGCCCTTCATATGTCTTGAACATCCACTGTCCAAGTACCACATGCCTTCATTGATTTTACTTTGAAGGCATTCCTACAAAAGAAAATCAAATGTTAACTTTTGGAACCCAAATATTTTTGGGTCCACATTCTAAATGAGTAGTATGATATCTATTATGTATGGTATAAGAAGTGCTTGTATTTTTTGGAACCCATATAAAAGATGGTTGTTTAGTATTTTGTGATCTACGAGCATAACAATCAAATGAGATGTGTCCCTTTCTACCACAATAATTACACCAAATATTAGTGTTAGCATATGGCTTAGCATGATGTCTATGTGACATATAAGAAGAATTTTTATTTGGTGGTGTATTTAATGGAACTTTATAATGAACTTGTGATTTCATGCATAAATCTAATCTTGCTTTTAAAAGAATATTTTCTCTTTAAAGTTTACACACAAGTAAAGAACGATCTAATAAAGAACTATTTTTATTTTTCAAATCATCACATTCATTTTTTAAATCATTAAAAAACATATCTAAATTTTTGTGCTCCTTTTCTAAAATATTATATTTTCTTTTTAATTTTTTATATTCAATAACTAATTCATTAAATGCATCATCTAACTCTTCATAAGATATATCATTACATACCTCTTGAGAATCACAATCAGATTCTTCTCCTGCCATAAGACAAATATTCACCTCTTCATCTGATGAACTTGATTCATCTGAATCTGGGTTGGCCCATAGAGCTTTCTTCTTCTTCTTGAAATGCTTCTTTTCTTTCTTGTTACTCTTTCTCTCTATATCCATCTCTTTCTTCTTTGAGTCAATAAGATCTGGACAATCTCCTCTTATATGTCCAGGCTTCTTGCAATGGTAGCAAATAATCCCTTCTCCTGTAGGAAATTTCTTAGTTTGAAATTTATAATTTTTGGATTTCTTGTACCTTTGGTTTTTCTTCCTTAGTAAGCTTCCAAGTCTTCTTGAAAGCATGGCCCCTCATCGCTATCTTCATTAGAGCTTGATGAACTAGGTTCATCATTATTATCAACCTGTAAGGCAATAGTTTTACCTTTCTCCTTCTCTTTCTTAGAAGAAATATCCAATTTATCCCTTTAAGCTATAACATGTTCATGTGCTATCAAAGAACCCAAAAGTTGATCAAGTGGATAGGTAGATAAATCCTTAGCCTCACTAATTGCAGTCACTTTAGCATCCCATTCTTTGGGAAGGCATCTAAGAATCTTATAGACTAAGTCTTGATTCTTATATATTCTTCCAAGAGAATGTAATGTATTAATTATTTTCATAAATCTTGTATACATATCAGAAATAGATTCGGAAGGAGACATGCAAAATAATTCATATTCATGAACGAGTCTATTTATGTGTGCATCTCTAACCTCATTTGTACCTTCATAAGTTATAATTAATTTATCCCAAATTTCTTTTACGGAATTTAACATGGAAATTTTCATATAATCATCTGGAAGAAGTGCACAATGCAAAGTATTACAAGCCCTAGCATTTAACTCATCTAATTCCCTCTCTAATGCAGTCCATTCATCAAAAGGTTTCTCAATTTTAATTCCACTAATTTCTTTAGTGGGTGTATGATATTGGTGTGTAAGCATGTGCCACATACGAGAGTCTTGTCCTCTTAAGAATGTACTAATTCTATTTTTTCAATAATCAAAAGGAACATTATCTAGCAAAGGTGGTTGATGAGTAGATTATCCTTCGGGAAGTGAACCCTTAGGAAAACCTTGTGCCATAGTTTATAAGTGGATCTACTCTAGGATGTTAAGCCAAAATAAAAAGAGCCAAGGCTCTGATACCAATTGTTGGATAACTATGGCACCCCAAGAGGGGGGGTGAGATGGGGTTCTTAAAATTTTTTATAAAAGAAGGCAATTAAAATAATTTGAAAGCTATTTTGCAATGAATAAATAAACACATAAATTTTTACGAAAATGTTAAATAAAAATTAATGCAAGAAACAAAAATAAAAATAAGAGGCACAAGATTTTTACGTGGTTCGGCCCGGATTCCAATCCGACCTACGTCCACGCTAGCCAACTCTTGGGCTAGAATCCACTAATCCAGGTTTGCCTTGCAAACCTCACTTCTTTAAACCAAAGAAGTTCTTTACAACCTAAGTACTCTGCTACACGGGCGAGTACAACCCAATCTAATTACAAGGTAAGTTTTACTAAGCCAAATGGCTTAGATCAAGAAAAAGAAAAATACAACTTGATATAAATATAATAAGCTCAAAATATCTTGCAACAAAATGACCAAAATATTTGAGGTGATCTTACAAATTAATTTTAATCACCTCACTACTTGCAAATGGAATATAAAATTTGCTCACTTTAAGATAGATTTATAGTTTGATAAAAATATTAATAATATATTAAATAAAGATATTTTTCTTACTGATTTAAATTATAACTCTTTAAATATAATACTTTTAAGAAAATTAGATTTGAAATGCAAATCTATGCCACATAAAAGAAAATTAAAATACTTGCTTCGTTGTCTTTTTGGATTTAAAAGATTTCACATATAAAACTTAAAATAACATTTCTAACTAGTATTTCATCAAATGATAGATATTTTCAAAAGACTATATATGATGAAAACTAATAGATCAGCAAGTAAATATTTGGAATAAGAAAACAAACTCAAGAACTTCAAGAGACGTTACTGGATTTAGTGCGTTGAAACTTTCCAACCAAGAATTTGATCGCGCAAATGAAAAGAGCTCTTAGAATGAAGATCAAAGTTTCTCCTCTCAAGATTTAGCATATGAGCAAGAAGAAAGGAATGAAGAAAGTGTTGGAGTTTCTCTCTTGAATATTTTTTATATGAAGATGATGAGTGGTATTTAAAGAGAAAGGGAAAGTAAAGCCAAGTTTCAATAAAACTATTAATATAATATTAATTTATCATCTAAAAAAATATTATATTTGATAAAGAATTCATTTATATTAAAGAAATATAAGTTCCAAACGGCTATAAAATGGCTAGCCACATGGATAAGTCAAAAAGTCTTCATATACATCCAAAACAAGGCAAAAACGGCTACCCAGCAAATTGTATTAAAATCCGCTAATGTTTAGAAAATCATAATAAATTAAATATAGGTCCAAACGGGTCATATAACCTATCAATTTATATCTAAAGAATCCAAACAATCTAACGGAATAATAATCAGACCACATGTTGATTGTAGCAAGCTAAGAACTCATGCATATTTTTATAATTCTAAAGATATATTAAATATTTATATAATAATATGATATAATTTAGGTTAAATTAATCATATATCAGTAAATTGATATGAAGCAAGTTAATTTAAAAAGAATATGTAAAGCTTATTATATTTAGTTACCTTATTAAGTATTTTTGCATTCTTAATAAAATCTATGTAATCAATGAAGCATATAAAATTTAATTAAGGAATCTTATTAGATCATTAATAATTTAGAAATAATTTTAATAGATGTTTAAATGTGAGCAAATTAAATCATGCAAGTAAATACTAATGAACCACTAACACACTCCTATAAAAAAAATCTTCAAGCTTTCCATCTTGGTCCAATTATCATGCGTATCCATTAAATCATTACACATGAAATACTTAACACACAAATTAGAACATCCAAGCATATGTTTGTTATCATCAAAATCTCTAGAATGGGTCATAATATTAATAATATCAACACATATGACTGCCATTAAGATAATCCTTAGATACCTATTAGATACCTAAAATATAGGTATCTGGTACCCTAAGTTTAGCTCATCCTTTGAAATCATATGATATTAAGACCTTAACTTTGCAGGATGTAGGGTAGATAAGAAAACAACTTAAGGAACTTGTTAGTTCATAGACCAATCATTAGTTTCCTAATCTAGTGAAAAATAAAAGTTATGGGCCCTATGCACTGCTGAGGTGGAATACATTATCATAGGAATCTATGTTATTGAAGACTTATGGCTAAAGCAACAAATCTTAGATCTTTAACTACATGTAGACACCATTCCTATTATGTGTGACAACACTAGAGCCATTTATATTTCCAAAAATCCAATTCAACACTCCCAAAGAAACCTTATAGACATTTGGCATCATTTCATTAGAGATTATATTTCCAAGGGAGACAAAGAACTACATTATATAGATACTGGAGATCAATTCGCAGACATCATTACCAAACTACTTGCCTATGACACTCTTAACACCTTAAGGACTAGACTAGGCGTTATAGACATTCATGCTTGATTCAGGATGAATTTGAATTGCTCTATCATTTAAAATTAACCATTAATTTTTGTATGTTTTAAAGGTGTGTAACTTTTTGAACTTTTTTTACTTTCTGTTTGTTGTTGTGTGTTTTGAAATGTGTGTTTTAAATGTGAGCCACTTTTTATTTTGTATGTCTTTTTTCATTTTTCTTATTTGGTAGATGTTCCCTGATTATCACACACCTTTAATTTAAGAAAAAAAATGATATTTAAAATTTATCCACATCATATTACACGATTACTTTTGTACTATACGATCTACACATCTCTGCACAAATCTCTTTCCTTAGCTAAATTAATGGTTGACATTTATTCAATTATTGATAATCATATTGTATGAATACCTCACATACTATATGATACGCGTGTCAAATGTCATTGGATGAATTCAAATCAACCAGTATGATAATAATTAACCTATCATACTATATGAACACCTGTTTATAATGTAAGGTCAATTTAGTCAAAAGTCATACAAATGACTCCTCCGGATGAATAATTTCCTTATGATTGTCTAGTACAATGCTAATCGTATTGTATGATTTGACCTCTTTTTTCCATCAAGTTGTCCAGACAATTTAAATTTGTTTGATCATGCTGTATGATCTCGAAATATATTGTACGATAGACTGAAACCTCTATAAATTAGAAGGATTTCTAAACCTCAACTCATCCAATTTTTCAAATCTCTTCCTCCCTCTTGAATCCACCCTTCAATTCCTTAAATGGATGGTGGTAGCAAACCCACTCTTCTAACCGAAGGAGGATCTTCCTCCTGTTATCCCGTCAATGACCGCTTCTAGTCTAGTAAAGATGAGTCTGCATACCATAAGTACCAGGATTCTTGTAGAACTCCATCTAGGATGCTCAATCAACAAGCACTAAATTATGAGGCGATGAACCACTTTGTATCCACTACTCTGCAATTCCTCCATACCCTTGCTTTTCCCTTCAACTCTGACCTTCTTTTTAAATTTTTTGCTAATCTTAGGATTAGTACCACTATCCCGATCATGATATCCTATTTTTGTCGGTGTCCCATAGAAATTACAAATGAAGATTTAGATGAGTACCTCCATCTTTCCACAGTAGGACCTCGACCCCAATCAATGGCCCTTATGGGTGACTTTGATTGGAGTGTGGTCAATATAACCATAACAAATGTCACCCTAAATCAATATCAATCCCTTGTTGATTCCTTAAATCAAAATGCACGTATTATCCAGCATGTCCTTTGCACCTAAATTAGTGCTAAAGCTAGAGATCACATAAATATTTCTCCATTTATTTCCTTGGTCACCTACTTTATTATATCTGAAACATAATTTGATGAAGCCCAAATGATCATTGACTATATTCAAAACCTGACTCCCATTCACCTTCCATCAACCCGAAGGAAGTAAAATATTACTCTTGGACATGTCATTGCTTATAGTCTAGACAAAAAGCATGAGCTTACCTACCCTACAACTACCAATCATTTTCGTATTTTCTACACTGATGGTTCCTTCCATATTCTTTTCCATCATCACCAATGGCAAGATTAAGGAGAACCAGATTTTGATGAGGAAGGTGGAGCCGGTCATACAGCTGTACCTACACCATAACTTGCACCAGCACCAGTGCCATCACCTATTCCAGCATACCAGTCTTACCCTTACAAGGAGCTAATACAGTGATTTGATCCATTAGAGTCCTGCCTAGATACTCATATTAAGCAACAACAACAATAACATAAAGCAGACATAGCGTGGCTTGGGGAATAATTTACTTCCATTCACAAATACTTCCAACCTCCACCACCACCTGATCAGGGGCCTTCCTACTTTTTGGATTTGTGTGTTTTGGTTTGTGTTCTTTTCTATTTTTTCCATGTTCTACAGTATTTTTTTATGTCTATACTTGACCATCCTTTTTGGTAATGTCAAAAGTGGAGTAGTAGTTGGTTGCTTGTATGTCTGTTCATCTTTATTAAATAGTTCATCTTATGCATTTTTTATTTATTATTTTATTTTTTCTTCCTTTTTATTTAACATTAAATTAAAAAAAATTAAATTTAAAAAAAATAATCTTACCCCTATTTTCAAATTTATCACCTAGTAAGGGGGAAATTGGGAGAATAACACTAACTTAAAGTTTCAACCAAATATGTTAACCATCATGAAAAAGAGGGAGATTATTACAATCCAGGATCACTAGCTTGTGATTTTGATGATAACAAATATTATTGATTTAAATTTTATTCTCTTAGCATATATATTAAAAATTATTTCTCTATTTGTACTAACTTTTTAGGTACATCATACACCGCTCAAGATTGCTCAAGACGTAAGTTTGGGTAGAATAAGATGTCTTTCAAAAGAGTTTGTATTTGTTATTTCCCTTTATTTTTATATTTCTTGAGTCTAGCCATGTAATATTGTATGCAAAAATGGTGACCATACTCACACACAAGGGAGTGAGAAAATTTGAGTTGAAATTTTTGAACAAATCATACCATACGATTACGATCGTATTGTATGATTAGTTATTCAATAGAATAAGGTTAATGGCTAATTGCATCAATAATGATAATAATGAATTAATCGTACTAGACAAAACCTTAAATTTTATAGTAATCATATAGTTTGATGTCTATCATACTATAGGAACAATCGATATTTGAACTAAGCATATTGTATAATGTTAATCATATTGGATGATCGATGAGATAATTTTAAATCATTACAGTAATCATCTTGAACAAACTGAGTGAAATTCAACTAATCGTACTGTATAGACTTACGATCATATTATATGATAAGTATTCCAAATTTGAACAGTTCATGTAAATAACTACTTCATCATACTGTACTAATATATATTTTTGAACTGATCATACTATACAAACCATGATCATATTATACGAATAGAGATGACCTAATTAAAAATTTAAGGTTTTTTAAAGCCTTGTACTTAAGCAACTCTATGAAGTCTTTGAAAAGGACATTTGGCTATTGAAGGAACTCTAAGGGATATTTCTTGAGATAGATTTAAACATAGAGAGGGGAAAGGTGAGGTTGTGCATGAGGGAGAAGGAGTGTGAGGGGTTCTTGCACGGTTACTCTAGGCAAGCTTGCAGCTCCTTCCACTAGTGGCCTTAGTGAGTTCTTAGAGTTTCTCTTGGGAGAGAAGCTTCAGAGTTAGGGGTCTACAATTATCTTCCTTCATCAGGAGGGTGAAAAAGGATTAACAGTTCTCTACCATCACAAGGAGGGTGAGAAAGATTTCATGGAGCCTTCACCAAGAGGGTGGAAAAGGATTGAAGGTTCGCATACCATCACAAGGAGGGTGACATATCATTCGAATCTCTGTCACACCGAGTTTAGTGGAAGGGATTTTTATAAGGGCTTCTCCGCCTTATAATACCCAGAGAGGAGGACTTCGAAGAGTGGATGTAGTTCAAAGTTGACCGAACCACTATAAAATTTTTGTTATGCTCTTTCTAATTTTTCTTTTTTGCATTTTATTTTATACACTTTAAATTTCCTTCATAAATTTTATTGCTCATTGTGTTGACCTCATTTTTGTATGAGGTCAGTGGGACCAATCCAGACCCTAGGATCAATTTGATCTTAGATCAATCTAGACTTTAATATCAATCCAAATTTAAATCAATCTTAATCATAGATTAATTTTAAACTCAACCTAATTAAACTCCAGGCTAATCTAGACTTTAGGATCCTCCTAGACTCCAGACCCTTGGTTCTACTCTAGACCCTAGGATTCTACCAAACTCTAGATCATATGATCTTCTTAGACCCTAGGATCTACTCTTGACCCTAGGATTCCTCCAGATCCATCTAGATCTTAGAAACTAGCTAGACCCTAAGATCTTCCTAGAATCCAGACTTTAGAATCTATTCTAAATCCTAAGATCCTTCTAGATCCCAGACCTTCAATCATGACTTGTTAAGCTTTAAATTATATTTTGATGAATTTAGTTTGACCCCCAGTTGACTAGGGGTCAAAATGATCAAAATGCCCCTTATGAGGTTTCTTGAAATTTCAATACAATCTTTTTAAACCAAACATGGGAATCTTCTCCAATGCATTCTAAATATCATTAAAAATGCATTGGACAAAACCCTAGCCCTTGGTAGGTTGACCAAATAACCCTTTAAAGGTTAAATGAGCCAACTCAACATTTATGCCTAAATCAAATCATTTGAACCCTCAAATACATTCCAAAAGATCTCCTAATCATGATCCAAATGTTTCTAAATTTTATTTTGGATTAAATCCTAGCTAGCTTAACTAAATCACCAAGTCAAACTGGCCAAAATTTAGTCAAACCTCTTTCCAGACACACATATACATCCAAATCTTGAATACTTAATCTCAAGCCATATTTAAATTAATCAAACCAGCTCATAAAACCTTCTTTCATGCTACATAAGCATATTGACTAGTTTGACAAGTCAAAGATTCAACTAAGTCAAATTTGAATGCTTAGGTGGCTTTGCCACCTTGGCAAGTCAAAATTTTCTAATAATTCCAAATCCTCAAGCAAGTTGATGGCTGGATATAATACATGATAGCACCATAAGCCTCCCTCTCTCTCTCTCTCTCTAATCAAGACCAAATAATTATTAAAATGAAGAGATAATGGCTTGCCTCACTCAAAGCTTTGGCATTATCCACTCTCTTCCAAATTCTCCAATTCCAGCAATATCTATCGGATTCTAGCTCTTCCCCAGCTTCTTTACCCATAAGAGAAGCCTCCCCAAGCTTTTCCCAAGTTGTTGCAAGCCTAAGGATCCAAATTTGAGAAGAGAGCGAGAGAAGGAGAGAGAAAGGATAATTATATTGTAGATCACAAACCAGCCCTTAAAAGCTCTTGGACCCTTGACGAAAGTTGTAGAGGACCTCTCAAGCTTTCCAACAAGCCCAAGAACATCAAAATCCGACATCTGGATTATAAGTTATCTTCATTTTAAGTTATATGCTCAAACCTTGATTTCTCCCAAATCTAAATTCATGGAGCCTTGAAATTCCATGGGTTGAAAGATTTGGGTATCAAGATCCTACGTTTCAAATTTCATCAAATATAGACGGTTGGATTGAAAGTTATGGGCAATTGAAGTTTTCGTTTATTTTAAACTATGCGATCGGACGGCCCTGATCGCGCCACATCATGCGCCCTACACAGTTCTACTCAAATTGAATAAAAAAATTCAATTAAATGCCCAAAACTTCCAAAATTCACAGAAAATCCATTTCTTCACTAAATTTTGTGTTCTAGGGCTCGTTAGAAAGGTATTGAGCTTTATTATTTATTAAAATTAAAATAAAAGTATTTTGACCACTGTATAATGATTTATTTGGGTTTGTTTAAAATCCAAAATTTATAATTTTCTCATTATCCAGTGATCAAATTAAGGCCAAATTTTGGTGAAATACTTTTGAGTATCTTAGGCATATATTGTATTTTTCTTAGGACCAAATGCTCAAAGGATATCTGTGAGATGAATTTTCAAAGTAGTGGGTCCATTTTGAACCCAAAACCTTGAAAATTTATAACTCTCCAAATTGGTAGAATTAGGTTATCTGTTTGCTGTGGTGTGCATGCATATGTCTCAGGGTTAGGTGACCAAAATTTCAATCCCAATTGAATAATAGAGACAACTAGGAAAAATAATTAAAGAAATGGTCTAGAAAATTTAGAAACATTGTAGGAAATTATACGCACACCTAATTGGGGTGAAACTTTAGAACTTTAAACTAAGTGACATTATATACCTTATGTCCAAATTTCACTTAATTTGGAGGTCATTAGGTCAGAAAATTAGGTTACTCAAGATTCAACCCCATTTTGAACTCAAAAACTTCAAAAAATTATAATAAATCAAATCTAAATCCAAAAATTACAAATAATACTTCTAATTGACTAGAATTAAATCCCTAACCCCTGAAAAATAAAATCAACCAGATTTGACATGAATTTTAAGAATAATTTAATTTTAAGTGAAATTGAAGATTTAATTAATTTAATTGATTAAAAATAATTAAAAATTCCAAAACTCTCCCAAACACTTAGGAATCTCTTAGTAGGTCATTCTTGATCTTTGGAGGTGATTCCAAAGAGTTTGGAGGTCATTTGGATTCAAACCATCAAAAACCCCTTAATTAAACAAATTAAATAATTTAAATAAATTATCAAACTTTGAAATTCATAACTAATTCAAATGAACTCCAAATTGAGAAAACTCAAAGGAATTATACTTATAATAAGGTCTAATATTTACCAAAAATATCAAATTTCTTGAAATCAAACAATCTTGAAAAAGTCAACTTTTGGTCAAACCTAATTCAAAATTAAGTCAAAACTTCAAACCTTCATAATAAAATCTAAAAAAATCCAATTTCAGCGTACTTACTCTCTAACTGATCGTATTAAGGTCTGGTATTTTAATAAAATGCTAACTTTATAAAAAATACTTTAAATCAGAAAGTCAACTTTTGACCCCTTAATTAAATCATTAAAATAACTCCGAAAATTTCAAAATTCAACAAATCATTAATAATTCCAGAAAACATTAATTAAATCTTAAAACCAGCAACCAAACAATCTTAATTAAAAATTAATTAACTTTCAAACTTAAGTAAAGTTAAATTACTTAATTATACCGGATACCACTAGGTAACCCAGGCCTACGAGGCTATTAAATTAGCCCCAAGGAAGGTGAAATAAACTTCACAGCCTCAGTGTGAAACAAAGGTGGTATCCAACAAATAATTAAAATCAATTTTAAAATTAATTTGAAACTATTAAGATTTAAACTTCAATTAAAATCTCCCTTAAAGCCTCTCAACCAACCATAACATCAATAACTTCAACTAATTATCCTATTTAGGACATATCAAAGCCACACAGCCTACCTCACACACTTTAGTTGGTTTGCTAGGACAACCAACTCTAGTCTTAGGCTAGGCTGATGTTTACCTTTCTGCTGTGTGCCGGGTTTTCGAGCTTTCACTACATGTCATTTGCTAGCAATAGAATTACTGTAATTATTTATTTACTTACTGCATTCTATCGTGATTGATTGTATGTTAGATATACCCCTATGTTAGGGACGATTTGTACTAATTCAATCTTATGTAGGTGGCCATGCTCGCACAAGGTAATTAAATTAAAAGGGGCAATAATTAAGCTTTAAAAATTAACGGCATTTTCTGCAGGCGCTTCAGAATGCTAAGTCCCCCTTTAAATCAAAAAGAGCATGGCCAAGTGTAGCTGGTTTGAGCATTTACATTTTGATATAATAACTTCTTGGGATGTCATATATAACTGTTGATTATTAGGATAACCTTATAGGATCGAGTCTAGATTTTTCTTTTAAAATTCAAATGTAATTTGATTTGAGTTGTAATTGAGTTGTAAACTATTAAGTGCTTTAAGATGGGATAATAATGATCCAAACTGGATTCTAAGGAAAAGAGTGACATCCCTTAGGGGAGAGTACCTCTTCACTTAGAAATACAGTTTAGGATACTTTCAAGTATCCAAAGAGAAAAGGTAACATCCCTTTCAATGGAGAGTTTCTTTTCATTTAGATATCCGGACCTGACGATTCAATAAGTTCCAAGAAGACGAAGAGGTGAAGAACGAAAATACCTATTCTCAAAGTCACTTGAGTCTTAGGAGTAGAATATAGGTTGTAGTCAGTGGTACCCGGCCACTTTACTTTCCTGTAAACCCTGGGTTGTACAATAAAAAGGCACTTGCCTATGGACTTTCATTTTGAATATTTATTTAATTGATTTAATTTTTTGATTGATATGTTGATTACGATTAGGATTTTCCTGCTTTTAGTAGTTTCTTTGGCGATCTTGCATGTCGTATTTGATTTAGCCTGGAATCCGATCTGAGGCTCGTGAGGGTACAGTCAAAAACTATTTCTACTTAAACAAAACTTAAAAACTTTAGGCTCAGATAGTAACTCTAACATTTTTAAGAAGTAAGCCTGGACCCGCTGGGAGTTTTTCATGCATCATATTGAATCTTCTCTACCTTGTTGGGCACCTCCCCGCTTGTGGGTTTTGGCAGACCACCTGACCTATTAGAGTACAGTTCTGTCCAAGGGGGGATGTTGTGCAATCTCTAGGATAAAACCTATTTTTTAAGCCTAATTTTAAAACTGCTTCATTTTGATTTTAAGCATTTAATCGAGTCAACTAGCACGCATTGCATTAATAATAAATTAAAAATTGAGTCTAATTCTTAATTGCATTTTTAGCTTAATCATATCACCCAAGATAAGTCAAGGGGTCAATTAGGATCTGCTCTAGATGTCGACCCCAACTCCTTAAGCTAATCTTAAACAATATCCCTACCCACTCTTACATAAAAGATCAGACACATGGTTTTAAAGCGTTTAGGTGGTTTAGCTGGCTCCCCAATCCAGGCTGGGGTAAGTCCAAAGCTTGCATTGCATTAGTTAGGTTTCGGGTCACTGATTTTCAGTACCCAATTTAGACTTAGGATTTGAGGCAGATTTTCAATCTTAAGACCTCAACCTTCCAGGAGTCTAATTCCCACTTTCTAATAAAATTGATCACTCAAACATTAAATCTCTTTCAATCTAATTCAAGCAGAATACTTAGGATAGTTTGGGGTATTTTTGAAGTAATTCAGAATCTCAAAACACCTCCTACCCTTCTCCCTTTGACTCCAGGAAGAACTGCTCAATCTTGAACCAATCCCTGTTGAATTTCCAGTTCCTCTATTTTAATCGAGAATATTCGTAGGAAATTTTCTGGTTTTCCTATGATGTAATTAACTACAAGGGTTTATGCTCATAGGAGATTTAGAAACCCACTCCAGACTTTCAAAATCAAAATTTTCAAAACCTTAATTAATTATCTTTGGGAAATTCAAAACTCAACGATCATTATAATCATTTTTAAACGATCAATAACAGACGATATCCTCTTTCCTTGGGAAGATATATTGTACTATTATCGTGACCTTGATTATGAAATTAATGATCTCTTATCTTGATTATTGTAGTTAAACATTGGATTAAATATCATTTTGATCCTTCGGGATCATATACTGTTTCTCCTTGAATTTGATTATAATAATCAGGATAAATTTCAAAATTTTATAATCTGAATCAATTAGAGAACGGAATGTTCACCTTTCGAGGTGATATATCATTCATAATAAGTGTTCAATTATAAAATTAAAAATTTCCAAAATTAAATATTTCCCAAAGAAAATTAAACCTTTTTCAAAACTAAATTTTTAAATCAAAACACATTGCAAGCTACAGATAGCTTAATTTGTGTTAATAGGTAACTTCACATTTTGATCAATTTATTTGTTCTTCAAAATTAAATAAAAATTTATTATAACATTTAAGTTGCTTCTGCTTGTGTTTGTTACTCATCTACATTTTTCTAGTTGTTATCTTACATAAAATAGAAAGATGGGTTTTTGTTGTAGTATTATTTAAAAGTACCAATTCACCCCCCTCTTGGTGCAATTAGGGACAGTTCAATGAGGTCTTTCTATCTCCCCAAACTTTCAGCCTTTAATTTTATATCCAATAGAATTAAGTGAATCTCTTGGAACCTTATTAGCTCAAGTTAATAAGGATGGACAAGAGAATGCACTTAACTATCTTAGTAGACATTTACTTCAAACTGAAGTAAATTATCATATGATAAAAAAACATTTTTTGTCCTTAATCTTCACTGCTTAAAAATTGAGGCACTCTTTGTATTCACATAAAATGAATCTACTAATTATAGTAAATCCACTATAATATCTAATAACTCATTTGAAATTATAAGGAAGATTGGCTCGATGGTTGTTGATTCTACCATAGTTTGAAATATACATTCATTCTGCTATATATATTAAAAGGGCAGGATGTTGTAAATTTCTTAATAGCTAATCAAATATAGGATGATTGTCTGATCAATGATCTACTGTCAATTAAAAGAAATCATAAAATTAGACTCAATGAAAAGCGTACCTTGAAATTTTATTTTGATAGTGTTGCTTTCAGTCAAGAAGAAGCATCCGATTAGGTTTCCCAAGGAAAGCTAGAATAGGTATAGTGTTTATAACTCTATATAGAAGCTTAATGTATCAGTCTTACCATATATCAGAATCTTATATGAATAATAAGCTGAGTATGAGAAACAAATAACAAGATTAAAGTGACAATCCTAAATAAAATCTAATAGATCAAAATCTTTGAGAATCGTATCAAGTTAATAATAGAATAGTAGGTATCTATTGAGTACTAAAGGAGAATTTGATTCCTTATCATCAGTACGTAATGCATCTCCTTGAAAAAATTTTGAATGTAATATTTTATAAGATTTCTCTTGGACAAAACTCTATGGCAGATTATTGACCTCACTTTTAGCTGAGGCCACTTGATCCACATTTATCCATTATCCCCATAATCTATAATCACTTGATTTACAACTCTTTGATTATCAATCATTCAGCTTGCAATCACCTGGTTGCTAACCATCAACCTAAATCCCTTACACTTTAATCAACCATATCAATTAAGCCTATAATCAACCTTCAATGAACTTCCATCTTACAATAATAATTTAATCTAAGATTTTAATCACACAACAAATCAATCAAAAGTGCAGAAATAAAATGTAAAGAAAGTAATAAGAAAGAGCACACAGAATTTTATAGTGGTTTGATCAAATCTGACGTACATCCACTCCCAAAAACCTCTCATTCTAAGTATTGCACTAATCCGTTAGTGTCTCTCCTTTTGCCCCCACAGTAAGACGACCCTTCCAAAATTTTTCCATCGACCCGGTGAGGTAGAGAACCTTGAATCCTTTTTCACCCTCCTAGTGAAGGTAGAGAACCCAGAATCCTCTTACTCCCACCTAGAGTTGGCAGTGAACCATGGGAATCCTTTCACTCTCTCTTGGAGTAGGCAGAGAACCTGACAATCCTTTTACTCCCTCTTAGAGTAGGTAAAGAACCTGGATATGATGCTGATGATCGTCTCCCCAGAGCCACCAAGGAACCAAGGATGAATAAAGAAGAAGGCGATCGAATCCTTACTTGGAGCAACCTTTATAAATCACCTCATAAACTCCCCCTCATAAGATCCTCTCTTGCTCTCCTAAACTCTCCTTCTCCTTCTCTAAGATCTCTCTGGTTAGAACAGTAGTAAAAGACTTCATCATCAGCAATTAAGAGAGCTTAAATAGGAGGCCTCAAAAAGTGCCCTTATTTTTAACTTTCCAATAAAGATTGTCCAGGATGATATGTCGATTATCTTGTATGATCAGTGTAAATTAGCCCATCCCGGTAAGATGATCTGAGTTACTTGTACGATCATAGCAACAAATTTGTACTGATCATCCAGGAAGATTAGTATATCATCCTATATGATAAGTTTAAAACATAATTTTCATCCCGCAAATCATTCAAGATGTTCTGGATAATTAGAAGAAAAATATACTGATCATTCTAGATGATCTTGCGATCATCCTATATGATTAGTTTAAAACTAGATTTATTATCTGGTAGATTGTTCAAGATGTCCAGGATAATTAGAAGAAAAATGTGCATATCATCTTGAATGATCATAGATGATGGTCCTATACGATATGATCGTTCAATGTAACCATACTTAGACCCCTAATCAAAGAATTAATTTAGGCATGATTATTACACATCATCCAAGATAACTAGAATCATCCTGTATGATTAGAAGAAAATTTCAATTATCAAATCTTGCCTAAATCATCTTTGGTGGCTAGATTTTTTGATTGATGTCTATCGTCATGTACGATGAGAGCATCATCCAGGATGACTGGTTTAATCAAGCTTATCTAATACATAAGCCCTAATTAGGGGTTTCTATTTTGAACTAATCATCCAGGATGATTTAGAATCATCCTAAATAATATGATCAAAACTAAAAAAACTCTCAAACTCACTAAATTTGTCCCCCTAAGTGTGTATATGTAAGGTTACTTAGCTTCAGGATCCATCACAATACATTTGACTCAAGAAAAGGTAAAAAATGTATTCGAATTAAATTTACAGATTGACTCAATCCTATTCTACCCAATCTTGAGCTGGCTTGCAAGTGAGCTTGTGATCTGAAAATTTTAGTGAGCAGGGCAAATAAAACAGATAAGAAAGAGTAGCAGTAGTAAGGAACCAGTAATGTTTGTTATCATCTAAATCAATGTATTTGGGCCCAGATTTATAGTAATCTCTCCCTTTTTTATGATGGCAAACATTGCTAAAAAATTTCAAAGCTAGGAGAATTTTTTATTTTTATTCTTTTCTTTTTTTAAAAGATATAAAACATAGAAATAGAAAACATAAAAGACAGAATATAAATAGAACAATACGAATTCCACTAAAGCATAAGCAAACGAATAGACAACAACTACTCCCCCTTTTAACATCACAAAAAGGAGGAAGATAGAAAAGCACTAAAATAGAATAAAGTACAAAACCAAAGACCAGTACAAACACATAAACACAAGCACTAAAAGACTAGAGGAAAGAACTCTGATCATTTGGAGGAGGTGGTAGTGGCAGAAATCAACAACAAAACAAAAAATATGATAAAAACAAACCATTAAAACAAAAATAAATATTTTTTTTAATCGATCAGCTCTAGTAAATGACAATTTTACCTCAATTTTAAATTTAAAAACTCAAAAGAAATTAATCAACAATGCTGAAATCCAAAAAGGTTAGAAACTCAATTTTTTTAACCCTACCTCAAACACCTTACAGGTTAAAGTTTCTTTTAAATAAAAATCTAATTCAAAAAGGAAGAAATTAGATAAGAAAGTGGTCCTTTCAAACTTCGTTCCAAAAAAATATCTAATAAAATAGTATTGCAAAGTAAAGAATCAAGAATCATGAATTTTAATCTCAAGTGTTTGAAAATATTAAGTGGCTCATGGATTCTTTTAAGATTTTTAAAGGTTTGAAAGGGAAGGAAGCTTATTTCTTCATGGGCTCATTTTGTGCCTCTTTTTCAATTATTTAGCACACTTTGGGAAGCTTTTAATTTTTGCTACACTTTGTGTATCTTACAATTAATTGATGAAAATTACGCATATTTTCAGTGTTAGGCTCATTTTATGCCTCTTTTCATATCTTTTGTGAGCTTGCTTCCTTTCATAACCTCTAAAGACTCTCAGTTATGAGATTATCTTCTAGATATCGGAGAGGAAGAAACTCACTCTATAATATAAGGAAGAGTAAACTATAAAATAGAATCATACTCATATGATCAATGCAAATACTTGAATAAGAAAACCTGAAAGTTGTTCATTGATTTGGAACACTATTTAAATGAGATAGATTATCATAGGAAGATAAAATAGATCTCCATTTCAAAGTCCAACTTTTTAATTTTGAAAAAAAATTTGATTCAAAAAGAAAAATATACCATTAAAAGAGTTGGAGGAAGAGAAATAATCATCAATGTTCCTTCCTTTAACTGTTTTAGAGGAGTCAATCACTTCTTAAAAGTTTCTAAACAAAAATAAGGTAAAAATCTCTTTTAAAAAGCAAGTTTATCAGCAGAAGTAAATAGTGATCTAATTCTTAAAGTAACAAAAGAAAATAAACATTAGGAAATCAAAAGCATAAAAATAAAAACATAAAAGAAATAAGCAAATCAAAACAAAACATGAAGAGCAAAAACATAAACAGAAGGCATCATTTTCAAGCATGAATATCTATCACACCTAATCTGGTTCTTAAGGTGTTAAAGGTTTCAAAGGCCAGTGATTTTGTGAAGATATATGCCAGTTGGTTTTTAATGTCTACATGATGTAGCTCTATGTCTCCTTTGGTAGCATGGTCCCTAATGAGTGGTGCTAGATGTCAATGTGTTTGATCCTAGAGTGTTGGATTGGATTATTTAAAATGTAGATAGCACTAATATTATCACATAGGATAGGAATTGTACCACCAAAAAGTCTTAAATCTAGAATTTGTTGCTTTAACCAAAGAACTTGGGCTACACAACTTCCTAAGGTAATGTATTTAGCTTTAGCAGTGGACAGTGCAACTAGGTTTTATTTTCTACTAGGCCAAGAGACTAAGGATTGTCCTATAAATTGACATGTCCCAGAAGTACTTTTTCTGTCAACTCGGCATCCGATAAAATCTGAATCAGAATATCTTATGATTTTAAAAGAGGTGCTATTCCTAGGATACCAGATTCCTATGTCTTAGGTTCCTAAGAGATATCAAAGGATTCTCTTAATAGTAGTTAGGTGTGACTCGTTTGGATTAGCCTAAAATTTAGTACAGAGATAAACACTAAACATAATATTAGGTCTGCTAGCAGTCAAGTAAAGAAGTGATATAATTATTCCTCTGTATTTCTTTTGATCAATAGATTTTCTATTTGAATCCTTATCTAACTGAACACCGTAACTCATGGGAGTGTTAATTGGCTTGGCTTTATCCATCTCATATTTCTTAAGGATGTCCTTAATATATTTTGACTGACTAAAGAAAGTTCTATCATTCTTCTACCTTATGCTAAATCTAAGAAAGTAAGTTAATTCTCCTATCATACTCCTTTCAAACTCCTTACTCATTATTTTTGGAAATTCATCACATAGTTTTTCATTAGAAGATCCTAACATAATATTGTCAACAGAGATTTGGACAATCAGTAATTCATATCCTACATTTTTCAAAAATAGGGAGGTGTCTATGCTCCCCTTAATAAAGGTTCTTTCTAATAGGAATGTGCTAAGTCTTTTATACCATGCCCTCAGTGCTTGTTTTAGTCCATATAAAAACTTTTTTAATTTGAACACATGATTAGGAAATTATGTATTTTTAAAGTCTGGGGGTTGTTGAATATACACATCTTCTTTTATCACCCCATTCAGAAAGGCACTCTTAACATCCATTTGAAATACTTTGAATCCCTTAAAACATGCAAAGGCTAGTAGTACCCTAATGACTTCTAATCTTGCTATAGGGGCAAAAGCCTCCTCAAAGTCAATTCCTTCTATCAGATTATGCCCCTTAGCCACCAAACCTTGTCTTATTTCTAATCACCACACTAGAATCATTCATTTTATTTTAAAACACTTATTTAGTTCCAATAATATTTTGATCCTTAGGTCTTTCAATTATTTCCCAAACATCATTCCTAACAAATTGATTCAACTCTTCCTGCATGGCTAGGATCAAGAATTCATCAGATAAGGCCTGATTTAGGTTGGTGGTTTCAGTCATTAAAATAAAGGCAGGATGGTTTACTTTCTTTCTAAGTTCATGCCTAATTCTAACACCTTCAGATGGGTCTACTAAGATTAATTCTTTAGGATAACTTGAAGAAATATCTCCATTCTCTAGGCAATAAAACTTCAAGTTCTACCCTTTTCTTTAGATTTGTAGATTCTACTCCCTGGGTGACTTCTATAACCTCTTCTTCTTCTTCCCTAGACCCTCTAAAATTATCATATTCATCAAATATAATATAAGTGGTCTCCTCAATTACCACTTTTCTTTTTTTGAAGAGTCTATAGGATTTCCCAACATAAGAGTAACCTAGGAACACTCCTTCATCAAATTTTGGGTCAAACTTTCCTAGTTGAGACATCCCATTATTTAGAATGAACACTTTACATCTAAAGACATAAAGGTGAGAGAGGTTGGGTATCCTACCCTTAAGAATTTTACAGGGTGTCTTATTCAGCTTAGATGGAAGATTTATCTTATTTAGAACATAATAAGCTGTATTCACCACTTTTGCCCAGAAGTATTTAAGAAGTGAATATTCAGCTAACATGGCTCTAGTGGCTTCTACCAAGGTTCTGTTCTTCGTTTCAGCTACCCCGTTCTTTTGAGGGATCCTAGGAGCTAAAAAATTATGATATATCCCTTGCTTCTTATAAAAAGACTCAAATTTCTTATTTTCAAATTCTCCACCATGGCCACTATGAATGGTTAAGATTTTACAACCTAGTTTCCTCTGAATCCAAGTGGAAAAAGATCTAAACTCCTCGAGTGATTCACTTTTATGAGAGAAATAAAACCCAAGTAAACCTCAAATAATCATCAACTATCACATACCCAAAGACTTTCCCTCCTAGTCTTGAAGTGCTGACAGATCCAAAGAGATCCATATGAAGGACTTCTAAGGGTTTGCTAGTGTTAATATCTTTGATTGAGTAGAAGGAGGATTTGTCTTGCTTTACTAACTGACATGCATCACACAAGAGGTTCTTAGTTAAATCTAATTTGGGGACATCTCTCACTAAGTCTTTTTGGGTGATCTTCTTAAGGCTTTTCATGCTTGCATGACATAATATCCTATTCCACAACCATGATTCATCAATAATTATTTTTAAGCAAAGAGCAATGTTAGCTTTAAAGCAATTTAGATCCAGCATGTAAACATTACTGATCCACTTTTCCTGCAAAATAATTATCATTTAAGCTTGAAATACAATTGGTTGGCAGAAATTTAATGCTAAAGCCTTTGTCATAGAGCTAGTTGATACTGAGCAGGTTGTGTTTCAGTCCATCCACAAGCAAAACCTTTTTAATGATAAAATTTTTGAATCACCAATTATACCTGAGCCCACCACTCTCCTGGTGGTGTTATCTTCAAATGTTACCTTGCCTCATGCCTTGGCCTCTAGTGAAATAAATTGATTTGCATCTCCAATCATATGCCTTGAACAACCACTATCTAGGTCCCACATTCTCTCATGAGGCCTTTTGTGAGAGTACACCTATAGAATCATCAAATGTCTGATTTGGGAACCCGAACTAATTTGGGTCCCTTATGATGGAAAGAATAATGAGATGCATGCATGCTATGCTATGAATTTTGCAATTTTGGTCGCCACACCAAATATGTTTTACAGTGAATGGTGCAAGTATGGGACATATGTCCTAGCATGCCACAAGTAAAACATCTAACACTAGGAAAAGGGTTTACTAATCTATTTAGGTATAGTACCTCTTCCTAGGTTTGAATGATGCATGCTTTATTGATTATTTATGAAATTCTTTTAGTGCAAGTGGTTTCTTATTTTCCTTGAGGGCAGTTAATTCAGCTTTTAAAAACTTATTTGCACTTTCAAGAATTAAATTTCCATTTTCAATGCATACTCCCTACTATCTAAATAAGGTGTAAGAGTATCTAAGTACTTGTATTCTTTTTCTAATTCAACATAAAATATTTTTAACGAATCATTCTCAGCAGTTAAATCAAGATGATTTCTCTTTAAAGAATCAAATTCATCTAACAAAGCCATGTGATTTTTATCTAGAGTGGAATGATCTTTCCTTAGAATTTCATGATCTTTCTACAGTTTTAAAAATTTAACTTTAAGGCTAGTATATGCTTTGTTATGATTTGGGTAAATCGGTTTATTCATGTGAATTCTAATCCAAGTTTATATTTTTGATGATTACAAAAGCTTATTGTTTGTCTAATTCATCTTCTAACATATATTTGAGTTTTTGTTGTGTGTACTAAAGTATTTTTCAGGAAATTCATGCTCCAGATTACTGAAGACTTCAAGTTCACTTATTCACTGTAAATGAAGTCTGTAAATTTTCTTTTTCTTGAGTCTGAGAGAGTGTGATTGTAAGTTGGATAACTGTGCACACACCCACATTGGGGGAGTAAAAATTTTAAAATTTTAAACTTATCGTACTGTACGATTTGATATCGTATAAGACGATCTGTTGAATATATCCTCCATATTGAACCTAAATGGCAAGAAAAAGTTTTTAAGGTATGTTCGTATAGTACGATTACATTTAGTACATGAGTTTTTGCTGTATGAACTGCTAAAAATTGGGCTCGTCCAATGGGACGTACGGGACGAACTGATCGAACGAAGCTCTTTGTTCGATTCATCCAAGGGTTTGTACAGGACGATATGTTTGTACGAAGCTCTCTGTTCGATTCGTCCAAGGGTTCGTACGGGACGATATGTTCGTACGAAGCTCTCTGTTCGATTCGTCCAAGGGTTCATATGGGATGATATGTTCATATGAAGCTCTCTATTCGATTCGTCCAAGGGTTCGTACGCGATGATATGTTAGTATAAAGCTCTCTGTTTAAATTGTTTCATTATTCGTATGGGACGGATTGTTCAAAATTTTTGAACTATTCGTTCAGTACGATCGTCGATCGTACGGGACGATCGGTACGAATTAAACTTAAAAATTTAGTTTTTGGATAGTTTTTCTTGTCACAAGTATATAAATGACATAAAACTGACTGAAGAAAAGATCCTTCTGCAAAAATTCTTTTGGGAAGTGAAAGGAGAGTGTTTGGGAGTGAGTATTGAGAGATCTATCAAGAGAGAATTGTGAGGGAATTCACAAGGTTATCCAATTGAGAGGATTTCTTTTACTTGTTCTTCAAGCATCTTCCTAGTTCCTTGGAGACTTTTGCAAGAGCATTGTTCGAGAGGATTCTGGTTCTCTGCCACACTTGGAGGGTGAAAAGGATGACGGTTCTCTACCGCACTTGGAAAGTGAAAGGATAATAGTTCTCTGCCGCACCGGGGTTGATGAAAGAGAGTTTGTAAAGGCTTCTCTGCCTTGTTGTGGGGGAAAAAGGAGAGTCACTTGAGTTTAGTGCAATACCTAGAGAAGGAGTCTCTAGGGAGTGGATGTAGGTCGTGTTTGACCGAACCACTATAAATTCTGGTGTTTTTTGTTCACTGTTTATTTTCTGCATTTTTTTTTTTCTGCAGTTTATTTTCTTTGTGGTTGAATTTCTGTGTAGAATGAAAGAGCAAAAATTATCTATGTTCATACTGTACGAAGTTATATCATATTGTATGATTAGCTTTAAAACTTTCTAAAATATCAAGAGTAATTTTTAAAAGGACCAATTCACCCCCGCCCCCCTCTTGGTTAGCCTAGGGACGTGAGCAATAGGTCTAACAACCTATTTGCACTTTTAAGTGGTATTAGAGCCAATTTCAAAAATAACTATTTTAAATACTTTTTGAAATTTCGATCATGGCTAATTTTAGAAATAGAAATACTATGGAAGGATACTCGATCACTAGACCACCTTTGTTTGATAATATTCCTTTTAATTTCTGGAAAACTCGCATGTCTACTTTTCTACAATCACTTGACTATCGCATGTGGATGTTAGTTCAGGAGGTTATACTGAACCTACTAGGATTGTGGAAGAAATAAGAGTTCAAATACCTTTTGCAAACTGGACTGTAGAAGAACGTGAATTAGCTCAACTAAATGCTAAGTGTTTGAATAGTTTCTTTTGTGCTTTAAAGTTTAAAGATTACATGCGTGTGCCTACCTGTAAATCAGGAAAGGAAATTTGGGATAGGCTTTGCATCACATATGAAGGTACAAATAAAGTGAAATAAACTAGATTGAACATTTTTTGCACGACTATGAACTTTTTTGCATGAAACAGAATGAATCAATCTCTAACATGTACACTCATTTTACATACATAGCCACTTCATTGCATGCTTTAGGTAGGGAGTTGACGAATGCAGAGAAAGTTAACAAGATATTATATTTTTTATCTCCTGCATATGATGCAAAGATAACTGCAATAATAGAATCTAAAGATTTGAATGTTTATTTTGTTGACAATCTTTTTGGATCACTAATTGCTTACGAGCAATCGGTGACTCAAAGATAGATTGATCCAGGTGAGAAGCGAAAGGAGAAGAACATTATTTTAAAGATGGATGACTCTAAAAGTGATCAGTCACTACCTGAGGATGAAGAGGATATTACCCTGATGACGAGGCAATTTAGAAGTTCTCTAAAAAGGAAGCAGAG
Organism: Dendrobium chrysotoxum; assembly: GCA_019925795.1. Taxonomy (NCBI): domain Eukaryota; kingdom Viridiplantae; phylum Streptophyta; class Magnoliopsida; order Asparagales; family Orchidaceae; genus Dendrobium; species Dendrobium chrysotoxum. The sequence continues at coordinate 53,536,096 of CM034315.1, forward strand.
AAGATGCCAGCATTGGAACAAAGATAAGTTCAAGAAGAATGTTAAGGCTTCTAATGAAGTCATTTGCTATGAGTGCAGGAAGCCAGGACACATCAAGATAGAATGCCCCAATCTCAAAGGAAATCCTAGCAAGGAGAAGACCGAGGAGAGACCAAAGGATAGAAGGGGTAAAAAGAGAGTATAACGAGCATTCTCGGCAGACTTAGCTTCAAATTCGTTAGAAATAGCACCAGAAGAGGAAGTTACCAATTTGTGCTTAATGGATGATAATCTCGACCATTCAGATGAGGATGAGGTATGTGATTTAAGCTATGAAGAATTATTTAAAGTTTCTGAGCGCATACACTCTGCATATAGGAAACTTAAGAAACTGCACGCTAAGTTAAATTTGGATTATATAGAACTGCAGAAAGATTATGAGATCCTTAGGAAAGATCATGCATTAATTGATAGCAACCACATGACTTTGTTGAATGGGTATGATGATTTAAACAAATAGCATAATCTTTTAAAATTAACAAATGCTGAACTTGAAAATGATTTTAAGACCTTTATGGATGAATCGGATTCTAGAGAGCATGAGTTAAAAATTGACAATTCAATTTTAGAAAGTGCTAATGCTTATCTTAAAGTTCAGATTAAAGCACTTAAGGAAAATAAAAATCCACCTAAACTTGAAGAGTTTCATGAATCTTACCATAAGATCATTGACTCAAGATCTAAAAAGAAAGTTTTTAGGAAGAATAGGTTGGTAAATCCCTTTCCAGGGATAAAGTGTTTTTCTTGTGGTAGTTTCGGACATATTTCCCACACCTGTACTCTGAAGTATAGAACACATTTAGTGTGTAGATCTAAGGTGCATAAATCACAGCATATCACACATGCATCTGGTTTAAAGTTGTCAAGAGGTGAACCCAAACTTGTTTGGGTTCCTAAGACTAACATTTGATCATTTTGCAGGAACGCTCTCACACGAGACCTCGTGAGAGTATTTGGTACCTGGATAGTGGCTGCTCAAAGCATATGACTGGAGATACGAATCAATTTATATCGCTGGAAGCCAGGAATGGAGGCAAGGTTACACTTGGAGATAATACTACCAAGAGAGTGGTAGGTACAGGTATAATTGAAAATTCAAAAAACTTTGTGATTCAGAATGTACTGTTGGTTGAAGATTTGAAACACAATCTGTTGAGTATTAGTCAATTATGAGACAAGGGCTATCATATAAAGTTTTTACCTACAAGTTGTGTTATTAGTCTAAATGGATTTGTTGTTTTGAATGGTGATAAGGTTAACAATGTTTACATGCTAGATTTTAATTCTGTTAAACCATCTACTGCCTTTTGCTTAAAAACTGCATCTGATGAATCATGGTTGTGGCATAGAAGGCTTTGTCATGCTAGCATGAAAAATCTTAGGAAGATCACTCAAAAGCAACTAGTTAGAGGAGTACCCAAATTAGATTTCACTAAAGGTCACTTGTGTGATGCATATAAACTAGGAAAATAAGTGAGATCCTCTTTCAATTCGATCAAGGAAATTAGGACTAGCAAGCCCTTAGAAATTCTACACATTGATTTATTTGGACCTGTTAGTACCTTAAGTTTAGGAGGAAAAAGATTTGGGTATGTTATTATGGATGACTATACTAGATTCACCTGGATTAGATTTTTGAATCATAAGAGTGAATCATTTGAAGAGTTTAGAGATTTTACCACTTGGATTCAGAGGAAACTTGGTTTTGAAATAGTTAGTATCCAAAGTGATCATGGGGGAGAATTTGAAAATGAAATGTTTAATGATTTTTGTAAATCTCTTGGAATTAAACACAACTTCTCAGCTCCTAGAACACCTCAATAGAATGGTGTTGTAGAAAAAAAGAACAGGATATTAGTTGAAACTACTAGGGCAATGTTGGCAGAATATTCACTTCCTAAATATTTTTGGGCTGAAGCAGTTAGTACAGCATGCTATGTATTGAATAGAGTGTATATAAGGTCTAAATTGAATAAGACACTCTATGAACTTCTTAATGGTAGAAGTCCCAACCTCTCACATCTACATATTTTTGGATGTAAAGTGTTCATTCATAACAATGACAAAACTCTTTTAGGAAAATTTGGTCCGAAATCAGATGAAGGAATCTTTCTAGGATATTCAAGTGTTGGAAAATCCTATAGAGTTTTTAATAAGAGAACATTGGTAGTTGAAGAGACCACACATGTTGTTTTTGATGAATCTTATGATATTAAAGGGTCTAAGTTAGATGAAGATGAGGTTGAGGTCATAACCCAAAAACTTGAAGATCAAAAAGTTGAAGAAGGGGTTGAAAAAGAAGAGGAAAACCAATTGCCTAGAGAATGGAAATTTGTAAGGAGTCATCCTAAAGAGTTGATTTTAGGAGAACCAATTGAAGGAGTAAGGACTAGGCAAGGTTTGAGAAAAGAAGTAAATCATTCAGCTTTCATTTCAATGATTGAACCCACTAATATAAAACAAGCACATTTAGATGAATTTTGGATTTTGGCTATGCAAGAGGAGTTGAATCAGTTCAAGAGGAATGATGTTTGGGAGTTAATTGAAAAGCCAAAAGATCAAAGTGTAGTCGGGACTAAGTGGGTGTTCAAAAATAAGATGAATGATTCAGGAGTAGTTATGAGAAATAAGGCTAGATTAGTAGCTAAGGGGTATAATCAAATTGAAGGAATTTATTTGGAAGAGACTTTTTCCCTTGTAGCAAAACTTGAAGCAATAAGAGTTTTGTTAGCCTTTGCCTATTTTAAAGATTTTAAATTATACCAAATGGATGTTAAAAGTGCCTTTTTAAATGGGGTGATAGAAGAGGATGTTTATGTTAAGCAACCTCCAGGCTTTGAAAATTCAAAATTCCCTAATCATGTTTCAAATTGAAAAAGACATTATATGGACTAAAATAGGCACCTAGAGCATGGTATGAGAGGTTGAGCACTTTCTTATTAAACGGATCATTTATTAAAGGAAGTGTGGATACCACTCTGTTTTTGAAAAGAATTGGAAAAGATATACTCATTGTTCAAATATAGGTGGATGACATCATTTTTGGATCAACTGATAAAGCTTTATGTGATGAATTTTTAAAGATAATGAGTAGTGAATTTGAGATGAGTTTAATGGGTGATTTGAGTTATTTTCTTGGTTTTAGCATAAAGAAAAATGAGGAAGGAACCTTTCTTTGTCAATCTAAATATGTTAAGGAAATCCTCAAAAAGTATGAAATGGATAATGCTAAACCAGTAACTACACCCATGAGTTCCTCAGTCCTATTAGATAAGGATCCTAAGGGAAAATCTATTGATCAAAAGAAGTTTAGAGGAATAATTGGATCTTTGCTTTATTTGATTGCTAGCAGACCTGACATCATGTTTAGTGTTTACTTATGTGCTGGATTTCAAGCTAATCCAAAAGAATCACATTTGACAGCAGTGAAAAGGATCTTAAGATATCTTTTGGGAACTCAAAATTTAGGAATTTGGTATCCTAAGAACAGTTCTTCTTTTGAAATTATTGGATTCTCAGATTCAGATTTTGTAGGCTGTAGGGTGGATAGGAAAAGTACTTCTGAGACATGTCAATTCATTGGAAATTCATTAGTATCTTTGTCCAGTAGAAAACAAAATTCAGTAGCACTTTTTACAGCTGAAGCAGAATACATTGCCTTAGGGAGTTGTGTAGCATAGGTGCTTTGATTGAAACAACAATTGAGTGACTTAGGATTTGTAGTTGGCACCATTCCAATATTTTGTGACAACACTAATGCCATTTGTATTTCAAAGAATCCTATTCAATATTCTAGAACTAAGCATATTGACATAAGGCATCATTTTATAAGAGATCATGTAGCGAAAAAGGAAATTGAACTACATCATGTCGCTACTAAAGATCAGCTTGCAGATATTTTCACAAAACCCTTAGCCTTTGACACTTTTAGCATGTTAAGGATAAGGCTAGGAGTGATAGATCTTAATGCTTGATTGAAAATTCTGCAAATGTATTTTCATCTAGATTTGTTGGTTTGTTCTTTGGATGTATTTTTATTTTTCTAGTGTTTTATGTTTTTATTATTTTATTGTGTTATTTAAAAAAAAAAAGAAAGAAAAATCAAAATTTTTGTTGTGTTTTTGTTCCTTGATTGAATGTTGAAAGCATATAAGATTGAAGAGATGAGAGTTTATTGTGTCTATTCGTACTATACGATATCGTATCGTACTGTATGATTACATCATCGTACTTATACTTCGTCTGTATGAATTGGGAGGAAACACGGTTAGTATCAGTTATTATTGGTGATCGTACGTACGAATACGTCATTCGTCTGTACGATCCACATGTCATTTTGCATGAGGGACGAACCTAATCGTCGCCTGAACGACCTTTAATTTTTTGATCGTCCCAGACGAACATGTCATCGTCTATACGATCAGGAAGTCAAAAAGCCTGTATGAAAGGACGCCTCGGGACGAGCAGTTTATGAAAAACCGTTTCATTTTGACAGCTTTCGTTCTTCCCGGACAAACTTTTATTCATCCCGGACGAAAAAGTTTTGTATTGTATGAAATGGATTCGTATTGTACGATTTCAAGCTTTTTCTATATAAAGGTGTGTCATTTTCTTTCATTTCACTTTCTATCTAGAACCTTTTAGAGCCTTGAGAGAAGATGTCGGGCAATGGAAAAAGAGCACGGGTTGCTAGGGGTCCTGCGTCTAGAAGGAATTGGGATGAAAACTTTCTTAGTGAGGAGAATGAGGAAGCATACCTTAGGTATGCTGCATCTAAGGTTACTCCTTCCCGCATACTATTGCAAGAAAATATTCACTTTGTAGTTATGCCCCTTTTTGACTCCACCCAATTTTCTTTTCTCTTGACTTTAATCTATGCTTTCAACGAGGATCTATTTCATGTGTTTTTGGCCAACATGACCTTTAACCAGGATCACACTGTCATTTCTTCTTTTGTCTTTAAGCAAAAAGTAGTGATAACCAAGGAAGATCTAGGGGAGTATATTCATCTGAGAACTCAAGGGACTAGGGCCCATACCTTCTCCACTAGACCAAAAAATGGTTGGTCAAAAATAAACCGAGTTCTTAGAGGTGTAAGCACACCCACACATGACTCCAGGATAGATTCCTTGAATCAAAATGCACGAGTAATCCAGCATGTGCTTAGGACATCAATTATTCCTAAAGTAGGAGATCAGATTAATATGACCCCACTTCTTTCCTCAACCATTTTTCTTATTATGACTGGCCAACCTATAGATGAAGCCCAATTAATTTTAGACTACATCTACTATCTTTCTGATATTGGTTTGGCTAGTGTGAAGAGAAAGAAAAACATTGCTTTAGGATATGTTGTGTGTTATATCCTAGAGAAGAAATACAACCTAGTTCATCCTTCTAGTCCTTCTGAACTCCCACTGTACTTCACTGACGCTTCCTTTCGAGTGTTATTTAGGAAAGAAGGTATTACTGCAGCTCAGATGATGAGCCTCCTTCTGCTTCTGCTCCTTCAGCTGCACCCTCAACTGTATCTGGACCATCTCAAGATTTCAATCAAAATATGGTCCAATGTTTTAATAGAATGGATAAAAGGTTTGATGACATGGAGGAGCATTTGATGAGACAAGATGATCAGAACAACGTGGATAGAGTCTGGGTTAGGGACCAATTTGATGTTGTAAACACTGATATTGCTATGCTAAACAGCTATTTTGCGCTTTTCGACGCTCCACCACCTTCTCCGGATCAGGGTCCTTCTGAGTTCTAGCATGCTTTGTTATAGTTTGGCTTGAATGTATTTGTGATTTTCTTTATCGATTTTAGGCTGCTTTATGTTTTGTCTATTTTATGTTTTGAAAATGTTTGCAAGTTTTTTTTTATGAGATTGTACCTCAAAGTAAAACTTGTTGTTGTATGTTTTGAAATGATCAGTAATGAAATGTTCAAGTGTTTCTGTGCTTATCTTTTTTGTGTTATTGACTGGATACGTTGTATTTTTAATTCACTTGACTATAGTTGATTAATGATCTAGAACGTTAATTGAGTTTATATTATAATACAAAATACTATGCATGACATTAAATTTTCAATTTTTTTAGATTTCGTTATGATTTGGTGTGGAATAGAAGATCTTAATTAATCTTATTTAGACATGTATTATTTAGTCTAAATTTATGTATTTTTGATGTTTTAACATTATACTCATATTCTATATCTTTATTTTTATTATTATATTTATGACTCAGAGATAGTGTTCTTGGAAAGAATCTTACATTCAAAGCAAAGCTTGAAAAGATGCACAAAATGTGTCATACAATAAAAGATGCGCAATGTCGCCAAATGTAAAAAGACAAACAAAGAGTGTCATCCAATAAAAGATGCGCAATGTCGCCAAATTTTAATAGGCACAAAATTAGCCTACATTTTGAAAAGATACGCAAAGTCGCCAAATGTTCTTTCCTTTAGTATTTTTTCTCTATTTTCACTAATCAATAATTGTCACTTTAGACTTAGAATTTTGGTAATGTTATTTCATCTTTTGTGCAAAAATTGAGACTACTAATATGTCTAATACATTACTACTTTAGATCAACTTTTCTTCTCCTTAACATAATATGCAATCTAACACTTTTGAGTCTTTAGTTTTTGCATCTCATTTGAGTATTGTAGTTAAACTTCATTTAACTTTATTCCACTTCTCAACTATTTTGAGTGTCCTTTTTGCTGTTGGCAAAAAGGGGAGAGTTTTATTGTTTGACTTATGTGCTATTTGTCTCTTGATGTGCTATTTGTCTCTTTCTTGTGCTATTTTTTCCCTCTTCTTTGTTTTGTTTGAATTCTTGTGTATGTGCTTGTGTTGTATGTGTTGTATGTGCTTCTGTTATCATTTCTACACTCTTTCCTTCCCTTCCCTTGTGTATTCCATGTTAAATTCTCTATCCTCGTATACCTTGATTAGTCTTTAGGGGGAGCTTAGGGATAGGATAAGTCAATTCTTTAGGGGAACTTTAGGTATCTTTTATTTAGGGGGAATGTAGATCTTTTATTTAAGGGAGTACATTTAGTGGATGTTAGAAGATCTATTTTTATGTATTTCATTTCAAACAATAGTTGTTTTACCATCATAAAAAAGGGGGAGATTGTTATAATTTGGGTAAATCGGTTTGTTCATGTGAATTCTAATCCAAGTTTATGTTTTTGATGGTTACAAAAGCTTATTATTTATCTAATTCATCTTCTAACATATATTTGAGTTTTTGTTGTGTGTACTAAAGTATTTTTCAAGAAATTCACACTCCAGATTGCTGAAGACTTCAAGTTCATTTATTCACTATAAATGAAGTCTGTAAATCTTCTTTTTCTTGAGTCTGAGAGAGTGTGATTGTAAGTTGGATAACTGTGCACACACACACAACGGGGGAGTAAAAATTTAAAATTTTTAAACTTATCGTACTGTACAATTTGATATAGTATGAGACGATCTATTGAATATGTCCTTCATATTGAACCCATATGGCAAGAAATTTTTTCTAAGGTATGTTCGTACAGTAAGATTACATTTCGTACATGAGTTTTTGCTGTAGGAACTACTTAAAATTGGGTTCGTCCAATGGGATGTACGGGACGAGCTGATCGGACAAAGCTCTTTGTTCGATTCGTCCAAGGGTTCGTACGGGATGATATGTTCATACGAAGCTCTCTGTTCGATTCGTCCAAGGGTTCGTACGGGACGATATGTTCGTACGAAGCTCTCTGTTCGATTAGTCCAAGGGTTCATACAAGACGATATGTTCATACGAAGCTCTCTGTTCGAATCGTTTCATTATTCGTATGGGACGGATTGTTCAATATTTTTGAACTATTCGTACAGTACGATTGTCGATCGTACGGGACGATCGGCACAGATTAAACTTGAAATTTAGTTTTTGGATAGTTTTTCTTGTCCCAAGTATATAAATGACTTAAAACTGACTGAAGAAAAGATCCTTCTGCAAAAATTCTTTTGAAAAGTAAAAGGAGAGTGATTGGGAGAGTGTTTGGGACTGAGTATTGAGAGATCTATCAAGAGAGAATTATGAGGGAATTCACAAGGTTATCCAATTGAGAGGATTTCTTTTACTTGTTCTTCAAGCATCTTCCTAGTTCCTTGGAGACTTTTACTAGAGCATTGTTCGAGAGGATTCTAGTTCTATGCCATACTTGGAGGGTGAAAAGGACGACGGTTCTCTGCCGCACTAGAAGGGTGAAAAGGACAACGATTCTCTGTCGCACTTGGAAAGTGAAAAGGATGACGGTTCTTTGCCGAACCGGGGTTGGTGAAAGAGAGTTTGTAAAGGCTTCTCCACCTTACTGTAGGGGCAAAAGGAGAGTCACTTGAGTTTAGTGCAATACCTAGAGAAGGAGTCTCTAGGGAGTGGATGTAGGTCATATTTGACCGAACCACTATAAATTTTGGTGTTTTCTGTTCACTGTTTATTTTCTGCATTTTTATTTTCCGCAGTTTATTTTCTTTGTGGTTGAATTTCTGTGTTGAACGAAAGAGCAAAAAATTATCTCTGTTCATACTGTACGAAGTTATATCATGTTGTACGATTAGCTTTAAAATTTTCCAAAATATCAAGAGTAATTTTTAAAAGGACCAATTGACCCCCCCCCCCCCTCTTGATTAGCCTAGGGACGTGAGCAATAGGTCTAACAACCTATTCGCACTTTCATGCTTTCTTGAGCTTCCTATATGAGAATGAATTCTTTCAAAAACTTTAAATAATTGATCATATGTAACCTCACATATCTCTTCTTGATCAGAGTGATCAAGGTGAACATCAACCATTAAGGATAGGTTTGTTACTTCCTCTTCTTCTTCAGTTTCAGAGGATTATGATGTTGAGTGCGCCCAGAAAGCCTTTTGGATTTTTTTCTTGTCGTTCTTGAACTTCTATTTTTCCTCACCCTTCTCCTTGCTCGGGTGAGCTTTCAGAGTTGGGCAATCAGACTTTAGATGCCCAAGCTTTCTATATTAAAAGTAAATAACATTAGATGAAGCTTTCAAATTTTTATTATTCTTACCTTTATTCTACTTTTTATGATGCTTTTACTTTTTTCTCAAGAAGCTTTTGAATTATCTAGTTATTAAAGCAATATCATCATCTTCAGAATCAAAAACATCACTGTCAGAATCATTAGCCTTTAAGGGTATAATTTTCTCTTTCTTCTTTTCTCCTGCATCAAGCTGCCTTTGATTCACTCCTTGATCATAAGTAATTAGTGATCCAAGTAAGTTATCGATTGAATAAACATTTAAATCCTTAGATTCAGTAATGGCCGTAATCTTTGCATCAAAGGAGGAAGTTGAGATATCAAAATCTTATTCACTTTTTCGTAGCTTGTGAGTTCTTTTCCTAAGGCTTGTAGGGATGTAACAATTTGTGTAAACCTAGTATACATTTCAGAAATTGATTCACTAGATTTCATGCAAGTGAGTTCGTAGTCATGAAGCAAAATGTTCAACCTAGATTATTTAACTTTTGTGGTTCCTTCATATGTTATGCATAATTTGTCCCAAATTTCTTTTTAAGTTGAACAAGTAGAGACACAAATGTAATCTTTAGATTTTAAGGCAAAGAAAAATAGTTCAAACACTTAACAATTAGTTATGTTAAATCTCTATCATCAGTTACCAATTTAACAAAAGGAATTTCAATTTTAACGCCATTAACAAGATAAAAAGGTGCAGAGTATCCATCCTTAACTAACATTCACATGCAATAATTAATTGATTGTAAAAAGTGGACATGCAAGTTTTCCAAAAATTAAAAGAAATATTATCAAATAGAGGTGGTCGAGCAATTAAATATGCTTCCGCGATGTTGCGATTACCAAAGTTACCCATTGATAAAAATTCAAAAGTTTTCTAAAACTTAATTTTATGAATCCCGCTCTGATACCACTTGAATGTTTGTGAAGCTGGTTAAACCCTATAGAACTAGCTTGAGGCTAACGTAGAGGGGGTGAATTGGTTTTTTTTAAATTCATAAACAAAAATGAGAAATCTTTTTATTTTTTTAAATATTTTAAAAACTAAACAGTCTTAATTGGTAGCAGATATCAAAATTTAAGATTTCATTCATAGAACAAATCAAAAAAAGTATGAAAATAAAATATGGAAAAAGTAATTAGAAAGAGAACATAGAATTTTATAGTGGTTTGGTCAAATCTAACCAATGTCCACTCCCCAGAATCTCCCATTTCAGGTATTATACTAATCAGTTAGTGTCTCTCCTTTTGACCCACAGTAATGCAGAGAAGCCCTTACAAAATCTTTCCACCGACCCAGTGAGGTAGAGAACCTTAAATCCTTTTTCACCCTCCTGGTGAAGGCAGAGAACCCATAATCCTTTTACTCCCACCTGGAGTTGGCAGAGAACCATGGGAAACCTTTTACTCCCTCATGGAGTTGGCAGAGAAACTGACGATCCTTTTACTCCCTCCTGGAGTAGGCAGAGAAACTGACGATCCTTTTACTCCCTCCTGGAGTAGGCAGAGAATTTTATAATCCTTTTACTCCCTCCTGGAGTAAGTAGAGAACCTAGATTTGATGCTGATGATCATCTCCCTAGAGCCACCAAGGAACCAAGGATGAAGAAGGAAGAAGATGATCGAATCCTTTCTTGAAGCAACCTTTGTGAATCCCCTCACAAGCTGCCCCTCAGAAGATCCTCTCTCTCTCTCCCAAACTCTCTTTCTCCTTCTCTAAGCTCTCTCAAGTTAGAACAGCAGCAAATGACTTCATCATCAGTAATTAAGAGAGCTTAAATAGCAGGCCTCAAAAAGTGCCCTAATTTTCAACGTGCCGACAAGATCGTCCTGTACGATCACTATAAATGAGCCCTTACAGGCAGGACGATCTGAGTTATTTATACGATCAGAGCAACAAATTTGTATTGATCATCTAGGAAGATTAGTATATTATCCTGTATGATTAGTTCAAAATGTGATTTATCATCCAGTAGATCATTCAAGACGTCCAGGATGATTAGAAGAAAAATGTACTTATCGTCCCGGTCGATCTTGCGATCGTCCTATATGATTAGTTCAAAACTAGATTTATTATCTGAAAGATTTTTTGGGATATCCAGGATGATTAGAAGAAAAAAGTTAATATCATCCCAGATAATCATAGATGATCGTCCAGTACGATATGATTGTTCAATCTAACCATACTTAGATTCCTAATCACAGGATCAATTTAGGCATGATTGCTACACATCATCCAGGATGATCAAAATCATCCTATGCAATTAGAATAAAATTTAAATTATCAAATCTTGCCTAAATCATGTCTGGTAGCTAGATTTTTTTGATTGATGCATATTGTCCTGTATGATGGTAGTATCATCCAGGATGATTGGTTTAATCAAGCTTATTTGACATATAAGCCGTAATTAGGGTTTCTATTTTGAACTGATCATCCCGGATGATTTAGGATTGTCCTGTATGATATGATCAAAAATAAAAGAACTTCAAACTCACCGAATTTCTCCCCATGAGTGTGTGTGTGCAAGGTTACTTAGCTTCAAGATCCATCACAATATATTTAACTCAAGAAATGGTAAAAAATTTATTGAAATTAAACTTACAGACAAACTCAGTCCTAATCTACCCAATCTTGAGTTGGCTACAAGTGAGCTTGTGATCCTAAAATGTTAGTGAGCAGGGCAAATAAAATAGATAAGCAATAATAGCAGTTGTTAGGAACTAGTAATAATTATTATCATCAAAATCACTGTACTTGGGCCCAGATTTGCAACAAGAATAACTTAAGGTAATTTCCTCATGAGTTAGTTCATTTTATCTATATAGCCTAATGGTCTCGACTAGCTATCTATCAACCAAGCAAGTTCCCTGATGTATTCCAATCACCTAAACTCCCTCCAATAGCTTAGTAAGGAAAAAATGAGCAAGACCAACATTCAACTTTCACACTATTCACAGTCACTCTTTAAATAAGATAGCTTTCATTTAGCATTCCCAAATCTTTCTTTATATTTCCCTAGTTTTTCTTGGTCGTTTGGAGCTCACTAGTGCCAGGATTAATGTTGGACCAAAGCTCTCACTATCCCAGCTAAATAAACTCTTCATCTAGCCTTTATCTGAGACTGGAGTCTTCATAAAAGTTATAGAGGTGCTACAAATAAGGAGAACTAGCACTCAAGCATCCTTAGAGACTATCTGTAGACATGTAAAATATAAACCCTAGATATTTAAGTACGTTTCTAAATAACATCATAAATGTTACATGAAAATACATAAAAACCACTCCCCATTATTTCTTCAGTCATATTCTACATCTATCTAATAGTTTGCATTAATCAGCCCAATATAGAGAGAGTTAAAAGGGCAAGGGAAGTTTTGGGGTTTAGCTTGACGGAGGAAAAAAGCAAATGCATGACTATAGGATTCATTATTTTTGGATTGATTATTATGAGAGTGTTAGTTTAGTAGCTTGTTCGAACGGACCTAGTAGTGAGATGAACCAGTCTTCATCTAGCTAGATCAAGTTCATCCAGTTCAAATCACATATATTGATTGGCTAAGCCGGCTGCCATACTGGTTAAGTGAGCTAACTCACTTGACCACCGCCTCCCACATAGCTTTACCGTTAGCTATCGTGTGTAAAGTCCCTACATAGTCAGTGTCGTCGACTAACTATATAATGGAAAATCATTTTAAATAATTATAGAAATTTAGAAAATTATGAAATATTATATAAAATCCATTTCTTGTCCAAATGTGGCATATAATATCTCTATGGATTCAGGGTGAGGAGCTTGAATTATTAAAATTGAAATTAGCTCAATCTAATAAATGATTTGTGAATAAATACAATAATACATATATATACTTTTATATAATTTCTCTCAAACAACTCATTTGATTAAGATTAATTCTAGTATAGAGTAATTGTAGGATGTTACACACATCCTAAAATTTTCTCAGGCCCAAAGGATTAACCCACTAAGCTCAAGTGAATTTTCAAATGTATGAGTTAATTTTGACTTAAATATTTGGAAATTCATTACACTCTTTGCATCTAGAATTAGGCATTCATTTTACTATGGTTTGATTGTACATATGCAAGGGTTAGTCCCACCAATTTTTAGACCTATTTAAACCTTAGTGACACCTAGGGAAATAACTATGGTATGTGTATAGTGAATTTAGGAAAACTCTAGAATTCATAGACACATTCAATAGAGATGAAGCTTAAAACTAGTCAACACAGACACATTATACACCTTAGGAATTAAACTCACCTTAATTTAACATTAATTGACCATAGAATAATAATAGTCGAAATCAACCTTTATTTTAAGGGATAAATTTTTTGAAAATTAGAATAAATCAAGGAAAAATAGTAGGAAGGCCATAAACCTTTTTTTTCACTCCTATAAGTTTGACACAAATCAAGGGATGTATATGCTTTGTTCCACATCTACAACTAAGAGTCTCTTTGAAAGCTAGCATAATTGCATTTATTAGTCCAAACAACTTTATTTTCATAAGTATAAACTTTCTTTACATGTTTTTATTTAGTGATAAAAATCCAAAAAAAACATCATCATTTTATTTTAAGTAGGTTAAGTAGAGCATTTGAAGTAAGTAGTAGTAGTGAATTTGCAATTAATTTGAACACATCCTCTTGGATTTGTCACTCAACTCTATCACTTTATTACTTGAGTTGGCATATATACTTATATATTTTTTAGTGGAATTTTATTAGTTTTATATCAAAAAAATTCAAAACATATTTCAAACTCAACAAGTCACATTCTAGCTCATACTATTTATCAGCCCATCATGTTTTTGGCACACATGTCAGGGAAGTAACATGCAATTTGCAAGTTTAACTATATAATTGAAATAAGTGCATATTTATACCTACTTTTTTCTTTTTTTTTTGAAAGTTGCAAATTGCATTAGATAGAAAAACTAATTACAAGTAATAAAAGGATCACATTCCTTCTTTAACAAAGCAAGCAAAGAAGAAGGAATGTTGCAAAAAGAAGAACTATCAACAAGAAAACTATTTTCTAAAGCTAAAGTAGCACATAAATATGCTACTTTGTTACAATCTCTATTAACATGATGAAAAATGACCTTATTGAAATCCTTTAGAAAGAATAGCTCCTTCGCCAACCAATTTTCCAGTTGCTATTTTGACTTATTCATTGAATCTTGGATGAAGTTGATAATGTTGAGATTATCACCTTCAATAATTACACCTTTTCTATCCTTCATCCAACTTTGAATAAACTCCCATATTGCAAAAATAGCTTCCATCTCCAGTTGTGCCACATCCCAATGAATTCTTTTCTTCCCAAACACAAAAGAAACCTTCCTTTGTGGTCTTTAAACACTCCTCCAATCCCAGCTAGATTAGAACTCAAAATCGAAGCATCCACATTAATTTTAATCCAATCTAGCGGTGGAGGGAGCCAAGCATTGTGAAACTCCCTAAGGAGATTAACATCCTAGTTATCTAGCATTGGACTTAATTGTATCATAGCTATAGACAGGACATTGGATTCAACTACTGAACTTGAAAGAACAGGCTTATCATGCTTTACTTCATTACGGTTCTTCCAGGATAAGAAGTCTGATGCACAATACATCTTTACTAAGTTAGAATACTGAAATGAGAGCCTTCTAAGTTCCTCCAAATAGCTTTCCAAAGACTAAAATATTGGAATACTAAAGCCCTAATCTCTAAGCTTTAGAATAGTATCAGTAAGATATTTGCACTGAACCACAATGTGAGCATAAGTTTCTACTTCTTGGCCTCCTCTAGCACATAAGTCATCATAAAAAAGTCTTCTATATTTAAGGAAATGATTTGTTGGAATAGCATGCTTACTCAATTGCCACCAAAATAATTCCACTCTTGGATTGAGTTTTAGCTTCATTAGCCATTTAGAATGTCCACAATCATCCTCTTTGATGCTACTTTTCACCACTTCTTCATAAGACATAACAAAGATGGATCTACCCGAATGCTAGAACTTAACTTCTACTTGATCATCATCCATGGTGGAACTAATCAGGATCTGCAAAATCAACATAATGAGGTCGCTATGGAAATAACGTTGAAGCTCCATCATGTTCCAGCTACCATCACTGGATATGAATTATTGAAGCATCATCCCCTCCAGTCCCCCAAAGACAGCAAAGGTTGGCCAAGTATTAAAGCATTTATCTAGAAACTAAATGTCATTCACAACACGGATTCTATTACCATTACCCACTTTCCATTTAATAATGGGTTTAAGAGGTTTACCACCATCTACTAGAATTTTCCATGCACTTGAAGCACTTTTCTTGCATTCTCCCTTCAAAATGTTATCACCATATTTTGTAATCATATTCTTATGGAGTAAGGAATCTGGTTTTTCGATGAAATTCCACGCCAACCTTGCTCTTAGTGGGCCAACTCTAAGAGTAGCCGAGTGTACCCCCAATCCTCCAACACTTCTTGGTTTACATATATCCTCTCAAGCTATATAATACATTCCTTTTTTCCCATTTGGTTTGTGCCAAATGAAATCCCTACAAAATTTATCCAACTCACACAACAATCTTTTGGGAACCATAGAGTGTGTTATCAAAAAAAATGGCAATGATAACAAAGAGGACTTAACAAGAGTAATTCTTCCTTCCATAGATAAAAGCTTATTCCCCCAAGAATTAAGCCTTTCCAAAACATGATTTAACATCTCTTGGAAATCTATCATTCCCAATCTTCTCATAATAATTTTAATTCCCAAATAATGCATCTCCATTACAACTTTAAAACCCAATATTCTAGCACTATATTCTTAATAGATCATATAATAGTTTTACCAAATATGATTTGAGATTTGTTGATGTTAACCCATTGTCCCTTCCATCCACAAAAATCTATAGTAATTGCCCTCAATAATCTTGCTAAACTTATTGTTGCTTGAGCAAATATAAGCACATCATCAGCATAGAGAAGATGTGTGATATTCTAGCTTCTCGAAGATAGTTGAACACCCAAATCTTGCCACTATTGGTTGATTTCATTGGATAGAAGTTGAGAACACATAATGAACAAATATGGTGATAATGGACACCCCTGCCGAAAACCACTCTTTGCATTTATCCATTTTGAGTTTTTACCATTCAAGATAATAGAGAACCTAGCATTCATCACACATTCCATAATGAGCTCCAAGAACATAGAGGGGAAACCATACCATTTTAGAATTTGTTGTAATTTTATCCATACCATGCTATCATATGCCTACTCCACATCCAGCTTCACTGCCATCATGCCTTTTTTATTCTTAGAAATCCTAAACTTGTTGAAAATCTTATGAGCCAATAAACAATGTTCTTACATGGATCTACCCAGAATGAATGCCATTTGTTCATCAGAAATTATCTTGGAGATACATCTTTTTAATCTATTAACCATCATAGTTTCAATAAACTTATAAGTAGTTTGACAAAGACTTATTGGCCTATAATTGGAAGGCACAACCAGATTCTTCACCTTAGGGATTAACACAATCGCAGTGTCTTTCCACTCCTCATGCATAGCTCCGGTCTTAAAGAAGCCATTAATAGCTTTCCAAGTTGTTTCTTTCATAATTCTTCAAAAGAACGTGAAGAATGAAGGTGTAACCCCATCTAAACCAGGTGCTTTATTATTACCTTGTTGAAAATAAGAAACCTTAAACTCTTCCTTGGTGAATTCAATACTCAGCATGTCCATGTCTAATGATGTTAACCTCTTATTTTTTGTAATCAAAGGCCAATCAATAAGCTTGCAATCTATGGATCTCCACTTCTTCTAAAAAATTTTTAGAAAAACATCTTCTATTTTCTCAAAATCCTCTAACATATTGTTGTCATCATCTTTAATTTTCCTTACAAAGTTCCCATTCCTTCTAGTTGAAGCAAAGTTGCGATAGAGTTCAAATATTTATACCTACTTGTTTCATGTATCTTTTTTTTTTATTAAAAATTTTGAAAAGGCTAAAAAAGAATTTTGTTGATTTCTTTTGTTCTGATTTATATTTTGGTTATTTCATCATTATTGAATGCTTGGTAGATCCAGTAAGGAGCCTTTGATATTTGACTCTGAGATAGAAAGGTCCTCATAGAAAGTCAAAAAAATAAAAATATTTTAAAGATGTTTAACCTAGGGTAAGACTAGGACTAATTTAGACCTCTAAGAGAGTATGCAAGCCCTATAGTAGAACGAATCTATCAGAGTATTAATGGACCTACTATCGAAGATAATAACTTTATACTAAGACCTTTCATTATTTAGATGGTTAAGTAGGTAATATGATCCCTGGTATTTTCCTAATCTATCCTTTTAAAATATGTTCATTTGAGATAAGTCTATCATTTGAACATCAACCATAAATAAATTTATCTGAGAGTGATCTCTCATTTAAATATCTTACATATGCTTGTTTGGAAGTGACATTTCCATTCAAATATAAAAATCTAACCAACAATTTTGATATGATTATGTGAGAATTTAAACCTTCCTCTGTCGTTGTTTTGATATGATCAGGTGAAAGTAAGATTCCTCTAAAGCTTTGTCTCTGACTATTTCAATATGGTTAAGCAAAGGTGGGATATTCCTTAAAATTCTTTTTAAAATTTGACTTGTTAGGGATAGAACTCTACGACAAGCCCTTTTTTAGGCATAAATCTATGTGATCGATATAATTTCCTTATCAGATATCTAGGTTGATCAAACCTGCCTTTTTAGGATCATTTTCTTCAAAAAACTTGTCAATTAAATTCGTTTGGATTTTGTTGATTTTCTTGGATAGTGCCAACACATATGACTTACAAATCAAGTTTGTCACCCTAGTTTGTGGCCCATTTGTTGACCTCATTTTTAAATGAGATCAAATTTTAAACCAGTAGCTTCAATCTTGAAATTCAAATATTTGAACTCTATCACAATCTTTAAATAATTTAATCTTCACTACACTTTAGCATAATGTTCAATCAATCATTTAAAATGCCCAATAATTTAATCATTACTAATAATCTAATGATTGTTAATAATCTTCTAAATTCTCAATCAAATCCATAAACCCTTCACTCACAATTCAAGTAAAACCCTTAAATTATTTAATCTCTTTAAATTCTTTAATCATTAATCAATCCTTAAATAATATAATCAAACTTTAGTTCAATTCCAATGATAAAGATCTACTAGAAAATTTAAACCCTAAATCCCTTCATACATTTCCCTTTTTTAGGGAAATATTATTTTGAATCAAAACCCTAAATAAAGCTGATGGAATTATTTTTAATCATTCACATATTGATTAGACATACCCCTACAATCTACCAAATCATTTTAAATTTTTCCTGGCCCATAAAAGCCCTAGAAATCTATTCCTTCATCCATCATAAAAAAACCTTCAAATATTTATCTCCGCTACCACTGAACTAGCATTTGGATTTGAAAAACATTATAAACTCTTCCTTGTTATTTAAACATGTTCATAATCTTTCTTGCAATGATTTGAACCGAGTTGAGCTCATGGTTAATCTTGGTTGAGTTGAGTTAACATATTTTAACCAAGAACACCTGTAAAACCCTAAAATCCCTACCTATATATAAAGAATATTGTAAAACTCAATTTAAGATATAGGTTTTGCTCCTATGCATTTGATAATCATTCATGATAATATATAGATCCAAGTTAACCCTTGATAGGATTTGTTGACCATCAATTGTCTCTTTGACCAATAAAGCTTACTTAAACCCTAAACCCAAAATCTTATATGGAAGCTCATCAAAGCCCTATAAAACCCTCTAAACTCTTCTAAATATTAGACCATATATCCTTAAAAAGGTTGGGACCCTTTTTGGACCATCATTGACTTTGGTTGTCCAAAACTACATTAAATTCTTAAATCTGCTAGGTGAACTTTGCTTAAACGTCTTCATAGATTGCCTTACCATAATCCAAGACCATATCTATCTTGCCCAAAATATCATTTAGAGTGGATTGCGTTGCAATCCAAGATCTAGAGCTTGTGAGATTGATGATAAAAAATATTAGTTAATGTCTCCTTATTTCTCCTAATATTTGCATTGCATATTTGATCTTATGTGTACTAACATTTCAAGAAGATTATACACCGTGCAGAGAAGACTCAGGGCTATCGACTGGGTAGAATAGGATGATGTTTTGTAATAGTAAGTAATTTTCATTTCTTTTTTTTTTTTATATTTCTTGAGTCAAAGTCATGTAAGGGTGTATGTTAACTTGGTGACCATACGCACACATATGGGGGAGTGAAAAAAAGAATTTTAGATTTTTGAACTAATAATACCATACAAACTAGATAACAATATACAATCAGTTATTTAAAGAATTTATTTAAATAGCTAATTTAGTAACTAAGATTTTTAAACTAATCGCACTGTATGAACTCGATCGTACAAGACCTATAGAATAGTCACTAAAGGTTTAGTGTAATACCCAGAGACGAGGACTACAGGGAGTTGACATAAGTCAAGGTTTAACCAAACCACCACAATATTTTTGTTGTGCTCATTCTTTTTATTTCTTACTTTTATTTCTTGTTTTTTTATTTCCTATGTTTTATTTTCTTGAAATATGAGATGATGATATTATGATAGATTTCGATTATCTTTTTGTGGAAAAATTATAATAAAAAAATTTGAAAATGAAAACTAATAAAAAATAATATTTTTGTTCAATAAAAAATTATAAATTTTATTTTATAATTTGATATTTGATTCTGCTTGTATTATAGCTTGACATAATTTAAAAAAGAATTATTATTTTTAAAAAAGAAATTTTAAAAACATAAATTCACCCCACTCTTGGTGTGCCTTGGGCAGTTCAAGTCAGTCTAAGGACCTAAATTGAACTTTCAATTGGTATTACATCGGTTTATAGATTTAGTGATATAAATATCCCTGAGAAAAGATCAAATGGCACGTTTGGGAAATTAGAATACCTTGAGGGGTTATTCAATAAGTCGTCCATGATTATTTGATAATATTCCATTTAATTTTTGGAAAATTCATATGTCAAAGTTTTTATAGTCTATTATTTTTAGAATGTGGCATATGATACAATAAGGCTATTCTACACCATTTAGATTTATGAATGACATAAAAGTTGAAATACCTTTTAGTGAATGGAGCAAAGAGGATATAGATCTTGCACAAATTAGGGCTAAATGTCTGAATTATTTTTTTTATGCACTTAAATCAGAAGATTGTAAAAGAGTCTCTACCCGTACTCTTGGCAAGAAAATTTGGGATAGGATATGTATTATTTATGAGGGTACTAGTGAAGACAAATAGTCTCAATTAAACATTTTATTTCATGATTATGAATTATTTTGCATGAAACCTAATGAGACTTTCTCTGAAATGTACACTAGATTTACTCAGATAGTAACATCCCTCATGCTTCTGTTAGAGAACAATCAAACTATGAGAAATTGAATAAAATACTTCATTGCCTTCCTGATAGTTTCAATACAAAAGTTACTACTATATGTGAAACAAAAGTTACTACTATATGTAAATCAAAAGATCTGAACGTTTATTCTATTAACAACCTTCCTGGCTCACTAATTGCATATGAACAAAATGTAATCCAAAGAGTTTAGGATGTATAAGTGAAAAGAAAGGAGAGTATAGTAACACTTAAGGCTAGTGATGCATACATCAATAGCTTAGAGTCAGATGATAATGGTGATATAGTCTTAATGATGAAGCAGTTCAAAAGCTTATTGAAGAAAAAATAGAAGCAATATTTTGAAAGGGCAAAAGTAAAGGAAATAGATTTAATAAAAGCTCATCTAAAGTAATCTATTTTGAACGCAAGATGCCTAGACATTTAAGATCTGACTACCCCAATCGGAAAACTAACCCTTCCTAGGAGAAGTGTGAAGAAAAGGAAAATTTCAAAAATGGGAAACTATAGACATAGATGGCTTAACGGACACACTCAACTTCAGACTCTTAAAAACATGAACCTGAGGAGGAGTTAAAGAATCTGTGTTTAATGGCTACTAAGTGTATTGTTAACAACGACCAGGAACATGTATCTTAAGTTACCTATGATGAACTATTTTCTATTTTTGAAAAAAAGCATGAGTCGAATAAGAAATTAATGAAATTACATTCTAGTTTAAATTTGAAATTTTTTGAATTAGAAAAGGACCACGATAATCTTAGAACTGAGCACATTTCATTAGATAAAGAGCATGCTTCTTTACTTAATGAATTTAATAAACTAAATAAGAAGCATCTTGAATTAAATAAATCTCATGAATCCTTGAAAACTGAGCATATTAGGCTAGAGAATAAATTTAGTGAATTAGAAACACTTGCAACCAAACTAGACCACATTGAGCATGCATTGAAACTTCAAGTTGAAAGTTATAAGAGTGCAAATGAGTTTTTGAAATAGATAATTCCTGCACTTCAAAATAATAAACCATCACCAACACTAGTATAATGGTATAACCACAAAATACAGTATGTATCTTATATCCTTATAAGGAGGCAATACCACTTATATAGGTTAGGGAACCCATTTCCAGGTATTAGGTGTTATTTTTATGGCATGGTAGGGAAAATAGCTAGCCCTTGCACTATACATTATAGTACACATCTAGTATAGAGGCCAAAATCATCTACGTTATAAAATATCATACATTTATCCCATTAAGCATAAGGTGGAAACCAAACTCACTTCGGTTCACTAATTTAACTTTTGATTAACATTGTTGGGATGCACTCACAAAAGGCCTAGAGAAAGCATGTGGTACCTAGACATGACTAGTGATTTAATGCAATTCATCATGCTGGAAGCCATGGCAGGATGCAAGGTAACATTGGGAGATACCACCACTAAGAAAGTGGTGGGTTTTAAAAGTTCAATGTAGGATGTTAAGCCTAACTAAACTATCCCTAGGCACACTAAGTGGGATGGTGATTTGATAGTTTTAAAAATACTATTGGAAAACACAAAGTTATTTTACATTTTGGGATTTTTAATAACATAAAAATAACAACAATTATCACCAAATACAGATGCAAATAATTTTGTCAAAAGTTACAATAACAATGATGATATTTAATCAACATAATGTAGAATCAATCACAGATTTTTGACAAGAAATTATCACAGAAATAAAATGCATAAAAAGTAAATTGTGGAAAATGAAAAACTAGAAAGAATGCAGTAAAAATTTTATTGTGGTTCAGTCAAATAAAGACCTACATCCACTCCCTAGATCTCTCCTCTCTAAGTATTGAATTAAATTTTAATGTCTCTCCTTTATCCCATATAGCTCGGCAAGAAAGCCCTTAAAATCTTTTCACCAAGCCGGTGTCTAGAGAACCTTGACCTCTTTCTCACCCTCATATTGATGTTAGAGAACCTTGACCTCCTTTCTTAACCTCCAGTGATGACAGAGAACTGTGACCTCCATTCAGACCATCCTGGTGATGGAAAAGAACTTGAGGCTCATTTTTCACCCTCCTGGTGAAGGAAGAGAACATCAATGGTCTTTGTGCTAAAGAACTTCATCCCAGAGCCACCCGAGAAACCTAGAAAAACACTTTTGAAGAAACAAAGCAAGACACTTACTCATTGCAACTATGTGAACCCCTCACATTGCTTCTCCACCACACATAAGATCTCCCTTTCTTCTTCCTAAAGACCTCATAGATCCCTTCTCCAAGCTCTCTCTCTAGAACACTCGGCAGCCAAAGACTTAAAATAAGTCTAATTAGAGAGCTTAAGTAGAAGGCCTCACAAAAATCCCTAAAATTTAATTCTATCTATACTAATTATATAGTACAATACATGATCGTACGAAATGATTAGTTCAAATAACCCTGTTACTATTATACGAAGAATAAGGCACTTTATGATCAATTTGATAAGTTGAGCTGATTGTCTAGTATGATTTGAGCATCATCCAAGATGATTAGTTCAAAAGACTTGGATTATCATCCCGTATGATTAGCAATTATAAAATATCATCCCATATAAAGATCGGGTTGTACAATACTATTGGCTCTAATCGGCCTGTATAATCTGACTAGATAAATTAATATAAAATTGTACCCTAAGTACAAGATTAATTTAGGCAAGATGTAATTATATTATATAGTATGATACCTATCATACGGTATAATTAGTATAATATTTAAATTTTAAAATATTTCTTAAATTGTGATTAGCCGTTGAGATCATGATTTCAACTGATCATCCTATATGATATAAGTCATCCAGTGCGATTAGTTCAAATAGCTTTAATTATAAAATTGGCCAATTTGATGATTCTTTAAATAGTTAATCATTATGTACGACATATATTGTATTGTATGATTAGGTTAAAAATTAAACTCATTATTTTCTCACTATCTCACTTCCTTGAGTGTGTGTACATATGGTTACCAAGTTTAGCATCCACCAAATACATGACATGACTCAAGAAATGTATAAATTAATAAAAGCAAAATTATAGACTCATTAGGATACTTAACCCTATTATACCCAGTCCTGAGTTGATCAATTTGTATAGTGTATAATGGACCTAAAATATTAGTGCACAAGAAAACATATATGCAACAATAACAATAACAAGAGATATCATAGTAAAGGATCCAATAATATTTGTTATTATTAAAATCATAAAACTTATGTCCAAATTTACAACAATCTCCCCCCTTTTGATGATGGCAAATATTGTTGGTTTTAATTTTGAATTTATTTCTGTCATGTCTTAAGCTCCACCTTATTAGTTGAATTTTTGAAAAATAGGGAGAGAGTATTCTTTTTTATTTGTTGTTTTTTCTTATTTTAAAATGAGGAATTAAAGGATACAGAAAAAAAGGAGTAAGAAAATAAAGGCAAAATAATGAACTAATCATTACAAAGTAGTAAGTACATACTACCAACAATAGGTTACTAACACTTTTGACATCACAAAAAGGAGGAAAAACTATACATAACTCCAAAACATAACAGACAACACAATCAAAATAAAAAACAATACAGACA
Organism: Dendrobium chrysotoxum; assembly: GCA_019925795.1. Classification (NCBI taxonomy): domain Eukaryota; kingdom Viridiplantae; phylum Streptophyta; class Magnoliopsida; order Asparagales; family Orchidaceae; genus Dendrobium; species Dendrobium chrysotoxum. Next base: position 53,560,263 of record CM034315.1, read on the forward strand.
CAAAAACATTAAAATTTTCAATTTCCAATTTATCCTAATTCAAGCATGAATGTCTATAACACTTAGTTCAGTCCTCAAGGTGCTAGAGGTTTCAAAAGCAAGGAATTTTGTAAATATATATGCTTGTTGATTTTAGTGGCTATATGATGTTACTATATATCCCCCTTGGTTATATCATCTCTTATGAAATGATGCCTAATGTCTTTGTATTTGGTCCGGGAGTGTTGAATTAAATTTTTTGAATTGCAATTGGCACCAGTGTTGTCACACATAATAGGAATGGTGCTTAGAAGTACTCCAAGATCTAAGATTTATTATTTAAGCCATAGACCTTGTGTAACAAAGCTCCCTACAACTATATATTATGCTTCAGCATTAGATAGTGCTATAGAATTTTATTTTTTACTAGACCAATAGACTAATGATTATCCAATGAATTGATTGGTTCTAGAGGTACTTTTTTATCAACCATATATCCTACAAATTCTAAATCAAAATATCCTATGATTTTGATGGATGAACTATGTCTAGGGTACTAGATTTTTATATTTTGGGTTCCTAGAAGATATCTAAGAATTCACTTAATAGTAATCATATGGGATTCTTTGGGATCAGCCTAAAATCTAGCATAGAGACATACACTAAATATAATATTCGGTCTACTAATAGTCAAGTAAAGAAGTGATCCAATTATCCCTTTATACTTCATCTAGTCAATTGGTTTTTCATTTTGATCCTCATCTAATTGAATGGTGGAGCTCATGGGAGTATTGATTGCCTTAGCATTATCTATCTTATCATTTTTTTAAGAATGTCTTTAATAAACTTTAATTTGCTAAGGAAAGTTCCATCATCCCTTTGCTTCAAACTAAATCTAAGGAAATAGGTAAGCTCTTCCATCATGCTCATCTCAAACTCCTCACTCATTATTTTTAAGAATTTATCACAAAGAATTTTATTTATAGATTCAAATAGTATATCATAAACATAAATATGAATAATAAGTAGATCTTCTCTTTTTGAAAACTCTATTGGATTTACCTATAGTTGAATATCCAAAGAAAACTTCTTCATTAGATTTAGGGTTAAATTTTCCTAATGGAGATTTCCATTCTTTAGAATGAACACCTTGCATCTAAAAATATGAAGGGGAGAGAGATTGGGTGTTTTTTCTTTGAGTAACTCATAGGATGTTTTATTGAGCTTAGATCTAGTATTAACCCTATTGAAAACATTCAAAGCAGTATTCATTGCTTCTACCCAATAATACTTAGGAAGTTAGTACTCAGTTAGCATGGCTCTAGCTACTTCTACTAGGGTTTTTCTTTCTTTCAGAAACCCCATTCTATTGAGGGGTTTTAGGAGCTAAAAAATTATATTCTATGTCTAGCTCCTTACAAAATTATTCGAACTTGAAATTTTCAAATTTCCCACCATGATCATTATGGATAGTCAGAATTTTATAGCCTATTTTTTCTTGAATCCATATGAAGGACTTCTAAGTGAATCTAGAGTAATCATCAACAACGACATATCCATGTATTTTTTCTACCTAAGCTGGTAGTGCTAACTGGTCTTAATATATCCATATGAAGGACTTCTAAGGGTCTATAAGTGGTAATATTCTTAATTGAGTGAAAGAAAATTTAAGTTTTTTTCCTAGTTGACAGGCATCACAGAGGTGGTCCTTAGAGAAATCTAGTTTGGGTTTGCCTCTAACTTGGTCATTTTGTATGGCATAGTCTCCTATGCCATAGCCCAAATTCACCAGTAATTATTTTTAAGCAAAGAGAATTAGTAGATTCAATAGAGTTTAAATGAAGATTTAAACATTGTTAATTCTCTTTCTTTCTAAAACAAAATTCTCATTTAAACTAATCAGACAACTAGTAGATAAAAATTTAATGTGAAACCCTTTGTCACATAGTTTACTTATGCTAAGCAAGTTATGTTTCAAGCCATCTACTAGTAATACATTTTCAATATTAAAATTCTTAGAATTACTAATCATACCTATACCTACCACTTTCTAAGTGGTATTATCTCCAAGTGTTATCATGTCTCCTGCCCTAGCCTCCAGCTTAATGAATTGCTCCAAGTCTCCAATCATGTGCCTTGAGCATCCACTATCAAGGTACCACATACTCTAATTAGGCCTTTTATGAGAGCACTCCTCCTTTTAATTAGATGATTAAGACTATTATCTATCATTAGGTACATATTAGTTACATCCTCTTCCATTTCTATTTTCAATGAATATGAAGTGGAGTCTGCTCAAAATGACATATGTGTCTGTTGCTTCCCCTTTTTAAACTTTGTCTTCTCTTCACCCTTATCCTTAATCCCGTGAGCTTTTTGGTTGTGGCAATCCATCCTCAAGCAGCCTAGCTTTTTGCATGCAAAGCAAATTGTATCAAATGATGCTTTGAAATTCTTATTTGGTTTACCTTTGTGCCACTACTGTTATAGTTTTTATTTTCTTCCTATGAAGTTTTTTAAATTATCGTATCATCAGCACCATGTCATCATCTTCCTCAACAATAGAGCTATCACTTTCAGATTCATTTACTTTCGGTGCTACCTTTTTTTCCTTTCTCTTATCTCCTATAATCTGTTACTCACACCTTGCTCATAAGTAATAAGTGACCCTAGCTAGTTATCTATAGAATAGTGTTAAGATCCTTTGATTCATAAATGATAGTAACCTTAGCATTATAATTACTAGGTAAACATTAAAGAATTTTGTTCACTTTCATAGAATTTTAAAGCTCTCTACCTAAAGCATATAGAGATGCCATAATTTGTGTAAACCTAGTGTACATGTCTGAGATGATTTTGTTAGAGTTCATATGAAAGAGCTCAAAATCATGCAACAAAATGTTCAACCTAGATTATTTGACCTCACTAGTTCCTTCATATGTAATACACAGTTTATGCCAATTATCCTTGCTAGTGGTATAGGTAGAGACTCATGTAATCTTCAAACTTAAGAGCACAAAAAAATAATTTAAACACTTTGCATTCAGTTGAGCAAAGTCTCTATCCTCATTTTTCCATTCATTAAATGGTACCTCAATTTTGATGCAATTAATAAATGAGAGGGTGTTGTATAACCCTCTTGTACTAAATATCACATGCAAAAATCAATAGATTACAAGAAAGTAGACATACAAATTTTCCAAAAATCAAATGATTTGTTATCAAATAACGGTGGACGAGTTATAGAGTAGCCTTCTGCTGTGTTCCTATTTCTGAAATGAGCCATGAATCATCCTCAAGGTTTTTTAAAACACTACATTTTAGAACCTCTCTGATAAAATTTAAAAGTTTAATGTAATATGTTAAGTCTAAGTGAACCATCACTAGGCACACCAGGAGGGGGGTGAATTGCTAATTTTAAAAATCCTACTGAAAAACTCAAAGTTATTTTAGATTTTGGAATTTTTAACAACTTAAGAATAACAACACTTATCACCAAATATGGAAGAAAATAATTTTATCAAAACTTATAATAACGATGATGATATTTTAATTAACATAATAAAGCATGAATCACAAACTTTTAACAAGCAATTATCACAAAATAAAATGCAAAAAAATAAAGTGCAAAAAATGAAAAACCAGAAAGAACACACAAGAAAGTTTATAGTGGTTCTATCAAATAATGACTTACGTCCACTCCTCGGAGTCCTCCTATCCGAGTATTGCACTAAACTTTAGTGTCTCTCCTTTAGCCACCATAGCTAGGAAGAGAAGCCCTTAAAATCTTTTGACCAACCTGATGTAGTAGAGAACCTTGATCTCATTTCTCACCCTCCTAGTGATGGTAGAGAACCTTAACCTCCATTCTCACCCTCCTGGTGACAGGAAAGAATAGTAACCTCTTTTCTTATCCTCCTAGTTATGACAGAGAACCTAAACCTCCCTTTTTATGCTCCTAATGATGACAAATAATCTCAATAGTATTTGGGCAGAAGAACTTCTTCCCAAAGCCACCCAATAAATCAAGACAAACACCTTGAGGAAACAAGGGAAGTCACTTGCTCAGAGCAACCATATGGACCCCTTACACTACTTCTCCTATCACACACAAGCTCTCTCTTTCTTCTTCCCAAAGATCTCTCAGATCCCTTCTCCAAGCTCTCTCTCTAAAACACTAAATAGCTAAAGACTTAAAATAAGTCTAATTAGAGAGATTAAATACAAGGCCTCACAAAAAGCCCAAAAATTTAATTCTGTCAATACTTATCATATAGTATGATACAAGATCGTATTGTACGATTAGTTCAAGTAACCTTGTTAGTACTGTATAAAGAATAAGGCATTGTACAATCAGTTTGATAACTTGAGCTGATTGTCCATTATGATTATAGCATCATCTAATACGATTAGTTCAAATGACTTGGATTATCATCTTGTATGATTGGCGATGATAAAATATCATCCCATGCAAAGATCAGATCATACCGCATGATTGGGTCCAATCGGCCTATACAATCTAACTGGATAAATTAATCCAAAAATATTCCCTAATTATAGCATTAATTTAGGTAAGATTTAATTTTATAATATAATATAATACCTATCATACAGTATGATTAGTATAAAAAATTAATTTAAAAATATTACCTAAATTATGATTGGCGGTTGAGATCTTGATTATAACTTATTGTCATATATCATATAAATCATCTAGTATGATTATTTCAAATAGCTTTAATTACATAATTAGCTATTTTGATAATTTTTTGAGTGGTGGATCATCCAAAATTATATACATCATATAGTATAATTAGTTTAGAAATTTATACTCTGTATTTTCATATTATCTCACTCCCTTTAGTCTGTGTGCTCAGTCACCAAGTTTAGCATCCACCAAATATATAACATAACTAAGAAATATAGAAATAAATAAAGAAAAATTACAGACTCTTCAGAACACTTAACACTTTTCTACACAGTCTTGAGCTGATCAATTTGCACAGTATATGGTGGACCTGAAATGTTAGTGCACAAGTAAACATATATGCAATAATAATAACAGGAGATAGCATAGTAAAGAATCCAAAAATATTTGTTATCATCAAAATCATAAGACTCAGGTATAGATTTACAACAAGTTCAAATATGATTGGTAATGCTAAAAATTTAATTATTGAAAATGTTTTTCTAGTAGTTGGATTGAAACACAACTTACTCAGTATTAGTCAGCTTTGTGATAAGGGCATTGATATAAAATTTCTATCTACAAAATGTGTAATTAGTTTTAATTGAAATTTTTTCTTAGAAGAATGAGAGTGAATAATATTTACATGCTTTACTTTACTTGTATTGATAATTCAAATTATTTTTGTTTCAAAATCGTTGTTGAAGAATCTTGGCTATGCCATACATGACTATGTCATGCAAGCTTAAAAACCTTTAGGGAAATAACTTAATAAGACCTTGTTAGAGGCATATCCATGTTAGATTTATCAAAGTACCACCTATATGATGCCTACAAATTAGGAAAACTAATTAAATCATCTTTTCATTCTGTTAAGGACATAACCACCACTAGACCACTAAAAATCTTGCATATGGACTAATTTGTTCCTGTTAGTACAATTAGCTTAGGTGAAAAACTTTAGGTATATGATTATTGATGATTATTTAAGATTCACCTAGGTTAGATTATAATCTAATATAATTGAATCATTTGCAGAGTTTAAAATGTTCTTCACTTGGATCTAAAGAAAATTAGGATGTGAGATCTTTATTATCCATAGTGATCATGGTGGATAATTTGAATATAATAAGTTTGAATCTTTATGCAAGGAGTTAGGAATTGAACATAAATTTTCTACCCCTAGGACACCTTAGTAGAATCGGATAGCTAAAAAGAAGAACAGAACTTTAGTAGAATCTAATAGGGCTATGCTAGCTGAATACTACTTGTTATATTTTGAATAGGGTAAATATTAGATCAAAACTCAATAGGACACCTAATCTTTCACATCTTCATTTCTTTTGCTGTAAATGCTTCATCCTTATCAAAGGAAAAACTCCTCTAGGAATGTTTGATCTAAAGTCTAATGAAGGAGTCTTCTTAGGTTATCGCTCTTTAGGAAAAGCTTATAAGATTGTTAATAATAGGATCGTAGTTGTAGAGGAGTCCACCCATATTGTATTTGATGAATCTGTTTAATTTGGTGAGCCTATGTTAGAAGAAGAAGAAGAGGTAGAGGTTACCCAAGGAGAAGAATCTATTGAACTAAAAGATAGAGAAGAGCCACTAGAGTCAATAACTAAAGAATGGAGATATTCATCTAGTCATTCTAGGGAGCTCATCTTAGGAGATCCATTTATAGGAATTAGAACTAAGCATGAACTTAGAAAGGAGGTAAGTCATTTTGCATTCATTTCAATGGTAGAACCCATAATATAGATCAATCCTTATTTGATGAATTATGGATCCTAACTATACAAGAAGAGTTGAACCAATTTCTTAGTAATGATATTTTCAAGTTTGTTAGGAGACCTAAGAACCAATGTGTAGTAGGTACCAAGTGAGTATTAAAAAATAAGATGAATGATTTCGGAGTAGTGGTTAGGAAAAGGGAAAATTAATAGTTAAGGGGTATAATCAATTTGAAAGCATTAACTTTGAGGAGAACTTTGCCACTATAACTAGATCATAAGCCATAAGAGTTTGTTAGTCATTGCATATTTTAGAGGCATTAAGTTATATCAAATGGATATTAAGAGTGCTTTCCTAAATGGGGTTATTAAGGAGGTTGTTTCTATAGGACAACCCCTAGATTTAAAAATTCAACCTTCCCCAATAATATGCACAAATTGAAAAAAGGCTCTATATGGGTTGAAGCAAGCACCTAGGGCATATTTAAAAGGATTACTACATTTCTCCTAAATAAATCTTTTACCAAGGGTTATGTAGATACGAACCTATTCTTGCAGAAGGCAGGAGATGATCAACTTATAGTTAAAATATATATGGATGATATACTATTCAAATCAACAAAAAAAAATTGTAATGATTTCTTAGACACCATGAGTAGAGAGTTTGATATGAGTATGATGGGAGAGCAGATATATTTTCTTAGATTTAGTGTAAAGCAAAGTAATGATGGTACCTTTGTGATTCAAAGTAAATACATCAAGGAAATTCTAAAGAAATATGATAAGGAAGATGCTAAATCAATCAATATACCCATGAGCTCTACCATTCAATTAAATAAGGATGCAAATGGACAATTCATGGATCAAAAAAAGTATATGGGTATTATAGGATCACTTTTATTACAGACAGCTAGTAGACCTGATATAATATTTAGTGTCTATCTTTATGCTAGATTCTAAGCCAATCCAAAAGAAACCTATTTGAAAGCAGTTAAGAGAATCCTTAGATATCTTTTGGTCACCTAAAACTTAGGTATCTATTATCCAAGAAATAGCTCTTTATTTGATATTATTGGATATTCAAACTCAAACTTTATAGGGTGTAGAGTTGATTAAAAAGGCACTATTAAAACCTATGAATTTATATGGCCATCATTAGTTTCTTGGTTCAGTAAGAAGCAGAACTCAGTATCCCTATCCACCGTTGAGGTAGAATATATAGTAGTAAAAAATTATGTTACTCAAGTCTTAATGCTAAAGTAATAAATCCTTGACCCTAGACTAACTATAGGGAGCATTCTAATCATGTGTGATAATACTAGTTCCATATACATTTCTAAAAATTTAATTCAACACTTCCACACTAAGCATATAAATATCAGGCACATACTCATTAGGGATCATATATCCAAGGGAGATTTAGAACTACATCATGTAGCAACTAAAATCAATTAGCTGACATTTTCACCAAACAATAAAACTATGACACCTTTAGCACAATGGGACTAGACTATAAGTCGTTGACATTCATTCTTGATTCAATGTAAAAGTGAAATCAATAACTTATGTAGCTATATGGTTAGTATGTTTTCGTGTTTATTATGATTTTTTATTTACTTTTATTTTTGTGTTTTATTCTATTTTTTTTATAGTATTAGTTAATAAAGTTTCTTGTTCATTACACAAAAAATTTAAAATAAAAACTAAAAATAATATTAAAAGTAAAAAATTGTTCATATCGTATTGTATGAACCTTATTCATAATATATAATCTGCACACTTCTTCACATCCTTACCACTCATGAAATTAATAGTCCATATCTAACAAATAATTGACAATAGTATTATACCAATAACTATTCATACTATACAATCCATGTGTCATTAATCATTGGAAACACTTAATCTACCAGTATGAAATTCTAAACAACTTCACACTACACAAACACATGCTTGAACCTTTAGTCATAGGTCATTCCAGATAACTTCTATTGATAAACACCTTTTGCGAAGATCATGCGGAATGAACCTGATCGTACTGTATGATTTTACCACTTTTTTAAACATATTTTCCAGACGAATTAAAGTCTTCTGAACGTCCAGTATAATTCCCCATCGTATTGTACAATATGTTGAAAAATTTATAAAAGAAAGGAAATTCTAAGGATTGAATCACCACTTTAAGCTTTCACTTTTTTATTTTTTTCTAAAAAATATATAACTCAACCTCTAAATTGGATTCCAAATTAATATGTATTATAAAAAAAATTATTTATATATACTCTTTTTATTCTCTTTTATATTTTTATTTTTCCATTCTCTTCCTCTTCCTATAGCTCGCTATGCAACTCTACCATCTCTTTATGGAGGAGGGCCAGGAGACCAATGACTTTCATGTTTGAGGTTAGGACACTTATTTTCTCCTTTTTCTTTTTCCACTTCCTTTTTATTTCTTTCTCTTTTTATTTTTCAAACAATTTAGAGAAGACTTTCTGCTTTTTTGCCAGATAATATGTTTTGCCATTGTATAATCCTACTTCATGAATTGAGAATGGCTTCAAATCAGCTTTGATAATATGTTCAACTCCCTTACAAGAATATTTAATACACTAATATAAGGTGGAAGGACCATACTATATTTATGGAGCTAAGGCCTACCCAATAGAGCATTAAAAGAATCCTTTAGATCTACTATATAGAATTTAGCTTTAGTTATAAGGTCATCTATCTCTAGTATTAAGGTTATGTAACATAATGCCTCCTTGGCCATTTCATTGAATCCTCACAACATTATTTTATCAAAATTGAGTTTATGAGTATCCACCTTTAGATAGGAAAGAGTTCTAAGAGTTATTATGTCGATGATACACCTCAATAAATAAGGACATGAGATAATTTAATAGTGTTCACATTTATAGAAATATACAATAGGAAATTATGTTCAACGATTTCCAATAAGTCTTAAACTAAGAATGTTACCCCTAGAACCTCTTCGAACAATAATTCATATTCACATTATGTTGATGCTTACGAAGCTATATAGATATTTGGATTAAGCAATACTTTGATTAAAGCCTTTCTCATCTCCTGTAATAAAACTAGAGCATCATAAATACTCAGTATCATAGGCAATTTTTTAAAATGAGTTATGATATTATAATCCACTTTGGGATTTTTTTAATATACTAAATCTATTAATTGCATTTATTGAGGTTCTATTAAAATTTCAACGTTATGTGTGACTTGCTTTCCTTTATAGGCTGAGGATGTACGAGGTAGTAGAACTTTACCAAATTAGATATTTTCTTGAATTACCTCTTTAGGGGAAGAAGTAATAAGGTTTTTTATCTGTTGATCACAAGTTGCTTTTATATTTTTCATCCAGTGAACAGTAATAACCTGACATTTAAACTTCTATTTGATAATATTATAACAAATATAAAGGATAGCAGAGTTGCTATAAAAGATATATTAATGGGATTCCTTAAGTTCATTTAAATTTTTATTTTTGGTTTCTCAGAATTATTGTGTGAATTAATAATTAATTGATCATCCTAAGATATATATATATATATATTGCATTTTGTTTTAGATGGTGGTTTTTTTTTCAAGGTCTTTTTTTATGGATTTCTTTTGAGCTGGATGGTTCGTGTTCCCAGAGGTCTAGTGATTTGATTCTTATGCTTTTTTACATGTCTATGAGTTGGTGGCTTAGGTGGTGGTATCTTCTTGGTTCAGGTTGCTTACCTATTGGTGGTTATTGCTATTTTTATTGGTGTTTTCATCCTAATCTACAATATTATTTTTTCTATTTTTTTGTTTCTATTTATTATTCCTTTGTGTATAATGTTCTTAGTGCAGATGATCATGGTGATGAGTTGTTGATGGGGATGCTGGAGCTGTTTGAGGTTTTTTGTAACTCTTTCCTTTTTTGGGTGCTCTCTCTTATGCACCGTAGAATATCCCTAAGACTTTTTATATTTTTTCTTAGTAGGGAACTCGAGCTCTTAGGTTTTTTTGCTTTTAATTTTTGTAGTTGTTCTTAGCAGTAGTCAGTTTGAGTTCCCTTTAAGGACCGTGTATTCGCTTTTTCATGAAATACATAGGCCTAAATGTGGGTTTCCCTTATATATATATATATATATATATATATAGTATTATTCTTCATTAATTTCTAAGCCTCTAGCGGGATAAAATAAAGATCATATTGTGTAAGAAGTACAACGAATTTGGATCCCCCATCCCCAGAAACTACGAATTTACTCTTAATTTTTTTGTCTTTATATTTACTTTCCTTCTTCAAGACTTTGGAAGATAGGTAGGCTAAAATCTTCTTAAGCTCTTTAGTTAGAACTTTATTATGAAATTCCTTCTTAGGACCTGCCAAATTAAATTGGATTGGATTCTATACTCATTGAGATACCTAAGTAACTAAAAAAAATAGCTTATTTAGAATCTTTTTTTGAGGATTAGGATAATAGAAAATCCTAAATTTCTTCAAATTTTATAATTAAAGAAGGTACAAAAGGCTCAACAATCATGTATTTAGCTGATCTTTAACTTGAACATACTAAATGTTACTTTGGTATGACTATTTCCCTTGATTTAATGTTCAGTTTGAGCCACACTTTAAACATTATGGAGTATTCAAGTTGGTGCCCTAGTATTTAGTGATATGGGAAGAAATTAGGTTGCCCCGATTCATCCCCTTCCATTGAAATCTTTGGGTTAAGAAGTTTGAACTAAGATTTCTTGAAAAGGTTCTTGAAAATTCTTTTAATTGCTTCCCTTATAAATGAATAAGTTTTACTGATGAGTTCTTCGAACTTCTCTCTGCTCTCTTCTAGATTGAGATTGGAAAGAGGTTTGAACTGTTTATTCTAAGACCATACATATTATTGATATTAAGAAGCTTGATTTGGACTTTCTTCTTGAACTTTCATTACATGTTTACAAAAAAAAAAAAACAATTGATACTAGCCTAAGCTTCTTTTCTAAAACTTTATTTATTTATTTACTTCTGTCGAAGATTGGTCAATTAGAATAGACAATTAAGAATCGTCTTATTGGAGATTGGAATCTTTACATAATAACTTCCCAAATATCTTTATTATGAAACATTTCAATAGAAAGGTTATTGGTCCATATATGTTCTTAAGGAGAATCTCGATAACATGTTGCTCTTGTAATGATTTAGATGACTTTTAGGTTATGGATACATCCCCAAATGTGAAGAGAAGATTAAATCAATAGGTGATGAATTAAAATAAACTAACCTAGGCAATAAAGAAAACCCTCATATGATCTTTATAAGTTTTTTATTGAATGAGGATTAAGAAAATGAAATGATTAACTTGCTTTTGGAGTTTAAAGACTCCATTTCTTGGAGTAATGAGGAAAATTTTGAATTATCTATAGACATATCTTTTCATAAATCAAAAATTAAACCTAGAGTTGTTTGTATAAAATAAGCACATTGATATATGTTGCTTTAAATCGAACAAGTAGTAGCTGAAGTCAAGAAATTGATAGAAGCTAATATTATCTGAGAAGAGAAATTCCCAACTTGGTTAGTCATCATAGTTCCTGTCAAGAAGAAAAGTTACTAGATCCATCTCTGTACTAATTTGAGAGATTTAAATAAAGCATATCCTAAATATGACTTTTTGTTTCCCATTCCCAAACTCAAGATAGGTATTGCTTCCTCACATGTAATATTCTCCTTTATGGATGGCTCATCCGGTTATACACATATTAAAATAACTCCTAAAGATTAAAATTATATAACATTCAAAACCCCAATAAGAGTCTTTTGATATAAGGTTGTCTTTTAGAGTAAAGAATTTTTTAGCAACATAATAGCAGGCAATGATGAGGAATTTTGATAAACAAATCATCCAAACAACGACAGGTGGAGTGCTATGTCATGATCTAGTTGTTAAAAGTCATGAAAGGGAAGGCCATTTACATGACTTGAGAATTATTTTCAATAGAGTTTAAAAATGAGTCCTTCGCAGTTTGCCTTCAGTGTTACTTGTGCGATGTTTCTATATTTTGTAGTAAGATACCATAGAATCAAATATATCCTTCTAAAATTAAAGCAATCTTATATATGCCACCACCTAGGAGTCTAAAGCACTTAAGATCTTTACAAGATCAGTTAGCATATATGAGGAGATTCATATCCAAATTACTCAGAAGATTTATACCATTTACAACTTTTTATAAGAAATATGTTCATTTCTAAATGATTGATAGTACAAACTACTCTATCCTGTACGATCAGTTCAAGAGTTTATATTGATCGTCCAATACGATAGGTGATGATAGGCGATGATAAATTATCATCCCATGTAGTGCTCAGTTTGTACAATACTAAATTGGTGATTGTCTTGTACGATTAGTTAAAAAACTAGTGTATTTTGTCTTGTATGATACGGTATGAAAAATTATCATCCCATGAAAAAATCGAGTCGTATAGTATGATCATCACCAATCATCCTATACGATATGATTAAACAAATTAACCATAATTACTCCACTAATCATAAGATCAATTTAGGCATGATTATCATATATTATATAGTATGATGCATATCATATGGTACGATTAGAGCAATTTTGAGTTTTAAAAAATTAGCTAAATTATGATTGGCCACTTTTTTGATGATTATAACTAATCATCCTGTATGATATGGATCATATAGTAATGATTAGTTGTTGACCTAATTTTATTATGAGATTATTAGGACCCATTCCAGTTTCTAAATTAATCCAGATCCTAGGTTCAGTATAGATCTTAGATCACTCTAGACTCCAGGTTAATCCAGACCCTAGGATCAATTCTGATCTTAGATCAATCTATATCCCAAACCAATTCAAACAAAAGATCAATCTTTAATATAGATCAATCAATATTTAAATCAACCTTTACCTAAAATTAATTTTAACCTCAAGCCAATCAAGATCTCAATTCAGTACAAACTTTAATCAAATCAAGATTTTAAACAAATCCAGACTCCAATCTAGACTTCAATCAAGATCTTAATCCAGACCCCCAATTCAAACCTCAATCCATTTAAATTTCAATCCCATCCAGAGTTCAAATCAATTTAAACTTCAAACCTATCTAGTCTTTAAGACAGTACTGACTTTTAATCAATCTATGTTTAAACCCATACTCTAGCCTTCAAATTATTCTCCAATCTAGCTTAATTCCCATCCAGTTAAGGGCATTAATTCAATGGTTGTAATTGGCTTGGATAATTCAAATTCACGTAAATAAGTTCAAAACCTAGTTCAAATCCTGATTTTTAAATCAAAATCCAAAATCCAAAGGCCTATGTCCTAGAAGCCTTTTCTGGGGATTTTTTTCAAACACTTTAAAACCAAATCAAATGACCTCCACTTTAGAATCTATCAATTGTACATTAATAGGACATGTCTCTAGATGCAACCCTCCAAATTTGAACTCAATCTGAGGTTTCTAACTCTAGAAATTGGATTGAAATCCAAAGACTATAAAACTATCAAATATTTATGGCCTATGCCACTAGACTCCCTATCCTGTGGATTTTTACCTTGGAACCCTCTCCTAAACCTCTGACACACCTAGACCCTTGATCATGACTTGTTGAGCATTAATTTGTATTTTGGTGGATCCACTTTGACCCCCAGCTCACTAGGGGTCAAAATGACCAAAATGCCCCATAAGGGCTTGAATCGTCATTTCGACCCAAATGACTTTCTCAACTCTTGAAACCAGTCCTATCCAACTTCAAATAACAAACCAAACCTATTGAACCCATATCTATACCCTGGGTTAACCTGGTTGACCAAGTCAACCTAGGTTGACAAAATAGGCCCTTAAGGGTCTAAATAGTCAATATGACTAAATTGACCTCCCTAAACTTTGGGACCATCTCCATTGGTCTCCCAATGTCATATCAAACCTATTGAGCTCAACCCCTAACCCTGGATCAACCTGATTGACCAAGTCAACCTAAGTTGACCAAATTAACCATTAAGCATTTCCTATATTAAATCAAACTCCATATGTATTCAAATCCAATAAAATCTCTTTTAAACATCTCCCTTAATGATTTGGACTTGACTGGGCCCTTGACCCAGTCAAAAGTTAACTTGGTTAACTTATCCCAAGTCCAATAAAATGAGTCCTATTTAGGTCAAATTTCTTCAAGCATTCATTTGAAACCTTCCAAATACTCAAACGTACTTTATTCAATGCCTTGAATATTTTTAAACCCACCTCAAGTCAAATCACATGCATTTTTGATCAAGTCAAACTCATTTTGACTTTATCAAATCTATTTAAACCCTCATATTTTCATTCAAATCCTCTACTATAGCATTAAGGTCCTTCAAACCATCTCAACTAGCTCTTGAGGCCACCTATGTGCCACCTCACCTGTTGTTGACCAGTTGACTGGTCAACATAGTTAATAAACCCCTCTAAGGGCTTAAATGTCCAAATGGATTAGCTCAAGCTCACCCTAACTCAGTCCAGCTATTTGGAGGCATTCTAGAGCATTCCCAAGGCACTCTCTAGCCCTTAGATCAAAATGAAACGAGCCCCAATGCTCCCATGTTCAAATGGGGACCAAGGGTCCTTTCCACCATGGACGTCCTTGTGTCCTTTGATTCCCCTGCCCTATTCCTTCCCTGGGCAAGATGGCATCCATCAGGGGAATCTTCCAAATGCATCAGGGCTATCCACATTAACCAAGAGCTCTTGAATAGAGCAAAATATCAATTTGAGCTTCATTCGAGCCCTAGCCTTCTCTCTCTGTGTTCAATCTCTCCCAGACTCAGCCTTTAGTTCTCTCAAGCTCCAGGATTCTCCAACATCCATTCGACATCAAACCCCACCATTAAAATCTCACCAACAATGATCCTCTAGCGAACCGAAGCTTCAATCGTTCTAGGCCAGTTTGCCATTGATCCAGGGGTTTGAATCAGAGCATGGACAATCTACAAATTCAACCACTCCATTTATGGTACATTCCATCCATTAAATCAAGGTAAAACCCTAAACCTATATTAAGACACTTCAGTTTAAATAGCCTTTTATCTAGTGCATTTTGAACCATAAAATTGATCCCACATGAATGCTCTTTATATCTAAACAATATGTTTATAATTTCAAGAGATTTAGTTAACCGGATCAAGCGAATGAGCCAAAAAACCTATTCTAGGGTTCATTCGTGAAGTACCATTAGTGTCATTTTTTGGGACGTTGTTCGCACGATCAACAGCCCAGATCAAGCCATTCCGTGCTTTCTTTCGACTGCGGATCCGAACCTGCGGTCATCTGCCCCGTCTGGCTCAATCTGAGCCGTTGATTTTGAAGCCACAGAGATCCAAGGACACGGAGGAAGCACTGACATATTTAAGTGGATCCACAGCCATTGCAATCTTTGGCAATGATTGTGCGGTGGTGCAATCATTGTAAAAGATTGGCCGTGATTTGAAGCGACCAATGAGAAGCTGCCACTCGTCCATCCAGCCGCTATCGACCCCGCCAGACTATTTAGGAGTATTTTATTTATTTTAAATATATTTTAAATATAAAAACATTGAAAATCAATTAGAATTCATTATTAATCCAAAAATGAAGTGTAAAATATAAGAATGTTTAGAATTTTAAGCTCTTTTAAATGAAATTTAAATCATTTTAAAATATTCAATATATTCTAAATAATTTTAAAGACACTTAAAAATTGATATTTTAATATTAATAAATTAAAATTGATTAAGTTTATTTTGAAATTTTAAGATAATTTTTTTTAAAATTATTTCAAATCAAAGAGCGTATTTTAAATTATTTTGAAAATTAAATTTACTTGAAATATTTAGTATGTTTTAGATCATTTCAAAATATTTAATCACTTAATTTTAATTACTGTTTAACTTAGTTCTAAATTATTTCAAATATTCAAAATTATAAATTTCATTTTAAAATCATTTTAACCATCTTAAACTTTCATCAACATTTAATGTTTAATTTAACGTAATTTAAAAATTATTTCAAATAGTAATTAATTTTAAATTATTTCAAATATACTTAATTATCATAAAAATTTGAAAACTCAAAACAAATTTAATTTTAAATTATTAAAAAAATTATTATAATTAATTTAAAATTTTTATTGTTTAAATATTTTTAATTTAAAATTACAAGTTGATTTATTTGTAAATAACTTGAATTACTTGAGTATTTTTGATATTAAATTAATAGTTATTTTAATATTATATTAAAATATTTTTCAAAATTTAAAATTTATTTGAAAATATTTTCTTAAATAATCAGAGAATAGTTTTGAGATATTTTAATTTAAAATTGAAATTATTTTAAGATATTTTGTATATTTTAAACGATTTCCTTTATTAAGTGTTTAAATACTTAATTAATATTAAATTAAATATTGATTTAAATGATTTTCAAAAAATCAAAATCAGAAACGTTTATTTTAAAATAATTTTAAATTATTAAGTTATTTTCAAAATATTATTTTGAATTATCTTAGCCTTTCTAGAAATCTTAAAATCAAACAATTTTCCTATATAAAATTAATCTTTAAAATTATATATATTAAATTTTGAAGCATTGAGTTGAGCTTTGAAATTTTAAACATAGGCCTGAGCTTGATTTAATAGCATTAGTGGGGAGTGATGATTAATCAATGAGTTATTATTTTTCTAATTACTCATTGATTTGTTTTTCAATTAATTAAATGTATTTTAATTGCATGTATAGGTGCACACTCACACTTAGCATAAGCTCTCCTAGTTCTAAAGACATGACTAAGTTTATATGTTTTCCTATCATATATGTTAAGTCCAAGGGTTAGGCAAACCTTGATTTAAACCTATTTAACTTAACGACATCATTAAGAATAATAATTAAAGACTTATTTAGAAAGTTTAGAAAAATTCTAATAATTAGGACACATCTCCTATTGATTTGAAACTTTGAACATTTAAACTTAGTGATACATACAGCCTATATAAAAGTTTCCAAAAATTTTAAAAGTCATTATGCCTTAAATTAATTTACTCAAGTTCAAACTCTTAATTAATTCACAAAACTTCTAAAAATTTTAATAAATCAAAATTAAATCCAAAAAATACAAATGGTACCTCTAACTAGCCATAATTCAATCTTTAATTAATGAAAAATAAAATCCTTTTAATTTGACATCAAGTTTAATTTTAATTTAATTTTGATTAAAAATCAATATTTAATTAATTTAATTAATTAAAAATTCCAAAAAATTCTTAAACCCTTGATAATCCCTCCTTAGATCATTTTTTATCTTTGGAGGTGATTTCAAGAAGTTTGGAGGTCATTTGAATTCAAATTATAAAAAGCCCCTTGATTAAACTAATTTTAATAATTCAATAAATACACAAACTTTGAAAAATCATTACTAACTATAAAAAATTCCAAATTGATCAAATTCAAAGGCATTCAACTCATATGAAAATCTAGTATTTACTAAAAATGTCAAACCTCCAAAAATCAGTCAAAGTCCAAATGTCAACAAATCCAATCAAACTTAAGTCAAAATCGAGTCAAAACATCAAACCTTCATAATAAAATATAGAGAAATCTAAATCCAATAGACTTGGTCTCTAATTGTTCATGTTAAGGTCTAATATTTTAATAAAAAATTAAGTTTCTAGATTTCAAACATAATCAAAAATTCAAATTTCTTTTTTGTTTTTGAAGGGATGCAAATAGCATTAAAATTAGGAAAAACAACTATTACAAACAAGAAAGCAAAATGCAAAACACACCCTTTAAAACTATCATAATGGATATGTGATCTACTAATTCCCATTTTTAACCCATTGGGGTGATGGGGACACCAAATATTTATACAACCTACAAGGTTGGTATGTATCCTATAGTTCCCAAAAGATAAAAAATGACAACTAGTGAGAATCCCATATATCATTACAATAATTCCAAAAAGGCAATAAAAACCTATAAGAAAAACAAAAAAACAACATACAACTAATAGAAAAACAAAAAGAACACCAACTATAACAGTAATTTCTCCTAATGAGCCATCACTAACATCCTTTGTAGCCAATGATTTCACATCTAGGTTCAGATTAGAGATAAATTCATGTACCTCCACATCTGGAGTAGCTAAAAATTGAAACTTCCAACAATAATTAAGAACCATGTTTTCAAATATATGCTTGTGATCTTCTTGAATCAAAAAGGTCTGAATAACCAAATCTGAATCATTAGCTTCAGATTCAATTAAACAAATAATGCAAACTTTCTTTCTCATAACCAGTGTTCTGAAGTAAACCAAAGCTTCCCTCTTAAAATCTCCTACCCCACGCCAAGCCATAGTATCCATCATCCAGAGACAGTATTAAAAGAATCATCCCCCATAGCCTTCAAATCAATTTTCCTTTTCTTAGGACAATCCTCAATAGGACCTAAGAATTTAAGTTGTTTAGTGCTTTTTTATTTAACACTAAACAAACTTATCTCCTTATTGCTATCAACAAGACAAGACGAAGTTGAACTTATCTTAGGAACATCATGCTTGGGAGATGACTCCAAATCTTTCTGCTTAGATCCCATTCCACTAATACTTTCAATTCTTCGCTTATCAATTTCCTTGAATATAGTTTAGAAATCATAAAATTTCCTTCAGCATCAGGGACTACCTCTCTAGATACCATCCTGAAGCCATCATCCATAGTAGTTTGAGTTCCACCATCTATCACTTCCAGTTCAGATAAACACATCTCATTTTCTGTAGAATCCTTGGAATCAACAATAGAACCAGCTCCAATAAATGGTTCTTTGAACAATACTGAATCCTGAATATTCCCTTCAAAAACCATGTCTTCATTAGCTGTAGCCATATCCTGCGATTTGTCTTGAGTTAATACATTAAATATATTAGTAGAGGGAAGCTTCGCACCAGCATTCTACTCTTGAGGTTTCGTAGAATACTTCTGATTCAAGGAATCAACATTCTTGACTCCTTTCCAAAAATTTCTACTATGTTTTTTAAACTTCACATGCATCCAAGGACCATACAAATTTTTAGAATCTATAACACCTGCTTTTCCCTCCAATACCTTCGCACTTTTATCAGAAGCCTCAACATTTCCCTGGCAATCATTACCCTTCACTTCTTTAATGCCATTCACTTGACCTTCATTATTGACATTAGGACACATTCAAACAACATGACCTATCTTACCACATTTGAAAATGAAGAGATCTTTTTATATTCCACTTTCAAAAAGAATTTACCATATATAACTTCAATCCAAACTCCATGAGATAATTTAGAGTCCAGCTCAATACGAACACAGGCTCTAGTAAATTCTTGTCTTCCCCATTTAAACATGTTTCCATCTAAAAACATAGGAACCCCTATCTTAGACACAATCTTAGTAATATTAATCTTATCCCAATATTGTAATGGTAAATCAGTCAACCGAATCCAAATAGGAGAAGATAGACCTTTCAATGAAATAGGGGAAACATGAGGCATCCATTTATCCATCCAAATTGCATGACCTCCCACATACCACAGTCCTCCACTAAATACTTCTTCCATAGTTTGAGATGAATGGAAAGAACACAATATCCAATCAAAACCCAATGAAGTAAGATAAAAGCTTCCAAATTTGCTCTATTTATGCCTCAATTCAATACTACAAAGAGAAAAAGGAACTTCTTCACCAAAAACGTTTACCACAAGTGACTTCTATAGTAGTTGATAATTTTTGCATTCCTTATGAACATTAACTTTAACAACATTAGCATCTTCTAGATCATCAGCATCTAACTCCACATTATTTACTTTGATATGCTGAGTCTTAACCAACAGATTCCCTGATTCATTCTTACGCATAGAAGAATTATCCATCATTTTATCAGAAACATTTATAACTCTAGAATCCAAACCCTCAGCTGCAATATCTAAATTCAAAATTTTTTGATTTACTGAAAAACTTTCCTGATTTCTGGAATAGAAGAAGGAATCAAGAAATGATTAACTTTTAAATTAAAACCTATAGATGTCGAAGCTTCAAAATCATTTTCTTGAGCATTAAATACAATACCCTTCAATGGTCATGAATGAAATTCCTTAGGAGATATAATCTTCTCCTTCTCACCTGAGATTTGAGTAGCTAAAATTTCTTTACCCTTTCCTTCCACAGGGACTGGATTGCGAGTGGGGGGAATGCGTCCTTTATTAATCACCAAAGATGTTGTTTAAAACTTACATTATTAAAATCATCCTGATTAACATTACTTCTACCTTTGGATCCCAAATGAAGGTTAGGATTCCTAGCAAAAAAAGGAATGGAGGTATTTCAATCATCAGAAATAGAAGACCGGCAGCCCTCCACCACCATAACAGAACAAATCAGGAACTAAGGAAAGGGAATTTTTTGAAAAAAAAAATGGAATTATCTCTCACTAAATTCATCTCTCTCTCTCACTAAAATCAAGCTATCCTCTCCCTAAAATCTGATTATCATCTCACTAAAAAGTCAAATTTTAATCCCTTAATTAATATATTAAAATAATCCAAAAAAATTCCAAATTTGATAATTGATTTCAAATTCTAGAAAATGTTACATCAATATTCAAATCACTCAACTAACCCCTTAATACACAACAACCTCTCCAAAGATGAAGTTGTTAGGATGGACTACTCCGAGTTGCGGGGCTACGTGTCCTAAGGAGGCTTTGTTCCTCAAACGTGGTTTTACAATGCCACGAATGGATTTAATGGAGTGTTTAAAAAGTTAAAATTAATTGATTATTAATGATCCAATCAAAGTTAAAATTTTTAATCTAATTATATCAACTAGGTTTTTAGGCTGGACTACTCTGGGCTACGAGGCTACGTGTCCTAAGGAGGCTTTATTCCTTGAGCCTGGTGGCACAACGCCACAAATTGGTTGATAGTAAACTTAAATTAATTCAAACCTTAAAATTAAAAACTAATCAAGTGTAATTAAAAATTTAATGACCCTCAAACCTTATTGAAATCAAATAATTTATTTATATCGGTTACCACTGGTAACCCAGGCTTATGAGGCTATTAACTTAGCCCAAAAGAAGGTGAAATAAACTTCACAGCCTCAGTAAGCAATAAAGCTGGTATCCATTTAACAGTTTAAAATACATATTAAATTTAATTTTAAATTACTAATATTTAAACTTTAGTTAAAGTTTTTCTTCAAACCTCTCAACCAACCAGAACATCGAAGCAACTTGAACTAACAATCCTATATAGGGCATATCCAAGCCACACAGCCTATCTCACACACTTTAGATGGTTTGCTAAGATAACCAACTCTACTTTTAGGCTAGGCCGGTATTTTACTTTCTTGCTGTTGTGTGCCAGATTTTTTGAGCTTTCACTTCATGCTGGTTGCTAGTGGTAGAATTGATTGATGTATTTATTTATTTAATTTTGATACTCTATGATGTGATTGATTATGCGTTAGATTTACCCCATGGTTAGAGATGATTATTGCTAATACAATCTTATGCAAGTGTCCAAGCTCATACAGGGCATAAAAATTAAAGGGGGAAAATGTAAATTAAGCTTTAAAATTGATGTTGTTTTCTGTTGATGCTTCAGAAATTTTCTATATCCCCCTTTAAGTTAAAAGAGCACTGCCAAGTGTCACTGTGGATTTGAGTATTTTAATTTCAATAAATATTAACTGCTTGTGATGTTTAAATTAACTATTGATTTATTAGGATAACCCTACAGGTTATTTAGTATAGATTTTTCTTTTTATATTCAAATGTAATTTGAGTTGTAATTAAGTTGTAATTTTAAGTGCTTTGAGAATGGGATGTTAAGCATCCAATTTGGAATCCAAAAAGGAAGGGACATCCCTTAAGGGAGAGTTCCTCTCCATTTGGAGATCCAAATAGGACGATTTTAAAATATCCAAAGGAAAAAGATAACACCCCTTTCAAGGGGAGTTTATTTTTATTTGGATATCTAGATCAAATAGATCCAAGGAGCCCATAGAAGGACAAAAAAATGAAGAATGAGAAGAATGCCAATTCTCAAAGTCACTTGTGTCTTAGGAGTAGAATCCAGGTTGTCATCATGGTACCCGGTCACTTTACTTTTCTGTAGACCCTAGATTGTAATATTAAAGGGCACTTGCCTCTGGATATTAAATTTTAATTAATTTATTTTTTATTATTGATTATTTGATGTTGATTGTGATATATGATTGCAAGCTTTTAGTAGTGTTTTTGGCAATGTTGCATGTCATATTTATTTTAGCCTGGAATGATCAGAGGCTCATGAGGGTACGAACAAAATTCTTCTAGTTTAATTAAATTAAAATTTTTTAAGATTAGATAGAAACTCTAAAGCTCTTAGGAAGTAAGCATGGGACCACCTGGATTTCTCATAGCATATTATTGCATTTTTCTTTCGATTTGTTAGGCACCTCCCTACCTACGGGTTCTAGCAGACCACTTGACCTATGATGGTGCAGATCTGTTAAGGGAATCTATATATTTTAGGATAAAAATTATTTTGAAGGCTTTTTTTTAAAACTACTTCATCCTGATTTAAGCATTTAATCAAGTTAACTAGCATGTATTATACTATATACAAATTAAATAAGAGTCAAAGATTTAATTAAATTTTACTTTAATTATCAATTACCCAACATATTTTAAGGGGCCAAATTAAGGACTGCTCTAGATATTGGCCCTATTCTGAAAAATATAATCTTAAATAATGTCCCTACCACTCTTACATAAAAGACCGGATACATGATTTTGTGTGCCTTGGTGGTTTAGCTGGCTCCCCAATTCTGGCCGGGGTAAGTCTAGATCCTACATTGCATTAGCTAGGTTCGGGTCACTGGTTCTCAGTACCCATTTTAGACTTAGGTTCGGGAAGATATATTATTATATTATCAAGATTTTGAATATAAAATTAATGATCTCCTATCCTGATCATTATAGTCAAACACTCAATCAAACATGATTTTGATCCTTCGGAATCATATGTTGTCTATTCTTAAGTTACTATGATGATCAGAATAAATTCAAGGCTTTATAATCTGAACCTATTATGGAATGATATATTTGCCTCCTGAGGTGCTATATTATTCGTAATAAAGAGTTCAATTTCAAAACTAAAATTCTAGAAATTCAATTCTCCTAAAGATAATTCAATCTTTTTTCAAAACAACACCTTCTCAATCAAACAAAAATGGTGACTCCGTTGGAGAAAAATCTCTCTCTCGATCTTTAATAGTGCTATAAATTTTATTGCATCTGTAGTTTTGACTACCATTCCCTCTATTGGCTCCTCTACCCATTTCACTCTTGGGTGTGTGTGGCCAACATCAATTACTACATGTCAAAAGAGAGGTGAGCGTAAGAAAGCTTTGTTGAAGTCGGGCTTTGACATTTTTCCTCCAAGTTTATTGGTAGAGTGAAAGTGTCAAGCCAAAATCCTTTCAAGATCCTCCTATAAATGCTAGAAACCTGCATGCTCAGATCAATCAATAGTATGCTAAGTTATATAACTCATAGCAGGTCCTTCAATTTTAAAATCAAACTTTCAAATTCATTAATGAATTTTAATCTCTTTCAAATTCTAATCAATCTCTATTTTATCACTACACATTAAATTATAATCCATATAATTTGATGTATGTGATTGAAAATAGATATCTTCTTAAAATTCAATTCAAAAGCTTGATCCTTCCGATAAAGTTAGCCTTTAACATTTCATTCCCGAACTGCCCGTTGGGATGAGAGAGTCGGGTTGACTTCTTAGAATCTCCTTATCAAAATTTCGTAAACCTTTACGTTGAATACAAATTTAACATATTGAGTTTCAAAAATATGGGGAGGTTCTGCCGGATTTTCAAAATTTGGAAAATCTATCTACGATCTTTCAAAATTAAAGCCGTCATTATTATATGTTTTCTTACAATATCCTTTTGTAATTTAACATATGCAATACAAATTCAACTTCTTTCAAATTCATAATCAAGAGTTAATTATTCTATCAAATCTATGCTCTGACATTTTACTCCCGAGTCAATCGATAAGGTAAAAGAGTCGAGTCGACTTCTTAGAATTTCCTCTAATAATTATAAACCTTTACATTGAATGCAAATTCAATATATTAAGTTTCAAAATAAGGGTAAATGCTGCCAGATTTTCAAATCTCCAAACCTCCATCTTTTGAATCAAACTCAATTTTCATTGTCATATGTATTACTACAACATTCCCTTGTGGTATAACATGTACAATGTAAACACAATCACTCTTAAATTTAAACTCAGGAATGTGCACTCTGACATTTTAGCCCGAGTCTATCAATAAGGTGAAAGAGTCAAGTTAAAACTCTTTGATCTTCCTCCTAAATTTGTGAACCTTCATGATTGAGTGCACACTCAACATGTTGAGATTTAAAATTCAAGAAAGATCTTTCAAAACTTTCAAAAATTCAAAACTTCTTTTCAAATCGACTTCGATCATTATTGATACGTATTTCCTATAATATCTTCTTATAGGCTAACACATGCAATGTAACTTCAAATCTAAATTCTAACTTTTACATTACACCTCCAAATAAATCAATAGGGGGAAAAGAATCGAGCCAAAAACCGCCTGATTTTCCTTGAAATTTGTAAACCATCATGTTGAAACCAAAGTCAACTTATTGAGTTTCAATACTTGAGGAAATCTTTCAACTCTCAAAAATTCATATTCCTCTTAAAAATCCATTTAAATCAAATCCAAATCATCATTGTTATATGTTCTCTACAAGATTCTCTTGTAGTTAAACATATACAACTAAAATTTAAACTTTTGCAAATCAAAATTAATCTTTATATCTTATCATTATATACCGAATTAAAGTTCTTATAATTCGATATGCAAGATAAACTATAAATTTATTTTCAAATTAAAATTCAAAAGCCTATTTCAAATCTTCTCTTTTCAAATTTCAGACAATCAAATCCTCTGAAATGGCTGGAAAGCTCCTCTTCTTCGTTGACTAAGACCTCTAGATTGAAGAATTGATTCACAACAGAACAATTAGTTTGGAATGGGATTTACGTCTTTGAGATTGTCTGTTAATGGGAATATTATTGTTAACCTCGCTATTGAAAGCAATAAGGATGCTCCTGTGGTTGAGTTAGCAGTAGGGGCGGGGACTGATGTTCTCCCCATTCTTAAGATAGAGGAAATTGTCGCTCTCATACCTACTGTACCCTCTACTTAGGAGGGCAAGGAACATAAGCCTACGATTGAGACTGAAGTTAAGCAAGTTTTGAAGAAAGGATCCTCTAGTATTACAACCCTCTTTGGTAGCAAGAATGCCAAAAAGAACTACTTGAGGAGGGTGAGGAAGAAGATAACAAAAATAAGGAATATGGCCGAGCAGAAGGCCTTAAGTAAAGTTAAACCTGAGGCTGGCGAGGAGCTGCCAATCCATGCCTCTTCTCCACTCCTAAAAAGGATTCATTTTCACCCCCTTGCAGCTGCTTTAGGGGAGGGGAGAGTCACTAGAGTAGCTAGCACTCCATCGTGCCTAGTAGATTATAGTATTAAGAGGACTCTGAAGGAAAAGTAAACTTTGAAAGCTAGGATGTTGAGAAATATCATCCATACCTATGCTGCTCAAGCGGATCAAATTAAGGAGCAATACTTGAGACACCTGAAGGGGGTAATCTCACACAAGCTAGAAAAGGAAGTGCTAAAAGAAGAAAGATCTGAAGCAAGGAACCTTACTCCTAAGTCAATGAGGAGGAACAAAAAGTTTGTTAAGAAGACTGCTACCTCAGTTCTGGTAGATGGATATGACTGGGTGCCTCACCTCCTATCTGTGAAGATGGAGGAGATAGTTTTAAATAGAACTTATAAGGGTCAACCTCTCAATGGTAGATGACTGGTTCCCCCTTTAAGACTATCAAAATTGGCCCCCGTGATAGCTAAATCTAAAGAGATTGTTGAGGATTTGAGACTAGTGGATGTTAAGAGAAAAAGGCCGACGTTGCCAGATATAGAAGAGTATGTTCCTAAGAAGATAAGTATATCTATAAGAATTCAGATCATAGATAGTCCAGTTCAATTACTAATTGATGTCCCCCGACTCCCCATAAGGGATGTGAGGATTCTACTCATGTTGACGTTGGAGTTTTAACTTTACAAACTCCATCGTCACCTATTAAGATAGATATCCCTCATGCTACAGAGGATGTCACCGTTGTGACTATCAACCCTGGGACAGTCAAAGGGGAGCGTAGAGTCCCAGATCTTGATCAAGCAATGTTAAATCAGCTGGTGGAAGAACCTTCTACAAATGAACTGAAGATTCAAGCTGTTCTTGCCAAGCTAGAAGAGGAGGAGTTTGAGATGTTGGATTACAAAGGGTACCTACCCATCAATATCGAGTCAATTGATGGTAGACCGGTCTATGATGTATTTCAAGAAATTTAGGACATTCTTAAGAAAAAAGTTATTAAAGCTTTTGATCCAAATTTTGATGATTTGATGATGGATGAAGAATCAATTGAAAATATCTACATGGTCAAAACTTGAGCATCAACCAAATATGCTAAGCCTTCAAGACACTAATCCAGTAAAGAGAAAGCATCTACAACTATAGATTAAGAGTCAAATGGTTCAGTCAAGTTGCGTGAAAAATATGCATACATCAAGAGTCTCGAGAAAAAGATCGAGCAGATGATGTTAAGAGTGGACCAAATGCAGAGTCAGCTCTTCAAAGTCCTGTAACCTCAATCTGAGCAATTTAAACTTATATTTCAAATAGTGGGTAGGCATAATAGGAAAGAAAATAAAAGTCCAAGATTCCAGAGGTTACTTCCCAGTCTCTTCAGAAGATAAGGACATTCGATAAATGATTAAGACCCAGTTAAGGGAGGCCCTAGCCCACTCCCAAGAGATCATATCTATTCCAAAGGGTAGGCCATTCCCTGAAGAATATGATCTAGTTCTGCACCCGAAGGGCTTTGTGTGACCTCCTTTTAAATTTTTTAGCAGTTTAGAAATCTCGAGAAAACATTTGGCCCACTTTTGAGCGAGCTATTACAACGCAAGAGGGTCAGATGCTCTACTCTTTCGCTAGTTTGTGAGTAATCTATCTAATATTACTTTTGAGTGGTATGCAGATTTACCAAACAGTTTAATGAAAACTTTCATGGAGGTCTAGGGTCTATTCTTAAAGAGCTTCTTAGGAGCTCAGCAGCGTGTAACTGTTGGTGATCTCATCATCTAAAAATAAAAACTGGGCAAGTCTTTGGTTGAGTACAACTTGAGGTGGAAAAATCTCTCGATGAAATCTGAACCCCAGCTACAGGAGCAACATGTAGTGGAGATTCTTCTAAAGAACATCCACAGGCTGATTGCTTTTCTGTTGAAGGGGTTTACAATCAAACCCTCTGAAAAGCTTCTTAACAAAACTAGTAATCTACATGAAGAGGCTTCTAAAATGCCATTCCTGAAGGATTCTGCTAAAGAAAAGAAAGCTAAAAAATTATTGAAGTCCTTTGAAAAGAGAACAACAATGGTTTCAGCTATTGATAAAGGGAAGAAACCAGCCAATATTCAATCAAGTAATCCTCCAGTTCAACAAACACAAAAATCTCAACCTTTTCAGGTTACTTCTCAAACTACCAGTGAGTCTCACCTGATTACTTTAAAGAGAGATTTGTTCATTCGTATCCATTTAAAAAGGAGTCGGTGAGAATGATCTTCAAGAGTCTCCAAAAGAAACCAGACTTTCAATTGCCAGAGGCCAAGAAGCCGGAAGAGGCAAATAAAAGGATGATTCGACATTTTACCCATACCACCGCATGTTGGGCCACACAATCAAAAATTGCATTATCTTCAAGGACTAGCCTAAGAAGAACTTTCATTAAGGTAACATAATAATTCCAAAGGAGAACCTAGTCGATCTAGATTTGGGGTCTGTCAAATTAATCTTAGGTAAAAATTTAAACCTTTCTGTGCCCATTGAAGATGGTTGGGATATAGCACTATCTAAGGCATTTAAAAAGTCAATTAACTAATCTTCTCATCTTTCTCAATAGTTATTAATGAGAGCCCAGGGCCTGATCTGGGAGGTTAACCAGTAGGCTTCATAGGAGGACATTGGTAGAGTTTCCTCTCCAGTAGTTGTAGGGACCACTGTAATTAATAAAAATAGAAAGAGTAAACTCTCTATAGAGAGGAAATTTGTTGATGAGAGATCTATATAAGTGGTGGATGGTGGCTCAAAACCATTATCCCCACTGAAGTTATCTGACTTTCACTTTGCCCCATCAAAGGAAAAGGGTCAAAATTGAATGAAAAGAATGATCTTTCTGCTCAAATTTTATTGACTAATGTTGAGAATGAAAATTTAAATAACTCTTTTATTGAAAACAATCAAGAACCAGCTGAGATCAATTAAGAAGTTCAAACACTCAGCTCTCCAAATTTGACTCTTTAAGAGAGAAGTGAATCCAATGCCTTATCAGATGGTGATACCCTTGAAATTAAATTTCATGGGAGTCCCATTATGATAAAATTTTTAGATTCAGACTCCCACTCAAGAAATGACAATAAATTTCCTAAGGAGAGCATAGACCCCCCTGTAGCCTATCCTTCTGATGAAATTATACAAGTATAATTACATGGTGGTCAGGTTTTACCCCCTAGTCTTCCTCCCCAGGGAAAAGGAAAACAAGTTGCCTCCAATGACCCAATTCAAATCTAAACTCAACAATCGAATTCTCCTTCAAATCCTCCAGGTCCTGAATTAATATTCCAAGTGTTGATTACAATATCTTAGCTCATCTTAGGAAGTTGCCTGCTAAGTTGAGTATCTATAACGCCCTCATCCTTTCAAAAGAGATGAGGGAGACTTTAATCAAAGCACTTCTCGATCCAGAGATTTGTTTAGCTATATTAGCTTTGAATTTCAAAGAAGAAGCTTTGTACTTCAAGAAAATCTCAAGAGTTACCTTCTCTGACTATAATTTACTCCTCAGAATTACTGACCACAATCGTCCACTTTACATCATCATAAATGTGGGCAATTTCATGTTATCAAGAGTTCTCATTGATTCGGGTGCATCGGTCAACATAATGAACATAAAGACTCCCACATACCTTAGTGTTAATACTAGCAAGCTCTCAACTAACAAGTTAGTGCTTCATGGGTTCAACAAAAAGGGAGAGAAGGCTTTAGGTTCAATTACCGTTCTTCTAGAGATAGGAGAGTTGAAAACTGAAACAAAATTTCATATAATTATTTTAGCGATGTCATTTAATACGCTACTAGGTAGGTCTTGGATCCATAAGTATAGGATGGTTCCTTCTACCCTACATCAATGCATCAAGTACCAACAAGATGACATTGAGTTTGAAACTAAGGATGATCTGTAACCATTCTCTATTTATGAGATTAGGATCTATGAGGATGCCATGTATAATGTACCAAAAGGGTCCACTGCTTGTTCTAAGGTAGAGATCAACATAAAAGAGGAGAAAGCAAAGAGTGAAGGTTCAAAAGCAATTTAAAAGTTGAAAAAAAGTCAAGAATAGAAAAAGACAAAACTCCAGCAGCGAAGATGATATCGAGTACGTGGCCTTTAGGCCTCCAAATAGTTTACCTCAAAGAGGTGCGAGAATGGCCCAAAGAGCACCCAACTGAGGCCACCCTTCAATTGAAAAAAGAAATCCCCTAATATATATCAAACTTAAATTAAGTTTCGATGAAGAATCAAGAAAGAGGGGTGCCAGAATTACTTTTGACTACGAAAAAAAAAATCCTCCTCCAAAGTTTGATCTCACCATAAAATCAGATAGTGACCATGAGGGTACCAAATTAAAAATTCAAAGTGACGAGCTTGAATTCAGTCTATATGAAAAGCTTAATAGGGTGATTGAATCCTTAACCTTAACTCCACTGTCTGCTGATAGGGTCTCAGGGTTAGTAATTAAGGACTCCCCTAACTTAGATGGAGAAGTATGGAAAGTTCAAAAGTTCTTCCCTAGCTCTTCCTCCTCAAGGAATGAATATGATGTAATCCTTGAGGAGACAAATTTTAATAAATTAATAGAATTACCTTTTGGATACTTTCCTTTTGGTGTCAAAGCTCTTATCTCTAAAGGTTTTATTCCAAGTTGATGGACTAAAGGTCAAGCTAGATACCACAAAAATATCTAAAATTCAAAATTTAATAAGAATTGGACTAGTGGTATAGGCTTTGGTATTGTTAGTTCATTTGATGATAATGAATTTTGTTTAATGATAACTAGTCATCCTGAATTTGAAAATGTCCCTACTTAAGTCATCGATTCACTTGATAGACTTTATTATAAGACTTTAGATGTTTCTGATGAACTTTAGGTTAGGGATACACCCCCTAAATTTAAAGAAGAAATTAAGTCGAGAGTTGATGAACTTAAAGAAATAAACTTGCAATAGAGGACGACCCTCGCCCCACTTTCATAAGTTCGTTGTTAAGTGGGGATGAGTCTAGGGATCTGATTCAACTTTTATCTAAGTTTAAGGAATACTTCTCTTAGACATATAACAAAATACTGGGTTTGTCATTGATGTAAAAGTCCATAAACTTGGAAAATTTGGCATGATGCCATTCCTGTCAAGCAAGCTCCACGATGCATGTATTTGGAGATCAAACAATAAGTCATTTTTGAAGTCAAGAAGTTGACCAAAGCTGGGTTTATCTGAAAGGAATAATACCCCTCTTTCGTAGC
Source organism: Dendrobium chrysotoxum (assembly GCA_019925795.1). Taxonomy (NCBI): domain Eukaryota; kingdom Viridiplantae; phylum Streptophyta; class Magnoliopsida; order Asparagales; family Orchidaceae; genus Dendrobium; species Dendrobium chrysotoxum. Next base: position 53,591,483 of record CM034315.1, read on the forward strand.
CAGCATTATGCCAGTTTGAAAGAAAAATGGTCAAATCTGAGTCTGTGTTAGCTATAAAGACCTAAATAAGGCATGTCTTAAGGATGAATGAATTTCCTTTGCCAATTCCAAAACATATGATGGATATTACCTCCTTGCACCTTATTTTCTCTTTTTTGAATGCCTCATCGAGTAATAACCAAATCAAGATGGCCCCAGAAGATTAGAGAAACACTGCATTCAAAAGTCTTATAGGGATCTTTTTTTTGTAAAGTGATGCCCTTTGGTCTTAAAAATATCGATGCAACCTACTAACGAGCCTTGACTCACATCTTTGATAACTTAATCTACAATCACGTTGAGTGCAATATCGATGATTTAGTTATCAAGAGTAAAGTTAAAGAGGCTCATCTTTATAACTTAAGAATCATCATCGAGTGGTTGTGCCACTACGACCTTAAGATGAACCCCTTAAAGTGCACTTTTGGAGTCACGTTAATGAAATTCCTAGGATTTTTAGTCAAGCACCGTGGAATTGAAACTGATCCTACCTAAATTGAAGATATCTTAAGTATGCAGCCTCCCAAAAGTCTTACTCAACTAACGTCCCTTATGGGCAGGCTGACATATATAAGAAGATTCATTTCCAATCTTTCTGGAAGATGTCAACAATTCTTTATCCTAGCTAAAAAGTATGCAAAATTCATTTAGGATGAGAAATATCAATCTGCCTTTGAAAACATAAAATAATACCTGACAAATCAGCCAGTCTTAGCAGCACTTATTCTAGGAAGACCATTAATCCTTTACACTACGGCCCTTGGTGAGTCTCTCAAGGCCCTCCTAGCTCAAGTCAATGATGATGGAAAAGAGAATACTCTCTACTACCTAATTCGGAGACTCCTTCCAAGAGAAATTTGATTCCCTCCTATTAAGAAATATTGTCTTGCCTTAATATTTGTAGCACACAAACTAAGGCATTACATGCTTTCTCATTAAGTTAATTTGATTTCTAGTTTCAATCCCCTGTAATATCTTATGACCTTGCCTACATTATCAAGACATTTAACTCATTGGTTTATGATATTGCTTTAATTTGAAATCACTTTCATTCCCCTGTGTGTTGTGAAAGTACAGGCTATCGCTAACTTCCTTGCAACACACTCATTGCTGGAAAAATCTCCACTAAATGATGATTTACCTGATAAGAAAATTATTAGTTTCAAGGAATCCAATACTCAAACTTGAGAAATGTATTTTGACGGTGCAACCTTCTCTCAATGGGGAAAAACACCTCAATCTATTATTCCTGGAAAAGCTGGAGTCGGCCTTATTTTCATAACACCAGATAAAGGAATGATGCACTTTTCCTACCAAAACTTAGAGCCATACACAAATAATGAAGCTGGGTACAAAGCTCTGGTAACTAGCCTGGAACTTGTAATCCTGATAGAGATTAAAGAGATTAAGATCTTTGGTGACTCTCAACTGGTGATCAACTAGATTGTAGGGTCCTATAAGGTTTTGAATCCTAAAATCCTAAAGTACCACAAGTATACAATGCACTTGCTCGAGCAAAACCCTATTGTAACTATGTATAGGGTTCTTCGTGGAAGCTATTCATTGGATGCCCTAACAAAACTCACAAAGGAATTTGCCTGTCCAGAAGAAAACTTTATCCCTATAGAAGTGCAGGGTCATCAAGTCCTGTCTCCTATAGACTTGGAGCACCTCAACAAACGATCTTCCCAGGTCCTTTCTATCTCTTTAGCAGTCAATTAAAAAGATGATTGAAGACAACCAAAAATCAAATATCTTCAAGAAGGCAAGCTCCTCATCATAGGTCACTTACCAATCAAATCAAGAAATATTCCCTATCAAATGCACTAGCCAATGATACATTATACCATCAACCATTTGATCAAATGTGGCTCCATTATTTAGACAAATGAGAGGCCTTAAAGATTGTCAACAAAGTCCATGCTAGACTATGTGGTGCTCATTTATCGATTCCTAAGATGAAAATGAAATTTAATAGACTTGGTTACTACTGGCCTATGATGATTGATGATTACATGAAAATTGGAAGGTGTTATCATTAATGTTAGGTTCATGGTGTGGTTTTACATCAATCACCTAATGTATTGCACCCTACGATAGCTTTATGGCCCTTCAAAAGTTGGGGCATGAACATCGTTGGGCCAATTGACTCTCCTTCTTGTAGGGGTCTTTGCTTCATTTTAGAAATGATTGAGTATTTTCAAAGTGGGCAGAAGCAATCCCATTAATAAATGTAACATCACACCACATAATGAAATTCTTTCATGACCATATCATATATCGATTCAGTGTGCCCCATAGAATCATATCCGATAATGGGTTCACTTTCAAGTCTATAAAAATCAATAGCTTTGCATGTCGCCATGGTATCGATTGGAGATACTCAATAATCTAATACCCATTTACAAATGGATTGGATGAGGCCTTCAATAAAACCTTGGTTCAAATCATTAAAAAGACCCTGGATGATAATAAATGTCTGTGGGATGAGAGATTAGCTGAAGCTTTGTGGGCCTACTGAACGACTTACCGAACCCCGACCAAATCTACACCGTTTGAACTAGTGTACAGTTTTGAGGCCATACTCCCTCTAGAAATTTAAATTCCATCACTTAGAATTGCAATCCAGAACCAGATCACCATTGAATAGAATGCACAACTTCGATTAGAAGAGCTTGAAGGTCTTGAAGAATGTCGTCTCTAAGACTAGCAAAATCTAGAACTTTATAAAGCCTGAATGGTCCAAGCTTATAATAAGTTTGTGCGACATAGAACCTTTCGAGTAGGCAACTTGGTCTTGGTTCTTTGGAGGCCTATCTTAGTCCACTAAAAGATTGATGGAAAGTTTAAACCAACCTGGGAAGGACCCTTCATAGTAGAGATAGTCTACGAAGGAGGCTCATATCAGCTAGTGGATTGTAAGGGAAATCACTCAATGCTTCCTATAAATGGGTGTTCCTTAAGAGATACTATGCTTAATGTAGCCCAAATTTTAAATCAATAAAATCTTTAAATTTTGAATCAAATTGACTTAATTTTGTTTTAGCTTTAAATTCTAGAATCCTGTTTCTCTTTTCTTCAAGGTTAGATGTGAGTCATCGCAGTTTCTTACCTTAGGATTAGATCTTTTAGTGGTGGAGCACGCCCCTTGTTGCACCATCCTAAAATTCAAATCTCAATCTTGATCTTATGTGGAGCTAGCTTCCTCTTAATATGATCACTCACTAGTGACAGATAACGCCCTCTACAACACCATCCTAGTTTTAAATCTCAAATCTAGATCTAATCCTCTACCTGGACCAAGTTTTCTCCACCCATGACAATTCTAGACTTAATCTTTTATGAGAAGTAATACTCCCTTCCCATGAGAACATCTAGTTTTCCCTTCCTTGAGGATAGATGTGAGTCATCATTCTTTCTTTCCTCAAGATTAGATCCACTAGTGATGGAATATGCCTATTGTGGCACCATTATAGTTTCAAAATCCAGATTTGATCTTTCGTACAGATCAAGTTTCCACTTCACGAAATCATCCACTAGTGATGGATCATACCCTCAGTGGTACCATTCTAGTTTTAAGATTTCAAGTCTGATCCTCTATGGGAAGTAATGCTTCCTTTCCCACATGATCGTTCAAGTTTTCTTTTCCTTTAAGGTTAGATGTGAGTCATCATGATTTCCTTCCTTAGAAATAGATCTTCTAGTGATGGAGCACACCCTCCATGGCACTATCCTAATTTCAAAATCTAGATCAGATCTTCTATCGGAAGCCGTGCTTCCTTCCCATAGGATTCTCTAATTTCTTCTCCTTAAGGATAAATGTGAGTCCTTGAGCTTTCTCTCCTTAGTATTAGGTCTACTAGTGATGGAGCATGCCCTTTGTGGCACCATCCTAGTTTCAAAATTCAAAATTTTGGGCCTGATCTCCTATGGGAAGCAATGCTTCCTTCCCACAAGATCATCCATTTTTCTTCTCCTTAGGGTTAGGTGTTCTCTTTCCCTTAGGATTAGACTCCCTAGTGATGAAGTATGCCCTTTATGGCATCATCCTAACCTCAATTTCAAATCTTAGCATTAAGTTTTCTTCTCCTTTAGGGATAGACTTTTCCTTCCCATAGGATTATACCCGCTAGTGGAAGAGTACACCCTCTGTGGCACTACCCTAGAATCAATTCAAGCTCTGATCCCCTTGGGATAAACTTTCATTTCTCTTAGAGTTCAAATCCAGACTCGATCCTCTATAGCTAGGAATTCTTCCTTCTTATATGATCATTTAATCATCTTCTCCTTAAGGTTAGGTACTTTCCTTCCTTAGGATTAGGTTTATTAGTGGTAGAGTACACCTTCCCTAGCACTACTCTAGTATAAATTCAGACTCAATTCCTTAAGGTTAGGTTACTACCTGCCCTTAGGATCAAAATCTCAGACTTGACCTCCCAATTCAATCAATGCTAATATGTGCAATAAAACTTCATTCTATTACACATATTGGAGTCCACGTTTTGACCTCATCTTTGTATGAGGTTATTAGGACCCAATCTAGATTTTAAATTAATCTATACCCTAGGATCAGTTCAAATCTTAGATCACTCTAGACTCCAGGTTAATCCAGACCCTAGGTTCAATTCTGATCTTAGATCAACCTATATCCTAGACCAATTCAAACCCCATGTCAATCTTGATTCTAGATCAATCCATATTTAAATCAACCTATACCTCAAATTAATTTTAACCTCAAGCCAATCCAAATCTCAATTCAATTCGAACTTCACTTAAATCCAGATTTTAATCAAATCCAGACTCCAATCTAGACTTCAGTCCAGATCTTAATCCAGACCCCCAATTCAAACCTCAATCTATTCAAATTTCAAACTCCAATCTATGCAAATTTTAAACCCATCCAGAGTTCAAATCAATTTAAACTTCAAACTTATCTAGTCTTCAAGACAGTCCTAGCTTTTAATCAATCTCCAGTTTAAGTCCACACTCTAACCTTCAAATTATTCTCCAATCTAGCTTCAATCCTATCCAGTTAAGGGCATTCATTCCATTGGTTATAATTGACTTGGATAATTCAAATTCAAGTAAACAAGTTCAAAACCTAGTTTAAATCTTGCTTTTCAATTAAAAATCCAAAATCCAAAGGCTTATGTCTAAAAAGCCTTTTCTAGGGATTTTTCAAACACTTTAAAACCCAATCAAATAACCTTCAATTCAGATTCTATCAATTTCATATTGATAGGACATGTCTCTAGAGGCCACCCGCCAAATTTGTGCTCAATATGAGGTTTCTAACCCTAGAAACTGGATTAAAATCCAAAGGCTATAAGACCTTCAAATATTTACACCTTATGCCACTAGACTCCCTATCCTGTGGATTTTTACCTTCGAACCCTCTCCAAAGCCTCTAACCATGCTAAGACCCTTGGTCATGACTTTTTGAGCATTAATATATATTTTGGTGGATACACTATGACCCCTAGCTGACAGGGGTAAAAATGACCAAAATGCCCCTTAAGGGCTTGAATAGTCATTTCGACCCAAATTTCTTTCTCAACTCTTGAAACCTGTCTTATTCAACTTCAAACATCAAACAAAATCTATTAGACCCAAACCAAGACCCTGGGTTATCCTAGTTGACCAAGTTAACCTAAGTTGAACAAATTAAACCTTAAGCACTTCCTATATTAAATCAAACTCCATATGTATTCAAATCCCATCAAATCTCTTTTGAACATCTCCCTTAACGATTTGGACTTGACTTGGCCCTTGACCCAGTCAAAAGTTAACTAGGTCAACTTAGCCCAAGTCGAATTAAATGAGACCCATTTAGGTCAAATTTCTTTAAGCATTCATTTGAAACCTTCCAAATCCTCAAACATACTTCATTCAATGTCTTGAATATTTTTAAACCCACCTCAAGTCAAATCACATGAATTTTTGATGAAGTCAAACTCATTTTGACTCTAACAAATCTATTTAAACCCTCATATTTTGATTCAAATCCCTCTATTATAGAATTAAGGCCCTCCAAACCATCTCAACCAGCTCTTGAGGCAACCTAGGTGCCACCTCACCTATTATTGACCAGTTGAATGGTCAACATAGTCAACAAACCCCTTTAAGGGCATAAACGCCCAAATGGCTTAGCCCAAGCTCATTGCAACTCAGTCCAGCTATTTGGAGGCATTCTAGAACATTCCCAAGGCACTCTCTAGCTCTTAAATCAAAATCAATTATCCCTCAATTCTCCCATGTGCGAATGGGGACCAAGGGACCTTTCCACCATAGACGTCCTTATGTACTTTAATTCCCCTGCCCTCTACCTACCTTGGGCCAACTAGCATCCATCAGGGGAAGCTTCCGAATGCATCAGGGCCATCCACATTTACTTGGAGCTTTTGAATAGGGCAAAACATTAATTTGAGCTTCATTCGATCCCTAGCCCTCTCTCTCTATCTGTTCAAGATCTCCCAGACCAAGCCTTCAGTTCTCTAGAGCTCCAGGCTTCTCCCACATCAATTGTAGCTCAAACCCCATCATTAAAATCTCACTGGTGACGGTCCTCCGGTGAACCCAAGCTCTAATCCTTCTAGCCCAATTTTCCCTAGATCCCAGCATTTTTGAGCGAAGGTTTCTTCTATAAATTGGAGCATCAATAATCTTCAAATTAAGCTATTCCATTTATAATTAATTCTGTCCATTAAATTAAGGTAAAACCCTGAACCTAGTTTAGGACACTTTAGTTTAAATAGCATTTTATCTAGTGCATTTTGAACCATAAAATTGATCCCACATGAATGATCTTCATGTCTAGACAATAGGTTGAAAATTTCAAGTGATTTAGTTAACTGGATCGAGCAAACGAGCCAAAAAACCCATTCTAGGGTTCGTTTGCAATGTACCCTTAGTGTACATTTTCTAGGCCATTGATCGCATGATCAATGGCCCAGATCAAGCCATTCCGCATATTCTTTCAACCATGGATCTGATCCCGTGGTCATCTGCCCAGTCCAGCTCAATCTGAGCCATTGATTTCAAAGCTACAGAGATCTAGTGATGCTGAGGAAGTGCTGATGTGTTTAAGTGGATCCATCGCTTTTGTAATCAATGGAAATGATTGTGTAGCGGTGCAATCATTGCCAATAACTGGTCGTAGTTTGAAGAGACCAATCAGGGGCTGCCACGTGTCCATCTAGCTGCCACCGGCACCGCTGGAGACTATATAGGAGTATTTTATTTATTTTAAATACATTTTAACTATAAAAACTTTAAAAATCAATTAGAAATTCATTATTAATCTAAAAATTAAGTATAAATTATCATAATGTTTAGAATTTTAAGCTCTTTTAAATGAAATTTAAATCATTTTAAAATATTCAATATATTTTAAATAATTTTAAAAACACTTAAAATTTGATATTTTACTAATAATAAACTAAAAATAATTAAGTTAATTTTTAAATTTTAAGATATTTTTTTTTAAATTATTTCAAATCAGAGAGGGTATTTTTAAAATATTTTGAAATTTAAATTTACTTAAAATATTTATTATATTTTAGATCTTTTCAAATATTTAATTGCTTAGTTTTAATTAATGTTTAACTTAATTCAAAATTTCATTTTCAAATAATTTTAACCATCTTAAACTTTTTTTCAACATTTAATGTTTAATTTAATGTAATTTAAAAATTATTTCAAATAGTAATTAATTTTAGATTATTTCAAATATACTTAATTATCATCAAAATTTGAAAACTCTAAACAAATTTAATTTTAATAACTAATTCATAAAATTCCAAATCATAACTAATTCTATAAAATTCCAAATCAATCAAATTCAAAGGCATTCAACTCATTTGAAAATCTAATATTTTTTAAAAATGTCAAACCTTCAAAAATTAGTCAAAGTCCAAAAGTCAACAAATCCAGTCAAAATCAAGTCAAAACTTCAAACCTTCATAATAAAATATAGAAAAATCCAATTCTAGCAAACTTAGTCTCTAATTGTTCATGTTAAGGTCTAATATTTAATAAAATATTAACTTTTCTAGATTTCAAACATAATCAAAAAGTCAAATTTCAATCCCTTAATTAATACATTAAAATAATCCAAAAAAATTCCAAATTTGATAATTAATTTCAAATTCAAGAAAATATTACATCAATATTCAAATCACTCAATCAACCCCTTAATACACAATAACCACTCCAAAGATGAAGTTGTTAGGATGGACTACTCCAGGCTGTAGGGGCTATGTATCTTAAGGAGGCTTTGTTCCTCGAGCATAGTGGTACAACGCCATGAATGGATTCAATGGAGTATTTAAAACTTTAAAATTAATTGATTATTAATGATCTAATCAAACTTAAAATTCTTAATCTAATTATATCAACTCAGTTTTTAGGCTGGATTACTCTGGGCTACGTATCATAAGCAGGCTTTATTACTCAGTCTGGTGGTACAACACCACGAACCGGTTGATAGCAAACTTAAATTAATTCAAATCTTAAGATCCACAACTAATCAAGTGTAATTAAAAATTTAATGACCATTGAGCATTAATTAAATAAAATTATTTAATTATATCGGTTACCACTGGGTAACCCAGTCCTATGAGGCTATTAACTTAGCCCTTAGGAAGGTGAAGTAAACTTCAGAACCTCAGTGAAAAATAATGGTGGTATCCATTTAATACTATAAAATACATCTTAAAATTAATTTTAAATTACTAATATTTAAACTTTAATTAATGTTTTCATTCAAACCCATAAACCAACCAGAATATCGAAGCAGCTTGAACTAACTATCCTATATAAGACATATCCAAGCCACACAGGCAATTTAACATACTTTAGATGGTTTGCTAGGACAACCAACTCTAGTTTTAGACTAGGCTGATGTTTTACTTTCTTGTTGTTGTGTACCAAAATTTTCAAGCTTTCAGTACATGCTAGTTGCTAGTGGTAGAATTGATTAATGTATTTATTTATTTATTTTTTGTACTCATGGATGTGATTGATTATGCATTAGATTTACCCCTAGGTTAGGGATGATTAATGCTGATACAATCTTATGTAAGTGGCCATGCTCATCTGGGTATAAAAATTAAAGGGGGCAAATATAAATTTAGCTTTAAAATTGATGCTATTTTTTTGCAGGTGCTTCAGAAATTTGTTAAATTCCCCTTAGGTTAAAAGAGCATGGCCAAGTGTGGTTGTGGATTTTAGTATTTTAATTTCAGTAAATATTAAATGCTTGGGATATTCAAATTAACTGTTAATTTATTGGGATAACCCTGTAGGTTATTGAGTCTAGATTTTTTTTTATATTCAAATGTAATTTGAGTTATAATTATGTTGTAATTTTAAGTGATTTGAGAATGAGATGTTAAGCATAAAGGTTAAAATCCAAAGAGGATGGGACATCCCTTAGGGGAGAGTCTCTCTCCATTTGGAGATCTAAATTAGGATGATTTTAAAATATCCAAAGGGAATAGATAACACCCCTTTCAAGGGGAGTTTCTTTTTATTTGGATATCAAGACCAGATGGATCTAAGGAGCCTACAGAAGGATAAAAAAGTAAAGAATGAGAAGAACCCCAACTCTTAAATTCACTTGTCTTAGGAGTATAATTTGGGTTGTCATCAGTGGTACCCGACCACTTTTCTTTTCTCTAGACCATGGGTTGTAATTTTAAAAGGCTCTTGCCTATGGACATTAAATTTTATTTGACTTATTTATTAATGTTGATTATTTGATTTTGATTACATTATAGGATTACATACTTTAGCAGTGTTTTTGGTGATCTTGTATGTCATATTTGTTTTATCCTAGATGTTGAAATCCAGGATCCCGAGCACTTAATTTTGATGGTGATAACTAATACTTACTGAATCCATATGGACTTCTTTAAGATTTCAAATGTTTATCCTTGTATATGAGCACTAACATTTCAGGTCAGATGCACACTGTTCAAGGTTACTGGAGACTCACACCAGGTAGAATAGGATATTGAAAATTCTGTAATTCTTATTTCTTTAATTTTCTATTTTCTTGAGTCTGCCACAGAAGTATGTATGTGAAAGGAGCAACCATGCACACACACAGGGGAAGATTTATTTTTATGTTAATTTTTTTAAAAAAAAATATCATACTGTACGATTTTAAATCATACTGTACGATTTATAAATAATACTTAGGCTAACGGCTATTTTTTCAGATGATTATCTTTATAATCTAATCGTACTGTACAATAGTTATCGTACTGTACGATGAGATTAAATTGAAAAACCCTAGCCGCTAGAATAAGTTTGGTAAGTTTATATTCTTGATTTTCTAAACTATTCGTACTGTACGATCTTGATCGTACTGTACGATTAATTCAATACTTACCAAAATTATCTCCCGTAATCAGGAAATAAACGTTGGTTTCTTATTTAAAGTCAATCATACTGTACGATACCATATCGTACTGTATGACAGACAGAGATGATTTCATTCATCCCTTCGATCGTACCAGACGAAACCAAGGTTTTTTGTTCTATTCATCCTGGACGATATTCATATCGTACAGGACGATAGCTTGAAATGAACTAATCATACTGTAAGATTAGTGGAGTGCTGGACGACTGACAGAGACAAATTCTTTCATCCCAGAGATCGTCCCATAGATCATCCTATACGAATAGTAGAAATCAACATGATCATCCTGTACGATATATATATCATACAGTATGATATATAGAAAATTTGAGAACTGTTCGTCTGTGCTCGTACTGGATGAAGCAGTATTTGAACTGATCGTACTGTATGATTACATATCGTACTCTATGAACAGAGACGCAAAAGTTGGAATTTTTAGGGTTTTTTGAAAGCCTGATATAAAAACAACTTAAAATTTTTTATGGGGTGTTGTTGATCTATTTTCCTGCTGTGAGAGGCTTTGAGGGAGAGAGAGACTCTTGAAGGAGAAGTTTTTCTTTGGAGAGATCCAGATCTTGCGAGAGGAAGGTGAAGGTGAGCTTGAGCGTGAGGGAGAAGTAGTGTAAGGGGATCACACGATGGCTCTAAGCTAGCTGCATGCTTTGCTCCTCTTGTGGCTTTGGGGAGTCTCGGGAAAGTTCTCGAGGGAAGAGTCACTTCAAGATCAATATCGTCAAGGTACTCTGCCATTTCCAAGAGGGATAAAAAGGAGAAGGTCCGCTGCCGTCACCAGGAGGGTGACATAGCTTTTGGTATTCCGCCGCACCGAGGGAGGTGAAAGTGAGTATTGTAAAGGCTTCTCCACCTTGCTGTGGGAGCAAAAGGAGAGTCAACATTTACTAGTGCAAATCCCGGAGTAGAGGACTCCGGGGAGTGGACGTAGGACAAGTGACCGAACGACTATAAAAATCTCTGGGGTGCTTTTTTCCTTTTTACTGTACTTTATTTTTCATGCTTTTAATTAGTACTTTAAATTGCTTGGTGAAAAATCATATTTTAAATCTTGTATTATGAAAGGTACAATTATACCATCAATATCATCATTGTGAACGTTCTACTTGCTTCCGCACTTTACTCATTAAGATATCCTTTAAAAAAATTACAAAAAGTAGAACTCTTGTTTAGGGTTGATTTTTTAAAATACCAATTCAACCCCCCTCTTGGTGCATCTCGTACTTTCAAGTGGTATCAGAGCGGGGTTTCAAAATAGTGTTTTAGAAAACCTAGAAACATAAGATCCATTGCTCAATTTGGTAACCATAACATTGCAGAGGGTTATTCTATAACCCGTCCACCTTTATTTGATAATATACAGTTTGATTTCTGGAAAATACGCATGTCTCCATTTTTATAGTCTCTAGACTATCGCATATGGATGTTGGTCCAAGAAGGTTATTCTGCACCGTTTCGTATGTTGAATGGAATTAAAACTGAAATATCATTTAAAGAATGGAGCATTGAGGATAGATAACTTGCACAGTTAAATGCTAAATGTCTAAATTATTTCTTTTGCACATTAAAATCAGAAGACTACATGCGAGTATCAACTTGTACTACTGGTAAGCCAATTTGGGACAAACTGTGTATCACGTACGAAGGAACTAGTGAGGTTAAACAATCTAGGTTGAACATACTGCTACATGATTACGAACTATTCCGCATGAAACCTAGTGAAACTTTATCTGACATGTACACTAGATTCACCCAGATTGTAACATCTCTGCATGCTTTTGGGAGAGAGCTGTCTAACTCCGAAAAAGTTAATAAAATACTGCGATATTTGCCTAACTCGTATGATGCTAAAATCACTGCAATAACTGAGTCAAAAGACCTGAACGTTTATTCTATTGACAATTTACTTGGGTCACTCATTGCCTACGAGCAAGGAGTGAGTCAATGACAAAGTGATGCAGGTGAAAAGAAGAAGGAGCGAATGGTAGCTTTAAAAGCAAACAATTCTGAAAGTGACAGCTCAGCAGCGGAGGAAGATGACGACATCGCCTTGATGACTAGTCAGTTGAAAAATTTTCTGAAAAGAAAGCAGCACCGTCAATAAAGTAATTGGAACAAAGGTAAAAGCTCAAAGCATACTAAAGTTGCATCTAACACGATTTGCTTTGAGTGCAGGAAACCCGGACATCTTCGAGCTGATTGCCCCAACATTAAGACTCATCAAACCAAGGAAAAGGGTGAGGAAAGATCAAAGTTCATGAAGGGCAAGTTTATGACACAAAAAGCGTTTTGGGCTGACTCTGCCTCAGAGTCATCGGAAGAAGAAGCAGAGGAGGAGGTAACGAATCTGTGTCTTATGACTAATGATAATCTTGATCAATCAGATCAAGATAAGGGATGCTCTCACAAAAGACTTAGTGAGAGCATGTGGTACCTGAACAGTGGCTGCTCGAGACACATGACTGGAGACATGAAATAGTTCGTGACACTCGAGGCCAGGTCAGGAGGCAAGGTAACTTTGGGAGACAACACCACCAGGAAAGTGGTGGGCTCAGGTATCATTGGAAACACTAAGAATTTCATTATTGAGAATGTACTTTTAGTTGATGGTTTAAAGCATAATCTTTTAAGTATTAGTCAACTATGTGACAAGGGCTTTGACATAACATTTCTTTCTAATAAATGCATGATTAGCTTAAATGATACACTTGTGTTAGAAGGAAAATGTATAAACAATATTTATATGTTAGATTTAAACTGCATTAAAAACTCAAACTCTTTGTGTCTGAAAATAATAGCTGATGACTCTTGGCTATGGCATAGGAGACTATGCCATGCTAGTATGAAAACACTTAGGAACATCACTCAGAAAGACTTAGTTAGAGGCATACCAAAGTTAGACTTTACTAAGGATCATCTTTGTGATACCTGCCAATTAGGAAAACAAGTTAAATCTTCATTTCATGCAATCAAGGATATCAACACCACTAGGCCACTAGAAACTCTCCACATGGACCTTTTCGGACCTGTTACTACAGCCAGCCTAGAAGAGAAGTTGTATGGATTTGTAATAGTGGATGACTACTATAGGTTTACTTGGGTAAAATTCCTAGCTTATAAAAGTGAGTCATTTGAAGAGTTTAGAATTTTCTCCACTTGGATTCAAAGGAAATTTGGATGTGTAATTTCAACAATTCATAGTGATCACGGTGGAGAATTTGAGAATGATAAATTTGAATCATTTTGTAAAGATGTTGGAATATAACATAATTTCTCTGCCCCTAGAACTCCTCAGCAGAATGGAACTTTAGTTGAAGCTGCTAAGGCTATGAATACTCCAATGAGCTCTAACGTTCAATTGGATATAGATCCAAGTGGGAAGTCTGTAGACCAAAAGAGGTATAGGGGAATAATTGGATCATTTCTCTACTTGACTGCCAGTAGACCGGACATAATATTTAGTGTGTGCCTCTATACCCGCTTTCAAGCTGACCCGAAAGAATCTCACATGACTACTGTCAAAAGAATTCTCAAATATCTACTAGGCACCCCGAACTTAGGAATTTAGTACCCTAAACACAGCACTACTTTTAAAATCTTAGGGTACTCATATTCAAACTTACAGGATGTAGGGTAGATAAAAAAGCACTTCTGGTACTTGTCAATTCATTGGACAATCATTAGTTTCATGGTCCAGTAGAAAATAGAATTCGGTAGCCCTATCAATAGCCGAAGCAGAATATATAGCGGTAGGTAGCTGTGTTGCACAAGTTTTATGGTTAAAACAACAACTTTTAGATCTAGGACTACTTGTAGGAACCATCCCAATCATGTGTGACAACACTAATGCTATTTGTATATCCAAAAATCCAATTCAACATTCACGAACAAAACATATAGACATTAGACATCATTTCATAAGAGATCACGTAGCCAAAGGAGATATTGAACTGCACCACGTTGCTACAGAAGATCAATTGGCTGACATTTTCACAAAATCATTAGCTTATGACACCTTTAACACCTTGAGAATAAAATTAGGTGACATAGACATTCAAGCTTAAACAAAAATTAACAAAAAAAAATAAAAAAAAATAAAAAAAAAACTTGTGTGTTTGTTATGTTGTTTTGTTTCTTAAAAAAAAAAAAAATTGTTTCCTGATCCTCTTACCTTGCTGATGACAAACCTTGAATTTCTATGCACATCGTACTGTACGATCACATATCGTACTGTACGATTATCCCAAAATCCCTCAAATCTCATCTGTCCACTCCCATTCACGGTCCAGATCTTTCCTGGCTTGCACATATCATACTGTACGACTCACCACTCGTACCGTACGATACACATTATTGGCCATCGTATTGTACGAACAATACATCGTACTATACGATCCACGTGTCAAATGAATTGGGACGAATTTAAACTCGGCCGGTATGAGAATTATTGCCCTTCATACTGTACGAACACCTTTTTGTACTATACAATCCATTTTTGTCAAAAGTTGTTCAGATGACTTGTCTGGATAAACACCTCTCACTCACATTCGTCCAGTACGATTCTGATTGTACTGTACGATTTGACTCTCTTTTTCAGAACCGTCGTCCAGACGACATAATTGCACCTATCGTACTGTACGATCCTCAATCGTACTATACGATAGTTCCAAAATTTTATAAAATGGAGGCCTTCTTTGGTTGAACTCACTCACTTCTCTTCTGAGTTTCCTCACCTTCTCAATTCACTTCTTCCACAATGTCTGGTGCAAGAAAGCACAGTCGAATGATCGTCGGGAGCTCTTCCTCCTCTTAGCGATTTGATGATCTCTTTCTCTTCGCTACAGACGAGAAAGCCTATAATAAATTCAAAGAAGCTAAAATCACCCCATCTCGAATGTTGAATCAAGCCGCTCTAAACTTTGAGGTGATGAATCTTTTCGCCTCCACTGCTCTTCAATTCCTGTTGACTCTAGCATTTCCTTTCCACTCCGAACTGCTTTTTGAATTTCTTGCCAATCTTAAAGTCAACCTTGAAAACACCACCTTCACTTCCTATGTCTGCAAACAGCATGTCGTTATCACCGTCAACGATATAGCTGCACACATTGGGATATCCACTGACGGCCCTCGTCCCCAATCTATGATCTCACATGATTATGATTGGACCTCCATTAACATGACCCTTCGAAATATCCCATCCAATCAACACCTGCCCCTTGTCCAAACCCTGAATCAAAATGCACGCGTTATCCAGCATATCCTTCGCACGTCCATCATACCCAAAGCTGGAGACCGCATCCATATTACTCCACTACTATCTGTGGTCACCTATCTAATAATGTCTGAAATAAAATTTAATGAAGCCCAAATAATTTTTGATTATATGCATACCTTGTCTGCATACCGATATCCCGGTGCTCGCCGATAACTAAACCTTACTTTAGGACATGTTATAGGCTACATCTTAGATGCTAAGTATCAAATTCATTATCCGCTACCTCCAGATCATCTTCTTATCTTCTACTCAGATGCCTCTTTTCGTATCTTATTCCATCGGGGGGCTGCTCCCACCGATCCCGATTTTGATGAAGAAGAGGCTGCTGCTCCTCCTGACGCCCCTCCACCACCACCAATTCACCCGCCTAGTCTTGCTCCTCCTGAATACCCTCACAATGACATCATTCAACGCCTTGATCGATTGGAGACTAGGCTGGACTCCCACATTGCTCAACAACATCAAGAATAAGAAAGTGATATGAAATGGTTTAGGGAGCGCTTCACCTCCATCGATCACCAATTTTCATCCCTTCATCAGTACTACCAACTGTTTCCACAACCTCCACCACCACCTCCGGATCAGGATCCAGATTTTTGAGTTATTATAGTTGTTTATTTTTTTTAGTTTCTTGTCATTGAAGTTGTTTGTTTGTTCTTCTCTTTTTGGTGCTGTCAAAAGGGGGAGACATTTCTGTGTTGTTCTGTTGTTGTTTACTATTAATGATATCAGTTGTTTTTGTTTACTTCTCTTTTCATGTTATATGTTATTCTCTTGTTATGCTTTAAGAAAAAAAACAAAAACATAAAACAAATTTTTTTTTCCTCTCTCCTCCTACTTAAAAAAAAAGAAATAAAATAAGCTGTTCTTCTGAGGGGGAGCTAAGGAAGACAGAACAATTGTGGCCATCAGAAAATATTATTTGACACCATCAAAAAGGGGGAGATTATTGAAATCCAGGATCCCGAGCACTTAATTTTGATGGTGACAACTAATACTTACTGAATCCATATGGACTTCCTTAAGATTACAAATGTTTATCCTTGTATATGAGCACTAACATTTCAGGTCAGATGCACACTGCTCAAGGTTACTGGAGACTCAAACCGGGTAGAATAGGATGTTGAAAATTCTGTAATTCTTATTTCTTTAATTTTCTATTTTCTTGAGTCTGCCACAGAAGCATGTATGTGAATGGAGCAACCATGCACACACACAGGGGGAGATCTATTTTTATGTTAAAGTTTTTATTTTAAAATATCGTATTGTACGATTTTAAATCGTACTGTATGATTTATAAATAATACTCAGGCCAACGGCTATTTTTCATATGATTATCTTTGTAATCTAATCGTATTATACGATAGTTATCGTACTGTACGATGAGATTAAATTGAAAAACCCTAGCCGTCAGAATAAGTTTGGTAAATTTATATTTTTGATTTTCTGAACTATTCGAACTGTACGATCCTAATTGTACTGTACGATTAATTCCATACTTACCAAAATTATCTCCTGTAATCAGAAAATAAACGTTGGTTTTCTTATTTAAAGTCAATTGTATTGTACGATACTATATCGTACTGTATGACAGACAAAGACGATTTCATTCGTCCCTTCGACTGTACCAGACGAAACCAAGGTTTTTTATTCTATTCGTCCTAGACGATATTCATATCGTACAGGATGATAGCCTGAAATGAACTAATCATACTGTATGATTAGTGGAGTGCTGGACGACTAACAGAGACAAATACTTTCATCCTAGAGATCGTCCCACAAATCATCCTGTACGAACAGTAAAAATCAACATGATCGTCCTGTATGATATATATATCGTACAGTACGATATGTAGAAATTTTGAGAACTGTTCGTCTGTGCTCGTACTGGATGAAGCTATATTTAAACTGATCGTACTGTATGATTACATATCGTACTGTACGGACAGAGACACAAAAGTTAAAATTTTTAGGGTTTTCTGAAAGCCTAATTAAAAATAACTTAAATTTTTTTATGGGGTGTTGTTGATCTATTTTCCTGCTGTGAGAGGCTTTGATGGAGAGAGAGACTCTTGAGGGAGAAGTTTTTCTTTGGAGAGATCTAGGGCTTACGAGAGGAAGGTGAAGGTGAGCTTGAGAGTGAGGGAGAAGTAGTGTGAGGGGATCACACCGTGGCTCCAAGCTAGCTGCATGTTTTTCTCCTCTTGTGGCTTTGGGGAGTCTCAGGAAAGTTCTCGAGGGAAGAGTCACTTCAAGATCAACATCGTCAATGTACTCTGCCATCTCCAGGAGGGAGAAAAAGGAGAAGGTCCGCTGCCGTCACCAGGAGGGTGACATAGCGTTTGGTATTCTACCGCATCGAGGGAGGTGAAAGTGAGTATTGTAAAGGCTTCTCCGCCTTGCTGTGGGAGCAAAAGGAGAGTCAACTTTTACTAGTGCAAATCCCAGAGTAGAGGACTCCGGGGAGTGGACATAGGTCAAGTGACCGAACCACTATAAAAATCTCTGGTGTGCTTTTTCCTTTTTACCGTACTTTATTTTTCATGCTTTTAATTAGTACTTTAAATTGCTTGGTGAAAAATCATATTTTAAATCTTGTATTGTGAAAGGTACAATTGTACCATCAATATCGTCATTGTGAACATTCTACTTGCTTCCGCACTTTACTCGTTAAGTTATCTTTTAAAAAAATTATAAAAAGTAGAACTCTTGTTTAGGGTTGATTTTTTAAAATACCAATTCACCCCCCCTCTTGATGCATCTCGTACTTTCACTGGAATTGTCAGAGGCTCGTGTGGGTATAAACAAAATTCTTCTAGTTTAATTAAATTAAAATTTTTTAAGATAAGATAGCAACTCTAACACTCTTAAGAAGTAAGCCTGGGACCGCCGGGAGTTCTCATAGGATGTTGTTGCATTTTCTTTCTATTTGTTAGGCACCTTCCCACTTGTGGGTTCTGGCAGACCACCTGACCTATGAGGGTTCAGATTTGCCAAGGGGAATTTGTGCATTTTATAATAAAAATTATTTTTAAGCCTTTTTTTAAAAACTACTTCATCCTTATTTAAGTGTTTAATCGAGTCAAATAGTATTCATTGCATTAGATATAAATTAAAAAAGGGTCAAAGATTTTATTGCATTTTACTTTAACCATCAATTTTTCAACATATTTCAAAGGGGCTAAATTAAGGACTGCTCTAGATGTTGGCCCTATTCTCAAAAACTCAATCTTAAATAATATTCCTTTCACTCCTACATAAAAGACTGGATGCATGGTTTTGAAGTGCTTAGGTGGTTTAGTTGGCTCCCTAATCTAAGCCATGGTAGGTCCAAATCCTACAATGCATTAGCTAGGTTCGGGTCACTGGTTTTCAGTACCCATTTTAGACTTAGGTTCTGAGGAAAGCTTAGGCTATAGGACCATAATCTCCAAGAATTGAATCCCAATTTTTTTAATAAAATTAACCATTCAAACTTAAAATATCTTTCAATCAAATTTAACCCCAACACTTAGGATAAGCTAAGGTATTTTTGAAGTGATTTAGAATCTCAAGACACCTCCTACCATTCTTCCTTTAACTCCAAAAACAAGTGCTCAACTTTGATCCAATCCTATTTGAATTTCCAACCTCTCCTCCTCTGACATCAAGCCTTGAAATCTTAAATAAAATTTCTACCACTATTTTAATCGAGAGTGTTTATAAGAAACTCTGGTTTCCTTACAATGTAATTAATTATGATGGATTATGCTCATAGGAGATATAGAAACCCAGATCAAATTTTTAAAAATTATGTTTTCAAAACCCTCAATTAATTACCTTTGGGAAATTCAAAATTCAATGATCATTATCATCATTTTCAAATGAGCAATATTAGACGATATCCTCTTTCTTTGGGAAGATATATTATTATATTATTAAGATTTTGACTATGAAATTAATGATTTCCCATCCCGATCATTATAGTCAAACACTCAATCAAACATCATTTTGATGCTTAAGAATTATATGTTGTCATTCTTAAGTTGACTATGATGATCGGAATAAATTCAAGGCTTTATAATATGAACCTATTAGGGAATGATATATTCGTCTCTTGAGGTGATATATTATTCATACTAAAAAGTTTAATTTCAAAACTAAAATTCTAGAAATTTAATTCTCCCAAAGATAATTAAATCTTTTTCAAAATAACACTTTTTCAATCAAACATAAATTTAATTAATATGTATTATCACAGGTGCCCTAATTAAGGATTTTCTTGGTTAACTATTCATCCAGTACGATATAAATCATACTGTATGATTAGTTCAAAAAACTCAACCTCTTCCTAACTCACTAACTCAGCCTCTTAAGTGTGCTAGTGTAAGGTTACTTAGCTTTAGGATCTACCAAAACATATAATTGACTCAAGAAAGATAGAAAGTATAAAAGACTAAAAATACAGACTTAATCCTAGTCTACCCAATCTTGAGCTGATCGAGGCTTTAAGTATATAATGGACCTGAAATGTTAGTCAGCAGGGCAAAAATAGATATGTAATAAATTTAATTACTATAGTGAGAAATTCAATAATATTCGTTAACATCAAAATAAAATGACTTGGGTCTAGATTTACAATAATCTTCTCCTTTTTGATGATGGCAATTTACGATTCAAGGGTGTTTTGCTATTCTCTAAGCTACCCTCACTAAGTATATTTTTTTAAAAATAGTGGAGGTGTCAATTTTTTTTATTTTAGATCAAAAAACAACACATAATAATAGAACACAGAATATTAAGAGACAAACATGAAATTAAATATTTAAAAATAAACTACAAGCTACCAACAACATGCTAGTCCCCCTTTTGACATAACAAAAAAAGGAAAAAATAACAACAAAAAAATAGAAAACAAAAAATAACAAAAAGTATAATAATCATAAAATAGAATAAACTAGAATAAGGAGGGGTCCTAATCAGGTGGCAGTGGGGAAGGTGGTGGCTAGAAGTACTAGTGGAGTAAGGCAAACTGTTTTCCAATCCAAGCCATGTACTGATCATTCTACTGCTGCTGGGCTACGTACTACTCAAAGCAAGCTAAGTCATTTTCATGTTGTTGTTGTTACTCTACTATATAGAAGTTAAAGCGGCCTCCTACTGATCAAACCTTTGGACTAGTAGATAGAACTGAGACTGCTGGCGGATAGGAGAAGGTGTTGGAATAGGTTCTCCATCTTCTTTCACATGATCTTCACATATATAGTGAAAATTATGATGACGAGCATGATGATGGATGTGGAAGGAGCTATTGGAATAGAAGAATGGCAGGTGATCAGGTAGTGTAGGAAATTAAAATTTGTACTTGATTTCAAGGACAAAAGTAATGAGTTGTCCTAAGGCAATATTAGGCTTTCTCTTATGTCTAAGATCTCTAATATAGGTCAGATTTTAAAGATATCAGATTATAAGATCAGTTGCATTAAAATTAATTTGAGCCCTGATGTAGTAGGTAGCAAGAGAGAAAAGGTATAATGTTGAACCTATCCCCAGCCTTAGGATGATGGAGTTACGAAGAAAGTGTTGGATAATTCAAGCAACCTGGACTAGAGTTTTGACATGGGCAATATGGTATTTAAGATTAAATTCCATAAGAATGGTGTTGACAGCTATCCAATCAAAATCAAGATTTACATCCACAACGCGAATTTTCTCACAAGTACTAGAGAAGTGTAGGAATTCATAAAATTCATGGTACGTTATTTCTACTAGTTATGTATTGACATATGATTGGAGGGAAATAACCTTATTGTTTATTCTAAGGCTGGCAAAAATTCAAAAAATAGCTTAGAATTAAAGGGATAAGCAAGAGTAAGAATGATGGTGAGAGTGGTGTGAGTAAAGAGGGGTAGTACTTGGAAGTTCAGATCTTGCTGTTTGATGATTTTGGAGGGGGTGATGCCAACAGTCTTATATCTATGATAGGCCTCTTCATTAGCAGCCTCAAGAAATCTAGTATCTATATGGCATCGGGAGGAACTCCCAACGAATGCATGAGAACACTTACCTCTAGCCATTTTAAAGAACGAGAGCTCAAGAGAGAAGGGAAAAGGATTGAAAGGGATTGAGTGAAAAAAAATCTTAAAATCCATACGTTTAAATAGAAATCAGTCAGATCGTACAGTACGATCATGGGATCATATTGGATGATCAAGTGTAATCAAATCATCCAATCTGATCCAGTCAAAAAGTTAGTCTCATCTTATAGTATGATCAGAATTGTACTGGATGATTAGAGAGAAAATAAACATCCCGAGGAGTCAATCCGATGATTTTTTACTAGTCATATTGTACTATATAATTAGGTGTTTATATAGTATGATACAATATTTAATATCATACCAACTGAATTCAATTCATCCAATGGCTACTACCATGTTGATTGTATAATATGAAATAGCTATTCATACAGTACGATCATAAATAATTAATGAATATGAACCATTGGATGCACTGTGATCAAATATGTGA
Source organism: Dendrobium chrysotoxum (assembly GCA_019925795.1). NCBI lineage: Eukaryota > Viridiplantae > Streptophyta > Magnoliopsida > Asparagales > Orchidaceae > Dendrobium > Dendrobium chrysotoxum. The sequence continues at coordinate 53,613,745 of CM034315.1, forward strand.
TGATAGTTATGAAGATCGTATAGTACGATATTGATCATACAGTATGATGTAAATAAAAATCAGAGATGAGGTTGATGATCAGGAAAGCTCTATAAAGGAAATTATAAATCAATCACAATAAAATACAAGTAAAACATAAAAGAAATTAAGTAATCAAGTAAAAATACACATCAAACATATTTTTTTTTCTGAAGAATTGATCAATTGCAGTAAATGATAATTTTACCTTATGATTAGATCAAAAACTCGGTAAGAAAAGCATCGACAATGTTTAAACCCATAAAGGTTAGAAATTTGAATTCTGTTAACCCTAGCTCAAGCTCCTTACAGGTTAAAATCTTTTTAAAGAAAAATCTAATTCTAGAAATAAATTAGCAAGGAAATGTGATCATTTCAAACTTTTTATCAGAAAAATATCTAAGGGAAAAGCATTGTATAGTGATTAATCAAGAATCATGATTTTTAAATTCAAGTGTTGACGATACAAATTGTCACATGGATTCTTCTAAGATTTAAAGATTTGAAAGAAAGAGAAACTAACTCATTATAGGCTCATTTTGTGCCTCTTGTTAATTTTTTGGTGCACTTTGCGCATCTTTAATTTTTGATGCACTTTGTGCATCTTTTAATTTTGGCGTATATAACGTATATTTTCAATTTTGGCTCATTTTGTGCCTCTTTTCATTTTTTAAAACATGCTTCCTTTCTAAATCTTTAAAGAATCTAAGTTATGATTTATCTTTTAAATATGAGAGAAGAAGAACTCACTCTCTTATATAAGGAATAGTAAACCACATACCAAAACTCGATCCATATGATATAGATAAATAACTTGATTAAACGAATCTGAAGTACATTCATTGACCTGCAAAAATATTCATATGTGATAGAGGATTGTAGGATGATGAAGCAGATCTCTATTTCTAGGTCAAATTTTTAATTTGAAATATTTTTTTATTCAAAAAAGAAATTAAACCATTAAAGGAGTTAGAGTTTTTTCTTTCTTTTACTATTTTGGAGGATTCAATCACTGCTTATAAAAATATATAAGATTTTTATTTAAAGAAAGGTTCAACTACTGAAGTTAGTAGTAATCAGATTCTTCAATTTTAAAACAAATAAACAAACACATGCATAAAATAAAAAATATAAAACACTAAAAGACATAACATAAATTAAAATAATAATCAGATTTTAGATTTTCAAATCATCCAATTTTAAGCATGGATATCTATGACTCGTAATCTTGTTCTTAAGATGCTGAAGGTTTCAAAGGCCAGTGGTTTTGTAAGGATATCTGCAAGTTGAGTTTCAATGGCTATGTGATGTAGCTCTATTTCTCCTTCGGTGACATGATCCCTAATCAAATGGCGCCTTATGTTTATGTGTTTAGTTCTAAAGTGTTGGATTGAATTCTTTGAAATACAAATAGCACTAGTTTATCACATAAGATTGGAATGGTGCCTAAAAGTAGTCCTAAATTTAAAATTTATTGCTTTAACCAAAGGATATGTATGATCAATTCAAGATTTTGTTTTGATCATCCAGTATAATATGCGATGATAAATTATCATCGCGTGCAGTGCTCGGCTCGTACTAGGGCTGCAAGCAAACCTAACTTTTGATGCGTTACATGTTGCTCAGTTTGATTCAAACTTGTTTGTGATCATTTAATCAACTAAACAAATAAACATGAACAATATTTGAAATACTTAATCCTTAAATAAACAAGCTTAAATACTAATGTGTTCGGCTAATTTATGAAAGTTTATGAAGGTTGTTAAACCTTTAAGAACAATCCCAAGGCTAACCAAGGGAGTTGAATTGGTTAATTAAAAACTGTTTTAAACAAAAATAAAAATCCACCTTTTTAAATCTTTTTCAACATATGAAAATATCAATTTTATCCCTTGATGCAGAAGCAGATTAATTCCATAATAATAACAAATTTAGAGTTTTCAATAACAAAAAATAAAAAAGTACAAAACTTAAAATGTGGAAAGGTAAAAGAATGAATACACTAGAATTTATAGTGGTTCAGTCCAACTTGACCTATGTCGACTCCCTAGAGTCTCCAACACTAGGTATTGTACTAAACATTTTGTGATTCTCCTTTAGCCCCCACAGCTAGGCGGAGAACCCCTTACAAAATCTCCTTCACCAACCCAGAGCGGCAGAGGACTGTAATCCTTTTTCTCCCTCCAGGAGATAGTATAGGACCACAAATCCTTTCATAGGCAGAGAGCCTTGAATCGCTTTCACCATCCCTAGTGTGGTGGAGTTGTCGGGTCCTCTGACATCAAAGAGATCTTCTTCATCCCAAAACCTCCCTCAACATAAACCTTGACTATGATGGTACTAAGGTGTAAGCTTATCGGAGCATCTGTGTGAAACCCCCTCCACAGTCCCTTAAAACCCACAAAGATCTTGTCCCACTCAAACTCTACCCTTTCCTCTCTCCCTTCCAAGGCTCTCTCTTCAAGTTTTCTCCAAAAAAAAATGGAGACTTAATGCATGCCAAAGACTCTTAGAAACTCTTATGAGAAAGCTTAAATAGAGGGCTTTGAAAGGCCCTAGAAACTCAATTCTGCCATCAAAGATCATACAGTACAATCACAAGATCGTCTAGCACGATGTGCAAAATTTGACATGAATGTCCTGGACGATCACCAGATAGTCCAGTATGATCAATTCAGATTTGTACTGATTAACCCGTATGTTATTGGGGATCATCCTGGATGATTAGATGAATAATTATAGTATTTCATCTTATACGATTGTGGGTCATCCCATGCATCCTCTCAATCATCCAGGATGATTATCACTGATCATCATGGATAATTGAATTGAATAAATTAACCATAATTAGTCCCCTAATCATAGGATCAATTTAGGCATGACTGTCATAGATCATCTAGTATGATGTAGATCATCCTGGATGATTAGAACAAAATTTGAATCTTAAAATCTTGTCTAAACTATAATTGGTGGCTATGTTTTATGATCATAATTTATCATCCTAGATGATTTAAATTGTCTAGAAAGATTAGTTCAACTTACAATACACATCAAAATTATCTATTTTGATTGGCTGATCATGTAGTATAATATAAATCATATAGTATGATTAGTTCAGAGATATAAACTTCTAATTTTGACTCAATCTCACTGCCCCTGAGTGTGTGTGTGCATGGTCACCAAGCTAGCATACACCCTTATGGGAATTGACTCAACAAATCAAAAATACTTTAATGAATATTACCAAAATCAATACAGTATAACTTATTCTACCCAATCTTGAGGCTTGAATCTATGTTGGATGGTGCATGGTATTTCTGAAATGTTAGTACACACACAAATAAATATACATTACAAATATAAGTAGACATAAGGATGTCAGCCACAATATTTATTATCATCAAAAATATAAACTCATGAGCTCGAGTTGCAATAATCATCCCTTTTTGATGATGGCAAATATTACTGGTTGAATTTATAAATTTAAAAACATTTTCTCCTAAGCTCCCCCTCACTAAGATAATTATGTTAAAAAATAGGGGAAAATTAAAAAGTATTTTTTCTTCTTTTTTTTAAATTTTATTTTAGTAAGAAAAACAATTTTTTTTAGAAACTAAAATAATAGATAAATAAATACAAATACATAATGAACAAATGCAAATACAAGATGAAAATAGGTGCAACTTAATCACAAATATAACCACACAAATACATTCTCCCCCTTTGACATTATCAAAAAGAAGAGAAATGCATAAAAAATAAAACAGAACACACAAAACAAACTAAAGATCCTATGGACCATGATCAGGTGGACATGATGGTGATGTTTAAGAAGAATCATTTAATTTCAACAAATTTTCTCAAAATGTGAAAGTTACCTCTTGATTTTATTTAAAAGCTTAGTAAGAAATGCATTGATAATGCTTAGAGCCGGAAAGGTTAGAGTTTCGAGTTTTATTCACCCTAACTCAAGCTCCTTATAGGTTTAAATCTTTTCAAACAAAAATATAATTCACAAAATAGATTAGAGAAGGAATTTTAATCTTCTTAATCATCTTGCATGAAATATATCTAATAGAATAGTAATGCAAAAATGATGAATCAGGAATCATGATTTTCAAACTCAGGTGTTAAACATATCAATTGTCACATAAATTTTTCAAAGATTTAAAGATTTGAAAGAAAGGAATGCTAACTTATTATGGGCTCTTTTTATGCCTCTTTATCAATTTTTAGTGCATTTTATGCATCTTTTAATTTTTGATACACTTTGTATATCTTGTAATTATTTGGTAGACATTGCACATTTTTTTCATTTTGGGCTCATTTTGTGTCTAAAGAAGGAGTTCTCTAAGTTGTGAGATTATCTTTCAAATATAAGAGAAGAAGAACTCACTATCTTATATAAAGAAGAGTAAACCACAAAGCAAAACCAAATCCATATGATAGAAACAAACAACTTGATTAAGAAAATTTGAAGTAGATTCATTGACTTGCAAAAAATATTTAAATGAGATAATGAAATATAAGAAGATGAAGCATATCTCTATTTCTAGGTCCAATTTTTATTTTGAAATAGATTTTGATTCAAAAAGAGGTTTCACCACAAAAGGAGTTAGAGGAAGATAGATAGTCATCAATTTCTCTTCCTTTGACTTTTTAGGGAAGTCAATAATCACTTACCAAAAATTTTAAATAAAAAGGAGATAAATTTTTCATTTTAAAAAAATATGATTAGAGAGAAGTGATTGATTCTCTTATGCAAATACGATGTGAGATGAGATCTGTGTGTGATGATCAGAGAATGTTCTCAAAAATATATATTGAAAGTAAAATAAAAAATTACAAATATAACAAAACACCAAAACAAAATAAAAATATTCACGACGAACAAAAACAAAATAAAGAACATACACATAAACATTAACTATAACATAGATAACCACATAAATAAAATTTTATACCTCATTATCTTGCTCCTGGTTTGATGATTCAGAAGCTAGGTCTGTCCAAGAGATCTTTTTCTTACTATCATTTGCCTTTATTACAATTTGCTTATTTTTACCCTTTTTCTTTGCATGAAGAGTTTTTATATTAGGGCACTAATGTTTCATATGTTCGGGCTTCCTACACCTAAAATAAATAACATCTGAGGAAATCATAAAATTCTTACCATTTTTACCTTTTTTCCACTTTTGCTGATGCTTATGCTTCAGACTTTCCAATTTGCTTATTATTGATTATAACTCCTCACTCTCGTCATCTATTAAGCTACTTTCATCCATGTCTTCAGCTTTTAGCACTATAGTTTCACCTGCATCCAAAAGCTTTTGACTCACACTTTGCTTGTGGGAAATGAGTGAGCCAATCATATTATCAATAGAATAATCATTCAGGTCTTTTGATTCACATATAGCAGTGACTTTAGCATGAAATTTATTAGGTAGACAATGTACAATTTTTTTGACTTTTTTAAAGTTTGAAAGTTCTTCCCCTAAAGCATGTAATGATGTCATGATTTGAGTAAACCTAGTATACATTTCTAAAATCATTTCATAAGGTTTCATGCAAAAAAGTGCATAATCATGCAATAGAATATTTAACTTAGATTGCTTGACTTCTCTAGTACCTTCGTATGCAGTGCATAATTTATCTCAAATATCCTTACCAGTAGTACATGTAGAGATTCTCATATAATCTTCAGAATTTAATGCACAGGAAAAATAGTTCAAATATTTAGCATTCAATAAAGCATTAATTTGTTCTACTCTACTCCATTCAAAAAAAGGAATATCAATTTTGACTCCATCTATAATACGAGATAGTACAAAATAACCAGTTTAAATCATATGTCATATTCGATAATTAATTAATTACAAAAAAGTAGACATGCAATTTTTTTAAAAATTAAAAGAAATATTTTCAAATAAAGGATGCCACGTGATTGAATAACCTTCCACAATGTTACAATTTCTAAAGTTAGCCATTAATCTTTTTTTAAAAGTTTTCTAAAACTTAGTTTTTGAACCCCGCTCTGATACCACTTGAATGTTCATGTTGGTTATTAAACCTTTAAGAATAAGCCCATGGCTAAACAAGAGGGGGGTGAATTCATTAAATAAAAACATTTTTAAACAAAAAGAAAAATCTCCTTTTTAAAGATTTTTCAACATCTCAAAATATCAATTTTATTCATTGTTGCGGAAGCAGATTAATTTCATAATAATAACAAAATCAGAGTTTTTCAACCACACACAAAAATAAAAAGTGCGAAACTTAAAATGTAGAAAATTAAAAGAACAAACACACCAGAATTTATAGTGGTTCGATCCAACTTGACCTACGTCCACTCCCCGGCGTCACGCACTGTAGGTATTGCACCAAATATTTAGTGACTCTCCTTTAGCCCCTATTGCTAGGTGGAGAAGCCCTTAGAAATCTCTTCCACCAACCCAATGTGGTAGAAAATCGTAATCCTTTTTCTCCCTCCAGGAGATGGCAGAGGACCACAAATCCTTTCACATGTAGAAAACCTTGAATTGCTTTCACCTTCCCTGGTGCGGCGGAGTAGCCAGGTCCTTTGATAATAAGAGATCTTCTTCTTCCCAAAATATCCCTCAAGACAAACATTGACTATGATGGTACTAAGGTACAAGCTTATCAGAGCAACCATATGAAACCCCCTACACTCCCTTGAAACTCACAAGGATCTTCTCCCTCTCAAACTCCACCCTTTCCTCTCTCCCTTTCAAAGCTCAGTCTTCAAGTTTTCTCTAGAAGAATGGAGACTCAATGCAAGTTAAAGACTCTTACAAAGTCTTATGAGAAAGCATAAATAAAGGGCTTTGAAAAACCCTAGAAACTCAATTCTACCATCAGTGATCGTACAATATGATCGTAGGATCATCTAGTACAATGTGTAGAACTTGACCTGATAGTCCTGGACGATCACCAAATTGTCCAGTATGATCAGTTCAAATTTGTACTGATTATCCCGTACGATATTAGGGATTGTCCTGGATGATTAGATAAATAAATATGATATTTCATCTTGTATGATTGTGGGTCAACCCATGCATCCTCTCGGTCATCTAAAGATGATTATCATTGATCCTCCAAAATAATCGGATTAAACAAATTAACCATAATTAGTCTCCTAATCATAGGATCAATTTAGGCATAACTATCAAAGATCTCCTAATCATGGTAATTAAGGGCCCATTTTTTGACCTTATAATTAGTTATGGTCATTTAAATCATAATCCTAAGTAAACTCTTAATTATATATGAGAATCAAAGCGTGTGCATCCCCAGACCTCTATCGAGCTTGTGAGGGTGAAAGGAAAGATTTCCAGTCTTCCTATAGTTTTATTAATTGCATAGAATCTAGAATATTAAAACATCTTATATCTATGCAAGTCAATATTTCTTTTTAATGTTTTTAATTTTTCACGCATTCATCCATCGAGATTATACATCAAACTAGATCTTAACTACACACATGGCCATTGTATGCATTAAATGAAAAATATAAGATATTAAAAATATCAATACTTTTATCAAGGCATAAGAATCTATATTATTACTTAATATGCTCTTTACACCATCAGTCCAAAATAAGATAATTAGCCTGACATGGAAGAAATGATAAGAAAACTCTTATTTATTTTATTCATAGAAGAACAAAGTACAAGAGAAGTAGTATAAAGTTTACAACCAGGAAAAATCTTCTCTACTCTCCTTTTTCCTCTACTTTTATAGTTTCTTATATAAACAAATGTTATGATCTCTCAAGGAAGGTATCTTACACTTTCCTAGCCTCCCTTAGACTTTACTCAAAGGGAGTAAAATTCTCACTCAAGGGGAAAAACTCTAAAAATAATTGAACTAAAAAACTATTTATAGTAAGTACTGGATTAGACTCAAGCACAACAGTGTTGGATAAGGTGGCACTGCGGTGGTAAAAAATTAACTAGCACCTCAATATTATAATGTTCACTCTGCTGTGGCACTAGATGACATGGAATAAACATCTTTTCACGAAATTGGTGTGTCTCTTAGATGTTATAACTGCTCCACAGTGATGCCATAAAAATGAACATTGTGATATTTCAAATGATATTCTGGCGATGAGCCGTTTAAGATGCTAGCACTCCTACGTGGATTTTCCTAAGACACATAATGCTGTGGTGCTAATTTTTAATGTAATAGTGCTATTATTCACTATGGTGGTGACATTTGTGATGCTGCATCAATAATAAATAGATATGGTTGGTATCGCCACTTTGAAATTAGTGATTTATCATAGTTCAATCAGGTGCGGTAGTGTTATTCTTGATGGCACTATAGCTCTGTCCCATACCTATAATTTTTTACATTTTCTTATATAATTCCTATACAAACATAACTAAAATACATATTTTTATTGAATTTTGGAATAAATAAAGTAAAACAAAATTTACACATATCAAGTGCCAGGACCCTACTCCTTGGGTAATTTCTACTACTTCTTCCACTTCCATCGTAGACCCTCCAGAATTATCATATTCATCAAATACAACATGAGTGGTCTCCTCTACTACCAGTGTCCTTTTTATTGAAGACTCTATAGGATTTTCCAACATCTTAGTAACCTAGGATTCATAAGATTTTGGGTCAAACTTTCCTAGTTGAGACTTCCCTTTATTCAGAATGAACACTTTACATCTAAAGACATGAAGGTGAGAGAGGTTTGGTGGCCTACCCTTAAGGATTTAATAGGGTGTCTTATTTAGCTTGGATCTAAAATTAACCCTAATCCAAACATAACATGTTGTATTCACTGCTTCTGCCTAGAAGTATTAAGGAAGTAAGTATTCAGCTAACATAGCTCTAGCAGCTTATACCAGGGTCATATTCTTTTTTCAGCTACCCCATTCTACTGAGGGGTCCTAGGAGCTAAAACATTATGACCTATCCCTTGCTCCTTATAGTAAGTTTCAATTTTTTCATTCTTAAATTCTCCATCATGGTCACTATGAATGGTTAAAATTTCAAATCCTAGTTTCTTCTGAATCCAAGTGGAAAAAGACCTAAACTCCTCGATTGATTCACTTTTACTAGATAACAATTTAACCCAAGTAAAACTTGAGTAATCATCAATAATTCCATACCCAAATACTTTCCCTCCTAGGATTACAATGGTGATTGGTGCAAAGAGATCCATGTGAAGGACATATAAGGGTTTGATAGTGGTAATATCCTTGATTGAGTGGAATGAAGATTTGACTTATTTCCCTAATTGACAGACATCACACAGGTGGCCCTTAGTGAACTCTAGTTTGGGAATTCCTCTCACTTGGTCTTTTTGGGTGATTTTTCTAAGGCTTTTCATTCTTGCATGACACAATCTTCTATGTCATAACTAGGATTCATCATTAATTATTTTTAAGCAAAGAGCAGTATCAGATTTAATGCAATTAAGATCAAGCATGTACACATTGTTGATTCTCCTTCTCTATAAAATAATTTTGTCATATAAGCTTATTATGCATATAATTGAAAAAATATTTATACTATCATAGAGCTAGTTGATGTTGAGCAGATTATGTTTCAAGCCATCTACAAGTAAAATATACTCAATGATGAAATTTTTTAAATTGCCAATTATACCTGAGATTTTCTAAATGAATTTTCTAAATTAATATGGGATGCTTTTAAGGAATCATACTCATCAGTGAATTCAGAATACTTCTTATTTAAAATATCTAATTCATCTAATAAAGTAAATGGATTACTATCCAGAGTGGAGTGATCTTTCCATAAGCATTCATGCTCTTTCTATAGAATTGAAAAGTCAGATTTAAGGTAGGCATGTGATTTTTAAAGCTTCCTATATGCAGAATAATTTTTTTTAGAAACTTCATATTTTTATTCTTAAGTAAGCTCATATACCTCCTGATCAGAATGATCAAGATGATCATCTTCCATTAAGTATAGGTTGGTTACCTTCTCTTCTACTTCCATTTCACAAGAGTTTGATGTTGAGTCTGTCCAGAAAACTTTTTGAGTCTTTTGCCTGCCCTTTTTGAATTTAGGCTTTTATTCACTCTTCTCCTTGCTTGGGTGAGTTTTACGAGTTGGACAATCTAACTTCAGGTTCCCTGGCTTCCTACATTCAAAACATATAATGTCAAAAGAATTTTTAGAATTTTTATTTTTTTCCTTTATTCTATTATTGGTGATGCTTTTGCTTTTTATTTATGATGCTTTTTAATTATCTAGTTATCAATTTAATGCCTTCATTTTTTGATCCAAAAGTATCACTATCAGAATCATTAGCCTTTAAGGCTATAATTTTCTCTTTCTTTTTTTCACCTACATCAAGCTACCTTTGACTAACCCTTTGCTCACAGGCAATGAGTGACCCAAGTAAGTTATCATAGGAATAAACATTCAAATCTTTAGATTCAGTAATAACAGTAATTTTTGCATTATAGGAAGATGGTAAATAATGTAAAATTTTGTGAACTTTTTCATAGTTTATAAGCTCTCTTCCCAAGGCCTGTAGGGAAGTGATAACCTGAGTAAACCTAGTATACATTTTAGAAATAGATTCACTAGGATTCATGCAAAAATGTTTATAATCATGAAGTAGAATATTTAGCCTAGATTATTTTACTTCATTAGTTCCCTTATATGTTATGCAAATTTTGTCCCAAATTATTTTCCCAGTTGAACAAGTAGAGACATGCATGTAATCTTTAGATTTTAAAGCACAAAAAAAACAAATTAGACATTTAGCATTCAGTTGGGCTAAATCTCTATCTTCTATGCTCCATTCAGAAAAATGAAGTTCAATTTTAATGCCATTCACTAATCTAAAGGGTGCAGAATATCGTTCCTGAACTAACATCCTTATGCGAAAATCAATTGATTGTAAAAAGGTGGACATGCAAATTTTCCAAAAGTCAAAAGGAATATTATCAAATAACGGTGGTCATGTAATTGAATATTCTTTGATTAGGGGACTAATTATGGTTAATTTATTCAATCCAATCATCCAGGATGATCAGTGATAATTGTCTTGGATGATCGAGAGGATACATGGGATGACCCATAATTGTATAAGATGAAATACCATAATTATTCATCTAATCATCTAGGATGATCCCCAAAATTGTACGAGATGATCAATACAAATTTAAACTGATCATACTGGACTATCTGGTGATCATCCAAGACATTCATGTTCAATTCTGTACATCATGCTGGATGATCTTGAGATTTACTGGACCCTAAAACCTTTTGGTCAGATGGTGGCTGAGTGAAGAGAGAAAATGGAAGGAATTATTAATTTTTATGAGGAGAGTAGGGAATGGTATGCTCATTATTCTGGAATGTATGAGGAACATTATCACTATACTACTGAGTTTAATGAAGCATTAGTGGGAATGTTCAAAAGGATCCCCTTTATTTAAAATCCAGATCATCTTCATTTCCCTATTGCTCTTAAGTATCAGTCTTTTGTTTGGCACCTTTTTTATGATGATGGTGAGGAGGAGGAGGATAGTGAATCTAAGAGATGGTTGTAGTTGTTGTTTTGCTTTGATGGCTTGAGATAAAGAGAGATGGGATGGTATCATTTGTTTATTATTAGTGGTTAAACTTTTTTATTTTTTATTCATCATTTATTTGCTTGTGGAAGATCCCCATGGTGATATGATGCTTGTGGAGGGTTATGATATCCCATGATGTTATGATGTACTAGTTGGTTTCATTGTAGTCTTGATATAGGATAGTACATTAGGCACTATATGTATTTCAGTTATGTTGTTGTATCTTTATGCCTTGTGGACCTAATATCACTTTAAATGAAAAGGCGTGTCTTTTATTTATTTATTTTAAGTTTTGTTAATTCTATCAGTTATTTTATTACCTTGTTCGTACTTATGCTTTGCATAGTTCAATTTACATATAAGTAATATCTGTACAAATTACTTGAATGTTGAAATTTTCCTCTACATAGCACTTCTACTTTGATTGCTTAATTAGCAAAAATAAAAATATCAATTAAAATTAATTTAAAATTAAGCTAAATACTAAACTTTACATTATAACTTGAAAGAATTTAGAATAAACCAAAGAAAAACATCTAAGTTATTGACTTATTTTAAACTTAAATGTTGTACACATGGGCACAGAGTAATAATTTAAAGATTGAGTAATTGAGTTTGGAGAAAGGGAGTGTATAGATTAAACTATGAAAATTATTGTAAACTTGAATATGGAATTAGTGAGCTTACTAACATCCTTACATTAATTGACTTGAAGGAAGTAAGTAATTATATATTCAAAATCATTGTTATAATACTCAAATATAAATTATATAAAAAACTTGAAAATAAAAAAAGAAATAAGAAGGAAAAGATGGAGGAGTACATCAAAAATTGGTATTTGAAAAAGCTCATTTCTAAAAGTACTCTAATACTAAAGTCAAATAGGATAATATAAGCAGACTAATACATATGAAAGTGTACTAACATATTTTTATTTTAACAACAAGCACAATCAATCTTAAAATGATATATTATTCATATCTTAAATAAGTGGTCAATACTACACTTATACTTGCAGTAGATAAGTTCAATTCAAGCAATAGTAAAGATGAATGATTAGGATAATTACACAGACTCATTCAAATTAAAATTTCCTAGCTTGGTATCATTCCATATTACATCTAAATGGTGAAGTATTTTCTTGCATTTTTATAATACTAAATTGCCAATTTTTATTTGAGCTAATAAGTTAATTAGTAGGTGATGACATGCTTATTTGAGGACAAGTAGGTTTTTAAGCTAAGGGGGAATTTGTTAAGTGTAAATTTGGTAGTGTTTAATTATCTTAAATATTAGTAAAAATAATATTTTTAGTTATTATATATGATTATCTCAAGGAAGACAAAAATTTTGTAAGTGTTGATTGAGATCCGTAATGCCTCCAACTTAAGTGTTATAGCATTATCAATCACAATGCTTCAATGCCATGATGCCATATTGCATTACTTGCACCTTTGACATTTTTATGAAATTAAATGCCCAGTGGAATCAAGGTTAGTGTCATAGTGCCAATGATCCCGCAGCACAAATAATTAGTAATGCAACACATTTCACTCTTTCATTAAAATGCCGGAGTGCCTAATTATATTATGCCATAGTGAAAAGGAGCACATTCATGCACCATAATGCTTAACATTATTATCACTGTAGCATATCATTTATTGAAATGAGAAGACACATCGATTTAGACAAAAGGCGTACTAGTTGAGCTAGTAGATGTGTCAGGTCAGCCCAACACTGCCGTGAAGCAAGTCAATTTGTTCTAAGGCCATAGTTCAATTAATAACACCGCAGTGCGAAACTATTGATTGTTACGATGCTTTAGTCCATTTCAATACTCAGTATAAATTGTTTTCAGATATATCGAGTTCTTTTGCATGTTTTTTAAATCTTGTGTTCTTAATTGTACTATCGCCTTAGAGTCAAGTCAAAAGGAGGCTAGGAGAGAGAAAGATACATCATTTCAAGATTGTTAACCTATCGTGTTATGAACAATCAGATATTACAAGGAAAATGGATTGTTGAGAGTGTTTTTATACTATTCGACTAACATCTAATCTAACTTTTCTCTTGTACTTTCTTCTATATGCAATCAATAAATTTTGGATTATTTTCTTTTATTTTCATGGATGTTAATATCCTAGTTTCGAGCTAATCATATGAAACCTATGTAAGTACTAATACAGACTATTATGCTTCGAATGAATAATGAATGGTTTTAATATCTCCTGTTCTTAATTTAATGCATATAATGGCCATGTGTGTAGTTAAAATTTAGTGTGATACATTGCCTTAATGGAGAAATATTAGAATAATTAGAGAGTTGAAATGACACCCTTGCTTTCATACATATAGAATATTTAGTGTTCATGGGTCTATGAAAATATAATAACTATGAGAAGGCCATAAACATCCCTTTACATCCCTACAAACTCGACAGAGATATAAGGATGTATATGCTCAGATCCATGTGAAAAGTAAAAGAGTTGACACAGGAAAACTTAGGAGTTTTATGATCATTAGTCCAAAATATTTTATCAACCATATTTTTTCTTTCCTTTTGCATATTTAACTAAAGGCAGAATCCAAACCCAGATTTTTGTTATATAAGATAAACCTTATAACAATAGCAAATAATACTAACTCATTTGTATGTTATTAAAACCTTTCCCTTAGGATCAACACTCTCTCATAACACATTATTACTTAATCTACATGTGCACTTACATATTTAGTGGATAATTAACATCAATGAAAAATTAAGCATATTTAACTCATAGCATTTACCTTAAGAATATCGTTCATGTAAGTACAATCCACCATCACATTATCATCAATTCAAATCCTTGTGATTACATATTAGTCAACGGTCATACCCAAGCCATCCTAGGACCCAACACCATAATGAAATCCTACTTGACCCTACTTAGTATACACCATATTCTTTGATGCCAAGATACCTTGCTTTGAGTTTGGTGATAAGTCTTATGGACATAAACCTATTCATTGAACCCCAAGATCCTTAAATTCTACTAAACTCCCCTAAACCTTTAAATTATAAAGCATGCATTAGTTAATCAAAAACCAAGGCTAAACCCAAACTCACACCCTAGACTGCATTATACTTATCATTAGCATGCTAACATTAAACCTACCTAAATACTAAACTTAAGAGGTTTATACACTAAACCCATCAACCCTAATTTCCTAAGCTAAGGCTTGATCCAATCAACATACTTGAATTTTTTTCAAATTAGCTCAGTGTTTGTCAAACCCTTATATTGATTATAAATAGCTTATTTTAATCTTTCAAAGTCTTCCAATTGAGTTTAATTAAGCTCCAAAAAAATATATCCATCTAGCTAGTTCCCTCAATAAATGGTTGAGCTGGACAACTCACAAATAGAGGAAAAACTATGCTAAGCCTAGTATAAGTATATAAACTCAAATTTTCCTTAACCCTAGCAAGTTTACTTAACCTAATTACTTTCTAGAAGCCATATGGGGTATACCCTCACTACCTAAACTAGTTTGACGAGGTAAACATGTCAAATGGTCAAGTTGCCTAAAATTGGTCAAAGCTATCTTATATATTAAATTACTCCATATCAATCATTATAACATATTTGGAATAATTTCAAGAAGCTTCTTGCATGAACCTAACCCAACCACATGGCTTCATTTGGCTTAAGCTTGACCCAATAGTCCCCACATACTAAAATGTCCCAAGGTCATTTTCTTCTTTTCTAAACCATATACAGCTCCATTCCCTACTCTAGAAACACCCAAGCCACATGTAAAGATCTATGAAGTTCTCACTAATCGATCATAGCCCATCTATTAGCCCCTAGCAGTTGGATAAGGAAAATGTGAAATAGGAGTCATTTAAATTTTATTCAATCTCTAGTCACTAAAAGCTCAAACTCTCATTTCTTTTTCTGAATCCCAAAGCTTCACCATTCATTTCCAAAAAAATCATTTTGTTTGGACATCTCTGGCTATGAAAACTAAAAAGTTCCACCACCCTTTCATCTCACAAATCCTTTGGTTCTCCTCTACCCATGGTTTATTCAACAATGTTTCTAACCAAAAGCTTAATAGTGTACTATAATTGGTAGCATATCCAAACAATCCTTTCTTTAAGGTAAACACCCAACCTTAGCTCCCTGGTAAGGTTTTAAAAAAAGGGATATAATCTTTATTAATAAGCTCTCAAACTTCTTAGAATTATAGTTTATATGTATAGAAGGCTTTGAAATTAATTTATGCAGTAAGATTAATCCTATATTTCATTTCAAATTAAATGAAGTCTTACATTTTCTAGCATATAGAGGATGAAGACATAATGTGTACTATATGTATAGCATGTATTTTTTTGGATGGTTATGATCTCAACGTATCACTCATATTTACTTCCTAAAGCCCATGAATTTGATCTATGAATCATAGCCATTAAATCATTTGATCGCATGACTCAGATTAATGGCTACATGGTTAAGTGGGTAACCATCACCGTTTTAATTTCCTACTGAGCGTAAACTCGTAAAGTGCCTGCACAATCAGCGCCACCTCTCTAACTCAATTTAAATTTATTTAGAAAAAGAATTTTAATGCCAGATCATTAATAAATCATATAAAATGACTTATATAGCCAAATTTAATGAATTAGGGCTCTTAGGATTTACAAGAACAAGCTTTATCAATTAAAATTAATTTTTGATGGATTTGATAAGTAGATTTTGAAAGTTTGTTAGGAATGTTAAGCCCTTATGAACTAGCCCGAGGCTAACCATGAGGGGGGTGAATTGGTAGTTTTAAAAATTCATGAGCAAAAATAATTTTAAAAACCTTTTGGATGTTTTAAAACAATTACAATTTCACGATGATGTGAAGATGATTAATCAACTAAGATAATAACTTTAATCACACGATCATCCACAAAAAAGTAAAGTGCAGAAATAAAAAAGTAGAACGATAAAAGAAAGAACACACTAGATTTTTATAGTGGTTCGATCAACTTGACCTACGTCCACTCCTCGAAGCCTCCTCTCTAGGTATTATACTAAAATAAAAATAAAAAAGTAGAACGATAAAAGAAAGAACACACTAGATTTTTATAGTGGTTCGATCAACTTGACCTACGTCCACTCCTCGAAGCCTCCTCTCTAGGTATTATACTAAAATAAAGTGACTCTCCTTCTACTCCCACATCAAGGCGGAGAAGCCTTTATAAAACTTATTTTCACCAACCCAGTGAGGCAGAGAACCCAGACTCCTTTTGCTTCCTCCTGAAGCAGACACAGAACCTTACCTCTTTTTCTTTCTCCTGAAGCATGCAGAGAACCTTACCTCCTTTCGCTTCCTCCTGAAGCAGGTAGAAAATCTTGATCTTCTTGCAGACGATCCTTCCCACAGAGACACCAAGGGATAAGGGATGACGACTGGAGACGATGACTTGAATCCTTACTTGGAGCAACCTTTGTGAACACCTCACAAACTCCCCCTTATAAGATTCTCTCTCTCTCTCCCAAGCTCTCCCTCTCCCTCTCTAGAATCTCTTAGGTGAGGATAGCGGCAAAAGATTTCAACAGTGGTAAGAAAAAGACCTTAAATAGAAGGGCTCAAAAATTACCCTAAATTTCAACTTGCTATCAAAGATCATCCATGATGATATGTCAATCGTCTTATACAATTAGTGTAAATCAACCCCTTTTGGCCTGGATCATCTGGTTCCTCAGGTTGAATAAAAGACATGGTTGTTCTGATCGCCCAGGATGATTTTGCAATCATCCTGGATGATTAGTTTAAAATTGGAATATCATCCAGAGGATACTTCGGGTCGTCTAGGAGAAAATCCTGGACGATCATAAGAAAATGACTTGATTGTCCAGGATGCTATATATATCGTCCTATATGATTAGTTTAAAAGTGCCCAATATCATCTGGCACACGGTTTGAGTCATCCAAGATAACTATGCTGGATGATTCCAAAATGGCTTGATCATCTATGATGATATATCTATTGTCCTATATGATTAGTTCAAAAATGGCAGTATCATCCGGCATACTGTTCGAGTCATCCAAGTGAAATATACTGGATGATGGGGATTTCTAATTGATCAGCTAGGACGATCTTACGATCGTCCAGGATGATATTATCAAATCAATCAAACCTTAATTACTTTTCTTAATCACCTGACTAATTTAGGAATTATTATAATGAATAGTTCAGGATGATACACGTATCATTCGGGATGATTAGACCAAAATTTTAAAAATAAAAACTTGCCTAACTTAGTCTAGCAGTGGAGAATTTTTAAAAGCATATCATCCTGTATGATGGGTGTATCATCCATGATGATCTACTTAATTAAATTGACTTAACATAGCTGCCCTAATTAGGCTTTCTATTTTCAATGGATTGTCCAAGATGATATGACTATGGTCCAGGATGGCCTGAATAAAATTAGAACAGAAACTCTAACTCACTAAAACTCTCCCCTCTTAATGTGTATGTGTGCAAGATTACTTAGCTTGGGATCCATTACATTACACTTGACTCAAGAAAGGTGAAAAAATTATATAGAACCTGAATCATAAACAGACTGACTCGATCTTGAGCTAGCTTGAATTGTAATTGATCTTTTGAACCTGAAAGGTTAGGCACTCAAACAAAAGCAGAAATGTTGTCTATCATCAAAATCATAATCCTTGAATCCAGATTTGCTATAATCTCCCCCTTTTTGATGATGGCAAACATTTGTTAGTAATTCCAAATTCAATAAATAAATAATAAAGATATGAAAACTAAGGAACGCAATTTCTATTAGCCAAGAAAATAGTATAAGAACACTAACTACTGATAACTCAAAAGTATAATAACCTAGAGTGCTACTAACAACCAAACTACTCCCCCTTTTGACATCTTAAAAAAGAAGAAAATAGCACATAGACACATAAAAAATAGTACAAAAATAACACTAAAACATAGAAAAAGCAATCAAACTAGTAAAAAGTTTTTTTTTGAATCAATCTGGTCCAATAAATCAGAATTTTTCCTTTATTTTTAATTAAAAAAGATAATAAGAAGAAATTGACGGGCTGAAATCCAGACAAGTTAGAAAATCAATTTTTGTAACTCCTACCTTAGACACCTTACAGGTTTAAATTCATTTGAAACAAAATTCAATTTAAAAAATAAGAAGTTAGATAAGAAACAAGATCCTTTCATACCTCATTCCAGAAAAAACATATCTGATATGATAGTATTACAAATCAGGGAATCAGAAATCATGATTTTGACTCTCAAGCATTTGCATATAGTAGGTGGCACATGAATTCTTCTAAGATTTTTTAAAGATCTAAAAGAGGAGGAAACTTATATCATTGTGGGCTCATTTTGTGTCTCTTTTGCAATTATTTGGTGCATTTTATGCATCTTTTGATTTTTGATACACTTTGTGTATCTTTTCGATTTTAGTGGCGAACATTGTGCATCTTTTGTTGGGCTCAATTTGTGTCTCTTTTGTTAGTTGATTGGTGCACTTTGCGCATCTTTTACAAGCTTCCTTTTCTTTCAAAATCTCTAAGACATTCTCAATTGTGAGAATATTTTCTAGATATAAGAGAAGAAGTGAAGACTTACTCTCTTAGATAAGGAACGGTAATCCATAAAATAGAACCATTCTCATATGATAAATACAACCCCTTGATTAAGAAAACATGAAAATGATTCAATGATTTGAAATACTACTCATATGAGATAGATTACTGTAGGAAGATAAAAATATCTCTATTTTAATATCTAGCCTTTTTAATTTTGAGAAAAATTTCTATTCAAAAAGAAAAATATACCATTAAAGGAGTTAGAAGAAGAGAAATAATCATCAATACTTCTTCCCTTTAACTATTTTAGAGGAGTTAATCAATGCTTACATGCTTCTAAAAAAAATAAGGAAAAACTCTTACCAAGCTCTGGGTGCCTATTTCAATCTATATAAGGCCCTTTTTAATTTGTAAATATGATTTGGAAATTGAGAACTCTCAAAACATTAGGGTTGCTCTACAAATACATCTTCTTTTATTACCCCATTTAAAAAGGCACTCTTGACATACATTTGAAATAGCTTAAATCCCTTATAACAGATAAAGACTAGTACCACTCAAACGGCTTCCAATCTAGCTACAGGGGCAAAGGTCTCCTCAAAATCAATCCCTTATATTTGGTTGTACCCCTTAGCCACCAATCATGCCTTATTCCTAACCACCATATAAGAATCATTCATTTTATTCTAGAAAACCCATTTGGTTCCCACTATACTTTAATTCTTTGATCTTTCTACTAACTCCCAGACATTATTCCTCACAAATTGGTTTAGTTCTTCTTGCATAGCTAAGATCCAAAATTAATCAGAAAGGGCTTGATTGATGTTGGTGGGTTCAGTCATTAAGATAAAGGTAGAGTGGTTTGCTTCCTTTCTAAGTCCATGTCTAGTTCTAACACCTTCAAAAGGGTCTCCTAAGATCAATTCTTTAGGATGACTCAAAGAATATCTCCATTCTCAAGGTAAAGTGTTTTGAGGTTCTACCCTTTCCTCCAGATTTGCATTTTCTAATCCTTGGGTAATCTCTCCTACTTTCTCTTCTTCATAAACTCTAGACTTTTTAGGATTAGATTCATTAAATACCACACGAGTGGTCTCCTCCACCACCAATGTTCTCTCATTAATAACCCTAAAGAATTTCCCCACACTTGAATATCCTAAGAACACTACTTCATCAAATTTTGGATCAAATTATCCTAAGGATGATTTCCTATTATTAAGAATGAAGACCTTACAACCAAAGATATGGAGGTGGGATAAGTTTAGAGTTCTACCCTTAATGATTTCATAGGGTGTCTTATTTAGATTGGATCTAACGTTAACCCTATTCAACACATAACAGGTTGTGTTCATCGCTTCAGCTCAAAAATATTTTGGAATTGAATACTCAGCAAGAATGGCTCTTGCGGCTTCCACTATGGCCCTGTTCTTCTTCTCAGCTACCCCATTCTCTTAAGGGATCCTAGGAGCTGAAAAGTTATGGCTAATCCCTTGCACCTCATAGAAAGTTTCAAATCTCACATTTTCAAACTCTCCACCATGATCACTATGAATGGTCAAGATCTCACAACCCAACTTCTTCTGAATCCATGTGGAGAAAGACTTAAATCCATCAATTAACTAAGCTTTGTGTGATAGAAATCTAATCCAAGTGAATCTCGAGTAGTCATCAACAATCATAAATACATAGACTTTTGCCCCTAAGCTGGCAGTACTAATGGGTCTAAATAGATCCATGTGAAGGACTTCTAAAGGTCTAGAGGTGTTGATGTCCTTAATGGAGTGGAAGAGGATTGGACTTGCTTCTCTAGTTGACAGGCATAACACAGGTGCTCCTTAGTGAACTTAAGCTTTGAGACACCTCTAACTAAGTCCTTTTGGGTGACTCTTCTAAGGGTTTTCATGCTACATGACATAATCTCCTGTGCCACAGCCAAGACTCATTAGCAGCAATTTTCAAGCAAAATAATATAGTACACTCAATATTATTTAAATGAATCATATAAACATTGTTGATCCTCTTGCCCTATAAAATAGTGTTATTATTTAAACTGATAATATAAGTGTTTGCCAGGATCTTTATGCTGAACCCTTTGTCACAAAGTTGACTGATGCTAAGCAAGTTATATTTCAGTCCATCTACAAGCAAAACATTTTCAATCAAAAGGTTCTTAGAGTTTCTGATTATACCTGCACTCACCATATTCTTAGTGGTGTTATCTCCAAGAGTGAACATGCCTCTATCCCTGGCATCTAACAAAATGAATTGATTTGCATCTCCAGTCATATATCTTAAACATCCACTATCCAGGTACCACATGCTCTCACGAGATCTTATGTGAGAGCACCCCTACAAAATAATCAATCATTAGATTTAGGAACCCAAACAAGTTTGGATTCCTTCTTATGGAAAGAAGAATGCAATGTATGTATGTTATACTATGAATCATGTAATTTGGGCCTCCACACCCAATGTGTACTACAGTGAACAGTACAGGTGTGGGAGATGTGTCCTAAAATTCCACAAGTGAAACATCTAATACCAGGAAAAGGGTTAACTAATCTATATGGGTGTTAGTGCCTCTTCCTAGGTTTGGATGAAACATGCTTTGATGATTTTAACTGAGATTCTTTAAGTGATGGAGGTTTATAAAATTGTGCAAATATAGGAGGTATTTCATTATTCTTAAATGCACTCATTTTAACAATTCAAAATTCATTTTCTTTTTTAAGACTTGCAATTTCAAATTTCAATGCTTGCTCACTATTATCTAAATCACATGCCATGGTGTCTAGTTCTTTAAATGCTCTTTCTAAATCAACATGCGATGCTTTCAATGAATCATGCTTAATAATTAATTCAAAATGCTTTTTATTAACTCATCAAATTTATCAAGTAATGATATGTGATTGCTATCAAGTGTAGAATGATCCTTTTGCAACACTTCATACTCTTTTTGCAGGTTCAGGAATTTTAATTTCAGGCTAGCATGAGTTTTCTTAAGTTTCCTATATGGTGAATGAATTTTCTCAGAAACATTAAGCAATTGATCATAGGTCAGTTCACATACCTCTTCTTGGTCAGACTGACCAAGATATTCATCCGCCATCAGACACAAGTTTGTTGTTTCCTCTTGAGCTTCAGTCTTAGATGAGTCGGACATAGAATCCTCTCAAAAAGCCTTTTGTATTCATTTCTTGTCCTTCCTAAACTTGGGTTTCTCCTCACCATTCTCCTTGCTTGGATGAGTCTCAAGTGTAGGACAATCAACTTTTATATATCCTGACTTCCTGCATTAAAAATAAACTGTCGGAAGAACCTTTAGAATTTTTGCTAAACTTATATTTGTTCCATTTCTAATAGTTTTTATAGTTCTTCCTTAAAAAGCTTTTGAATTGCCTATTGATTAAGGCAACCCCATCGCTTTCAGACCTAGAAGAATCAGTCTGTGTATCGTTAGCCATCAGCGCCATAATTTTCTCTTTCTTCTTCTCACCTGTATCAAGCTGTCTTTACTTCACTCCTTGCTCACATGCAATGAGTGATCCAAATAAGTTATCAATAGAATAAGTGTTTAAATCCTTGAATTCAGTAATCGCAGCTATCTTGGCATTATATGAAGAGGGCAAATATCTTAAAATCTTGTTAATTTTCTCATAGTTTGTAAGTTCTCTTCCTAAGGCATGCAGGGAGGTGACAATATGAGTGAACTTAGTGTATATTTTAGATATGGTCACACTAGGTTTCATGTAAAAGAGTTTGTAGTCATAAAGCAGGATGTTCAACCTAGACTATTTAACTTCAGATATGCCTTTATAAGTAATGCATAATCTATCCCAGATTTCTTTACCAGTTGTGCAAGTTGAGACACGCATGTAATCCTTAGATTTTAAAGCATAAAAAAAATAGTTCAAGCATTTTACATTCAGTTGTGTTAAATCTTGATCATCAAAGTCCATTCGATAAAAGGCAGTTCAGTTTTATCACTATTAACAAGTCTAAAAGGTTCTTCATAACCATCTTTAACAAGCATCCACATGCGATAATCTATAGATTATAAAATGGTGGACACGGGAGTTTTCCAAAAATCAAAAGGTCTGTTATCAAACAAGGGTGGATGAGCAATGGAATAACCTTCAGCGATGTTTCTATTACCAAAGTTAGCCATAGATCAAATTCAAAAGTTTTTCAAAATTTGATTTTATGAATCCCACTTTGAAACCACTTGAATGTTTGTTAGGGATGTTAAGCCCTTATGAACTATCTCGAGGCTAAACAAGAGGGGGGTGAATTGGTAGTTTTAACAATTTGTGAGCAAAAATAATTTTAAAACACTTTTTCAATGTTTTAAAATAATTATAATTTTGTGATGATGTGAAGATGATTAATCAACTAAGACAATAACTTTAATCACATGATCATCTACAGAAAAGTAAAGTGCAAAAACTAAAAAGCGGAATGATAAAAGAAAGAACACAGTAGATTTTTATAGTGGTTCAGTTAACTTTACCTACGTCCACTCCCTGGATCCTCCTCTCCAGGTATTATACTAAAATAAAGTGAGTCTCCTTCTACTCCCACAGCAAGGCAGAGAAGCCTTTAAAAAATACATTTTCACCAACCTGGTGAGGTAGAGAACCCAGACTCCTTTTGCTTCCTCCTGAAGCAAGAAGAAAACCTTACCTCCTTTCACTTCTTCTTGAAGCAGGAAGAGAACCTTACCTCCTTTCACTTCCTGCTGAAGCTGGCAGAGAACCTTGATCTTCTTGCAGAAGATCCTTCCAAAAGAGACACCAAGGGGCAAGGGACGACAACTGAAGATGATGACTTGAATCTTTTCTTGGAGCAACCTTTGTGAACACCTCACAAACTCCCCCTCATAAGATTCTCTCTCTCTCATCCAAGCTCTCCCTCTCCCTCTCAAGAATCTCGTAGGTGAGGATAACGACAAAAGATTTCAATAGTAGCAAGAAAAAGATCTTAAATAGAAGGGCTCAAAAATTATCCTAAATTTTCACTTGCCATGAAAGATCATCCATGATGATATGTCGATCATCTTGTATGATTAGTGTAAATCGGCCCCTTTTGGCCTGGATGATTTGGTTCCTCTGGACGATTAGAAGACATGGCTATTCTGATCATCTGGGATGATTTTACGATCATCCTAGACAATTAGTTCAAAATCAGAATATCGTCTAGTGGGTACTTTGGGTCGTCAAAGAGAATAGCCTGATAGATAACAAGAAAATGACTTGATCATACAGGAGGATCCTGTATGATTAGTTCAAAAGTGCCTAATATCATCCGGCACACTGTTCGGGTTATCCAGGATAACTATACTGGATGATTTCAAAATGACTTGATTGTCAAGGATGATTTCTCTATCGTCCTATATGATTAGTTCAAAAATGGTAGTATCATTCGGTAGACTGTTCAGGTCGTCCAGTTGAAATACACTAGACGATGGGGATTTCTAATTGATCGGCCAGGACGATCTTGTGATTGTCCAGGATGATATGATCGAACTAATCAAATCTTAATTACTTTTTTTAATCCCCTAACGAATTTAGGCATGATTGCAATGAATCATCCAAGATGATACATGTATCGTTTGGGATGATTAGACCAAAATTCTAAAAATAAAAAACTTGCCTAACTTAGTCTGGCGGCTGAGAATTTTTTATTTGAGCATATCATCCTGTATGATGGGTGTATCGTCCAAGATGATCTTCTTCATCAGACCAACTTAACATGGCTGCCTTAATTAGGGTTTCTATTTTAATAGATTTTTCAGGATGATATGAACAAAATTAGAACAGAAACTCTAACTCAATAAAACTCTCCCCCTAAGTGCATGTGTGCAAGGTTACTTAGCTTGAGGATCCATTACATTACACTTGACTCAAGAAAGATGAAAAAATTACATTGAACCTGAATCACAAACAAACTGACTCGATCATGAGCTGGCTTGAATTGCAATTGATCTTATGAATCTGAAAGGCTAGGCACTCAAATAGTAACAGAAATGTTTGCTATCATCAAAATCACAATCCTTGAAGCAAGATTTATAACAGATTTTAATTGATTTTTAAGTATAATGCCTACTTATCCTTTAATTACTCATGAAACACTTATCAAATTAATTTCAAATTTTGATGGCAGGTACTATGGGATGTTTAACACATCAAATTTTCCTAAACCCAATTGAATTCTTTACAGTTTAGAATTATTTTTAAATTTTAAAAAAATCGGTTAGAATTTGTCCCATATGTTTAAAAAATTAATGTAAAAAATCCATAGACCATTAGGCCATAATTTTTGTGTGGATTGTATATGATTATGTTAGGGTTAGATATACTTAATTGCAAACCATGTTGAATACTAGACAAATATTGGTTAATGTACTTAAGTTAAAGGTTTTCAAATTTAAATAAATTATGGAAATTTCATTTCACATTCAATAGACATCAAACTTAAACATAGTCAACTTAATGACATTTCAAATCTTAGGAATTAAGTCGGTGGAAATTAGGGCTCATTAACCCATAAAATTCACAAATTATAAAAATATACCCATCTTTTTGCTTGAATTTTTATAGATGCATAATTAGCTAGTTAAATAAAAATGGAAAAATACCAAGTAAAGTGCATTCAAAGAAAAAAAAAATGTGTAATTAGGAAAAAAATAAAACCTTTTTGAAATTTAATCATAAATAATATTAATTGCAATCTTGGGATTAATTAAATTTTAATCAAATTAAATCATTAAAATCTTACATTTTTCCTAATCATTTCAAATTTATAGTGGTTACACTTTGAGTCATCCTTATCTCATGGGGAAATTAAAAGTTAGTTAGGGTTGTTAAGCCCTTATGAAGTAGTCCCGAGGCTAACCAAGAGGGGGGTGAATTGGTATTTTTAGAAATTCGTTAAGCAAAAAAATATCTTTTTGAAAATTTTTTAAATATTTTAAACACAAATAATTTAAGCAGAAGTATTTAATAAAACAAAGAGATTTTAGCATAGATTAGATCACAGAAACAAGTGAAAATAAATAAGAAAAGAAAAGTATAAAGAACACAATAGATTTATAGTCGTTTGGTCAAATCTAACCTACATCCACTCCCTAGAACCTCTCATTCTAGGTATTACACTAATCTGTTAGTGTCTCTCCTTTTGCTCGCACAACAAGGAAGAGAAGCCCTTACAAAATATTTCCACGACCCGGTGAGGCAAAGAACCTTGAATCTTTTTTCACCCTCCTAGTAAAGGTAGAGAATTCGGAATCCTTTTACTCCCTCATAGAGTATGCAGAGAACATGACAATCCTTTTACTCCCTTCTAGAATAGGAAAAGAATCTAGATCTGATGCTGATCAAAGGAACTAAGGATGAAGAAAGAAAAAGATGATTGAATCCTTACTTGGAGTAACCTTTATGAATCCCCTCGCAAACACCCCCTTACATGATCCTTTCTCTCTCTCCCAAACTCTCCCTCTCCTCTAAGCTCTCTTGGATAAGAAAAATAGTAAAAGCTTTTCTAAGTAATAAATAAGAGAACTTAAATAGTAGGCTCCAAAAATAGCTCTAATTTTCAACTTAGCGACAAAGATCATCAAGGATGATTCAAATATTACCCTGTATGATTAGTACAAAATAACTCTTTTAGCCAGTACAATTAGCATTGCCATGTACGATCATTTCAAGTATTTGAACAAATTGTCCAGTACGGTATTTCTATCATCCTGTATGATTAGTAAAAAGGTGTTTATTTACCATCTAGTACGATGAATGGCTATTAATTATCATCCCACGCGAAGCTCTAATCATCTAGGCCGATGTAGAGCTATCGTTCAGGATGATTAGTTGAAAAGTAAAAGCTTTTGTCCTGTACGATATGTGGCGATTAATTAATTCCAATATAGAGCTCTGATTGTCCAGGATGATGGTTTCTGATCATCCTCTATAATTTGATCGATCAATTTAGCTATAATTAATCCCCTAATCAGTGAATTATTTTAGGCATGATGGACATGGATCATCCAGGATGATATGGATCGTCTTATATGATTAGAAAAAAATTTGAATTATAAATCTTACCTAAAATATGATTGGCGGCTGTTTGTTCCCATTTGTGCTAATCATCCTATACGATCCAAATCATCCATGATGATTAGTTAAGTTAGCTTAATAAATAGGGATTCCCTAATTTGGGTTTTTACTTTTAAATAATTATCTAGGATGATTTAGAATCCTCCTATACGATATGATCAAAACCCAGAAAACTCTCTAACTCATAAAATTTCACCCCCTAAGTGTGTGTGTGTGCAAGGTTACTTAGCTTTAGGATCCATCACAATACATTTAACTCAAGAAAAGTTAAAAGATACATTGGAATAGAAATTACAGACTGACTCAATCCTAGTGTACATGATTTTGAGCTAATTGACATTCTAAGTAAACCTGTGGACCTGGCAGGTCAGTAAGCAAGGCAAACAAAAGTAGATATCCAAGAATAGTAGAAGTAAAGAAATAAAAATATCTGTTATTATAAAAATTACTAAACTTGGCCCAAAATTTATAATAATCTCCCCCTTTTTTATGATGGCAAACATTGCTATAAAAAAATTTCAAAGTGAGGAGAATTTTTATTTTTGTTCTTATTCCTTTTTTTATGGGACATAAAAAGAAGAATAAAACTAAAACAAATCAAGTTTCACTAAAACATGGAGCAAACATACAACCAACATACTCCTCTCCCTTTTGACATCACAAAAAGGATGAAGAAAGAGAAAAAAACACCAAGATAGAAGAGAAAGCATGGTAAATAAAACAAAAGACAGAAAAGAGCACACGTACAAACATAGAAACAAAACACTGACAGACTAGAAAGAAGAACTCTAATCAAATGGAGGTGGTGGTGGCTAAAAGTAACGGGAAAGAGAGGCAAATTGCTCCCCAAACCAGGCCATATCTTGGTCATGCTACTGCTGCTGCTGGGTAGCGTAGGAGTCAAACTATACTTCCCATTGATCAAACCTCTAAACCAGTGCATCATATTGAGTCTGTTGGTGTATTGGTTTAGGTGCTGGCATTGGTGCTAGACCTCCCTCCTATTTTTATGCTCACAGTCACGATAGTGACCTTGCCGATGATTGGCACTTTAAAGAACATTGAAAGAGCTATTGGAGTAGAACACAGGAAAGTGATATGGTGGCATAGGTTTTTAAAGTTATACTTTGATTCTAAGACAAAGACAATGATGTGTCATAATGCTAGATTGGTCTATCTCTTATGGTGGGGATCTCTAATAACAGTCAGATTTTTAATATAACAAATGAGAAGGTCAGCAGCATTGAAATCAATATGGGCCTTAATGTAGTAGGTTGTAAGGGAAAGAGTAGGAGTGATGTTTATCCTATCACCAACATTAGGAATTATGGAGTTCCAAAGAATGTGCTGGATAATACGGGCATTCAAAACTAAGGTGCTGATATGGGCTAGGTGGTAGTTCACATTGGATTCCCTAAGGACAATATTCACTTATGACCTATTATACTCAGTGTAAGATGCGACATGGTAGACTTTCTCACCAGTTGTGGAAAGGTGAAGGAATTCATGGAAGTCCTGATACGTAATCTCGACAGGCCTTCGATTTATGTAGGACTGGAGGGAAATGCCCTCACTATTAGTGCGAAGGCTGGAAAAAATTTCAAAAAGGAGTTTGGCATTATAAGGATAGGCGAGTGTAAGGATGAAACGAAAGGTGGTGTGAGCAAACAAGCCTAATACCTAGAAGGTCAAGACTTCCTGGTTGACAATTTTAGAATCTCTGATCCCTGTAGCTTTATACCACTGATAAGCTTCCTCATCAACAGCTTCAGTGTAATGAGGGTCAATATTTCTGCAAGAGGAACTCCCAACCAGTGCCCGAGATTATTTACCCCCAGCCATTTAGAGAAGGAAGGGATCAAGAGACTTAGGTGAAGATTGAGAAGGATAGGATGGTGTGGAGATTTCAAAGAGTTTGGCTAGTTTAAATAGAATTAGGCAGATCATCCAGGGCGATCGTGATGTTATCCAGGACGATCAGTGTAATAATGTCGTCTAGATGATTGGTCAAAAAAGTAGGTCTTATCGTCCAGGACGATCAGATATCATCCGGGATGATTAGACACAGGACAATGTCCCCGAGGAGTCAACTGGATGATCATTGACTCGATATATCATCCAGGATGAATAAGTGGATCATCTAAGATGATGGGCAATAATGGATCGGCCTAATAGCATTCAAATCATCCAGCAACTTCTGCCATGTGGATCATCTAGGATGAATAGATGGATTGTCCAAGATGATGAGCAATAACGGACCAGCCTAATAGCATTCAAATCATATAGCAACTTCTACCATGTGGATCATCCAATAAGAATAGGTGGATCGTCTAAGACAATGAGCAATAATGGATTCAGAATAGTCATTGGATATAGATTTAAGAGTTTGATCAGATCGTCTAGGACGATAAAGATTGTCAAGGATGATGTGAACAAAAATTGGAAGAATTAGATGATGGAGGGGGATGATCAGAGAGGATCCAAAATACCAAAAAATTAACCAAAAATCCCAGAATACAATAACAAAGTAAAATAAAAGATATGATAACCAACAATTGTCAAAATAAGAACACAATTTTTTTCGATTAGCTCCAAAAAATAATAATTTTAACCTCAAATTTAAATTTAAAAAATCAAAAGAAATGAATCGACAACGCTGATATCCAGAAAAAAGTTGAAAAATTAATTTTTGTAAACCTTACCTCGGACACCTTACATGTTCAAATTCCTTTCAAACAAAAATTAAATTTAGAACAAAGGAAATTAGATAAGAAAAAGTGATCCTTTCAAGCTTCATACTAGAAAAATATCTGATAAAGTAGTATTGCAAAGTAAAGAAGTAGAAATCATGAATTTCAATCTCAAGTGAATATATTAAGTGGCACAAAGATTCTTCTATGATATTTAAAGATTTGAAAGAGAAGGAAGTTTATTTCTTTGTGGGCTCATTTTGTACCTCTTTTTAAGTTTATTTGATGCCCTTTACGCATCATTTAATTTTTGATACACTTTGTGTATCTTATAATTAATTGGTAAATATTGCGCATCTTTTTAGTGTTGGGATCATTTAGTGCCTCTTTTTCAGTTGATTGGTGCACTTTGCGCATTTTTTGTGAGCTTCCTTTCTTTCTAAACCTCTAAATGACTCTAAGTTGTGAGATTATCTTCTAGATATAAGAGAAGAAAAACTCATTCTTTTAGATAAGAAAAAGTAAACCACAAAACAGAATCATTCTCATATGATAAATGCAACCACCTAATTAAGAAAATATTAAAGTGATTCAATGATTTAGAACACTACTCATATAAGATAGATTACTGTAAGAATATAAAATAGATCTCTATTTCAAAGTCCAACTTTTTAATTTTGAAAAAGATTTTGATTCAAAAAAGAAAAATATATCATTAAAGGAGTTAGAGGAAAAGAAATACTTTATCAATATTTCTTCCTTTAACTAATATAGAGGAGCCAATCACTACTAACAAGCTTCTAAACAAAAATAAGGTAAAAATCTCATTTAAAGAGTAAGTTCATCAGCAGAAGTGAGAAGCAATCTGATTTTGAAACTAAAAATAATAATAGAAAATCAAAAACATAAAACAAAAATTCAAAACGGAGATCAACAAACAAATAAAGCCTAGCAAGAAAGACATACATAATAAAACTTACAGAAAGAAATAAACAGAAAAAAAAAATAAAAATAAAAATATAAACAGAAAGTATCATTTTTGAGCATGAATATCTATCACACCTAATCTGATTCTTAAGGTACTGAAGGTTTCAAATGCCAGTTGTTTTGTGAAGATATCTGCAAGTTATTTTTCAGTGGCTACATGGTGTTGCTCTATGTCTCCTTTAGTAACATGGTCCCAAATGAAGTGGTGCCTAATATTTGTATGTTTGTTCATGGAGTGTTGGATTGGGTTCTTAGAAATGCATATGGCACTAGTGTTATCACATAGGACCGAAATTGTGCCTACAGGAAGTCCTAAATTCAAAATCTGCTACTTTAGCCAAAGAACTTGGGCCACACAACTTCCTAAGACTATGTACTCAACTTCAGCAGTGAATAGAACAATTGAGTTCTATTTTCTACTGCACCAGGAGACTAAAGATTGTCCTATAAATTGACATATCCTAGAAGTATTTTTTCTATC
The DNA here is from genome assembly GCA_019925795.1 of Dendrobium chrysotoxum. Lineage (NCBI taxonomy): Eukaryota > Viridiplantae > Streptophyta > Magnoliopsida > Asparagales > Orchidaceae > Dendrobium > Dendrobium chrysotoxum. The sequence continues at coordinate 53,645,234 of CM034315.1, forward strand.
AACTCAGCATCCTATAAAATTGAATTAGAATATCCTATGATTTCAAAAGAAGTGTTATACCTAGGATACCACGTTCCTAAGTCTTAGGTCCCTAAGAGATATCTAAGGATTCGCTTAACAACAATCAGGTGGGACTCTTTTAGATCAGCTTGAAATCTAGCATAGAGACAAACACTAAATATAATATTAGGTTTTCTAGCACTCAAGTAAAATAGTGATCCAATTATTCCTCTGTATTTATTTTGATCAACTGATTTTTCATTTGCGTATTTATCAAGTTGAACACTGGAGCTCATAGAGTGTTTATTAGCTTGATTTTATCCATTTCATATTTCTTCAGGATGTCCTTAATATACTTTAATTGATTAAGAAAGGTTCCATCATCCATTTGCCTTATGCTAAACCTCAAAAAGTAGGACAATTCTTCTATCATACTTATCTCAAATTTCTTACTCATCATTTTAGAAAAATCAACACATAAATTTTAATCAAAAGATCCAAAAAGTATGTCATCAACATAGATCTGGATAATGAGTAAATCATCTCCTACTCTCCTTAGAAAAAGGGTGGTGTCTATGCTCCCCTTAACAAACTCTCTTTTCAGTAGGAATGTGCTAAGCCTCTCATATCATGTCCTGGGTGCCTATTTTAATTCATAGAAAGCATTTTTTAATTTGAAAATATGATTTAAAAATTAAAAATTCTCAAAGCTTGGGGGTTGCTCTACAAATATATCTTCTTTTATTACCTCATTTAAAAGGCACTCTTGACATCCATTTGGAAAAGCTTAAATCCCTTATAATAGACAAAGGCTAGTAACACTCTAAGGCTTCTAATTGGGCTACAGGGGAGAAAGTTTTCTCAAAATCAATCCCTTTTATTTAATTGTATCCCTTAGCCACTAATCTTGCCTTATTCCTAACCACCACACCAGAATTATTCATTTTATTCTTAAAGACATATTTTGTTCCTACTACACTCTGGTCCTTAGGTCTTTCTACCAGCTCCCAGACATCATTCATAACAAATTTGTTTATTTTCTCTTGCATGGCTAGGATCAAGAATTCATCAGAAAGGCCTTGATTGATGTTGGTTGTTTAGTTATTGAAATGAAGGCAAAGTGGTTTACTTCTTTTCTAAGTCCATGCCTAGTTCTAACACCTTTAAAAGGGTCTCCTAAGATCAGTTCTTTAGGATGACCCGAAGAATATCTACATTCTCTAAATAGTATAACTTCAAGTTCCACCCTTTCCTCTAGATTTGCAAATTCTAATCCTTCGGTAACTTCTACAACCTCCTCTTCTTTTACCCTAGACCCTCCAGAATTATCAAATTCATCAAACACAACATGAGTGGTTTTCTCAATAATTAGGGTTATTTTATTGAAGACTCTATAAGATTTTTCAACACTTGAGTAACCTAGGAACACTCCTTCATCAGATTTTGGGTCAAACATTCCTAGTTGAGACTTCCCATTATTCAGAATGAACACTTTACATCCTAAGACCCGAAGGTGAGAGAGGTTGGGTGTCCAACTCTTAAAAATTTTATAGGGTGTTTTATTCAGCTTAGATTTAAGATTTACCCTATTTAGAATATAATAGGTTGTATTCATCACTTCTGCCCAAACGTATTTTGGAAGTGAGTATTCAGCTAACATGGCTCTAGCAGCTTCTACCAGGGTCTTATTCTTCCTTTCAGCTACCCCATTCTATTGAGGGGTCCTAGGAATTGAAGCATTGTGATCTATCCCTTACTCCTTACAGTAGGTTTCAAAATTTTCATTTTTAAACTCTCCACCATGATTACTATAAATAGTTAGAATTTCACAACCAAATTTCCTCTAAATTTAAGTAGAGAAATATCTAAATTCCTTAAATAATTCACTTTTATGAGATAGGAATCTAACCCAAGTGAACCTTAAATAATCATTAATAATCACATACCCAAAGACTTTCCCTCCTAAGCTTGAAGTGCTGACAGATCCAAAGAGATCCATGTTAAGGACTTCTAAGAGTTTGCTAGTGTTAATATCTTTGATTGAGTGGATGGAGGATTTGACTTGCTTCCCCAACTAACAGGCATCACACAAATGATCCTTAGTGAACTCTAGTTTGGGGGCACCTCTCACTAAGTCTTTTTGGGTGATCTTCCTAAGGCTTTTCATCCTTGTATGACACAATCTCTTATGCCACAAACATGATTCATCAGTAATTGATTTTGAGCAAATAGCTATATCAGCTTTAAAATAATTTAGATCTAGCTTGTAGACATTGTTGATCATTTTTTCCTGCAAAATAAGTTTATCATTTAAGCTTATAATACAATGAGTTGGCAAAAATTTTATGCCAAAACCTTTATCACAGAGCTGGCTGATACTGAGCAGATTATGTTTCAGTCCATCTACAAGCAAAATATTATCAATAATGAAATTTTTTGAATCACCAATTATATCTGATCCTACCACTCTACTGGTGGTGTTGTCTCTAAGTGTTATCTTGCCTCCTGCCTTGGCCTCCAGCGAATAAATTAATTTACATATCCAGTCATATGCCTTGAATATCCGCTGTCCAAGTACCACATGCTCTTACGAGGCTTTTTGTGAGAGCACCCCTATAAAATCATTAGATGTCAGATTTGAGAATCCAAACAGGTTTGGGTCCCTTGTGAAGGAAAGAAGGATACGATGCATGTATGCTATGCTGTAAATTTTATAATTTTGGTCTCCACATCAAATGTGTTCTACGGTGAATGGTGCAAGTGTAAGAGTTATATCCTAGCATGCCACAAGAAAAATATCTAACACTAGGAAAAAAGTTTTCTAATCTATTTGGGTTATAGTACCTCTTCCTAGGTTTGAATGATGCATGCTTTGTTGATGTTTTATAAAACCCTACAAGTGAAGGTGATTTTGGTTTTGCAGTCTTATCTTCTTGTAGGTTAATGAGAGTGACAATTCGGGGGATAAGTTGGACATTTTTGGTAGAAGATGGTGTTGAAAGTGTTATCTTTTTCTTCCTTTTTTTGGGCTCTATCCACTGGCAGACCTAGAATATTATTTGGAATTTTTGTAATCAGTAGAATATAGAACCATCAGCTCTTAGGTATTTTTTTTATTTTATTTTGTAGCTCCCTCGAGCTTTAGTGAGCTGAAGGTTTTCTTTAAGGACCTTATAACCTATTTTTATATTAATACGTTGGCCCCACAACAGGTTTCCCATAAAAAAATACGAGTGAAGGTGGCATTTTATTTTGCTCTTATGCAATGATCTTTTCTCTTAGAAACTTATTTGCCTTTTCATAGCTTGCCACTTGTTGTTTCAATGCATGCTCACTACTATCTAAATCGCATGTAATAGTATCTAGTTCTTTGAAAGCCTTTTCTAAATCAACATGCAAAGTTTTCAAGGAATCAAGCTCAGTAGTTAAATCAAAATGATTTTTATTTAAAGAATCAAATTTATCTAGTAAAGCCATATAATTGCTATCCAGAATTGAATGATCTTTTGTTAGAATTTCATGCTCTTTCTACAGATTTAAAAATTCAATTTTGAGGATAGGATGTGCTTTCTTGAGCTTCCTATATGAAGAATGAATCCTTTCAAAAACTTTAAATAATTGATCATATGTAAGATCACATACCTCTTCTTGATAATATTGATCAAGATGATCTTCCATCAAGCCCAGGTTAGTTACCTCCTCTTCAACTTTAGTTTTAAAGGATTTAGATGTTGAGTCAGCCTAGAAAGCCTTTTGGATCTTTTTCTTGTCCTTCCTAAACTTAGGCTTTTCTTCAGCCTTCTCCTTGCTTGGGTAAGCTTTCAAAGTTGGGCAATCCGAATTCAGGTGCTCTGCCTTCCTGTATTCAAAGCAAATAACATCATATGAAGCTTTAAAATTTTTATTGTTCTTACCTCTATTCCACTTTTGATGTTTTTTTTATTTTTTCTGTAGGAAGCTTTTAAATTGCCTTGTTATTAAGGTAATATCATCATCATCAAAACTAGAACCATCAGTTTCAGAATCATTAGCGTTCAAGGCTACATTTTTCTCCTCCTTCTTTTCACCTGCGTCAAGTTGCCTTTGGTTCACCGCTTGCTCGTAAGCAATTAGTGGTCTAAGTAAGTTATCAATTGAATAAGTATTCAGATCTTTAGATTCAGTAATGGCAGTAATTTTTACATCAAAGGAAGAAGGAAAATATCATAAAATCTTGTTTATTTTTCTTATAATTCGTAAGCTCTCTCCCTAAGGCATACAAAGAAGTAACAATCTATGTAAATTTAGTATACATTTCAGAAATTGATTTGCTAGGTTTCATGCAAAAAAGTTCATAATCATGAAAAAGAATGTTCAGCCTATATTATTTCACTTCATTTGTACCTTCATAAGTTATGCATAATTTGTCCCAAATTTCCTTACCAGTTGAACGGTGGAGACACGCATATAATCTTCAAATTTTAAGGTACAAAAAAAATAGTTTAAACATTTAGCATTCAGATGTGCAAGATCTCTATCATCAATTGTCCATTCGATAAGGGGATTTTTATTTTAATGCCATTGACTAATCTATAAGGTGTAAAATATCTTTTTTTAACAAGCATCCACATGCAATAATTAATTAATTGTAAAAAGGTTGACATGCATGTTTTCCAAAAATCAAAAGGAATATTATCAAATAGAGATGGTCGAGTAAATGAATATCATTTTGTGATGTTACAATTACCAAAGTTAGCCATTGATCGGAATTTAAAAGTTTTCTAAAACTTGATTTTAAAAATCCCGCTCTAATACCACTTGAAAGATTGTTAGGGTTATTAAGGCCTTATGAACTAGTCCCGAGGCTAACCAAGAAGGGGGTGAATTTGTATTTTTAAAAATTCGTTAAGCATAAAGAAAAATCTTTTTGAATATTTTAAACACAAATAATTTAAGCGGATGCAGATAATCAAATACAGAGATGTCAATGCAAATCAGATCACAGAAACAAGTGAAAGTGAATGCGAAAAGAAAATTAGAAAGAATACAGTAAATTGATATTGGTTCGGTCAAATTTGACCTACGTCCAATCCCTAGAACCATCCATTCCAGATATTGCACTAATCAGTTAGTGTCTCTTCTTTTACCCCTACAGCAAGGTAGAGAAGCCCTTACAAAATCTTTCCATCGACCCAGTGAGGTAGAGAACCTTTAATCTTTTTTCACCATCAAGGTAAAGGAAGAGAATTCGGAATCATTTTACTCCCTCCTTGAGTAGGTAGAGAACCTAACAATCATTTTACTCCCTCCTAGAGTATGCAGATAACCTAGATCTAATGCTGATGATTATCTCCCTAGAGCCACCATGGAACTAAGAACGAAGAAGGAAGAAGATAATTAAATCATTGCTTAGAGCAACCTTTATGAATTCCCTCATAAACTCCCCCTCATAAGATCCTCTCTCTCTCTCCCAAACTCTCCCTCTCCTCTAAGCTCTCTTGGATTAGAAAAATAGTAAAAGATTTGCTTAACAGCAAATAGGAGGCTCTAAAAATAGCCCTAATTTTCAACTTGGCGGCAAAGATCATCCAGGATGATTCAAATATCGTTCTGTACGATTACTATAATATAGCTCTTTCAGCCAGTACGATTAACATTACCCTGTATGATCAGTTCAAGTATTTGAACAAATCATCCAGTATGATATTTCTATCATCCTGTACGATTAGTACAAAGGTGGCTACTGATCGCCCAATACAATGAATGGCGATTAATTGTCGTCCCATGCAGAGCTCTGATCATTCAGGTCGATGTAGAGGTATCGTCCAGGATGATTAGTTGAAAAGTTAAAGCTTTTGTCCTGTACGATATGTGGCAATTAATTATCGTCTAACGCAGAGCTCTGATCGCCCAGGATGATGGTTTCTGATCGTCCTGTATGATTTGATCGATCAATTTAACTATAATTAATCCCCTAATCAAGGGATTATTTTAGGCATGATTGACATGGATCATTCAGGATAATATGGATTGTCCTGTACGATTAGAACAAAATTTAAATGATGAAATCTTACCTAAAATATTATAGGCAGCTGTTTGTTCCAATTTGTGTTGATCGTCCTGTACGATCCAAATCGTCCAGGTCGATTAGTTAAGTTAGCTTAATAAATCGAGATGCCCTAGTTAGGATTTCTATTTTTAACTAATCGTCCAGGACGATTTAGAATCATCCTGTATGATATGATCAAAAACTAGAAAACTCTCTAACTCACAAAATTTTTCCCCTTGAATGTGTGTGTGCAAGGTTACTTAGCTTCAGGATCCATCACAGTGCATTTAACTCAAGAAAAGTTAAAGGATACATTGGAATAGAAATTATAGACTAACTCAATCATAGTATACTTAATTTTGAGCTGATTGACATTCCAAATAAACTTGTGGACCTGACAGGTTAGTAAGCAAGTCAAACAAAAGCAGATATCCAAGAATAGCAAAAATAAAGAAACAGTAATGTTTGCTATCATCAAAATTACTGAACTTGGGCTCTGATTTGCAACAGAAATATCATCAGCATTTGAATTCATTTGGCAAAAAATTTCAAAGCCCTAAGTTTCTCCTATAGGAAGGATTTTAGTAATTCATGTGAACTTATATAATCAATAATTAACTAAATTTAAACCCTAAAAGTATAATTCAAATTGCATCTAATACTGAATGAACAATATAAAGCATAATATATATATATATATATATATATAAATTAAAATCATTAAAAATAATAAAGTCAAACTTTGGTCATACCCAAAATTAAGGTTTCATAATTTTAATAATTCAATAAGTAAAATAAATAAAATCACTTAAATTAAATTAATTCTCAATAAATAAAGTATTTGCTTTATCCCTTTTTTTTAAGATTTGCATGAAGCATTCTATAAACTGAAAATAAACCAAAAACTGAGCAAAGAAAAAACTAACCCTCTCAATACATAAGAAAGAGAGAGAGAGGGAGTCACTATTGGAAAGGAAACAACAAATACTATAAAGCCTAGTGCAAATAATGGCCTACAACATAACTACCAAAAAACTGATAATTGTTTCCAAAACCTTACCTTCTTTTTCCTTTAATAGGAGATTCTCAAATTGAATTTGCGACCATTATCTCCTGGATCAACTTGGGGTGATGGGGACGCCAAATTTTAGAAAGCAACCTAAAGGTTGGTTAACATTCTAGTGGTCCCAAAAAGATGCAAGAAAAATAATAATTAGCCTCCTTAATACAAATACTTTAATCACCATATTAGAAGTAAATAAAATAAACAATATACTGAAGATAACCAACTTCTTCCCAAATTGTGCACTAAGATTGAAGAGCAAATCAAGAGCCATGAACACATATAAAACTGCATGACACTCATTCAACCCATATGGTCTAGCATCCAGTGAACTTAATTGAATTTTTTGATGACTCACCAAGTCGTCATCCAATCATAAAGAAAGTAGCCCAATAGCTGAAACAAATCCTGGCCTCACGGCTGCACTTACTGGAACCACCTATTCCTCCCATAATACATTGCGTGGTTCAATCAAAATCGTAGCACTATAAGGCCTACCTTATCATCCTTAGACACTGCAGAAGAAATCAGCCGAGCAGCTAGACTAGCTATGAGTCTCGGCTTCATTAATTCTATTTGATACCACACTACCGAAATTTGCTTAGATGGAAGACCCACCATGTTCTCTTAACCTGGTTCAGAGACCATCCTCTGTTCTGCTGCAAATATAACTTCACTAGACCCATAAATGACACCATTGGGCGAAGAAACCTGCAGCTTAAAAGATGCAATGACAAAGCGTTCAACATCCAATGAATCCAACTGATTTAAATCCGAATACAGCCATGCTGAAATTTGCTCTACACATGCGGTAACCTAAACTTGGTCTTCAAAGAATAATGCACTAACATCATCAAATTAAGCTGGATTCCCAACCACTCCATCTACATCTGCATACTCAACAGCCACTCCAATCTTCACATCTTCTGATAATACCACAACTTTTCGCTTTCGCAGATTGACATCATCAGCATCATAATATTTGGGACGACACACCACATCCACAGACGGATCTAATTAAAGGCAGACCAGTAGTAGTATTGACTCTAGCATTCAGTAATTCTGCATCCGCTTGACACTTCACCTTTTTCTTTAACAATTAAAGAAGAATTGATTCCACCGGCTAATTCAACAGGACCAGAATTTAGCATTTCTGTATAATTAAAACCACGACATCACTCTTCCAAAATAGCTAAACCATGGAATTGATCAATATGTACTTTTGTTGATATTTGAGCCCACTTCAACCCAACAACGATAGCTCTAGTAAGATGCTTACTATCTTCCATCTAGTAGTTATCAACATTACCAAGCCTCCTATCTTTAGCTGACGAATGATCCCGATATGAAGATGCCAGGTATTCCGTAGGAAGCTCAATAAATATCTCGTGAGATTTCATCCGAAGGCAGTCATACGGTAGCCTCAAAAATGGGAGACCCATCATTGCATTTAATTTCCTTTGCCTTATAAAGAAAAACACCGATGAATCCCAAGATCAGCCTTACTGCTGCAAACACACCTATGATATTTGCTTGATTAACACAAACATCTAAGGAAAAATGCAGACCACACATTGCTATCACAGATCCTTAAAATTACTTTTCCCCAAATTTGATACTACAGTTGTCCTACAGCTTATTACAATCGGACTTATCATCCATACCGCCCTCTTCAGCCTTAAAGCTAACCCCTCTAGGATATCCATCATCATTCTCTTGAAAAATAGCAGATATAAAATCCCTGAAAGGTGTAGGATGAGAATGATCATCACACCGGAAACCCATACTGACTCTCCCGAACCTTCAACCTTCAACAAGCCAGTCAGAACTACATTTTGCGATCCTTCCAGCTGGCTGACATGTAGCGAGCCTTCCGGCTAGCCCACAAGAATTCCCATGCCAAAACAACTCCAAGACATGGGGCAGAGCAGCATCCGAAGACATAACCTTCTTTAGCCCCCATCCAACAAATGGAAACCACAATCTCCCATCAAGAACCTCTCCGATCCTGAGCCGATAAAGCCTCCACAGACAAACGCCTAACACCATTATCACTATAGAATGACCACCCAACCCATACCACCACCTAACACCAGGATTACAGCAGGCCAACAAGGACCGGCAGCCACCCACAGCCAAAACGGCCTCTCCGATCAAAACCCGCTAAAGCTCAAAATTCGCTCACAAAATCCGCTCACACATCGCTCAATTCCTCTCAATAATTCCCATCATATTTTCTATCCCATATTATTATTATTATTATTATTATTATTATTATTATTATTATTGTTGTTGAAAATATGCAATTAGCATTAAACGAGAAAATGAAAGATACAGTCTACTATGTGATAATAAACTTATCACAATCCTTCCTAATCAAGTCAACAAAACTTGAAGGAAGTTCACCATCTAAAAACACATCCCAAAAAGAGGGCATAATTAGAACAAAAATTTGTCACTCCATTACAAAATCTAGAAACAAAACGGAAAATAATATTCTTAAAAATTTCTAAAAAAGAGAAATCTAAACTTTGAACATTCTTATTTCTCTCTGAAGTCTTCTTCATTGAATTCTGAAACAATTTGATGACATTAACATTATCATATTCTATAATGATTCCATTCTTGTTCTTCATCCATTCCTGAGTAACATTTTTGAAATCAAACATAGCAAACAATTCCAAAAATAGGATATCCCAATAACTTAATTGTTTTCCATAAGCTATCAGCATTCTACCTTTATGATCATGTAATATTTTATACCTGCGATATTGGATTGCATCAAGGAAGCATCAACATTTAATTTGATCCAATCTTTTGCAGGGTGATACCAAGCTTTCAACAACAGAATCTGCTAATTAATATCCCAGATCTAACCGATTAGAAACAACTGAGGTTTAGTATATTGAGATAGAATTTGAGCTGCAATCATTATTGCTGACGGGACTGTTTTCCATGCTTAAACATATTTTTGGCTTTCCAATTTGAAAGTACGAGATGCGCCAAGAGGGGGGGTGAATTGATATTTTAAAAAATTAATTCTAAATAGGAGTTCTAATTTTTTATTTTTATTTTTAAAATAATAACCTAACAAGTAGAATACGGAAGCTAATGATTCGTTCACAACTACGGTATTGGTGACACAATTGCAAATCTCACAATACAAAATTAAAATCTGATTTTTCACCAAGCAATTTAAAATAGTAAATAAATGTGTGAAAAATAAAGTGCAAAAGTAAAAATCAGAATGAACACACCAGATTTATAGTGGTTCAGTCAAACCACGACCTATGTCCACTCCTCGGAATCCACTACAGGAAAAACAGCTATTACCGGCGGACAAAATCCGCCGGTAAAGTGTAAAATGCGACGGAAATAATCGGTTTCCGGCGGATTACCGGCGGAAATATATCTGACGGTAAAACGCTTGTCGGAAAAAAAATTCCGGCGCATTTTTTTTTGCCGGAAGGATTTCCGGCAAATGTTCCGGTGAAAAACCGGCGGATATATTTGACAAAACGACGGCTTTTATATGTCCCTATTCCGGCGTAAAAATCACCGGAATTACCGGCGGATCGTAGCCGCTGGAAGTTCCGGCGGATATTCCGCTGCAATAAAAGCAATGCCTATTCTTACCGTCGGATATCACCGTCGCATTATCCGTCGGGCGTTCCGTCGCAGATTCCGCCGAAAATGTTGTCATTTCGTATTTCCGACAAAATTACCGTGGATAATCCGCTGGAAACCTGTAGCAAAAAAAAAAAACCTTCCTCACTTTGAAAATTTATTTCCACATTTATACCTGCATACAAAAAATTACAACACCATATATATTCTACAAAATCAACAATTGCACAAACCAGAAGAGCATCATCCAGATAAGGCATAATTAAATATGTATACAATAAACATATATAAGAAGAGTAACTAAACATATTCAAACAGCAAATAGATTAATTTATCCAAAAATACATAAAAATAGATGTCCACATCAGTAAAATACATGAATAATGTCTACTCTGATTCAGTTTCATCCTCAGGTGATGCTGTACTTCTACCACTACTCATCTGCTCCCTCATCTTTCTCATTTCTTCTAACATTTGAGCTTACTGCTGATGTATATATCTACATCTGCTGCTGCTGCATTTGCATCTACCAATCAGCTTGGGCTTTCCGTACCTGTTCTAGCTCGGCTGTAAGGGCAGCTATCTGTTGGGTATATAAAGATTCCTGGGTACTGGATGAAAAACTGCCGCCACTAGATGACTGCCCTTCATATGCATAGGCCTGCGAGCCTAACCCATATACTCTGCCATGCTACATTCCTCCTACCGCTTGCGACCAAGTGTGGTAGTGAGAATAGTCTGTTGATCCAGTAGAAGAACCTTCACCTGCTTCAGCTTGACTCTCTCGAAGCCATGTATTCTCCTCCTATGAATGTTAATAAAAAAGTTATGCAATTTACACATAATATCACCCAAATTAACTTATATACTTACATAGGCTCTCCTAGCACGCTCATCAACCCATTGCTGGTCCTCCTGCCACTTGTGGGTATGACTATGCAATTCAATTAGAGTCAGTTCTCTACCCAGCACCTGTTTCTATAATAGACATATATTAGTATTCTAATTAAAGTAAATTATTAAAAAAATTTAAAATTTCTGACCAAACATCTTCTGTGCTCAGTATGAGGAACAGAACCTCCGGTATGAAGGGAACTACCTAAGCCCCCTACATTAGAAGCTCTATTCTGTCTATTTTGATCTCTCCTTCTGGTATAATCTGGGATTCCCCAAGCACTGCTCAACACTGCCCATACACTCTCACCAATCCAGAGAGGTCACTGGCCTGACTTTCTAATGTCAGTAAATATGTCTTGCATATGAGTCTAGCCATGCTTCTCAAAGTTCTTTCTGATTTTATCATTATGTTGGGGAAGCCAACAAAAATCTTTCTGCAATTAAACATATACAATAAAGAATAAATAATTTTTTTAGCTTATATATATTAAATATAATAAAAAAAAATTTATATAATAACATACCTCAAACTCTCTAAACCACATGTCCCGTACTTCTTTTGGGACTTTCTTCCAAGAAATATAAGGAGCATCGTATCTGCTCCGTATTATGTCCCAGATTTTATGCGTAGGATCTTTTGACGGATGAAACCTGAAAGCAATATATTAGTTGTCAAAAAAACTAATTCAATTCTATTTACATGACTAAAATAAAATTAGTACTTACGTGTCACCGTCAGGTTCAATCAACATGTGACCCTCTGTCGCCTGCTCTACTGCAGCTGGGTAGGAAGGTCTGGCTGTAGCTGGCTGAGGTGGTGCTGTAGCGGGCTGAGGTGGTGGTGGGACATATGGCGGATATGGATATGGAGGATGTGCACCTTGATAAGGTGGGGGTGGATAATAGGGGTAGAAAGGAGTAGTCTGTGTAAGGTCCGGTGAAGGTAAGTGTGAGTCTGGTGAGTAGAACTGTGGGCTACTGGCTGTAGGAGTATGTATAGGCGGGCTAGGCTGACTCTGAGTAGCAGGCTGAGATGAAGAGGTGCCCTCAATATGTGCAGGCCTGCTAATAGCAGCCTTCTTGCTGCGCCTACCAAATATATTCTTGATCAGTCCTCTCTGACGGCCATCACTTGAAGCCATCTGCACAAATATTGAAAAATATTAGTAACAGATATTATGACAAAAAATGAATATAAAATACCACAGGAATTAAATAAATACAAGTACAAAAAACTTTTAAGTATAAAATAACACAACAAATACGTCAATATAAATACAAAAATTTTATTTTTAGTCCAAATTCATTTACCTTATGTTGATTCACTTTCATATGATGAAACTTCTATACCACTATCAGAATCGTCATGAATGTCATCTATGTTTAAATCCACTTCCTCTAACTACAACTCACTCTTAGTAGTTGTAATTTGATCGTCCACATCGTTAAAAACATCTTATATGTTTGACATAAACTATTCTTGATGTGCTAGTGGTATTGAAGTAGTCTTTTCAATAACTCCCCTGGGTTTGGTCTTCATAACTACGAGCCAATCTTGTTTGCCTCGTACTCTACTCGGGTAGTTAGCAAAATAGACTTGGTGCGCCTGACTAACAATGTTGAATGGGTCAAACCTTGAATATTTTCTACCCTGTTTGACTTCTGTTATACCGTATAATGGATGTATTCTTGTACCTCTATTCTTTACTGGATCAAACCACTCACAATTGAATAGATACATATTATTCTCAACACCAGGATATTCTAACTGTAATATTTCTTCTAATACCCCGTAATACTCAGACTCATCACCTGTATGGGTATTGCCTCTAACACATACACCAAAATTATTTGTTTTTCTATCTTCACACCAATATTTGGTTTGGAATTTATAATCATTAACTAAGAAATTTTGATAACACTTTACCGCTCTATTTGGTCCCCAAGCTAGATCAACTAGTCCATGATATTACAAATTACTACCTTTAGTGTGGACCTAGTTATTAGATAAAGTATATCATTAGTATGCTTAATAACTAAATAAAGATATATTAATTGAAATAAATAGTCGAAATATATACCATATTTTTAAACCAAATAGGAAAATTTGTTTCCACTATCTTCTGGACTTCTACTTGTTCTGTTGTATTCAATCCATCAATGAAACTCCTGTAAACATTAAGGTTTAGATTGAATGAAAGTGTGAGTAACAAATTTATGAGCAAGCTTATTCATACTTACTCGAGATATGACTCAACTTCATCACAGTTAAGCAAGATATATAAAGTGGCAACTCGCATCTCTTTATCAGTCAAATAGCGCATGGTACTAGCGCCTTAGGGTTCTCCACTACCGATGAATACAGATAAATTTGAGGATTGACCCACTTTTTCAGGTGCAGTGCTCTGACTTGATTGTGACATTATTTCAAAGTAATACGAGCAGAACTGAGTTGTCTCGTACATTAAATATGCTTCACATATTGAGCCTTCAGGATGTGCTTTGTTCTTAGTAGTCTTCTTAAGTTTATTTAAGTATCTCTCAAAAGGATACATCCACCGATACTGAACTGGTCCACCGACTCTAGCTTCATATGGTAAATGTACGGGGAGATGCTCCATAGAGTTAAAGAAAGCTGGAGGAAATATCTTCTCAAGTTTACACAGAACAAACGGGATATACTGCTCAATATGAGTCAGGTGCTCTATATTTAATTTTGAAGAGCATAAATTTTTAAAGATGATACTCAGCTCGATCAAGGGCTTCGAAATTTGATCCGGCAGATAACTAAAGGTAGTTGGCAACATACATTGCATGAAGATATGACAGTCATGACTCTTCATACCAAATAATCTCCCAGTTCTAATGTCAACACATCACAAATGGCATGCCTCTGCTCTAAAGTCAAAGTGAATGGAGCTTTTGGTTTGAAATATTTTCCACTTCAACCATCCCTCAATTCTAATGTTTTTTCCCTACAAATCTCCTTTAAGTCCATCCTTGCTTTTATGTTGTCTTTGAATTTATCTTTGTTATCCATGACTGTATTGAATATATTATCAAAGATATTTTTCTCTATATGCATCACATCTAAGTTATGTCTGATCAAGTTTATCCTCCAATATGATAATGACCAAAAAAATACTTTTCTTAGTCTAATTGTGGTTGACACCATATCCTGGCAATTTGTAATCAGCTAATGATGGAGATTCCACTATTATGGGGTTGGATCTGACTCTTTCAAATATTTTGTCACTAGTTAATCTAGGAGGAGGCAGCGACATAACCATTTTATTCTTGACAAAACTATCCTTATTTCGCCTGATAGGATGATCTGTAGGTAAGAACATACGATGAAAGTCAAACCAAGTGTTCTTCCCTCCGTGCTTTAAAGTGAATGACTTTGTATGTTCCATGCAAAGTGGATAAGCTAATTTTCTAGAAGTATTCCAACCTGAGAGCATACCGTATGCCAGGAAATCACTAATTGTCCAAAGTAATGCTGCCCTCATAATGAAGTTTTATTTGGTGGAGATGTCATATGTACTTATTCCCTCTTCCTATAATAGATTTAAATAATCAATTAACGGTTGTAAGAAAACATCGATCTTTGCTTTTGGATTATGTGGCCCTGGAATGATAAGTGTCAGAAACATATATGGAGTAGTCATGCACATCTTTGGTGGAAGATTATATGGTGTGAGTATAACGGGCCAACATAAGTAAGGTGAAGCAGACTGACTAAACGGAGTGAAACCATCTGCGCATAAATCTAATCTTATATTTCTTGATTCTGAGGCGAATGTGGGATATGTACAATCAAAATATTTCCAGGCATCTGCTTCTGATGGATGTGTAATAAACCCTTCCTGTGAGATATGTTCTTTATGCCATCTCATATGTTCAACAGATCTTATTGATGCATATAATCGTTCCAGTCTAAAAATTATGGGTAAGTAAAATAACCTGCTGGCTGCTACATCCTTTAGCTTTCTCTTCATGATAAATTTTGGTTTAAATCTCGATGCGTTGCACTGATGGCATGCAATCTCTGATTGAAAATCTTTGTAGAATAACATACAACCGTTGAC
The DNA here is from genome assembly GCA_019925795.1 of Dendrobium chrysotoxum. NCBI lineage: Eukaryota > Viridiplantae > Streptophyta > Magnoliopsida > Asparagales > Orchidaceae > Dendrobium > Dendrobium chrysotoxum. Next base: position 53,660,940 of record CM034315.1, read on the forward strand.
ACAACAATCTATCTTTTTGTATGTCAAACCAAGCTTTGAAACTAACTTCTTAGTCTGATATAAATCTATGGGAATTATGTTATCTGCTGGATTAGTTTTTTTGAGCAGTCCAATAAATTGATTAAAATAATCATGGGGGACATTATATTTTGCCTTGATACTTAACATCTTAAGAGCAACGGATAACTCTGAGTGAGTGGTGCAACCTTTCCATATTGGTTGTTGGGAAGCATGCAATAAATCATAAAAATTTTATGCTTCTTTATTAGGTGACTCTTCTGTATATTGTTCAAATTGTGCTCCACTTGCATCATGAATTAAGTCCTCAAGATTAGGTATGAAATGCTCTTCATCATCTCTAGTAGCACTTGTCGATGGGCAGCATTAAGAATCCAAATGTGGTTCATACTCACAATGAGAAGTCCAATACCAATAATCTGGCATGAAACCTCGACGATATAGATCAACAATTACGTCATCTGGGCTAAGGTGCACCTAATTTTTATGTTTAGAACATGGGCAACGAAACTTTTCATCTGAGATGAAGCTGGGTAGTTGAGAAGCTGTCTGAATAAAAATATGCACCCCTCTAATGAACTCATCAGTTAATGTCTTTCGTCCTTGCGCTAATCAATTATATATCCAACTTCTTTGAGTTCTGATATCCATAATATATAGCCTACATATAATATTGACAATAAGGATATAAGTTACGATTACTTGCCAAAATAGTTACATACTATCATTGATAAAAAGATAGCAAGGTAGTCTTATCTAGGTTTGATGGAGAAATATAGAGAGAATAAAGATGATCTACATTTGATATTTATTGATTTAGAGAAAGCATTTGATAAAGTTCCAAGAACAGCAAGCGAGCTCGAGGATTTAATCAAAATATGTATGCAGGAGCTTTTGGAATCATTTTGTATCCTATCTCTAAGGGTACAACCACTCATCCACCTGAGCATCCTCATTTCTACAACGCTTAACTTAGAATTATGCTACTCTTTTATTGGCCAACATTCGGCACCATAAAGCATTACAGGTCTCACCACATCAATAGGTGCGCAGTACCGAGCTCGGTACCGAGCGCGGTACCACTCGAGCGGTACCGATAGTAGTACCGCTTGGTATCGATCAGTACTGTTATCCAGACAGAATAAATTTTCAAGTTTGAGGGGTACTTTTCTATCACACAATAAGCCCGATGCATTCCTCCACTTCAACCATCCTACTTAGATATCTAAAATATGTACTCTTATTAATGACCAACATTCTGCACTTAAAAGAATTACAGGTCTCACAACCATCTTATAGAATTTTCCCTTAAGTTTGAGAGGGACTTTTCTATCACATAACAAGCCCAATGCATTCCTCCACTTCAACCATCCACATCTATTTCATTACTCTGAACAATAAACCCAAGATATCTAAAATGTGTGCTCTTATTAAGGACTTTGATTGCCCAAAGTTACAAACACCACACTTAATTTATTATTACTAAAATTATACTCCATATATTCAGTTTTAGATTTACTCAAATGAAAGCTTTTAGACTCTAAGGTTTGCCTACATAGTTCAAGTTTACCTTCGACTCCCTCTCTAGTCTTATCAACAAGAAGAATATCATCAGCAAAAAGCATACACCAATGTAGATCCTCTTGCAAATGTCTAGTGAGAACATCCATGACTAAACCTAAAAATCAGGAATGTGAAAGGGAGAAAATTACCTAAACAGCAAGCGAGGGAGGGTGGGACATCGTCGATGGAGGGAGGGAGGAATGTTATCGACGGAGGGAGGGACGTCATCGACAGAGTAAAGTCCACCAGCGCGAGGGAGGGAGGGACGTCCACGACGGAGGGAGGGACGTCGTCGACGGAACTCAATCACAAGGTCATCGTCGAAGAAGGTCGATCGAGGGAGGGAGGGACGTCGTCAAAGGAGCTCGAGCGCTCGCGACCTAAACAGAATGAGCTGAAGTCGAGGGCACGAGCCCGATATATTGAAATTACCAGCGTATTTTCTGGCAAAATATACGCCGGAATAATTACCGGAGGATAATCCGCTGGTAATATTGCATCGGGTTTAATTAACCCGACGGTAAATCCGCCGGAATATCCGTCGGATATTACCGACGGAATATGCGTTGGTATATTGAAAACACCGGCGCAATTCCGGTGGTTACTACGCCAGAAAATTACCGACGGTATTTCCACCGAAAAGTTCGCCGTAAGATTACCGGCAGACAAATCCGCCGGAACCATCGTCGTTGCTTCCGGCGTAACTATTTCTGCCGAAAATTCCGTAGGTATTTTATTGTTTTTCTGTAGTGGTCCTCCTCTCTGGGTATTGCACTATCACTATAGTGTCTCTCCTTTAGCCCCGTCAGCTAGGCGGAGAAGCCTTTATAAACTCTCTCTTCCACCAATCTGCTGCGGTAGAGGACTGTACTCCTTTCACAAGCAGAGAACCTTGACTTCTTTTCACCCTCCTTGTGAGGCAGAGGACCTTGACTCCCTTTCGCCCTCCAAGTGAGGCAGAGGACCTGAACTCCTTTTCACCCTCCTGGTGAGGTAGAGGACCCTGAATCACTTTCACCTTCTCCAGTGCATCAGAGTAGCCAGATCTTTTGACACCAAAGAGGTCTTCTTCTTCCCAAAGCTTCCCTCAAGAAAAACCTTGACTCTCGGAGGAACTCAGGTGCAAGCTTGCCAGAGCAACCGTGTGAAAACCCCCTCTCACACTCCCTTGAAGCCCATAAGGATCTTCTCCCCTCTTACAAACTCCACCCTTTCTCTCCTTAGCCCAAAGATCTCTCTTTAAGCTTTCTTTAGAAGAAAACAACTCAATGAATGCCCAAAAGACTCATACAAAGTCTTATGAGAAAGCTTAAATAGATGGCTTCAAAAAAACCTAAAAATCCAATTCAGCCGTCAAAGATTGTAGAGTACGATCGAAGGATTTTCCAGTACGATATGTAGAATTTGACCTGTTAGTACTGTACGATCGCAGTATCGTACAATACGATTTAGTTCAATCGAAGTGCAGTTCATCTAGAACAAATCCTGGGATGACCAAAATTATCTATGTTCATCGTACAGTACGATCCAGTTCATATAATATGATCCAAATATCAAAATTATGCAAATTCGATTGACTAATCACAGGATTAAATTAGGCGTTATTTTAAATATCATATAGTATGATTAGGATCGTAAAGTATGAATAGAATAATTTTTAAATTCAAATTTTTGCCTAATTTAATGATCGACGGGATTTCTAATTATACCAGATCATCCAGTAGGATATGGTGTTCGTACTGTACGATTACTTATATTTCAAAAAAAAATTTAGAAAAATAAAATATCTTAATAAATTTTTTTAACACTAGATCATACAGTACGATCCAGATCATACAGTACGATGTATAGAAAAATTAAAATATTTAACATTAAATTTGCTCCCCTTGTGTGTGTGTGCACAGTCACTAAGCTATCATGCACCCTTACAGTACTTGACTCAAAAATTTAAAATAAATAAATAAAAATTACACACTCTTTCAACATAACCTATTCTACCTAATCTTGAGCCCTGAATCTTCAAAGAATGGTGCCTGTTGTACCTGAAATGTTAGTCAGCACACAAACAGGTATGCACAACAATTACTAGGAGAAATAAAGAGGCAATCACAAATATTGTTATCATCAAAATCATAAACTTGGGAGCCCGAGTTGTAACACAATTGTGATACATAGTTGAAATATTTTCTTTATCACTTAGGGGGGAAACAAATGCAATAATTTGATAATCCTATAACTTATTAAATAAAGATTTCCCCCAATTTATATTCTTTAACTACCGTAATTTTTTATTGTTAAAATTAATTAAATCATAAAGAAAAGCTAAGGCATTATGCTCTTGCTTTATCACTTTTTTTAAAAAAAAGTTATAAAATTGCATTAATAAAAAGAAATGATTACAAACTACTAAAAGAAGAACACCAATCATATTCCTTCTTTAACAAATTAAACATAGAAGAAGGAGTGTTATTATAATTAAAACTATCCAAAACAAAATTACAACATAAAGCATAAGTGGCATATAAATCAACAACTTTATTACAATCTCTAAAAATACAATGAAAGAATACATTATTGAAATCATTAAAAAAAAAGAATTCTTTATTCTAGTAATTATCTTGCTACCATCTTGAGCTCTTCATTCAATATTGAATCATCGTGATAATATTAATATTATCTCCTTCAATAATTACACCCTTGCATTCAAACATCCAATTTTGAAGATGTTCTCTATTCACCAAAATAGCCTCCAATTCTAATTGATATATATCTCAATGGATTCTTTTTGTACCAAAAGTAAGAAGAAACCTTCCTTTGTGATCTCTAATTACTTCTACAATTTCTACAAGATTATTTTTCATAACTGATGCATCAATATTAATTTTAATCCAATCTAGTGATGGGGGATGCCAAAAATTTTTAAATGTCGAATGGAGATTAGCATCCCAATCTTCTAGAAGAGGATTTTGTCTTGGCTACATAGCTATATACAATAAATTCATAGCAATAATTGCAGTTGGAGGTGTAGGGTTACCATGCTTCACATCATTACGACATTTCCACAAAACAAAAACTGTTGTACAAAAAATTCTAACAATATTAATATATGACTTTGTAGCTCTTTTTAGTTCAGTAATGTAGCTACCCAAAGAATGGAAAATAAGTATTTGATTTCCCCATTCTCTAAGCTTGAAGATAATTTCAATAAGAAATTTACATTTAACTACAATATGTAAATGATTCTCAGCATCTGGATAGCCTCTAGCACAAAGATTGCTTTGGATAAGATTCCTATATTTAAGAAACTCATTAGACGGAATAACATTCTTATTCTATCTCCACTAGAACATCTCCATCTTCGGTTTAAGATTTAGTTTCATATGAGCCATTTTGTGAATCCAAAATCTTCATCTTCAAATTTATACTTCACCGCAACTTTATATGCTAATATAGAAATAGATCTTCCTGAATGTTGAAACATTACTTCAATTTGATCTTTCCTAATATCTGGACATATCAAAATTTGCTTAATCAAAGATATAAGATTTTGATGAAAAAACCTTTGATGTTCTGAATCATTCCAATTACCATCTGTTGAAATAAGATGTTGAACTGAAATACCATGTGATCCAACAAAATTAACATATAGTGGCCAATTGTTTAGACTTCTATCCAAAATCCAAACATCATTTAAAATATTAACTTTGTTACCATTTGTCAATTTTCATTTATTAAGAGGCTTTAGATATTTAGCACCATCCACCAAAATATGCCAAGAAGATGATGATCCCCTTTTAATTTCAACATTCCATATATCATTTCCATATTTAGCAATAAGATTCCCATGAAGCAATGAGGGAAGATTTTGAATAAATCTCAATATCAATTTTTCTCTAAGAGGACCCATTTTATTTATAATTCAATGTAATCCAATTCCATCATACAATTTTGGTTTACATAGCTCCTCCCAAGCCACATAATGTAAACCCTATCTGCCTTTATCTTTGTGCCATACAAAATCCTGCATGACTTGTCTAAATCATTCAACAAACTATTAGGAACCAAAGAGTGAGTTGACAAGAAAATAGGCAGAGATAAGAATGAAGATTTTTTTAGTAGAATCCTCCCAATAATGGATAAAAATCTATTTCCCCAAGCATTCAGCCTTTCCAAAGCATGGTAAAAAATATTCTGAAAACCAGACATAATCATCCTTCTTAACACAATCTTTACCCCCAAGTAATACAGTTCTTTAACAATTTTAAACCCTAGCTTTTTGGATATCTATTTCTTTCTTCTAACATCTACAAAATTTCCAAACATAATTTGAGATTTATTATTGTTTACCTTTTATCCTGTCCAGCCGCAGAAATCATCAATAATTCTCTTCATTACTTCAACTACTCTTGGAAATGCTAATGCAAATAAAAGAACATCATCTGCATATAATAAATGGGTAATTTTTTTAGATCTTGGAGCAATTTTTATACCTAATTCTGCACCTTTTTGATAGATAGCATTGGATAATAATTTTGAGCACATGATGAATAGAATCAGAGACAAAGAACACCCTTGCCTAAATCCACTCTTAGCCTTAATCCATTTAGAATTTCTCCCATTAAAAAGAATGGAAAATCTAAGATTTTCCACACAGTCCATAATAAGTTTTGAAAACTTAGAAGGAAACCCAAACCATCTTAAAATCTGCTCCAAACTCAGCCAACCCATATTATCATATGCTTGCCCTATATCAATTTTAACAACCATCAAACCTTTCTTTGCATTAGAAAATCTGAACTTATTAAATATCTCTTAAGCCAATAAATAGTGGTCGGACATAGATCTACCAAGAATTACAGCTACTTAATCTTCAGTTATAATCTTAGGAAGGCACCGCTTCAATCTATTTAAAATTATTCTAATAGCTATCTTGTAAATGGTTTGACAAAGACTTTGAGGTCTAAAATTTGAAGGCTCCACCGAATTTTTAATATTTGGAATTAGAATAATAAGAGTATCTTTCCAATAAGCATGCATATAACCGATCTTAAAAAAAAATCACTAGCTTTTCAAGTGACATCTTTCATAATTTTCCAAACAAAATTAAAGAAAGAAGCAATTATTCCATCAATTCCAAGAAATTTGTTATTATCTAATTGGAACACGAAAGCAGCAAATTCTTCTTGAGAGAAGTCAGCATTCAGCATTTCAAAATCTGAAACAAAACTTTTCTGTCCATTGCACACTTCAGGCCATTCCAACAGCTTACAGCTTCTATATTGCCATTTATTTTTTTGAAGAATTTATAGAAAACTAATTCAATCATCTGATTCTCTTCCACCAAAGCATTATATTCATTTTTAATTTGCTTTATCCAGTTGCCAATTCTCCTCATTGAAGCATTGTCATGAAAAATTTTTGAGTAGGTATCACATTCCTCCAGTCATCTAGCCTTAGCTCTTTAACTCCACCAAGTATATAATCTTGATAATGTGACACTTAACGCATGAACTTTACATCGAAGAAATTTTAGTTTTTTTGGATTAAGACCACCTTTACATGTTTCATCCATTTGTAGCTCCATAATCTCTTTCTTTAAATCTTCTTTGAAAGTACACAAATTTTTATGTTTATTCTTATTCTAATAATAATGAGCCTTCAATGTTCTTTTCAATTTTCTTTGCAGAATTTCAGATTCATTAGCAAAATAAGATTTTCTCCATGACTTTAGAATGATATTCCAAGCACCTGGATAATACTTCCAAACATCTTCAAATATGATGATTTTGATTTGAGGTTGAGAAATATCAACCATCTTGAAAACAATTGGACTATGATCAGATGCAACTCTTACAAGATGTTTAATAATCGCCAAAGGAATCATTTGCAATGCTACAAAATTAAGTAAACACCTATCTAATCTTTCCTAAATTCTTGATGTGCCTTCATTATTATTACACCAAGTAAATCTTGGTTCAATAATACCTACATCATAAAAATCATTGTTAGTCATAAATGATTTCATTTCCTGAGGCCCTTGAGAAAATATGAATCTCTCCCCTAATCTCTTATCCTCTTTAGATAAAATGCAATTAAAATCCCCTCCCACAATAGAAGGAATGTTACTAGAAGTAAGCCTATCCAAAGAATTCCATAACCCCCTCCTCACATGCAAATCCTTATTCCCATAAACAGTGGGAACATTCCAACTACCCTTGATATAAATTTGGACAACCCCAAACACAACTTGAGAAGAATCTTCATCAACATTAAACTCTAACTCCTCCATTTTCCATAAAACTAGAATACCACCTAAAGTGCCTAGGATGATGAAAAAAATCCCAATCATCCCCAATAATCTTATTAACCTCACTCCTATCAATATTAGATAATTTGGTCTCAACTAACCTAATAAAAAAATATATTATTATCTCCAACAATTTCTCTAAGATATAGAGAAGCCTCCCTTATCTTGGCTCCTCTACAATTCAAGAAAATAAAGGATGACATCAAGATACTGAAGGGGAAAAGTCCCCCCTGACCTTACTCGAACACACACCCCCTCTCCTTTTCCCATGAATATCCTCTGTAGGTCCTAATGATTTGAGTTCATTATTAAGTTTATGTTTTATAACCAAAGAACTCCCAACCTCATTATTACCTTGTATTAAATTTAATGATCTTTTCATTGTATCTGATTCAACATATTTCATGCAGGAAATATAAAGGCCAATACCCATAGCATCCTCTACATTCTTTGACAACTTCACTTGAATATTCTTACTATTAGCTATCAATTCTTCAGTAGTCTCAAAAATGGAATCCTCATTAATTACAATCTGATAATGGATTGAATTTATTATCATATAATAAGGATTTAGGTGATGCAAAAGCTACAACTCCATTATTCAGCAACAAATCATTCAAATTACCATTGCAACCTAACTTAGGAAGAATTTTTGTATTTTGACAAACAACTATTGGATCATGGCATTTCTTGTTTCCTTCAGTTTGACTGAAACCAATATGGAGAAATTAATCATATTCTCATTAACAACAAGTTTTTTGATATCATTCCTACAATCCCTCGTAATAGATTGGCGTGTAGTAACCTTCTTTATAATTTTAGTACCATAGCCAATAGAATTCAATTATAATTTATTTTTCACAATATTTTTATAATTCTCATTCTTACTAATTTACCTCTAATTTTTGCAAATTTGACATAAATCCATGGGCCATACTCCATCTCATCTCTTTGAATATTGAAATCCTTATTTTTTATATTCTTATGCATTCCTTGAACTGGCTCAAAAATAATTCCATTCGAATCAACCATTGGAATATCAATTTCCTCATTATTCTTAACTTTTGGACAATATGTAATCATATGCCCAATCTTTATCCATTAGAAACAAAAAGAAGATATTTCTTTCATATTCTATCTTTTCAAAAAATATGCCACTCAACTCTTCCACCCAAATTCCACCAGATAATTTAAAATCCATATTTATTAGACCACGAACTCTTACAAATTCCCTCCTTCCCCATTTAAACATATTCCCATCTAGTAACATAGGGACTCTAGCATTTGAAGCAATTTTTGTAAAATTTAATTCATCCCAACATTGCAAAAGTAGATGAGGAAGACGAATCCAAACTGGTGATGGTAACCCTTTCATGGTTAAGGGTGAGAAAAATAGTGTCCATTTATCCATTTTTTATATGGCCACAAACAAAACAAGTTCCACCACTAAACACTTCTTCCATAACTTTAGATGATTAGAATAAACATAATAACCAGTTTAAACCTAGAGAATTAAAATGAAAACAACCAAATTTACTCCATTGATGCCTTAGCTCCATGCTACACACTGGAAAAGGAATATTTTTTCCTAAAACCATCACTATCAGTGAGTTTCTCATTAAATGAGCATTAGCCATTTCCATATCAATATTAAACTTAACCGCAGTACCATCTTCAGACATTTCAGTAGCAACAACAATATGATCTACTTAATATGAAAAGGTTTTTTCCAAGCATTTAAAAAGTTGTCTCTATGAGCAGAATTTCTAACATTAGCATTATCAATCATAAGATTATTATCAATATGATCATTAGAAAAATTCAAAATATTTTTAACATTCTCTGAAGAATTAATTTCAAACTTCTGAAATGACAACTAACAGGATTCTCTTTAATCTCATTTAAAGGATTATTACCAATAAATCTGTTAACCTTTAAAATCAAACCTACTAAAGACGACACTTCTAGATTATTAGATTTAGTCTATATAGTATATTTCACTATATTAATAGAAAGCTGCTCCTTCTCAGCTACAAAATCTTAAAAACAAACAACTTTCTTTCCTTTTCCATCAATCGGGGGTTTTTTTATGAATAGTTTGATGACAACCTTCTCTAATCACCAAGAACTATGTTTTACTAGGTTCTTGCGATCAACTTCATCTCTGACATGATATCAGCCTTTGAAACTAACATTACGCTTAATAGAATTGAGAGGTGAGGTGCAGTAGCAGGGTCGAATGCCGAAGATAGTCGGTGATCATCCCCAGCCATAATGGACCACCCATAAGAAAAATGCAATTTAGAAATTTAAATATGGCTCATTCTCTCTCTCTCTAGAAAATACAGCTCACTCTCTCTAGAAATAGGGATTTATCCCTAGGAGGGAAACAAATGCATTAAATTCATAAACCCAAAGATTTGTTGGTTGTTAACTTCATGTCATAGTTAGAGTTATTAATCACCAATATTTGATAAAACTTAAAAGAGAAGCATAATACTAAGTTAAGTGTTACAGAGATGAGCATGCTGAGGTGGATGAGTAGCTTTACCCTTAGAGATAGGATACGAAATGAGCATATACATGAAAAGGTGGGAGTAGCGCCAGTGGAAGATAAGATTAGAGAGAGTCGCCTTAGATGGTTTGGTCACATAAAATGGCGGCCTTTCGATGACCCGGTTAGGAAAGTAGAGGTATTAGATTTGACTTATGTTAAGAAAGGTAGAGGTAGACCTACAAAGACTTGGTTAGAAAATATTAGAAATGATATTTTTTTATTAAATTTAAATGAGAATTTAACTTTAACATGACACAATGGAGAAAAAAGATTCATGTAACCGACCCCATGTAGTTGGATAAAGGCTTGATGTTGTTGTTGTTTAGTAAAACTTAAGATTAAGAGACCATAACTATTAAAATAAATTTGGTAGTAAAATAACAAAACATTAAATTAAAAAAAAATCCCTTTGGCCTATAATAAACAAACACATCTAATTTATAGATAATTCAAATTTTAACTCTCTTAAGGCATATCTAAGCCACACAAGCTTAACACATACTTTAAGATTTGCTTGACTGGATAACCTGCTCTAGTCTAGGTTAAATGTTATGCATTTACTTTATTGTATTATGGTTTATTTCACACTTAGATTAGAGAGTGTATGATGCTATGATTGTTTACTTTTTCTATAATATGGGATGTCATACATGTATTCTTCATATTTTTTTTACCAACATTACACCTTAATTTTTTCTAGTCTATTACAGCTGCACCAATATAGTTAGAATCAACTTTTCTTTTGTAAAGTGTCAATGTAAATTGTAATATATCAACATAAGAATGTAAAATGTAAATCTAAAATTTAAATTATCAATATAAAAAAAAATTATAGAGATAAATGTAAGGTACATCGAGTTGTAAATGTGCAAGAGTTGTGAAAATCTTAAATATGCTTGCTTATTATCTACACTTCTAAGATTCCAAAAGAAGTGATCCATCTTCCTTTAGAGGACATTATAATTTGGAATTCTATAGAAGACCCAGAGCAAGAATACATGAAGATTAAATAAGCAGCCATATTTATAAAGATTTATGTCATTCTATAGTTGTAGAAATTCAAGCTCATTATTGGCAGAGATTGCCTACATTTCTTTTGCTAGACTTTCTTAAAAAATCAATCATGTAGATTGCATTAGTTGAACAGTATAAATTGCATTAATTGCAATATAAATTTTTTGAGATTAAATTATAGTTGCATTAAAGCACATCAGTTAGGTGTATAACATCTTGAGGAATTTTGATTAAAGTTTAACTTTAATCCAATTTAAATAATAGTTATCTACCTTGCATACATTAGAACTAAAAGCATTATTTTAATGTGCTTAGATGGTTAATTAGTTGTCCACTCCAAGTAGATGTATGTCTTGTACTTTCTTTATTTCCTTCTAAGTGGATTATCCTGATAATCTAATAGACTATAAACTTAAATATAAATTTGTTCCTATTCAAAATCGGTAAAGTCAAACATTAGTACATGTTAGACTGGTTTTGGGTTATCCCATAATCTCAAGCAATCTCTACCGTTCAACCATAGATTCTATAAAGAATTGTTCAAATTTTAAACATTTCCTTTTTGATAGGTTTAAACCCAAAATTTGGTATCTAAACCACAATAAATTTGAAGAAGTTTAATCACCTTTTAAATCAAGCGTATTCTCAAGATTTTTCTTAGAATATAACTAACATTAGAAGATTGCTTCTTTGGGAGACTTAGAACCCGATAAAAATATATACCCTACTTTAGTTCACTAAAGTAAGGGAAAAATTATTGGACGAAGATAAATTCTTATATATTTGTTAGTTTTATTTTTAAAATAATATGTGAATGTCATTTATCTTTCGAGATAAATATTATATTTCTTATACAATGTTTAATTATGGATATTAAATTTGTTACTATTTTTCAATCAATAGTGAAGCATTAATATGTCTTTTGAGACGATATGATAATAGCTATATAGATTTGATTAGAGAAATATAAAGTGGAAATTAATTTGTACAATTTATTTGTCCACCCTACAAACCTAGCCTTATTCCTAACAACTAATTTAGAGACATTTAGTTGATTTTTGAATGCCAATTTTGTTCCAACAACCCTTTTATTTGGGCGACTACTCTGCAATTCTCACACAACATTTCTAACAAATTGATTTAATATTTCTTGCATTGCTACAATCGAAAATTAGTATTCTAATGCCAATTCTATACAAGTGGGTTTGACCATAGAGGTAAAGGTTGTGTGACTAACTTTTTTTGTAAGACTTCGTTTGGGATGGCTTTCTTACTGCTTCTTAAAAGAGCTTTCAAATACAAAAAATTAAAATTTTTATACTAGAAAGCTGCTTTAGAAAGCAGTAAGAAAGCTATCTCAAACAAAGCCTAAGTCCATTCCTAATCCTAACCCCTAAGGATGGGTCTCTTATGAGAAGTCCCCTAGGGTAACTTTATCTTAATCTCCACTCTTTAGGCAAATGATTATGAATTTCTTCTCTACCTTCTAATCCAATATTCTCAATTCTGTGGGTAATATCTTTTTTTCATCAATTCTTCCCGCTTCTAAAACTCTATCATATTCTCCAAATGTGACATGGGTGGAATCCTAAAAAATTTTATTATGTAATTCATTGAACCTGGAACCTATCATTTTTCTACTTCTTTGTCTAATCCGGTTTTCTAAGCCTAGAAAATTTTAGCTATAAAAAATTTTTCACAATTACTATATTAGAAATAATAAAATCAGAAATATGCAATAAAGTACTCTACATAATTTTCTTTTTCTTTGGTGACATATGCGTTGACTAAGATGAAAAAATATATTTTTTTGTCTTGCGCATTCCAGTAAATAAATAAAAGCATCTTATTGCGAATTTATTCCAGTAATTATCTGCCACGCAAATACAAGTTGTATTTCTTTTAAGGTTACTCAGTCGACCAACGCCACGCCCACAAAAACCGGTCACCTTCCTCTTACCATAATACTTAAGGTGACGGATTTAAATAACAAAATACAAATCCGCATAATCACGTCAAACAAGCAGCACTATCGACGTGTAACGTGTTTACCAAATCGCAGTGAAATCCCGTCCATCCTCAAAGTTTCCGCACAAGAACTTCTGTGCGACCAACAGCATTATTGCTGTAATTTCCTTTATAAATACCAACTCCATTAATCTCCATTAATTGTTCGGGATAGATAGCATCGGATTTCTTCTCTTGTTGAGAGCTCACCGCTGATGGCTACCAACGAACTGATGGAAAAGGCAGCGGAGCTTATGGCCACGTTGCAGCGGAACGTTTTAGGCATGGCACGGCGGCTAAGATCAGCGACGGCTCGCAGCAAGCTGGACTCACGGTTCTCATCTGGACGGCACCTTATTCCATTTGTGGCTAATGGAATGCGAAGATTAAGAACCGGCTGTAGCTCGAGGAATGGCTTCTCGAGGCATTCAATGAGGAGGATAGCTGAGGATGAGGAAGAAGAAGAACAAGAAAAAGAGGAAGTTTGGAAGAGGACTATACTGATGGGAGAGAAATGTCAACCCCTTGAGTTCTCCGGGGCTATTTACTACGACAGCAAAGGGACGAGGGTGGCAGCGCCTCCGAGGTCACCGCTTCAAAGTCTGTTTTTGTCCGCTGAAGAAAAGGAGTTGGAGAATAACCAAATTTCGCCTGCTATATTTAAATAATAGCGTGTTGGTCTGTAGTTTGAGATGATATGTGGGTGTATTTATATAAATAATTATATTAACAGTATATTATAATTCAGTGTTTTCGATTGTTCTTCATATGGTTGTGATGCGATTGAATTGAATGAGATAAAATCTTTAATAACTTTAAATATCTGAAAGGTTTTCATTTAGGAACTGAGCCATATTGGCTGCATAGAAGATGCACACATCCCGAAAGAGCTATGACCTCATTGAATACAAGTGGGCCCTTTGGGACTACATCCTATCTGCCTTCTAGGGATTTCTGGACAAACTTCATCTTGGTAAGTCAGACCAAGGCATCATCAAAGCTCTATCAAAGAACTCATCCAAATCTGTTTGTTCCTTGAGAGTCACTTGGCTCAACAAGACTTGCTCTCTATAGCAATTATCTACAAACAAGGGCATCCACCTACCATTAACATGCGCCGATCAAGATAGATGAAATCTCCACAAAAGCTCAAGTCTAATATCACCTTTAATAAATTTCTCATAGAGTCACGACTATCATTGTCACTAGATGGACTTTCCCCTCCTGAGTGAAGGCTCAACTAAGGATCCCGGCAACTTAGCTCAAGATTTAGAGTACTCATCTTCACAAACTCACATTGTAGATCTTTTTTTGAAGGCTCACCCAAGTTATTCGCCCTCAAACACTCACCTAGAATACTTGCAAATAAAAAGTGCCATGTTAGAAGTAGGGATTTCTGTGAAATCTAATCAGCTTGTCCTCATGTCAATGTCAATCTGTAACAATTAGTTTTTTTATCATATTTTACTTTTATTAATTATTCTAGGTGTATCCTTACGGGTAGGCTTTCTCACCTTATAAATAATGGGTGAAGAGGCACCATGAATGTTCTTGTAACTTTAAATAAACATCTACATATATAGAGATTATGCATTTTTACTAAGATCAAATAGTTCTCTCACTTTTCATACTCTTTTAATCCTCTCAACTCTTACTTATTAAGTCACCGGCTAATAACGATAGATATATTCAATGAACTAATTTAGATCCAAGATCTTGATAGGGGTAATAATTGATTATTTAAGAAAATTATAAGAGAAAAGGAACACCTTAACATGCTCTAAATCTCATATTGTTGATGAATATGATGAACCAAAGCTATACTACTCATTACGACTTGATAAAGATGGAACAATGACTTACCAAGATCATCTAGGATGCACTAGTGGGGATGGAGTAGAATACCATTAGGGAAAGTATCCTATAGGGATCATGTGATTCGACAACATACAGCGCCCATACTTCAACATCCAACATTGATCTTACTCATAGTTGCACCATCAAAAAATAATATATTCATCTTTCTTGATAAGCTTGTATGATAAAACCCGAGCTAACCAAAAAATTCATTAGAGAGATCGCTGAGTGGAGGATGCTGCCAAAGTTTATGAAGCACAACTTATAGTCATACAAGGCGAGGCCAGAGCCTGCCAATACCTTGGTTCTTTTGAGTAGAGTGTAAGTTCATGAAGGTTGTTAAACCTCTTAGAATTAACCCGAGGCTAACCAAGAGGGGAGGTGAATTGGTAATTTAAAAATTCTTTGACAAAAAGAAATATTCCTGCTGCAAAAGTAGATAAATAATAACAAAATCATAGTTTTCTAAACTACACAATAAATCACAGAAAAGTGCGGAAATTAAAATGCGAAAAAATAAAAGAACGAACACAAAGGATTTTATAGTGGTTCGGTCAAATCTGACCAACATTCATTCCCCGGAAGACTCCTCCGAGTATTGAACTAAATCTTTTAGTGTCTCTCCTTTAACCCCTACAGCTAGGTGGAGAAGCCGTTACAAAAATCTCTTCCATCGATTGGGTGAGATAGAGTACCCTGAATCTTTTTCACCCTCCTAGTGAAGGCAGAGAACCTGGATCCTTTTATTCCCTCCTGGAGTAGGTAGAGAACCTGAATCTTTTTACTCCCTCCTGGAGTAGGCTGAGAACATTGATCTGAAGCTGAAGAATGTCTCCCCCGAGAGCCACCAAGGAACGAGAAAAGAAGCTTGAAGAAGACAGTGGAAACCTTGATTGGAGAAACCTTTGTGAATCCCTCACAACTCCTCCTCATAAGGATCTCTTCCTTTCTTCTATCCCAAAGCTCTCTCTTAGATTAACTCCACAGCAAAAGTTCTCTCACAAGATAATGTAAGAGATTTAATAGAGAGCCTAAAAAAGAAGCCCTAATTTTTAATTTGCCGTCAAAGATCATCCAGTACGATTGCTAGATCGTCCTTTATAATTAGCATAAAATAACCTTTTCAGCCAATATGATCCACATTGTCCTATACGATTAGGTCAAGTATTTATGTTGATCATCTTGTACGATTATGCGATCATACTGTACGATTAGTACAAGATATTGTACTAATTGTCTAGTACGAAAGGTGACGTTGGGCGATGATTTAAATATCATCCCATATATTTTGCCGTTCATCTAGGACGATACCCCTATACGATTAGAGAGAAATCATGGTTTTTTGTCTGGGATGATGTAGGACGATTAGGTATCATCCCATGTATCTCTCGGGTCATCCTGTACGATCATCACCGATTATCCTTTATAATTTGATCGAGCAATTTTATCATAATTAATCTCCTAATTACCATATCAATTTAGGCATGATTGTCATAAATCATCCAGGATAATTCAAATTATCCTGTATGATTACTACAAAATTTTAGTAATAAAATATTGCCTAAATTGTGATTGGTGATTATTTTTCATAGTCTTAACTAATCATCTTATATGATATTGATGAAATAGTATAATTAGTTTAATTACTCTTAAATAATAGGGGTGCCCTAATTTGGGTTTTTTTTATTTTTAACTAATCGTCTAGTACGATTCAAATCGTACTATACGATGAGTTTAAAAACTAAAAATTACACTAACTCACCAACTCACTCTCTTGTGTGTGTGTGTCTGTGCAAGATTGCTTAGCTTAGTGTCCACCAGTTATTTAATTTGACTCGAGAAAAGAAAAAGTACTTGAAATTAAAATTATAGACAAACTCAACCCTAGTTTATCCTATCTTGAGCTGATTGATATTGCTAGTGAACTTATGGATTTGAAATGTTAGTGAGTAGGGCAACAAAATAGATATATAAGAATAATAGTGATTAGGAAATAATAATATATGTTATCATAAAAAATATAGTACTTGGGCCTAGATTTACAACAATCTCCCCCTTTTTGAAGATAACAAATATTGCTGTTTAAAATATTCAAAGCAAGAAAAGTTTTTTTTTTAATTTTATTTTTCTCTTTTTTTGTTTTTAAGAAAATATGGGACATAAGAAAAAATAGAAAAAAATAAAATTTACTAAAATATAGCATGCAAATAAAACACTACTCCCCCTTTTGACATCATAAATAGGAGGAAAAAGAAAATACTAAATAGAGTAAAGTAAATACATTACAGAGAAGGCATTAATAGAAATAAAAAAATAGACTAGAACTCATAGGGACCCTGATCAGGAGGAGATGGCAGTGGTGGCTAAAAGTAACTGTTAAAAGAGGCAAACCGATCTCCAAACTAGACCATATCTTGGTCATGCTGCTACTGTTGTGCTATGTAGGCATCAAAGCGAGCTAAGTCTCAAGCTTGCTACTGCTATTACTCGGCTACATAGGAGTTAAAATGAGCCTCCTATTGATCAAACCGTTGAACCAGCTAATCAATTTGAGACTGCAGGCAGATAAGGATAAGTGTAGGACTAGGCTCTTCCTCCTCTTCTATAAGCTCCTCACACACACTGTGATGATGAGTACTGGAAGGGTGTGGAAGGAACTATTTGAATAGAATACAGGGAGGTGATCAGGTGGAGCTAAAATTAAAGATTGTACTTTAATTCATAGACAAAGGCAATGAGTTGTCCTAAAGCTAGGTTAGGCTTTCTTTTGTGGACAGGATCTCTAATGTAGGTTAGATGTTCAGCATATCTAATGATAAGATCAGATGCATTAAAGTCCAACTTAGGCTTAATATAGTAAGTGGTAAGTGAAAGAACAAGTGTAATATGAATCTTATCCCTAGCTTTATGAATAATGGAATTGCGAAGGATGTGCTAGATGGTTTGGACATCCTTAACTAAGGTATTTACCTAGGCTATATGGTAGTTGACATTAGTTTTCCTAAGAATTTTGTTAGCAGGAGCCCAATTAAAATCAGGATCTGAAGCTAAGAAGCGGATCTTGTCTCTAGTGGTAGAGGGAAGAAGACATTCACAAAAATTATGATAGGTAATCTCTTCAAGCCTTCGGTTAACATATGATTGTAAGGCAGTAAAAGCATTATTAATGCGAAGGTTGGCGAAGAATTCAAATAAGATTTCAGAATTAAATGGAAAGGCTAGTGTAAGTAGGAAGCTAAGAGTTATTCTAACAAATAGATCAAGTACTTAAAATTTCATAACATTTTGATTGATAACTTTGAGGGGGTTATGCCAGCAATTTTATAGCAGTTGTAGCCTGCTTCATCAGCTTCCTCGATGAAACGAGGATCAATAGCCCTCCTAGACGAGCTACTAGCAAGTGTTTTGGACCTTTTGCCATTAGCCATTACAAGAGGAAGAGTGTTTAAGTAAGAGAGAAGGAGAGGTGGAATTGTTGAGTGAAGAAAAAACCATGATTGTAGGCTATTTAAATAGAATAGGCCATATCATACTAGATGATCGTGAGATTGTATAGGATGATATGGTGCAATCAATTCAGCCAAACAAACAATCAAAAAAGGTTGTCTGATCATACAGTATGATCAAATATCATACTAGATGATTAGACATATGATGATCATCCTGAGGAGTCTGCCTGTACAACTATTGAATGGCTAGATCATACAGGACAAACATGTAGATCGTACTAGATGATTTATCATAATGGATCAGACAGATTGCAATCAAATATTCCGATGACTCCTATTATGTGGATCGTCCAGTATAAAGTTTTAATCATGCAGTGTGATTACCAATAATTAATTGATATCAATCGTTACTTGTGCTGTGATCAGAGAGGTGAATTTTTATTAAGATCGTCCAAGATGACGTGAATCATACTAGATAATGTGAACAAAAATTAAAGAACTTGGGGAATGGAATGTAATGATCATCAAGGGTTCAAAATAAATATCAAGAAAAAAATAATAGAAAATTAATCAAAAAATTTGATAAAAATAATCATAAGACAAAATTAAGGTTTTTTTAATCGATTTGCTCCCATTAAATGATAAATTTACCTTATATTATATTTTAAAAAATAATAATAAATTAATTGATAATGCTGAAATTCATAAAGGCTAAAAAATTTATCTTGTTAACCCTAGCTTGGACACCTTATATGTCAAAATCCTTTTTAAACCAAAATCTAAAACAAAAAAGAAATTAGATAAAAAATGTGATCATTTTATCCTTCATTTCAAAAAAAATATCTAATAGAATAATATCGCAAAGTAATTAATTAGAAATCATGATTTTCTAATTCTAGTGTAAGAGATATCAATTGGTACAAGGAGTCGTTTAAGATTTTAAAGATTTGAAAGAAAGGTAAGCTAACTCTTAGTGGGCTCATTTTATACCTCTTTATTAACTTTTGATGCACATTGCACGTCTTTTGATTTTTGATGCACTTCGTGCATCCTACAATTATTTGGCAGTCATGGGCTCATTTTGTGCCTCTTTTTATTTTTGCATGCTTTCCCCCTTTCTAAACTTTTAAAAATTTCTTAGTTGTGAGATTTTATTCCAAATATGAGAGAGGATAAACTTACTCTCTTATATAAGGAAGGATAAATCACAGAATAGATTCATTTCCATATGATAAATACGAACAACTTGATTGAGAAAATTTGAAAGAGATTCATTGACTTGGAACATTATTCATTTGAGATAGATTACTGCATAAAGGATAAAATAGATCTCTATTTCAAACTTTAATTTTTAATTTTGAATAGATTTTGGTTTAAAAAGAAAATACCCCATTAAAGGAGTTAGAGGAAGAGAAATAACATCAATATTTATTCCTTTAACTATTTTTAGAGGAGTCAATCACTGCTTACATGCTTCTAAATAAAAATAAGGCTAAAATATCATTTAAAAAATAAACTGATCAGTAGAATTGAGCAGTGATTTAATTCTTAAAACACGAAGAAAAATAATAATAAATCAAAAAATATAAAATAAATACACAAAAATAGAAATAAACATGTAAGTAAAATAAAAATAGTAAAAATAAAAAGTGTCAATTTCAAGCATGAATATCTATTACACCTAATCTGATTCTTAAGGTGCTGAAGGTTTCAAAAGCTAGTGATTTTGTAAAGATATCAGCAAGTTGATTTATGGTGTAGCTATATATCTTATTTAATAATATGGTCCCTAATGAAATGATGCATTATGTCTATGTGTTTAGTCATGGTGTGTTGGATTGGATTCTTTGAAATGTAGATGGAATTGGGGTTATCACATAAGATTGAAATAGTGTTTACAGGTAATCCTAAATCTAATATTTATTATTTTAACCAAAGGACTTTAGCGATACAATTTCCTAAGGCTATGTATTCAGCATTAGAAGTGGACATGACAACTGAGTTCTATTTTTTACTAAATAAGGAGACTAAGGACTGTCCTATGAATTTACATATTCTAGAAGTACTTTTCTTATCAACTCTACATCTAGCAAAATTGAAATTAGAATATCCTATAATTTTAAAGGAGGTGCTATGCTTAGAATACCAAATTCTTAAGTCCTGGGTCCCTAAGAGATATCTAATAATTCTCTTAACTATAATCAAATGGGAATCTTTTGGATCAGCTTGAAATCTAGCACAGAGAGAAACACTAAATATAATATCAAGTCTGCTAGTAGTCAAGTAAAGAAGTGATCCAATTATTCCTCTATATTTCTTTTGATCAATTAGTTTTCCATTTGAATCTTTATCTAATTGAACATTATAACTCATGGGAGTGTTTTTTGGCTTAGCTTTATCCATTTCATATTTTTTAAGGATGTTCTTAATGTATTTTAGTTGACTAAGGAAAATTCCAACATCCTTCTGCCTTATATTAAATCCATGAAAGTAAGTCAATTTTTTCATCATACTAAGCTCAAACTACTTACTCATTATTTTTGAAAATATATCATATAGATTTTTATTAGAAGATCTAAATAGAATATCAATAACATAAATTTAGATTGAGTAGTTCACCTCCTACCTTTTTCAAAAAAGGGTGGTGTCTACGCTCCCCTTAACAAAGGTTCTTTCTAGTATGAATGTGCTTAACCTATCATATCATGCTATATGTGCTTATTTTAATCCGCATAATGCCTTTTTTAATTTGAACACAAGATTAAGAAATTATGAATTTTCAAAGCTTGGGGGTTATTCAACATACACTTCTTCTTTTATTACCCCATTTTGAAAGATACTCTTGACATCCATTTGGTACAGATTAAATCTCTTAAAATAAGTAAAGGCTAGTAGCACTCTAATGACTTCTAATCTACCTATAGGGTCAAAGGTCTCTTCAAAGTTAATTTCTTCTATCTAGTTATACCCCTTACCCATTAAACTTGCTTTATTTCTCACTACAACACTAGAATCATTCATTTTATTGTTGAAAACCCATTTAGTTCTAACAATACTCTGGTCCTTAGGTCTTTCAAAAGTTCCCAAAGATCATTTCTCATAAATTGATTTAGCTCTTCTTACATAGCTAGGATCCATATATCATTAGATAAGGCTTAATTTATGTTGGTGGGTTCAGTCATTAAGATGAAGGTAGAGTTATTTACTTTTTTTTCTAAGTCCATGTATAGTTATAACACCTTCAAATGGTTCTCCTAAGATCAATTCTTTAGAATGACTTGAAGAATATCTTTATTCTCTAAGCAGTGAGTTTTGAGGTTTTATCCTTTCCTCCAAATTTATAAATTCTACTTCTTGGGTGATTTTTATAACTTCTTATTCTACCCTAGACCCTCCAGAATTATCAAATTAATCAAATACAACATGAGTGGTCTCCTCTACCATCAGTGTCCTTTTATTGAAAACTCTAAATGATTTTCTAATATTTGAGTACCCTAGGAACACTCCTTCATCAGATTTTAGGTCAAACTTTCTTAGTAGAGATTTTTTATTATTTAGAATGAACACTTTACATCCAAAGACATGAAGGTGAGAGAGGTTGGGTGTCCTACTCTTAAAGATTTCATAGGATGTCTTGTTCAGCTTGGATCTAACATTAACCATATTCAGAACATAGCAGGATATATTCACCACTTCTACCTAGAAGTATTTAGAAAGTAAGCATTCAACTAATATGGCTTTAGCAGCTTCTACCAGGGTCTTATTCTTTCTTTCAGCTACCCCATTTTATTGAGGGGTTCTAAAAGCTGAAACATTGTGATCTATCCATTATTCCTTACAGTAAGATTCAAAATTTTCATTTTCAAACTCTCCACCATGATCATTGTGAATTATCAGAATTTCATAACCTAACTTCCTCTGAATCCAACTGGAGAATATCCTAAATTCTTTGAATGATTCACTTTTATGAGATAGGAATAAAACCCAAGTAAACATCGAATAATCATCAATAATCACATACCCAAAGACTTTCCCTCTTAGGCTTGCAGTGCTAACATGGCCAAAAAGATTCATGTGAAGGACTTCTAAAGGTTTACTTATATTAATATTCTTAATTGAGTGGAAGGATGATTTGACTTACTGTCCTAACTAACAGGCATCACACAGATGGTCCTTAGTGAACTCTACTTTGGGTATTATGCTCATTAGGTATTTTTAGGTGATCTTTCTGAGGCTTTTCATGCTTGCATGACACAATCTCCTATACTATAATCAGGGTTCATCAGCAATTATTTCTAGGCAAAGCAAAGCAATAGATTTAAAACTTTTTAAATCAACCATGTAAATATTATTGATCATTTTTTTCCTATAAAATAGTGTTATCATTTAAGCATATAATGCAGCTAGTAGATAAGAATTTGATGTTGAAGCCTTTATCATAGAGCTGGCTTATGCTGAGTTGATTATGTTTTATGACATCTACCAGTAAAATATTTTTTAATGATGAAATTTTTCGAGTTGTCAATTATACCTGAGCCCACCACTCTCTCGATTGTGTTATCTCCAAGTGTCACCTTGCCTCCATGAGGCCTTTTGTGAGAGCATCCCTATAAAATTATTAGTGGTCAGATTTGGGAACCTAAATAAGTTTGGGTTCTACCTTATGAAATATGGGATGAAATGCTTATATGCTATACTGTGAATTATGTAATTTTGGTCTCCACACCAAATGTGTTTTGTGATGGATAGTGCAAGTGTGGGAGATATGTCCTAGCATACCCCAAAAAAATATGCAAAACCATAAAAAGGGTTTACTAATCTATGTAGGTTATGGTGCCTCTTCTTATGATTGAATGATGCATGTTGTAGTGATAGATTATGTAATTGTGCAAGTGTAGGTGATATTTTATTTTCTTTAAAAGCATTTAATTTGATTTGTAAAAATTAGTTTACACTTTCAAGAATTGAATTTTTAATTTTTAATGCATGCTCCCTATCATCAGCATCATCTAAACATGTATTTAGTTTCTTAAATGAGTTTTATAAATAAATATGTGATGCTTTTAAAGAATCATGCTTATCATTTAGATTAATATGATTCTTGTTTAAAGTATCAAATTCATCTAATAAAGCCATGTGATTACTATCCAAAGTGGAATAATCTTTCTTGAGGCATTCATACTCTTTCTACAAATTTGAAAAATCAGATTTAAGGCTTGCATGTAATTTCTTGAGCTTCCTATATGTATTATGAATTCTTTTAGAAACTTCAAATAATTCATTATAGGAGAGCTCATGTACCTCCTCTTAATTAGAATGATCAAGAAGGTTTATCTGCCATTAAGCATAGGTTGGTTACCTCCTTTTTTGCTTTAATTTCAAATGAGTCTGAAGTAGAGTCTTCCTAGAAAGCCTTCTGAGTTCTTTTCTTACCCTATTTAAACTTAAGTTTTTCTTGGCCCTTCTCTTTGATTGGGAGAGTTTTTAGATTTGGGCAATCAATCTTCATGTGCCCTGGCTTCCTGCATTCAAACTAGATGACATCAGAAGAAATTTTGGAATTTCTATTAGTTTTACATTTATTCCATTGCTAATGATGTCTTTGCTTTTTCTTTAGAAAGCTTTTAAATTGCCTTGTCATCAACGTAATGTCATCTTCTTCTTGTCTAGAAGTATCACTATCAGAATCATCAACTTTTAAAGCTACAATTTTCTCGTTTCTCTTTTCACCAACATTAAACTATCTTTACCTCACTCCATGCTTGTAGACAATGAGTGATCCAAGTAAGTTATCAGTGGAATAAACATTTAGATCTTTAGACTCAGTAATAACAGTAATTTTTGTATCATATAAGAAGGTAGATAATGCAAGATCTTATTAACTTTTTCATAGTTATGAAGTTCTCTTCCTAAGGCATATAGAAAAGTAATAATATGTGTGAATCTAGTATACATTTTAGAAATTGATTCACTAGGATTAATACAAAATAGTTCATAATCATGAAGTATAATATTCAACCTATATTATTTTACTTCATTATTTCCTTTATAAGTTATGTAATGTTTGACCCAAATCTCCTTATTTGTAGTGCAAGTAGAAACACGCTTGTAATCTTCAAATTTTAAAGCATAGAAAAATTAGTTCAAATATTTTGCATTCAGTTAGGTTAAATGACTATCTTTGATATTCCATTCAAAAAAAGAAAGTTTAGTTTTAATGCCATTAACAAATTGTGAAGGTACATAATATCCTTCCTGAACTAACATCCACATGCGATAATCTATAGATTGTAAAAAGGTAGATATGTGAATTTTTCAAAAATCAAAAGGAGTATTCTCAAATAAAGGTGGTTGAGTGATTGAATATCCTTCCACAGTATTACAATTTCCAAAGTTACCTATTGATCATTTTTCAAAAGTTTTCTAAGACTTAATTTATGAATCCCTCTCTCATATCACTTATAAGTTCGTGAAGGTTGTTAAACCTCTGAGAACTAGCCTGAGGCTAACCAAGAGAGGGGTGAATTGGTAATTTAAAAATTCTTTGACAAAAAGAAAAACCCTTGATGTAAAAGCATATCAATAATAACAAAATTAGAGTTTTCTAGACCACAGAGTAAATCACAAAAAGGTGAAAAAATTAATATGTGGAAAAGTAAAAGAACGAACATAAAGGATTTTATATTGGGTCTGTCAAATATGACCTACATCCACTCCCCGGAGGACTCCTTCAAGTATTGCACTAAACCTTTTAGTGTCTCTCCTTTAGCCCCTACAGCTAGGTATAAAATCCCTTAGAGAAATCTCTTCCACCGACCCGGTGAGGCAGATTACCCTGAATCCTTTTCACCCTCCTAGTGAAGGCAGAGAACCTAAATCCTTTTACTCCCTCCTAGAGTAGGTTGAGAACCTGAATCCTTTTACTCCCTCCTGGAGTATGCAGAGAACCTTAATCAGATGCTGAAGAATGTCTCCCTCCAGAGCCAACAAGGAACTAGAAAAGAAGCTTGAAGAAGATAGTGGAAACCGATCTTGGAGAAACCTTTATAAATCCCTCATAACTCCCCCTCATAAGAATCTCTCCCTTTCTTCTCTTCCAAAGCTCTCTCTCCTCCTTATCTAAACTCTCTCTTAGATCAACTCTACTGTAAAAGATCTCTCTCAAGATAATGTAAGAGATTAAATTGAGAGCCTCCAATAGAAGCCCTAATTTTTAATTTGTTGTTAAAGATCATCCAGTATGATCGCTATATCATCCTATATGATTAGTACAAAATAGCCCTTTTAGCCAGTATGATCCATGTTATCCTGCATGATCAGGTCAAGTATTTTTGATGATCATCTTATACGATTTTGCGATCGTACACTACGATTAGTAGAAGATACTGTATTAATCATCCAATATGAAAGCGATGATGGGAGATGATTTAATATCATCCCATACATTCCTCGGGTTATCTAGGATGATACCCCTATATGATTAGTGGAAAATCATGGTTTTTCATTTGGGATGATGTGGGATGATCAAGTATCTTTCCTTATATCTCTCGGGTCGACCAGTACGATCATCACTGATTGTCCTGTACAATCTTATCAAAAAATTTTACCATGATTAATCCCCTATTTACAGTATCAATTTAGGCATGATTTTCATAAATTATCCAGGATGATTCAAATCATCCTGAATGATTAGAACAAAAATTTAACAATAAAATATTACCTAAATTATGATTGGCGGCTATTTTTCATAGTCTTAACTGATCATCTTGTATGATATTTATCATACAGTATAATTAATTTAATCACTCTTAATTAATAGGGGTGCCCTAATTTAGGTTTTCTATTTTTTACTGATCTTCCAGTATGATTCAAATCATATTGTATGATGAGTTCAAATACATGAAATTACACTAACTCGCCAACTCACTCCCTTGAGTGTGTGTTTGTGCAAGATTACTCAACTTAGTGTCCACCAGATACATGATTTGACTCAAGAAAGGAAAAAGTACTTAAAATTGAAATTATAGAAAGACTCCACCCTAGTCTATCTAATCTTGAGCTGATTGATGTTACTAGTGGACTTGTGGACTTGAAATATTAGTGAGTAGGGCAACAAAATAGATATGCAAGAATAATAGTGATAAGGAAATCATAATATTTGTTATCATCAAAATTACAGTACTTGGGCCCAGATTTGCAACATAGAGGACATTACCACTTGATGTTATGGATGGCATAAATCTTTTAGTTTTTTAACCTCATTTCAAATCCATCTCTTTGAGGCTCATCCTCCTCCCACTAATTATCATTACTTCTTCCTATTAGTTCAAGTGAATGTTTCCAAGAGCTTTTGAATATGAACCTATTGATTGGTGAGTGACTATAAATCCTATCTCCCAATTTTAGAAGGTAATATTAGAGGTAAAATATCTTGAGTAAGTAGTCATTCAACCGAAGCTAAAATAAGGCTTCTAGGAGGGCCAATTTAGGTACAGGCTCTAGATCTAATAGTGGTGGTCTTTAGCTGAGTGCTTAAACATGTCAATAGGCATGCTAATTTTTTATAATATATTAATAATTCTGCACCAAGATAATGTCCAATGACAAGATCAAAAACCAATTCCCATCATTAGAATTTTAGCTAGTCATCGGACAAAATATTTCATGCAAGCCCATGAACATCCCATAACACTTTTATAATCATGATAAACTGATTTAAAATCTTAACTTAAGGCTCTTTGTTGGGTAGGTGAGTCGTACAAGTCAAAAGGAAAATATTTTATTAAATTGAGTGATTTCAAGACAACTTTACTTGCCATTTATGGCTATTCTAAAGTTTTGTGGATTAGGAATCTCTTAATTTAGATTTATTTCTTTTAATATTTTTTATTTAGCATTAAGACATGTCATCCATTGCTGTAAGAGTATTTTATTGACTATTAAGGCTTTCAAAAGTTGCCTAGGCTTGAAGAGGCCTATAAATATGACCTTGCTTGTACTTTTAATTCATTGGCAAAAAATTTATTTTTCTTGTGCGAATTTGTAGAAAGGATTTAGTGGCTACTCTACTCAATGGCATGGCTTGGTGGCTACTACTCTA
The DNA here is from genome assembly GCA_019925795.1 of Dendrobium chrysotoxum. Lineage (NCBI taxonomy): Eukaryota > Viridiplantae > Streptophyta > Magnoliopsida > Asparagales > Orchidaceae > Dendrobium > Dendrobium chrysotoxum. The sequence goes on from CM034315.1 coordinate 53,688,812, forward strand.
TGGCCTTGGTTAGTTCTTAATGATCTCTTGTTGACATTACTCATTCTATTTCTCGGCATAATTTTTATTACCTTTACTTAGCCTCAAGCATTTCATCCCTAACCCCAAACATATCCAAACTCTCTAAACATTCCATAATAGTCCTGTACATCATTCATACCCTTTTAAGGCCTGAAATCCATAAAAACCCTAATATAACATAGCATAAGTTCCAATATAAAAAGTCAATTTTATATTGTGAGCAATCAAATCAAAAGTTTTATTAACTCTCAACTATGGATACAAAATCTATAAAAATACAAACACTAGTTTCCTAACATCTCAAACATTTGATATGGAGTTTTTCATTTTTTTTCCTCAATGAAAAATCCATCTTTTGGAGCATTGAATTTTCAGACACAAATTTGTCCAAAAAGTTGAATTCCAACATCACCACAACCAAATAACCATTCCATCACCTCCCCAAGAGAACAATAATCAAGTTACAGCCTTCACCATAAAGATCTAATTGACACAACATCAAACAATATGGTCAAAGCACCATTCACCACATGACCCTAAGAAATTAGTATTTGATCAACACCCGAGTAATAGGAATGATAAAAGTTAGCCAAGGAACCTTACAATGGATAAGAAGAAATATATGCCCCTGAATTATTGCCATCTTGTCAAGAAAGAATGCTTATACAGCTCTCTAAGTGGAGGACACATCATAAACTTCATTCCCAGTTTAAGAAGATAGTATGACTCCCTCTTACTAAATCCTATAATAAGTCCTCTCCATGTATCTATGATTAAGGGTATTGATGGCATACAAATTAAGGTTTTTTCAAGCACATAGTTCCAATGACGGTAAGTTTCCATAGAATGGATTGTTCTAAATATTGTGCCTTCCATAACGATTATGGAAATAAAATAAAGGAATATTATAAGCATCTTAATGTTCTAATCAAGGACCTTATCAATACAAGAAAATGAAAGAAATTGATCTTTTCCTAGAGAAGGCATTATCGGATAGCACTCATGGAGCATCAAGGAAATAAGAACGTTGTAGTCAATGTCAACAACATCATTAGAGTTGTATCCACCATCCTTAAAGAAGGAAGAGATGAGGCATCTTAGGAAGCCCACCTTAAAGGAATATGCATCCGAGATATTACTCAGCAAACACCTTATGAGAACATACCATTGAAGTCACCCCAATCTGATTCCATGAAAAAGATTAACCAAGAAGTAGAAAGTCATTCAATAAAGTTGTGGTGCTCACTTCACTAGTTGTCAATTATATAATTTGTTACATTCTCATCTACATGAGGAGTTCTATTAACATTATTATCAAATCTTTCTTTTGATAAGATGAATCTTTTTACCACCCAACATTCTTTATCCACGCACTCTGTAATAATCCTTGTAGCACTAGATGGAGTGCAATAGAGATGAATTGCTTAGGACCATGGTAGGAGAAGCTTTAATTGGTGAACTAATGCGATGAATAGTGAATCAATGTGATGGTATAGTAGTATAAAAACACCACCAAACCAACATCGTAGTGCTAGTTCAATTAATTTGTAAAACTATAAATGCTAATCTTTGTGCTCATGCAAAGAGGTTGGCATACTGTGCACTCGTCTATGAGTGAGTGTGTAGGGCTTTTCTTGAGAAGGAGTGGATATTGATACTTTTTTGGTACGTTGTATTAGTGTAGATCAATGTGGAGAGGTAGTCTATACCTCAGATCTTGGTCATTTCTAAACCTTCCTACTATTATTTAACATTTATTTAAAAGTTTGTAACTATTGTTAAGTAAAATCAAATGTTTGTGCTGTGTAAAATGATCTCCATCTATAGCTAAGCTATTATTATGAATCTATGACTATTGGAAAGCCATGTATTGCATAATCTAGGTTTAATCATTATAAAATATTCATTCATTTTTTTATGTCTCCATGCTTCAATTAGTTTATGTATTGGTCATACATAAATTAAAATCTATGATTAAGAGCCACAATAGAGGAGTAGAAGAACAATTAGGGTTTAAAATGTAATATTGTCATAACATAAACATATGGTAGTAAGGATTATGGAATCTTAAGGAGATAGTAAAACTCAAGCTAGTAGTACTCTTAGCTAATAATCACATGAGCTTGATAGAGACAAGTAGTACTTATACTCTAAATCATAATCATAATAGGTAGAAACCTCTCTAATGTAATTATGTTTTTTCATATATCATAGTTCAAAACTTTTATAATTATTGAATTCATCTTCTATATTTGTAGCTTTTCATGTTAAATTTGCACAACCTATCTTTTATTAGTGGGCTATATAAATATATTAGTTCAGTAGGCAATACTAAAGTGAACCTATAAAATTTTAGATATACCATGGGAACAATACTCTTTACATCACTTTATTACTTGAAGTGACACATATACTTGCTATAGAGGGACTTAATCATTAGCAATTTAAGCATCTTTAGAGAACTCTAATAGTTTGTGTAAGCTAAAGTAGAAAGCTCAAAATCTACAAAGCAAATTTCCTATCATATGTAAATGGTGCATCTAACAAATAAGTATTAGGAGTAGGAATGCTACTAAAATGTCCAAAAATGATTAGTTTTATGTTATCCACTAAATTTTCATTCCAAGTCACAAATAATAAGTCTAAATACAAAGCTTTAATCGTGGGTCTCATTTTTACAACTAGAATGCGTTCCCAACAACTAGTTATCTTGTTAGGCTAACATTTGATCATAAGGCAAATAAATGATGATGATGTACATGACAAGAGATTACAAAAATACCATTAAAAACCAATCATGAACTCTAATACTTCGAATATTTCAAAGTAATGCAAATTCTAAGGGAGTAAAATTAACTCATTGACCAATTCCAAAGTTGGGAATTCTTGGTGGGCTACTAGCTTTAAAAGAGACATGCAATAACATTGAAGCTAGTAAGGTGATATTGGTGAAAGAAATATAACTCAATAAGTTGAGTGGATCTATATATTGAGTACCTAAGATTAGGAAATTAAATTATTGATGTCATATACCTTTTGCAACTTAAGTTCAAAGCTTTCCATTTTATTTTGATAGTATGGATGTTATTTCAAACAAAGGAAACCTCCCTCAACTTGAGGAGTCTAAGGGAAAGTGAGATAGAGAGAGTACAAAAATAAGTGTATTCAAGAGTGTAGAATTCACTTTTGAGGAGGAATATTGACCACCCATAACATTCTTAGGCAAGACTATTCAAACTCCACACTTTTGAAATAATCTAATGACTTCTTGGAATGGTGTATATAGTGCCAAAGGTTTTTACCCATGCAACTACATTTCTCTCAGAAGCTATTGCCTACTATAAATCCATGGCCATTCATTATCTAAATCATAGATCTCATTAGTCCATTTTCACCTTTCAGCAAACAAATGAAGTTCATATTGGCCATGATCAACTATTTTAAAATGAAATTAAAGCAAAAACATTTATGATAACTATCCAGATCAATAGTAGTAAGATAAAGAATTTCTTCCAATCATAAGGTATTTGGCTCATATTTTCCTATGTGTGTCATCATTAATGAATTAGTAGATCAAGGTTATGAATAATGAAATATTAAACACCTAAGAAAAAAAGGTAGAGTAATAGAGGACAAATGGGTAGATACACTTTCCCCAGTTTTGTCAACATTGGGGTTAGATACATTTCCCACTCTCCCATAACATAGAGGAATCAAAGTCAGTCGAGTGTAACCTTCGTAGCTAGTTAGTGGTTGCAGTGAAAAACTTTGAAGAAAATGAGTTCTGTAAATTGGATTAGAGGAAAACCACCTTAAATAAACCTAGTCTAAAGTTGGATCTAGTTAAGAGGAGAAGAGGTAGAGAAAGGTTAAGTATGATAATGCCAATATTAATTAAAATACTTCTACCTCGACAACCAAATTTTTTAAAAGACAGACACAAAAAATCACTGGTTAATGCTAAGTAGGCTTGGATCAACATGAGATAGTTCTTCTATGATAAAAAGATTATATCAACAACAAATATTCTCAAACAAGGAGGATCAAATGATTTGAAGTAATTCTATCTACACAAGAAGTCACCTTGATTAAAAATGGAACTCACCCTCATAGGAATTAAATAATCCTTTTTTATTTCTCATTCATTGTCATCTTGGTGAGTGCATTTTAGAATAAGAAATAGTAAAATTAAATTAAAATATAAAATAAAGAGTCATGGAACTCAACACCTCCCTTATGAAATATATCGTTGGAGAACTTCTTACACTTCCTCGTGCATAGATATATAACTCACTCACTCAAGAAAGAACAAATAGAAGTTTCAAAGTGATAATCAAGTTGTATAAGTATAAATAATGGGTGTGAAACTATGGTAATACCAATATCCAATCCTAGTTAGATGAGCTCAAAACTAGATGGAAAATCACAAATGGAATGGATGTTCTTGTTTTGGAGGAGTTGGGGATTTTAGATAGAACATATGGTCATCATTTGGCAGGATTCTGGATCTTCAAGGAATAAAGGTAAATTAGTTATTGAATGAAAATAAGATGTGGAATATTGAAGGTGTGAAGGACATTTTTGGTGAACACTTGGGTAATTGTATTATGGTTATTCCTGTTCATTTGAATTTGAAGGAAGATTAACTTGATTTTATCAATGAAAATTTGGGTAAAACTATAACTGCATTGGCATTTGAAAGAAATGGAATTGTTTTCTGAATGATGGCATGATGAAATGGTGTAAACATTTAAAGTTAATGCCTTCTGTAAAAAAAACTTTGGTGGAGAGTAGGGAAAAATGTTATTCCAACAAATTACTGGTTTTGTTATAGAAGACTATATGATAATCCAAATTATCCAAGAGGTTGCAATTCTATTGAAGATATTCATAACATATATGTTCATTGATTGAAATTGCATGAGATTATTATAAGTTTTACTAAATGGTGATTATATATTCATTTATTCTAAAATTGTGTAGAATGGATGAAAAAATTGGAAATTTCTTCTACATGAAATCCAGCAATGACTAGTATCTATTTATCTTTCGTGTATTAAGCTTGGCATGTGAGAATTGATGTAAAGCATTGTAAAATTCTTCCTTTAGCAGCTTTGATAGCTTCTCATGTTTTATCTTTTCTTGTGAAATTATAAGCTTACTCTAAACAAAAAAATGGGATACTAACCAGTTATTTCAGCTGCATAATAAGTTTTGGTGTGCCCCACCTCTGGGATGGATTAAGCTGAATGTAGATGCTGCATTATTTAACTCGAATGCTGGTGGGACAGCTGCTGTACTAAGAGATTTTAAGGGAAGTTTTTTGTTGGCGTTTGGAAGTAAATTGATCCATTGGAATGTGGCATTTTAGAATTGGCTTTTATTCTAAAATTTAAAGATTATATTTAAGATGGGATGTTTAAATATAACAGTATTGTGATTGAAGGTGATAATGTCAATATTACTAAGATGCTACAGAAGATGTTGAATAAAGGAAAATTGTTCATGAAGGAAGACTTCAAAGAAGATATATTATTTTCTTAAAGACTTTAACAAAGTTATTTTTCATTTTGTTCCTAGAAATTATAATCAAGTAGCTAATCTACATGTAAATCAAGCTACTTTTTGGGAATTTTTTTGGGAAAGTATGGATGTGAATAAGGTTCCTTCCTCTCTTTTGTATTTAATAAGAAGGGGTTGTGATTGATTGACTATCACCTAGTAGGTTGTAATAGTTTTTAATTTTAATGCTATTTTGCATTTTATCACAAAATAAAAAAATACAGTAGGTACATGAAGCCTACATTTCTTATTAACATTTTACCTAATAATTTAATAATTTTTTTAATGAACCATGAAAATTAAGCTATTAAATAATTTTGAAATATCTAATAAAAATTTTCTAGTCTTATGAATATAGTACATTTATTGCCCCGCTAAAGAATCAAGCAATTTCAGAAATTTGAATTTTCTGATTTGCTGGTTCTTCGCGGTTGTTTGAAATAACGGTGGTGGATCACTGGTCATTATGATCCGATGAAAAGAGCCCCACACCTCTTGTATCATTAAAGAATCTGATTAGAGTTAATCATAATCTTGGATCTAAAGTTCAAATCCCGCTTATCAATGGAGGATCTCGTCAAAATTTGTACAAGAAGAAGCCACTTATTATCAAAAAAGGAGGAGTTTCAAATGTTGGTCAAAATGTTCCTATTGAATGTAAGGGAAAAAAATATCCTTTTTCCTCAAGATTTGAAGATCTTGAAAGATGTACCTAATTCTGAAGTTCATCATTTACCTAATATGAAGAAAATTACAAGTGGATTTGTTCTGAAAGTAAATGATTTGAAGGCTTCTTAGTCATCAAGCTTTAATTTGAAAGTGAATAGATTTATTAATCCTGTTAATTCTAGTGATGGAAAGCATGATAATATTTCTAATTCCATTCATATTGATAGAAATACTGTTAATATCAATGTTTCTCCTAAGAATGGTATGAATGATTCAAATGAATTTCTTAAAGCACTTAAGCCTACAATTAATGCTTAGGAAAAAATTCATCATATTAAAGTCAATCATATTGATCATGAAAACATTGATATTAATGACGGCAATGCTATTCAATTGAATGCTAAGAAAGAGATTGCAAATGTTCAATTTTTAAGGAAATCTCTGGTGGTGAAAGTCGTTGGGAAAAATATTGCTTTCCCGTCTTATTGTGTTGATCTTAGACATCAATGGACTAAATTTAGCAGATTTCATTTAACCTCACTAGGTCTAGATTGGAGTTTATGTTCCTTTCACTCTGAGGAAGCTATTGAAAGAGTCCTAAGTGGTGGCCCTTGGTATGTTTATGGCCATATAATAGGTATTGATAGATGGATGCCACAATTTTCCCCATTATATTTGAAAGGTTTATTATCACCTATTTGGATTAGGTTATAAAATTTACCTTTGTAATGTTGGGATAAATTAAATATTTCAAAAATTGCTTGAAAAATATGAGTTTTGATGTTACTTGATGGTAATATGTTTAAATGGGGTAGAAGGGAGTTTGCAAGATTGTGTGTAAAATAAAATTAGATTCTAAGCTACCTCAAGGAATTGGATTGAAGGGATAAGTGGAAATTATTTTTTAAAAATTGAGTATGAAAAAATATATTTTTTTTGCTTTCATTGAGGGAAGATTGGACATAAAGTTGACATGTGTCTTGAAGTTAACGCATTGCAAAAAAAGATGGATCACAAAATCATTTCTAATCCAGATAAAAGAATTCCTACAATGTGTATTCAGAATTTTGATTCTACATAAAATCATGAGTTGGAATATGGTCCATGAATTCATGTGAATTTTAGAAGAAATAAAAGGAGATTTGTGTTAAATGATAAAGCATAGAAAAATGTTATAAATAAATCTGGTAACATCACTAAGCCTCAGATTACTATGCTTGTTATCAATGACAATATTCTGGAGGGGAATTGCTTGAATGTCAAGGATAAATCTAAGAATCAAAGGGAAGAAGTCTCGGATGGAAAAGATAAGTGTTTGTTTGTGATTGAAAAAGAGCTAAATGTTCCTATATGTGTTCAAAGTCAAACCCAAAAGATGCAGTTAGAAGGTTCAGGAAAAACTATGAGTATTCAAGTTAATCAAACTTCAAAATGTTCTATTGAAAATGTCAATAAGCTAAATTTTGAATCATTATTGGCTTTATTAGAAGCTAATAAATTCAATCTTTTATCCCATTATACTGAAGAATCCGTGCAGGAAGCTGGTGCATATATTAATCCTGAATATGAAGATGTTGATGAATTAATAATTGGAGTTGTAAATGAATTTTAAGCTGCTACAGATGTTTTATCAGATGCAAAATCTACTACTTCTTATAAAGTTACTGATGATTCGGAATCTGATGAGATGAAATGTCAATTGTTGAATCTACATCATACATCTTCCAAACAAATTTTAAAACCAACTAGGGAGAGGATGATAAACAATGCAACTACTTCTACCATCTAGAATTTAGATATTAAGATAAGTAAAAATGCTTTAAGTATATTGAAATTTGATGAGGATGAAAGTTCTTTGAGTTAAAAAAAAATTAAAGAACTAAAATCCTTATGTCCGATTGAAAATATTACTAGAAAAAGGAATGGTGATGTGTGTGGGAACCATGGGGGTGGTGAAAATCTCCTTTTATTTATTAATGTCTTTTGTATTTTGGAGTTGTAAAGCAGCTAAAAAAATGAGGCTTCTCTCTATCTTAGAGAGATTGTTAGAGATAATAAAGTTTTTTTATTGGGTTTGTTGAAACCAAGTTATCCATTATGGATAGGAGGGAGGTTAAAAGGATTATTAGTGAGGAGTAAGATTTTTTTCATCATCCTGCTCAAAATGCCTCTGGTGGTATTCTAGTTTTATGGAAAAGAATAAGATTCTCTTTGATATTTTGAATGATTCTTCTCAACTCATTTTTGGTGTTATCCAAATTCCTAATAAAGGTAGATGGAATATTGTTACCATTTATGGGAATAAGGATTTGCATGTTAGGAGGAGGTTATGTGATGCTCTTGAAAAGTTTTTTAGAAAAGTTTTAATTATATCTTTTCTAAAAAAGATATAAGAGGAGCAAGTGATCCATTTTTTCTGAAGGCCCTCAGGAGATGAAATCATTTATGGCTAATAATGAATTGTATGATGTAGGTATTATTGGACCAAGTTATACATGGTGCAATAATAAGGAGGGAACATCTAGAATATTGGAAAGATTGAATAGCTACCTTTTAAATTCAACAACTTTATAGATGGTGCCTTTTGCCATGATTAGACACCTTGCAAGAATTGCTTCGGATCATAATCCAATAATTTTAAAGATTGTTGACGCTAGTCTTCCTCAACATAATTTTATCATATTTGAAGACACTTGGAAATCTTATCTAGCCATATGGAACATTGTTCTTAAATCTTGGAGAAAAAATGATTTTGGTAGCAATGCTGAAATTCTGAAAAAAAAGATGAGAAGATCCTTGAAAGCCCTATATTATTGGAACAAGAAAAAGTTAAGAGACCTGAATACTATTAAAGATAGTTTGAAAAATGATTCTTAATTGATTGAAGTATTGTCTTCCCAAGATTATATCTAAAGAACAAGTAACCTTTATTCATGGTAGATCTACATTAGATCATTATCTATTGGCTCAAGAAATATTTAATAAGTTGAGGTTCTCTAATTCTAAGAAAGGCTTAATGGTAGTTAAGATTGATATGGAACAAGCTTATGATAGTATGGCATGGCCCACATTATTGAAAACTTTAAGTTGGGTCAGATTTCCTTATAAGTTTTTAAATCTTATTATGGAATGTATTAAGAATGTTAGCTATTCTATTTTTATTAATGGAAGGAATTCCAATTGGATTGAAGCAAAGAGTGGTTTTGGGAAAGGTTGCTCTTTATCTCCATACTTGTTCATCATGTGTTCTCAACTACTTTCAAATGCAATCCATCAAAGAGGTTTAGATACTGGCATTAAAATTGCTCCTTAAGCTCAAAAAAATTTCTCATTTACTATATGTTGATGATGTCCTTTTATTCTTAAATGCATCTTCCAATGTTGTTGATTTAATGAAAAAAATTAACTGATTTCTATAGTTAGATTGGTCAAAAAGTTAACAACAACAAGTTTAAGATATTTTTTGGAAAATCTGTTAATTTTAAATAAAGAAAAATATTTCCAAAAATTTTGGCTTTAAAATTGTTAATGAAATGTATTATTTAGGTGTCTAGATAGTTTTAAGAAGACTAGTTCTTTCTAATCTTCAAGTCAATATGGATCTTGCATTGGAAAGACTAAATTCTTGGGGCAATAGATTCCAATCTTTGGCAGGAAGATTTCTTCTCCTCAAATCCTCATTCATATCACTTCCAATTTTTCTGTCAACTCATTCGTTGGTACCTAAAGGTTTGTTAAATGATTTGGATTAATTATGTAGGAACTGTAATAAGCATAAAGACAAAGGTAGACAAGTGTTACATTATGTTGCATGAAATAAACTTTGTAAACCTAAAAGTTGTGGTGTTTTAGGACTTTATTCTTCCATTAACAAGACTGGGCCATTAAGATTACATTGACATGGAGATTTTTTCAGAATTCTTCTTCCTTATTAAATCGTAATCTTATTACTAAATATGGCAGTGATGTGTGGAATATAGAAATTAAAATGGGATCATCTTCAACTTGGAAAATTTTTGTTGATGGTGCCAAATATTTGAAGCCTATAATTAGATGTAAATTATCTAATGTTAATAAGGTTCATATTATCAATTAAATATGGATATTGATAGAAGTCAGAAGAGCTGGCCAATGTTTGTTAATATTGGAGTTCTTAATGATAAAAAGCTACAGCAGTTTATTTCTCTGAATGTATATTGGAATATCAATGAACTACAGAATGTTTTTCATAATGATCTTTTTTCCTTGATATTGCAGGTTCCTCTACATCTGAAACTTTGTGAAGATCAAATTGAACTACTTTCCCAGCATTCTAGAAGATCAATTGCATAAATGGCATATGAAGCTTTAATGCTAGTTGAATATGAAGATGCAGATGATGCATTTACAAATTGGATCAAGAAATTGAAGCTCAAACTGAAGGTTGAGATGTTTTGGTAGAGAATTAGTAAGAAGCTCAAATCAGATGGATATATACTTAATATATTATATTATTTTTTGAAATTTAGATGAAGTTTAGAGTTTTTCATTATAATTTTTATTTATTTAATTATGAATAATTTATTTAAATCCGTCATATAAATAAATTTAGGGTTTAAATTAGTTGATCAAATGGCTTCAAATGATCATATGATTTTCACCATGAGTTAAGGATGACTCAAAGAACATTTACTAAAATATTGAGGTCAATTGGACCAATACATGATTTTACATGATTATATTTAATTAATATTGAATTAAACCCTACATTTTAATTAGTGTTATTTAAGATGAAATTTTAAGGAGCCTTTAATTTTCACTAATTGTGCACCTAATTTTTGATTGAATAAAATTTAGTGTATATTTTATCATTTCTTTATTTAAGTATAAATTTTATAAGTTACAAGCCCAAATTTGTGGGCTGATTTTATGGTTTGTGATTTAGATGACTTAGGGAGCCCTAATAATCAGAAAATCAATTCTTAGGGTTCTTTATCTCACAAAGGGATCTAAGTTTGAGTATTAGCCCTATTTGATTTGAAATGAATTTCTAAGAATTTTTAAAAGTTTTTCAACCTAAAACCTAATTTGATTAATCAAGAAGTATCCTATTCAATAGGAATTAATCAAATAAGGTGGGTTGGAAAATATCAGCAAATTTTCAAACTTAGAGCTCAGAGCCAATCATTCAGTTCAATCAAAAAAGAATAAGAAACACAAAAACGTCGTACTTAAATCCTCTATAACCACACGATCTCAATCATCTCATTTAAATTCATATGATTAAGTCTATTATTTGGAATGTTAGGGGTATTGGGTGCCCTTCTACTAGAGTTAAAGTGAAGAACTTGTGTCGTATTCATAATGTTTCCATGCTTATTGTGATGGAGCCTTTCATTTCTATTGATAAAATGAATAGCACTACTAGATTTTTGGGTTTAATCATGTTATGGATAATATTTCTAATAAGATTTGGGTTATTTGGAAGGATCCTTTGGTTATTGATATTGTGGGAGATTTTACTCAGGTGCTTCAATGTAGTGTTGGTTTTATGCACTCCCATTATTTTGCTTCTTTTGTTTACGTGGCTTCTTCTTGCAGTAGAAGAAAAACTTTGTGGGACTAACTTATTCTTTTTCATAATAATATTAATTCTCCCTACATGGTGGGTGGAGACTTTAACACTATTTTCTCCCTAGTTGAAAGACTTGGTGGGTCTATTCTTGTTTATCAATCTATTGAGGACTTTAATAACATGATATTATATTGCAACCTCATTAATATTGGTTATACTGGTAGCAATTTTACTTGGAATTGTGGTAATGTTTGGCAAAGGTTGGATCATATTTTGTTTAATGATAGTTGGATTAATAATTTTACTTCTATGCATGTGAAATATCTTAGTAGAACCCTTTCTGATCACTCCCCCTTGCTTATAATGATTAGGCTTAGAAATGACATCTCCAGTAGTAACTTCAAATTCCAGAACATGTGGCTTATTGATCACTCTTTCATTGACATGGTGCAGGAGAATTGGCATGCCCCTTCACCTTGATAATTCTATTTTTGGTATGAATAGATTGTGGCTTAAGTTGAAAAGACTTAAGCAATAATTAATTGGTGGAATTGGCATGTCTTTTCTTACAAACATTGTCACTACTGAAGAGAAAGTTACCTCTTTGGAGTAGATTCTACAGAGCCATCCTTCTAATGATAATTTTATTGTGCTTCAACATACTAAAGTGTTTTGTGTAATTTACATGACCAGGAGGAAACTTATTGGCAGCAGAAAGCAGCCTCTAAGCACCTGATTGACGAGGATAACAACACTAAGTATTTTCATGCTTTAGTTAAAAGAAATAGAGCTACGAACGGATTCATAAAATTGCTCGTGCTGATGGTTCATATACTGAAGATGTTGGAGAAATTGCAAACTCTGTCGTGGAATTTTTTAAAAATTTATTTAATAATAATTTTACTCCCATCCCTATTAATAATCCTAGTATTATTCCTAATATCATTAACCAGGATGATAATTTGGATCTTAATGTTCCCACTATTTTGGAGGAAATTAAGAAAATGGTTTTTGATTTGATTTCTTACTCTATTGCTAGTCCTGATGGTTACACGACTAAGTTTTTTTTTTAAAGTTTGGGGTATTGTGAGTTTTGATCTTTTTAATGCTATTTTAGATTTCTTTGCTAGCAACTATATGCCCAAGTTTCTTTCTTCATCATCCATTGTGCTTATTCCTAAAAAGAATGGGGCTTCTTGTTGGAATGACTTTAAACCTCTTAGTCTTTGTACTTTTTTTTGGAAAATGATTTCAAAAATGCTTATGAACCACCGTGCTCCTTTGCTTTCAAAAATCATTACTCCTAAACTGGCTTTGTTAAATAGAGATCTATTTCAGATAACATTTTAATAGCTCAGGAAATTTTGAATGATTTGGATATTAAGGTGCCTGGTGGTAACATTATTTTCAAATTGGATATTGCCAAAGCTTATGATCTTATTAGTTGGGATTTTTATTATCACATCTAGCACTTATGTGGTTTCAATTTTATTTTTTTAACCTTATTAAACAGTCTATTGAAAGTTCCTATTTCTATGTTGTTATTAGTGGCAAAAGACATGGTTTTTTTAAGTCCTCTCATGGGTTGAGACAAGGTGATCCTATCTCTCCTGCCCTCTTATTATTGCCATGGAGCATTTGTCTAGAGGGCTTATAAACCATTATGAAAACTTTCCTAATAATTATTTTAGAACTATGGGTGGCTTCCCTATTTCTTATTTATGTTTTGCTAATGATGTTATTATTTTTTTTAATGCATTGATTAATCGAGTTAATAAACGTATGAGGTTTTTAAATATGTTTGAAAAGTGTAGTGGTCTTTTTGTCAATAAAAATATGAGCTAATTTATTATTTCTAACAAGGTTTCCCATAATCTTATTATCACTATTGAGCATAATACCTACTTTGCTAATGGTTCTTTTCCTATTAAGTATTTAGGTTTCCCTCTCTACAAGGGTAAAATGAAAAATTTTCTTTTTGATGATCTTATTACTCCTGCTTAGAAGAAACTCCTCTCTTGGGACTCTAATTTTGGTAGTTTTGGGGGTAGATTAACTCTTATCAAAAGCATTTTATATTTTTTACCAGTTTATTCCTTTCAAACCTTGTAACCTATGCTTATTGTTTGTAATATAATTAAGAAATTAATCTATAAGTTCTTCTGGCATGGCTCTAATGTGATCTCTAAAGTTAATTGGTCCTCTTGGATAAAGTGTTGTGGGGTTCTTAATTAAGGATGTTGGGTTATAAAAACATGTTCGATCTTTCTTATGCATTTTCCTTTAAATTGTGGTTAAATTTCTATTCTAGACTATTTCTTTGGTCCAAGTTTATTATTAATAAGTATTGTGTCGGTAAGCATCCTTCTAAGTGTTGTTATAAATTTGGTGACTCCAGAGTGTGGAAAAGACTTTGCAACATTAAGTGGAGTGTTGAACCTCAGGTTAAATGGGAGCTTGGTAGAGTGAATCTCTTCTTCTGGCAAGATCAGTGGCTTGGAGGTAAGTCCATTGATTCCATTATCAATTCTTTCTCCACTGCCACTACTAAAGTGAACTCTTTTACCATTGATAACACTTCAGACTATATTAAACTAGCTGATACTCTTACTATAGATGTTATTTTCAAAATTCTCAACCATCCCATTAACATTGATTCTGAGGATTTGTTAGTATATGATTTGTCTCAAAATGATATGTTTAGTTTAATTGATGCGTGGCATATGTTTAGGGGGAAAAATGTGTTAAGAATCCCTAAGACCATTTTTTTTATGTGGAAATTTATGCACAATTATATCCCTACTGACGACAATTTGAGAAAAAAAGGCTTTATTATTACTTCTAAGTACCAATGTTGCTTTCGATGTTTAATAATATTTGTATGGATGCCAATAAAAAACATCAAGGAAAAAGTATTTAAGCTTTTCACTGCCAATCTTGTGACCTCTAAGAATTTTAAGAATTATTCTTTTGTTGACCATAATTTTAGCATTTTTTGCAGACTAGTTGCTTTTTGGAGGATACTAATATGGTGTATTGGATCAAACCTCCTCTTAATACTTTTATGCATAATGTGGATAGTTCTGTCAAAAGTAATGCTTTTGGGTGTGGTGGTATTATCAGGGATGACATTGGTAGCATGAATAAGGCTTTTGCTTGCTCATTAGAGAAGTGTTTTGAGGTTAGGGCTGAGCTTTTTGCTATTCTTAACGGGTTGAAATTATGCTTCTCGCTTGGTATTACCAAGATTTGTATTAAAGTGGATGCCACTTCTACTATTCATTGCCTTATGAATATGACGAATAGAGTTTGCAATCCAGATCTTTTTTACCTTATCAAAGAAATTAATCAGCTATAGATGTTTGTTAACTTTTCTATTTTTTATGTTCATAGGGAAGGTAATGATTGCACCGACTAGTTAGCTAACTAGGGTTATATGTTAGACTATTACTAATTTTTCTAATTTGAATTTACTTATGTTACTTAAAGACATTATTAGGCTGGATAAATGGGGCTTCCGTGTATCAAAATTTAGCCATTCTCTGAGCATTGCCTTTGGTCTGCTTGTTTTTCTGGCAGGTTGGTTTTTTGATGTTGTGATTGGTTTTCTATTTCATTTGCTGTCGCTTGTTAGTTTTGGGTCATGGTTTTTTCTTTTTATTTTCAATGTTTTGTTTTTTTGTTGCTGTCCACTATCTGGTTTAGTTCTTTGCATCAGTACAATACTTTCATGTGTGTTGTGCTAGTGGGCTTGAGCTGTGATTGCATTATTTAGTGTACTGATATTTTCCCTATTGCTGCTCTTCTACTCTTAGGAGGTGTAGTGTGTCCTGGTGCTATCTGGGGCTATGTCTGCTGGTCTCTTGGGATGGATTGTTGGCGGTTTTATCTGTGATCACCATTATGGCTTTGTTGTTGTTTGGGTTTGTCCTGTCTTTGGGAATTTTGGTTTATGGAGTTCCTCCCTTGCTTGGCTTCGGTGTTTAGTACTTTTGGTATCTCGGTTTCTTATTATTCTATGTTTTGGAGCTTGTTATTAGTGAGGCCTTTTGGCATTTATGGGGGGTCTACTTGTGGCTTTGGTTAATACTGTGGGGTACATTTGCATCCTGTTGCTGGGGTTATACTGGTGCCTGTAATTCTCCGGCCACTGGCTTTGTGGTTGTGTGGCTCTATTCTCTGTATTTCTTTTTATTTAGTCCTGCTCTTTGCATTTTGTTATGTTTGAGAGTTTCTGGGTGTAGGATTGAGCAACATTTAGGTTGTTAAATTGATGACTGCTATGTTTGCCTCTTCCTAAGCTCTATTAGCCTGTATTTTCTCCCGATTTATCTGCTATGAATTTTCTCCTATATTCTCTGTGGGCTGGATGTGGTCTTTCATTGGTTGGTCTGTTTGCTTAATTTGTGGTGGCGTGTTTATCAGCTGCTTTATAGAGTTCTGATTGCTGAGGACCCTTTTAATAAATGTGCTTTTTGGCTAGTTATTACTACAATCTCTACCCTGTGGAACCTTTTTTTATTATTGTTATTAGCTGTCTGGCATGATATGTCTTGGATTGTCTTCAATAGTGGCTGCTATGTTCATCATATTTTCTAGAATCTTGTGTTTAGTAATTCATGGTTGGAGTCTATCTTTTGCTGCATATGGGGTGTAGTGTTTTGTTTCAATAATGGCTACTTTATCTGCTGTCTTGACTTTTTTTTTATCCTGGATTCTATTTGGCAGTGCTATCCTGTTGGTGGTGCTGGTGATATCGAGAAGCTTAACTGTAACAGTGGTGGTCTGAACTTTGATAGTCTTTTATCTCTATTGCCGCTATTGTTCAATTTCAATTTTGATAAGTGCAGGGCTTTCTTTAGTATCATTAGGTTTTATTTTATTGTTAATTTGCATAACTTTTATTAAGCTGCAAATTGTATTATTTGCTTAGTGTTTTTACTTCTTATGTTCTTTCTTTTTTATTACTTTTAATTGTTTTATTCAGTGTCCTTGTAGGCCTTGTTTATAGGTTTTTGGAGACTTGTTATCAATTTTTGCAGGGTCCTCTTTTGGCAGGAATGGCTGAGCTGAATGGATACTTTTTCTCCCATCCCTGTTTATTTTTTGGAGTATTATTAGGCATCCTTGTATTCATGCATAGTGGGGAATTTTGGCTCTTAGATTTTCTTTTAATTTTTTTTATAACTCCCTGGAGCAGTGGAGAGCTAGAGGTCCCCTTAAGGATATGTAATTCTTTTTCTAATATTAACACGTAAGCCTCTCCGATGGGTTTCAACCCAAAAAAAAAACTATTCAATAGGGATTACATTCAGAGGTTTTGATCGCTCATAAAAAAACACATCATTTAAATAATAATCAAACCCTAACTCTCTAATGATTGATTATAATTAATTTTAAACATTTTGGTTAATTTTTTACCCGATTTTTTGAAAAATCAATTGTACATAGTGGGAGCCTCAATTGGGGTAGGGAAATTTAAAGGATGTAGATAGCATCCCATAGTTTACCCCATCAAGAATTTAAGCCCTCTATACATGTCTTTTTAAGGAAATTTAATAAAATATAGTAGACAATTAAACAAAAATAATTTGGAAAATACTTATCCAATCCATTAACATTTATTTTTATCTTAATGATTTTCCAATTTTGAGTCTACAGAGCCCTAATTTGTGAAAAATGGTTATATAAAACAAATATTATGAATTATTCAAGCTATGTGCATTAAAAACCATTTAATAATTCATTTTTAAATTTAATAATGGCACTGGTGTTGACTATGTAGCACTTTTCAAGTGCTGCATGCTTATTAGATGCTCGATTTGGTTCTGGTCACCCACTTAATCACATCAGCAATAATATAAACTATTCAATTGAATGATCAAATAATTTAGATCACAAGGATTGAGTTTATGGTATTCTAGCATAGTGATGTGCAAATCAATATTATCTAGATGGTCCAAATAAATACATGAAGAATAGACAATCCTAATCCTTCCATATTCCTCGAAACATCCACGAATAATGAATTTTCTTCAATTTAAATAGTTTACATACTTTTTTTATTTACTTCTTTTTGCTATTTTTATGTCCTAATTTTAGTTGTTTGATAATCTATGGAGAATTGGTCAAAATTGTAAGCTAATAAATTATGTTATTTTTACTAGATAAAATAAAAATTTTAATCTTTTTAAAATAATTAAAAAATATTTTTTATAAGAAGAAAGCATTTAAAAAAACTTTTTTAATATATTTTAGTGTTGTTATCTTCCTTATACAATTATCCTTCAAATTTTTGAAGCCACTATTTTCTCAATATTATACAAGGCTAGTCCTTCAATCAATCTCAATATTGTTAAGTTAATCATTCGTTAAACTCCATTCAATGTTCAAACTTCTTTCAAACTTAATTCAATAACTATGTTTAGTCATTGTGTTCAATCATTAAGCCTCCAATCATGACAATTCAAATGGTCAATAATTAAACCAACCTCAGTATATTCATCAAGCTCTATCATGCTGATTCAATTATCAAACTCAATCAAATTCAATTATTCAATGACCTTAAATACTCCTAAATCATTCAATCATCTTTAATATCCAATCATTGAAAATCTTATTATAGCCTAAACCCTAATGGCCATGAACTTTCCCTTTTCTAGGGAAATATTTCACTTTCCCAAACTCTTAGATAAAGCCTCTTAAATATTGTTTGATTATTTACATATTGATTAGCCACCTCCTAGGAATTTCCATGGCCATTTTGTAAGCTTCCATGCCCTTCCAAACCTCAAAGTCCATCTTGTGAACTTTGTACAAAGAACTCTAATTGGGTATAAATTTAGTAGAATAGGTCTTGGGGGTGTTATACACATTCCAAAAATTATTCATGTCCATTTGAATTCAATTAAAATCTCAATTGCAATTTTATGTTTTTAGGAAAGATTTTTAACTAGATATTAAAAATTCAATAACTATGAATCTATAGGGTATTTAGGTTGTGCTCTTATGGATTATTATACAATTATTTAAGGGTTATTTATCCATTGATTTCATCCCAATCACTTGTCTAGATAACCTATGGTGAATTATTTAAGGTATAAATTTATTAACTTTAGAAATTCTTATTAAACTCTAGGGTGGCTTTCATTGTATCAAATTGTTAGGGTTTAAGCCTTGTGTAATCTTGATGCATTATTCAAATATCAAGCCAATTGAAGCTGATTTGGTCTGTCATTAAAAAAACCTCAAAATTTGATAGATAAAGGACTTTGGGTATTCAATAAATCATTATAAATTTAAAACAAAATAATTAGAAATTTCAATAAAATCTCAAATAACTCGAAAATCTTGCAAATCTCTTTTTTTTTTTCACCCAAGACCTCTTGTGTAATCTGAAGTTAATTGTTGTTAATTTGGGAAAAAAAGATAAAAGTGCCTTAGTTACCATAACTAAATAAGTTATTAATTTGGGTAATTTTTAGTAAATCATAAATAAATAAATAAGTAATGTAAAAATACAAACTCAATTGCAATGAAACTCCAAATAAAGGAATAAAATAAAAATCATAAACCTCTGAAATTTTCAGTGAAAATAAAATGTTAAACTTTGATAAAAATCTATAACAAATAAATAAATGGATAATTTTTAATTAAATAAAAAAATAAAATAATTAATAATCAAATACAAAAAAAAGAAAGAAATCCATGAAAAAAATAGAATAAAAAAATAAACTTCAAATTTAATAAATAAACATAAATCAACTAAATAAAATCTATTTTGAAAAAAGGATTAAATTAAAAATTGAATAAAATTCAAAAAAATTAAAATTATTTAAATAAAATTAGACAAAATTACATAAAAATAAATTAAAAATATTAAATAAGTTAAATAATTCAAATTAATAAATAGAAGATGTTAATTATGAATTAAATTAAGTTTTAAATTAAAAGTTTAACTTTTAAATTAAATAAAAAAAAGGAGAAAAATGAAAAAAAAATGATTTAATTTAAATAAACTCAAATAATAAATCAATTTCAATTGAACTTAATTAAATACAATTCTAGTAAATTGAAATAATTAAATAAAGAATTAAATAAAATGAACACTATTTATGTTTTCTTTATCCATTTGAGGGGGGAAAGAAATGCATTTATTTGAAAGCATATGACTTGTTGCTTAATAATGGTAAGCACATTGAGGTTATTAGATAACAGGGTTCCTCAAAACCTAAAGTAAACAATTTATTAAAGAATAAATAGAGTCTTTATTTGCTTGCTTTCTCCATAGGGGAAAAACAAATACATTTGTTGCTTAATAGGTTCAAACACTTTTGAGATATTAATTAACATGCTTCTAAAAATATAGAGTAATAAAACATAAATAATTCAAAATGCATTAACAAAAAATCAAACTTTATGGCATTAAAACATCAACTTAAACCAAATTCCTTAGCCTAATAACTCAAAAAATTTAACTTTTACATCACGTAAACACTAATATACCTAGGATACATTTAAACTGTACATCTTAGCACTCACTTTAGAATTGCTTGATAGGATAATAAACTCTAATTTTAGAGTAGGTTGATGTGTCTACTTTCTTTCTTTTTTACTGTGATTTGATAATATTTTGTGGGTATGCGTGATTGTTTACTTTCATTGCACTTTGTGATGCCGTGTATATGATTATATATACATTGCATATACAAATGTTTTATCTTAGCTCATGCAGGGAGATGAGTCATTTTTTAATCTTAAATGTAAAGTGAAAAATTGTTAAGAGTTATGAAAGTCTAAATGTAAGTTTCTTATTAAGTGCATCAGTCCAAAAGAATGTTCTTCTTCCTTTGAATTTCATCTCTATTGGAATTCTATATCTTGTACATTCCTAAAGCTAAAAGATTAGAAGACATTGAAGACATTAAATAAGATTTTTTTATTTGTAAAGACTTACATCATTGTATAGGTGTAGAAATCCTATTTTGTTGTCGGTGGAGTTTGGCCACCTTTACTTTTCAACAGACCATGTTTTGTATATTATGGCACTTGACACTTCCTTTCTTTACAATACATTGTTTATACAGTTGCTTTAGATACATGCCTTGATTGATTATAAATATTTATGATTAAAGATTGCATGGTTTCCCTAGGTTTCCTAGCATGTCATATGCTTTTTCTTAGACATATATGCTGGGCTCTTAGGATTCTGTAGTTTTTATCTTTACACCACAACTCTTTTACCAATAATTTCATATAAGGCATTCATATTTTCTTTTTAACTACTTTCAAAAATTAATGCACATAAGCCAACGATAAGAAAGAGATAACCTATGATATAGGGTCTAGTACATTATTATTGTTGGTTTTGGGCCATTATGCTACCGAATATTTCATAGAAAGATGATCATGTAGTGTGCACTAGTGGCATCTAAAAATTTTAGAGTTAGGATAAATTTATTTCAATTTTAATTAGTTATGTGCGTTTAAACCCCTGACATATTTAAATATTTAGTAAATTCTAAAACTAAATTCTTGATTCCTATTTAAATGAGAGCATATCCAGCTTGCATACATTAGACCTAAAATCATTATTTTATAAAAGGTAATTTTTGGTTAGCTGGCTGTCCACTCGAAGCAGACATAAGTCCATTTTGTAGTTTTGTACAATTCTTATATTTCTCTCCTCCTAATAAATCCAAATTTATAATAAATTATCAACTTAATCCTAAACTTAATCCAAATCTAAATTTGTAAATCCCAACCCTAGAATAAATTAGTGTTTTTCTTTTTTTCCTAGAATTTTAAGTACTTAGTACCTTATATCATATAACTCTATAAAGAAGTGTTCAGGCTTCGAAATATTCCTAGTTGGTAGGTTAAAATGTAAATTCATGATCAAAACCTCTATAAATTTAAGAAGTTTTATCTCTCCTTTAATCAGGAGTTTTCTCATGATTCTTCATGGGATGTAATTAACTTTACAGGCTTATGTCAATAGGAAACCTAGTACCAAGTAACAAATAAACTCTGCTTTAGCTTGGTAGGGTGTGGAAATAAATTTCATGACGTAGATAAAGTTTTATGCTTCATTAATTTTAAGTTTAAAATTTTATTTGAATATTATTTTATCTTTTGAGATAGCTAGAATATTCTATATGCTAAGTCTGAATATAAAAATAAATCATATTTCTAATTTTAAAATTATAGTCAAACACTAGTCTATCATTTTCATAGAATGTTGTTAGCTGTACAAATTTGATCATAAAAACATAAAATAAAATTTGTTGGTAAAATATATTTGTCCATAGCCACACTAATTTTCAGATAGTATTGTAGTAGGCTCTTATTAGATTAGCTTTAAAATCTTAAGTAGATCCCGACATGGCTCATTATAAAAAATGAAACACATTGAAAGGGCACTCGATTATCCGACCACCACTTTGGATAACATCCTATTTGACTTTTGGAAAGTAAGCACAGATACTTTTATTTAATCCATAGAATATAGAATGTTATACTTAATATAAGTAGGTTATATACCTCTCCATATGATAGAGAATGTCGTAGAAATTCTTTTTAGGGGTCCGGATTTTAATGAATTGGATTATACTAAATTGAATGCTATTTTTTTTTTGCTTTAAAATTGAATATATGCATATTTTAGACATAACTGCATGTAAAGAAATGTAAGAAAGATATTGTATGACATATAAAATAACCAATGATGAAAAATAATCTAGCATGAACATTTTAAAAACCAACAATGACATATGTAACCAAATGAATCAATTTTTAATATACACATATTTTCCTAAAATTTTAACTTCATTGCATGCCTTAGGAAGCGAGTTTAATAATGCTTAAAAAGTAAATAAAATATTAAGATGCTTCCCTAAATCTTGAGAGGCTAAAAGATTTAACTGCATGTCTTAATTATTAATTAGTTGGTTTGTTAATAGCTTATGAGTAGAAAATTTGCTAGAGACAAGCTGAAAAATGTGAAAAAGGAGCAAGCAAAATTGATGAAATAATCATGAAGAATATCTAAGATGCCCTTGGTTCCTCTAAGGGAGAGTGTAAGTTAACACTAACCTTGAAGGTTCATCTAAATTTATAATTGACCATAAGCAACCAAAAGATATAGTACAATCCTTAATAACATTTTTATTATTACGCTCGCATTGTGAGTTAGAAGAAATGACTAAAACATTATAAATGTCTTCACTAAGGCTTCGCTAAGTCTAGGTTTCCCCCTAAGGTCAGCATGCCCCACTTTGAATCCTATAAAGGCAGGATCGATCTAGCTTAAAATGTATATACCATCGAATATTGACTTCTTCATTAGACATCAACCATCCCTAATGTATTGCTTCCTCTTTAGAACACTGAAGAAGTTAGTGTTTCAGTTGTTTCATTACCGATTATTGGGAGTAATCATCTCTTTCGTAGTTTAAAAAGATTTTTATGATTTAGTTTATCAGCATTTAAAAAGTTATAAAAGAACTTGTAGGCTATATCAAAGATGATGAAGTAGCCAAGAGAGTTAATAATGATCTTCATTGTGAGGTTCTAGAGAAAATTGTTGGATAGAAAAACATAGAGCTTGTAGTTTCCCAAGTCATATAGACTTAAAGACCAAGAAAGTCTTAAGATATCCACTCAACTTACAATATTCAATAGCACTTTCAAAACTATTAGAGCTAGCCAACAGTCATGTAAATGCTAAAGAATACAACAGAATGGCTAAGTCCTCCTCATTCACTCTCCTCCTTTTTTTTTTTGAGAGAACGCTAAATGCAATTTTATTGAACCAAAACAAAGAAATTAAAACAAAACAATATTATCACATTTCTCCTTTAACAGAGTAACAAAAAAAGGAGGAATGTTATTGCAATCTAAACTATCCCAAACAAAATCAGAAGAACTAGCAAGGTTAGCACAACAATCTGCTAACTTATTGCATTCCCTATTCACAACTTGAATGATAACTTGGTTGAAATTCCTCAAAAAGTTGAACTCCTCTTGAAAAGATACCTCTGCTTTGAGAATCTCTTTATTCAGCCCTTTCTGTACAAATTTCATAACAGTGTAATTATCCCCTTCAATAATAATACCTTTCGCCTCATACATCCACTCTTGGAAAAGCTTCCTCAAAGCAAGAATAGCTTCCTGTTCCAAGGCCGAACTATCCCAGTGCAACCTTTTAAAACCAAACCCAAAGAGAAATCTACCTTTGCTATCTCTTATCACACCACCTACACCTGCTTTATAAGAATTTTCCAAGGCTACATCAACATTAAGCTTAATCCAATCGGTTGGACGGGGATTCCAAGAGGAAGAGAACAGCCTAGACCGATTAGAATCACAGTTGATCAAAATTAGAATATCTGGAAATGAAGCTGAAGCAAAACTGAGAGCATTAGCTGCTATCACATGATAACTATCTTCTTTAGTTCGGTGCACCAATTTGTTCCAACTCTTCCACAATAAGAATACCAACGAACAATATAAATTGCCCATAAAGGATTAGATGTAGACAAGAAGGCCAACCTCTTATAACATTCTTCCAAACTAGAAAAAACAGGTAGCTGAAATCCCCAAGAATTAAAAACTGTAATCACCTTATGAATATCGAGACAATGAACAGCTATATGAAGAGAATTTTCCACGGCAGCACATCCTCTCGGGCAGTCATTGTAATTTATAAGCCTTCTAGAATTGAATTGTGATCCACTCTCCACCAAAATAATTCCACTCTAGGTCTTAGTTTTAAATCTCTTAACCATTTCTAATTGTTGTCTTCCGCTTCAAATCTGCTACGGTTAGCTGAAATCAAAGCCGCCATTGTGTTCCCTATATGATAATACAAAATCTCCCTTTCATCACAAGGAAGATCTCTATGGATTGGTTCAGATTTTATTAAATCTACCAGCTCCTTACCAAAAACCTGCTGCAACCTCAACTCATCCCATCTTCCCTCTTGAATAAAGCAGTTAACATAATTCTGCTCACCTTGTAAATCAGCCACATATGTTAGCCATCTATCTATACTTTTATCAAGTATCCAGATGTCTTCATAGGTATTCACATCCTTGCCATCAGCTACTTTCCACCTCAAAATTTCCTGCAGGAAGCTAGCACCATGAGCAATGACCTTCTAAGTAGCAGATTTTCCAATAGAAGCTCCAGCATTTAAAAAAGAGCCCCCATATTTAGCAATTAAAATCCTATTCAACAAAGAAGAAGGATTTGCCAACAAACCCCAAGCAAATTTGGCCCTCCAAGGCCCTAATTTTTCAGCAGCTGACACAACACCTTGACCTCCCAACCTCTTCTGTTTGCACAAGGAGTCCCAATCCACATAGTGAAGACCTCTGCCCTTGTCATGTTTCATCCACAGGAAATCCCTACTCAACTTATCAAGTTCTTTCAGCACACTCATTGGAACCAACGAATGAGTAGATAAAAAAATTGGGAGAGTCAAGAGGGAAGATTTAATAAGTAATAGCTTACCCGAAAGTGAAAGAAATCTATTCCCCCAAATATTTAACTTCTCATAAGCCTTCTCAACCAAAGTTTGAAAATCAGCCACCTTCAATCTCCTTAAAACCATTTTCACCCCCAAATAAACCATCTCCTTGACTGCTTTAATTCCCATTACTTTGGAAAGAACTTTAGCCTTATGCCGTCCAACTGATTTCCCAAAGAACATTGAAGATTTCTGCACATTCACTCTCTGCCCAGTCCAACTACAATAAACTTTCAAGATTTTCATGATTTTCCTAGCACACCTTTGATTAGCTTCAGAAAAAAAAGATAATATCATCAGGATATTGTAAATGAGAGATTTTTTGAACTGAAGGAGCTACTTTGATACCGATCCTTGCACCCTTCTGATTGAAAGCTTCAGTCAACAGTTGCGAACACATAATAAACAAAAGAGGAGATAAGGGGCACCCTTGTCGAAAACCACATTTAGCCTGAATCCATCTAGAATAATTTCCATTTATAAAAATTGAAAACTTAGAATCCATTACACACTAAAACAAAAGATTTGAGAACTTCCAAGGAGACCCAAGCATCTCCAATACTTGTCTCAAAGTACTCCAACCCATGCAGTCATAAGCCTGTTCCATATCAACATTAATAGCCATCAATCCTTTTTTAGCTTTAGAATATAGGAACCTATTAAAAATTTTTTGTGTAAGCAAGATTTGATCCGACATAGTCCTACCCTTCACAAAAGCTACTTGATTCTCAGAGATCAACTTAGGAATAAGGCCAACAAGTCTATGCAATAACATCTTAGCTACAATCGTATAAATTGATTTGCAAAGACTAATGGGTCTAAAATTGGAATGAACCAAAGGATTCTTTAACATAGGAATAAGCACAACAGAAGTTTCTTTCCACCCTTCATACATAACACCATCTTTAAAAAAATAAACTAATAGCAATCCAAACTTCGTCTTTTATGATATTCCAATAACACTTGATGAAGGAATAGGAAATTCCATCTAACCCAGGAGAGATATTACCTTCCAAACGAAGAATAACTGCTTCCATCTCTTCTTTGGTGAAACCAACAAAGAGAAATTTCTTATCCTCTTCATCCAGCACCCTTTCAAAGCTCGGCCACCCATTCAACTCACATCTTTTATGCCTCTATTTTTTCCCAAAGTACTCGAAAACAATGTCTTCAATCTTCTCTTGTTCCTCGACCAGCTCACCTTGACAATCCTTAATTTGAGAAATGAAGTTGTTGTTCCACCTAGCTGAAGCCACAAAATGAAAATACTTTGTGTTAGAGTCACTTTCCTTCAACCATTTGACTTTAGCTCATTGCCTCCACCAAGAACTTAGCTGACCCAATATTGAGTTAAACTCCAAAACCTTTGATTTTGGCAAAAATAATTTTATCTTCAGATAAACCCCCAAGATTGACCTCTTCATCTTGCAACACCAGAATCTCTTCCAAAAGCTTAGCTTTTAAACTTTTAAGATTTTCATGCTTAGCCTTACTCCAGTAGTACAATGCTTATAATGCTCTCTTGAACTTCAAATTCAGCACTTGCACTTCATTCCCTACCGCTTGTTTCTTCTAAGAAGCCACCACAATGGAATATGAAGCCGGAAAAGAAGACCAAATATCTTCAAACTGCAGCTGATTCATCCTCTTAAATCCAGAAGAAAAAACTTCCAGCATAATAGGACAGTGATCAGAAGCATTTCTTCTAAGGTGACATACCACCGCTGGATGGATAGAGTCCAAGGCCACTGAATTGAGAAGACAACGATCCAATCTTTCTAAAATGCGAGCACCTCCTTTCTTATTGTTACACCAAGTATATTTGGGACCAATGACACCAATATCTTGAAAGTAACACTTGGTCATTAAAGCCTTCATATCTTGAGGACCTTTAGAAAATAAAAACTTCTTTCCACCTCTCTTTTCTTCTTGAGACAAAACACAATTGAAATCTCCACCCATGATGAATGGAAGATTAGTATCAGAAAAAGCTTCTAAAGTTTCCCACAATTGTCGTCTCTTATAAACATCTTTACTACCATAAATAGTAGCCTAAAGCCACCCACCTCTAGAAGAAGTTTTAAACCGGCCTACTACCAATTGAGAAGAAGCATACATCATAGAAAAAGAGCCACAACAACGATTCCAACAAACCAAAATGCCACCAGAAAGACCTTCGGCTGGGACTTCAAAAAAATCCCAACAATCTCCAATCAACTCATTGATTTCTTTCCTCTCCACATTAGAAATCTTAGTTTCCACTAGAGCAAAAAAGAAGATACAAAATTCTTTGACAAAATCTGAAAGATACTGAGAGGCCTCTTTCTTCCTAGCCCCCCTACAATTCCAAAATGCAATGGATTTCATTTATGATTAAAAATGGGATTACTCCCATTTTTATTCTTAATTGCTGATTCCCCTATCCTCCTTTGAGAAATTACATTGTCATTACCCAAAGATTTGAGTTCTTTATGTAACTGCACTCTAACTTTCACAGAATCCTTCTCAACTTTCTCCAAGCTTGAATTCACTTTCTTTTTTTTTTTCACAAACCAACTCCCCTTCTTCAACTTCGTCACCCTTTGACTCAATATTTAAACCTTCACCTTCTCCTTCCAAACAAGAACTAAGGAAACTAAACTTAGTCTTACATTTGGTTGAATCAAGGGAATCAATAAAACCACCATTATTACCAAGATCAGGCAATACAGGGCCTTATTCGTTTAAACCACCCTTATCATTATTAACTTCTCTATTCATCTGATTGCCTTCTTTAGCAGCCTGCAGCTCAACAGCCTTTTGAACACTCAGTTCTTCTATCAAACCAGCATTCCCCACATTACAAAGACCAACTTTATGCATAGGTTCTGAGAAACTTATTTTACCAACAACTACTTTCGGTTTCAATGAAGAAGATGCCGAATATCCACCATTTCCTGCTCTTTTAGCTATTCTCCTCTGCCTAACATTTTTAACTAGAGTCCAAGGACCATATACCTAACCATCTTCCTGTAGATAAGATCTAGTTTGAGGTCCCACTTCAGCATTCAAAGAGACCCCATTGTTACTAGGAATCCCTTCCTTACATTCTTCCAATAAATGGCCCACTTTCCCACAATGAAAACAGAATGACAAAACCTTCTCATACTCAAATTTCTGAAAGAAACGTCCAAATGAACTTTCCACCCAAACACCTGGAGGGAATTGATGGTCAAGAGTCATTCTAACACAAACTCTAGCATACTCCCTCTTATCCATTGAAACATGTTGCCATCAATCCATAAAGGATGACCAATCATTGAGGCAATCCTTGCCACGTTATCTTCATCCCAACACAATAGGGGATGATTGGGTAATCTAACCCATATAGGGGCTGATAAGCCTTTTAATGACAAAGGAGAGAACTGAGGTGTCCATTTTTCAATCCCAACAATGTGTTCATTAACGTACCAAGGGCCTCCCTCCAAAACCTTTTCCACCACTTCCAACTCATGAAATGAACACAAAATCCATCCAAGTCCTAGGGAAGTTAAGTGAACCTTCCAAAGAGCCGACCATTGGCTTCGAAGCTCTCTGGCAATCACACTGAACGGAATACCCTTTCCAAAAACCTTCACCACCACTGAATTTTGGAGCTTATCTGAATTAAGCTTAACATTTGCTTCATTAAGTTTAATTTCCAATCCATCCCCTGACATGAAAGAAGCATCTTTGACAAAATCCAATTTGATATTGGGTTTCCTAACCCAATTATTAACTGGAATTCCCTTCATAGAACTGTTTCTTTCAACATTTAAACAAACATTTAAGATGTTCTCCATGAGTTTCTTAGAGAAAGAAACTCCTTCCTGCACTAAGCCTAAACTTGGAACTGACTGAGCCATACCATCCTCCGAAATAATACCAGTAGCCTTAGTAGAAGGAGTTAGATTTTCATTAACCAATTCTATGGAACTCGCATTTATCTTACTGTCAAGGATCGGGATTGCATTTGATTTGCCAAATCGATTGACGAAAATCCTCATACCCGAAGACGAGGCTCCTAGATCCAAATTTTACGGAGAATAGCCAGCCGAGGTTACACTGTGAGGCGTAATATTAACTTCTGAAATAAAAAATTTCTTCCCTTTACCTTCCACCATGATAGAATTCTCATGAAACAAATGAGAAGGTTCAGAAATGATGAGTTCTCCTTTAGCACGTCGCCTGCGAGTGTCATCCCCCTCTCGATCTTTAACCAAACCTAGACGATCAGAAATAGTTAAATTCCTTATACTTACCTAAGAATCTCTACCAGTTAGTGATGGAGATGACTGGAGGCGATCCTCCGGCATGCCTGTAAACTCTGGCTATAGGCGGATAGTCTTTTCGCCAAAACAGATTTTCAAATTTCCGCAACTTCTCTGTCTAGAATTTTGCAACTCAATACTGATAGATCCTTGAATTTACCACTAGAAGAGAGAAACATTAAGGATATGAAAGTTAATTAATTAATCAAAAGGTTAGGAGAGCCAAGAGAAAAAACTCTGCTAAAAAATTACAATTACCTTAAACACCTAGGACAACCCTATAGGTTGTGCTACAAAGGATAACTGTTGCAAATCTGGTTTTGATGATGACAACCATGTTTCTATTCTGTTTTGCTTGGCTAACCCGTTTCAGGCACAAAAGATCACAAGCAACTAAAGCCAACTCAAGATCGGGTCCAAGTGAGTCTAATGTACTATTTTCTTTTTCTTGAGTCAATTGTAATATAACTGATCCCCTAGCTAAGTAACCTTGCACACACACACTCAGGGGGAGAGCTTGAGTGAATTAGAGTTTCTTTTCAAATTTTTGTTCAGATCGTCCTGGATGATAGACACATCGTCCTGGACAATCAAGTAAAAATAAAAATCCTAATTAGGGTGACCAAGTTAAGTGTGTCTGATTAAGCAGATCGTCCTGGACGATCTTTGGATCGTACGGGACGATATGCTCAAATCAGAAATTCTCAGCCTCCAGATCAAGTTAGGCAAGTTTTTAATTTAAGATATTTGGTCTGATCGTCCCGGACGATTCGTGTATCGTCCTGGATGATTCAGTACAATCATGCCTAAATTAGCCTGGTGATTAAGGAAAATAATTAATACTTGATTGATACGATCATATCATCCCGGATGATCGCAGGATCGTCCTGGGCGAAAATGATCGTCTAGTGCATTTCAACTGTACGACCTGAACTGTGTTTAGGACGATTTGGGTACTTTTTGAACTAATCGTACAGGATGATACCCTTATCATCGTGGACGATCAAGTCATTTTTTGATCGTCCAACACAATTTTCTCTGGACGACCCGAACTGTCTTCTGGATGAAATTCCTCAATTTACACTAATCGTCCCGGACGATCACAAAATCGTACGGGACGATATAAATAAATTTTTCTACTGATCGTCCAAAAGAGCCAGAACGTCCAGGCTGAAACAGTTGATTTTGAACTGATCGTACAGAACGATGTTTGCCGACCAGTTGAAATTTAGTGCTGTTTTTGAGCCCTCATATAAAAGATCTTTTTCTTTGAATAAAAAAGATCTTTTACCACTTTCCTTTCCAGAGAAACCTTAGAGAGAGAGAGAGTTTGGGAGAGAGAGAGAGGATCTTGTGAGGGGGAGTTCGTGAGGAGTTCACGAAGGTTGCTCCAAGCAAGGATCAGAGTCTGCTTCTCCGCTCGTCGTCTTTTGTCGTGTTGGTGTTCCTTGGGAGAGGATCGTTCACGAGAAGATCCGGGTTCTCTGCCCGCTTCAGGAGGAAGCAAAAGGAGTTCAGGTTCTCTGCCTCACCAAGTGGTGGAAAGGAGATTTTGTACAGGCTTCTTCGCCTTGCTGTGGGAGCAAAAGGAGAGTCACTTTTTATTTAGTGCAATACCCGGAGGGGAGGCTCCGGGGAGTGGACATAGGTCAAGTTGACCGAACCACTATAAAATTTGGTTTGCTTTTCTGATTATATTTTGCACTTTACTTTTCTGATATTAACTGCTTGGGTGAATATCTGTGATTGATCTTTTCGTTCTTGTTTACTTGTTTCTACTGCAAAGTATCAAAAAGATTTTTCTGTTGCTCGTGAAATTTTTAAAAAACCAATTCACCCCCCCTCTTGGTTAGACTCGGGACTAGTTCACTAGGGCTTAACATCTCTATCGAACTTTTAATAACAAAACCACCAAAATAAAGGTTAGAGGATTTGATTTAATCAAATCACCTAAATCTAGAAGAAGTATAAAAACTCCACTACTAGTGTCCATTACCAACCTTATTAAGGCCATATAGGATAAGAATTTCTTTAGTTACCCAACACCCATCAATGTGATATCCCTCACTAAGAACTATTCTGGCTATTATGCCTTCCATAAGGATCTTTACCACCCATAAGGGCTCATTAAAGATATCATTAAAGTTGAAAAATTATAGGAATTCATACTCAGTAATCCTAGTTGACACTCAGGAAAAGCCCAGTGGAAGCTAAAGGGAATTATCTTATTCCTTTTTACACTATACACATTATCAAAGTAGTGTTTGTTATCATGGATAATTAGAATGTTGATTACTTGATGAGTGCAAAGAGAATTAGAAATATAGAAGTTAACTCACTAACAATCTCATAATCTCTAGTAGTGTATGTCAGCCTTATCACTTTTGATAAGCAAAAAAGCAAGTATAAGGAAACCCACCTAATGATACTATGGTCATCACTATCTTGATCATCAACTTTAAAATAATTACATTACAAGATAAATAGAGTGATCTCTCTAAATATAATTTATAAATCAATATTTAATTATATTGGACTTGCTTGCTTCTCAGCTCACCCATGCTATAAGATTACCCTATAGCTTCTCTAGTGTGCAAAGTGGAATAATGGAGTACTCACCATACGTATCACTTGGGGTGAGGGAGATTACCAATATGTTGTAATGATAAACTTCATCAAGGTTGATTCTCTTATGACATATAATGCCATATTTGATAGGCCACTGTTAGACACCTTTAGAGTTGTAGTGTCTACCTATCAAGTTCCCAATTAAGGGATATAAATAATAATAAGATGCGATATCACGCAATTATTTTTCTACTGACTATGAGAAATGTTAAATTTGGTAACTACCTTAGATGAAGTTTAATAATTGAATGTATAATAAAGTCCTAAAATGGAGATTATTGAGGTTATAGTGGAAGTACCAGTAGTCAAGGGTGAGTCTATAAAACCCTTAGAATAAGTGCATCCTTTAGTGAGGACTTCCAATGTAAGTTGATACAAGTCCTAAAAAAGGTGATCTAAAAGCTTTTTCTTAGACAATAAAAGAGATTCCAAGCACTAATGAATAATTAATGTGCCACAAACTCAATGTAAGAAATGATTCCCGACCTATTAAAATGATTCTTAGGAAGATATTAGCTATAGATCTAGAGGATACTTTTCACACTTTTAAATTGTATAATATGCACCTTTTTAACAAGTTCAAGAAAACTCTTGGGTTACCCAAAGAAAACAAACTAAATCTAGAGAAGGTGAAGGTAATATTAGAGATAAAGTTGGCAAAATTGGCTAAAGAAGTGTAGCCAGTCACTAAGTGAGTCAATGGTCTTAATTATTTCTTCTCTCTACTTTGCAAGGGGTATTCTCCATTCTTGAAAGTCCTTAGAAGCACAAAGAAATTCTATTTAGGTCAGTGCTATGAAGCCAACTTTCATAAAGTGTAGTATCTACACTCCTCACTACCCCTTCTTCAAAGCCCATAGCCAGGCAAAGATCTTCTACTTTGATATATTATTACAATCCATATTTAGCTATTCCTATTTTTTGTGGTTGGATATTACACTATGAGTAACATACACTCTTTAAAGATAGCCATGGTAATTTATAATAGATTCAAAGATGAAAAGTAGATTTTAAAAATTTCCATTCATATACTCAAATACAACTATAAGAATAACAGTCTACCTCGATAGACTAACAAGAATTTTACTGAGGTATTTGAAGAAAATAATGATGTTTTGTAAAATTATCTTTTTTTATGGTTAAATATAGTAAAGAGAATAGCATATAATTTTAAGATATGAAAATGATATTATACAGTGGTATTCAAACATTGAATGGAATTTTAAAAAAGTTTATATATTCTAGGAGATATTATTCCTTACCATAAGAAACTAAGATAGAATGTATTTTAACCTGGGGTTGCAAGTTCCTTATGAAGGTAATCGCTCATAGTTAATTTCCTATCAAGAGAGGAAACTCTTAAAAATACTCTTAACTAAAGTAGTCGCAAATATTTTTTATTTCAAATATTAAAGACAAGGATAGGAAATTGCAAAATTTTGATGGAGATTAGTTTAGGGTTGAATTATTCCTGTAATGGTTAAAGGTAGAGATATAGGGAGCTCTAAGATTATTTAAAACTCAAAAGAGACATTAATATTTCCAATATTAGGCTTTAACATTTTATAATTTAGATTTATTTATTTAAATAGCCATTTTATTAAAAATTTCAGATTATATTCCTTGATGTTGAGAACTTATTTTGAAGTATATTATTGAATCAAGATTTAAGGTGAATAACTGATTAGTAATAAGTCAAACCTAATCTATTGAAATGTATAATGCTTATGAGGTAGGACTTATATCTTCAAACTTTTAAAGGGTTTAAGAGCAATCCTGACACTTTGATACATGCTTTTTATATAGGCACAATGTTATGACTTAAAACCATGACATTCGATCTTAATGTTATAACTTCCAACTTAGATTTTTTTATGTTAGCCATGAAATATATTGATGCAGCTAACTAATCCAAATAAAGGCTTTTAATATCTTTTTAATGCTCTAATACAAATTCAACATGCAAGATAAATGATCAAGTTTAATTTTCTAAAAAAAATTGGTAGCATAACTACTCAAAACCATTAGGAAAAATAGGTTCAAATATGTTATTTGGGTCAATCCTTTAGGAAATAAGACTTACAACCTAGGTTTTGGAATATAAGTCAGCTTAACATCGAAGTGTACACATACATCTAACTAATGGAAGAAAAACATTTTTGTACATCTTTTTAATGCTCTAATGCAAAACTAGCATGTAAGATAAATGAGCAAGTGCATTCTGTGAAGAAACAGGTTAGCATATTAATCATTCAAAAAAGTCAGAAAAACTAGCTATGTAGGTGAAAGATTTTGTGTTCGAGAAATTATCCAAGCATGCTTGTTGAAAACTAAAGGTTCATTTAGAAGGATAAATTTATTTTACCTGAATAACTAAAGAGTTTATTTAAGCAAAGAAGATGTAATAGGAAACCTTAGAAGGAACAATTATTTCTAGTGTGCGTATAAATTAGAACACCAATTAATCAATTAACAATTGATAATAAATTAAACAAAGGGCCTAATGTAGCAAATCCCACTAATTTCTACCCCTTACAAATAGCAAAAATTGGTTAATACCTTTACCTTTACACCTCAAATTTACTCCTCGGGATGAAGCAAATCATATGAAAAAATGTGAGTTTCCTTAAGCCTTCTATTGTTCATTTAGGTTTGTTTGGTTATCCAAAATGGCTTCCAATATATGAGATCCTTAAAAGGAAGTAGAACCTTTTCATTCTAATCCTTACTCCATTCAGTAGAAAACCTATTTTTATCATACATGTAGATTTTCTAATTTACATTTAAAAAAGAAGAAAAGTCTGTTCTAGTGGCATTTTTAGAAAAAGAGCAAACAATATTTCAAAACATTCATTCAATCATATCAAACAATGTAAAAGCACTTGCTTATCATTCTTGCAAAATATAATCCCAAGCTATACTTTTAACATTTAGGTGGCTAGGAAGCATACGAACATAGATAAAATTAAATTATTTCTATACTATAATTAACTATCCCTCCATATAAGCATAACTATCTATGGAAAATTTTATTAGTCATAAACATTTATAACACTCCTAACTTTGGGCATCTAGATGTTTACCATATATCACAAAAACATCATTCAATAATAACCATAAGAACACCCAAACATCACAAACATTAACACACACCCTCAATGAAAATTAATTTATTCACATAAAAATTATATGAAAGATAAATCATTCAAAGTTAAAATAACACTTCTAACCTTGGGCTAGATTTAGTTTTCCTTGTAGGAAAACTATAGTGTGTGCTAAATTATGTGGCATGATAATTCATACTAGGCTTTAAAGTTCCGTATTCTAATGTTTGATTTTTTTAGGGTTATAATAGGAGTATATTAAAATGCAAGTCTTAACGTATTAAGGATTTCATTACAATTCCTTTGGTTTGCTATTTGAACTTTATTATAAAATTTCAGTGAGCATGGTGATCATTTAACTAATTGTAATAATTGAAGGTATAATGAGTTTAGTGATCTAAATGTCCTAATCACACACAAATGTAATCATTTCATAGAAAAAGGCCAAAATAAATGCATGGAATTATTGTAGGTGCTTTAGATATTAAAGATTCTTTTTATTAACTATGTTAAAAATTTTGTAATGATTTTTTTAAGATTATTTAGATTCTAAATATCCATAAAATCAACATAAAATAAAACCATTAGGTAAGAACTTGATCTTATACTAATAAAAAAGTTATATTGATTAAGTTTAACTTATGGGTCCTCTAAACTTATATTTTAGGTTTGGATTTAAGCTTATCTTAAATTTTTCTGATATTAGTCTTTGTTGGATTTATTTTTGCCTAATAACTCTTTTAATTAAAAGTTTATATTTTAATTTATTTTATTATTTTTTAATTATTAATGAATTATTTAATTTTAAGTATCCATGTGCAACATTCGAATTGGAGTTTCACACTGTTAAATGAGCTCCAACATTATGAATGAATTTCAATCAGATGAAATTCGAGCCATAGATTTTAATTAAAAGGAAAGGATGGTTCTAATTTCATCTTCCTCTTCCCACTAATGATGGGAACCATTCATATTAAATGGGTTGATCTAGTGGTTTTATTGTGTCTACCTTATTATAAATGATTTAGAGTATTCTAGGGTACTAAAACATTAAATTCAATGGCTTGATTACAATGGATTGAATGTTCTCTTAATAATGCCTCAC
This sequence comes from Dendrobium chrysotoxum, assembly GCA_019925795.1. Taxonomy (NCBI): domain Eukaryota; kingdom Viridiplantae; phylum Streptophyta; class Magnoliopsida; order Asparagales; family Orchidaceae; genus Dendrobium; species Dendrobium chrysotoxum. Next base: position 53,725,275 of record CM034315.1, read on the forward strand.
ATCCTCCAATTTGAAGCAAAAAGTTTTATAATTGTTTATATTTAGTGTACTTTTTAAGGGGCTTCTGATTGCTTCAAGTTAACATGGGATTAGTGAAGATTTAATATGTATACTTTGAACTTAAGGTGTAGTGGAGTAGAAATTAACTTCTCACAAAGCATGACTCAATAAAGTTTAAATGAGCTCACACTAGTTAGGCTCTAAAAGGTTGGGGAAATTCATAAATTAAATGTTCCTTCTCTAGGAAGCCTAGAAACATAAATTTAAACCTTGAGAGAAGCTAATAATAAAGGATTCATAAGATATAACATGTTGAATTTAACCAATATTTTAGCTAATTGAGGTAGTACCGAACTATTAGGCCATATAGGTAGATTATCCTTTGTGCTTCTAGTAGGTTTATAAATGTTATTGAGAGGTTAAGTGGAGCCAATTAATTTAGTCAAAATAGCTTAAGTGAACTTGGGCATGGGTTATGGATAATTTCAACCATCCATGGTTGACCAGGTGTCCAATTTTGTTGGGTATGTCTTTAGAAAATTTAATGAATGTTTAAGAGTAAATGGATCAGTTTGGGTTGGGTTGGATTGGTTAAAATTGAATTTTAGTTTACTTAAGTCCGTATTGGTTTATTTAAATTAAGGTAATTAAACTAGCTTAAGGGCTTTAGTAGTTAGGTATTCAAGTTTAGAATCTTAGGGAACTAAAGATTAGGGCTAAGGCCATGAGGATGAGAGGGTTAAGACTCAATCTATGAAAGAAACTATAAAGTTCTAATGAGTTAAAAAATATTGATATATTTAACAATGGTCTACCAGGGTCTAGTATGGGTTGGAATAAGTTGATGAGTTTATAATCTTTAGGAAGCAACCGTTTGGTTATATCAGGCCTTTACAAAAATATGCCATTTAGGAGGTTCTGGGTGTTTTTTGTATATAAGGCTTGATTATGGTCAAATAGATTTAGCATGGGTTGGGTTTGACTTAGGATAGGTGGTAAGTTGAAGTTATATTGTGTTTTTATTGTAAAAAGTTCTAGTAAAAATGTGTATTTTAATTGATGTTGAGGAGGAATGTCTGAGGAAAAGGTGTCAAATTATAAACTTAAGAATGAGTACCATAGCCCCATAACTATCATCTCCATAGCATCTATAACATCACTTTTCTAGAAATAGACATTACAGTGCCATAGTCTAAAGAAAATTTCATTTCAGCTAGTACCGTAGTAAAATAATGGTCAACAATGCAGTACTAGACAACACTGCATCATAATAAAGGGACCACCACAATATTCTATCCACCATCATTTTACACATAGTTTAATGTGAAAGAATCAACTTATGGAGCACCACATCATTAGAAAATGAATTTAAGTGCCATGTCACCTAACTTTTGTAGCATCATGGTTTAGATACTAAAGAAAATGAGCAATGCACCGGGCTAACAAAGCATTGCATTATGTTAGCCAATCATTGCACTGAGTCAACCCAACGCCACATCATAGCCAACTAAACAACACTGAGGTATGACTTCATTATGTTAAGGTCATAGTGCCAGTTTGTCTAGTAGTGTGGTATATGATTAAGTTTATGTAAACTTATAAATAATTTTTTCTATTTTCTTTTGTGTGACAGAGGCTAGAGAATAGTGAGTTATATTTAATGCAGTGATTGGTCATCTTTATAAAGAGCTAAAGAACATAAGGGAGCAGAGAAGAGTTTGGAGAGTAAATGTGTAAAGAGATAATCACTCTAGAAAGTGTCCATGTATAGGATCCTTTTGGGATTATCCAATCTCAGTGATATTTTATTCATCTTTTCTAGTTTTACCTTTTCTTAAGAATGTAATGAAATTTTTTTTTACTCCAATTTATTTCTGTTGCCAGCTAACTTCATTTTTTTGGGGCTAATGATTTGATTAATCTTTGTATATCTTAAAGTAGAATCTTATATGCAATTATGAATGATTATTCTCAATTTCTCTCATGCTTAATTTAATTTATGTAATGGCTATTTATAAAGTTAAAATTTAGTGTGATTCACTGCCTCAATGAAGGAATGTTGGAATAATTAGGAGGATTGGTTTGAATTGCTTTCATTCCTATACATTAGATGATTAGGATTTTAGGATCTATGAAGAGGCCATAAACCTTTCTTTAGACCATTACAAGTTTGATAGAGATCTAAGTGTGCATATGCTTTGATTCACAACTATTATAGATGTGTCTACTTTAAAAAATATGGATTCATTCACCATCATTAGTCTAAAACATATTTAATTCTAGTTATCTTCACTATTTTCTGCATTTCTCAATAGAGATAGCATATACAATTTATTTTATCATAAATGATAAATTTAGTCATGAGTAGACATGAATAGAGTCAATTATGATACATATATTTCCTTTTGGGCTCGATAGTATCTCATATACATTATTACTTGATCAGCAAATACACTTACATTATTTGGGAGCATATAACACATACATTTATAGTGGAAAGAAAAATCATTAGCATAAAAGGTAGCCACACAAAAGTAACCAGTAAGAGGCATATAATTATTTTAATTTTTTTTTCGACCAAGGCTAGGATCTTTGTTAATTAGGTTATTAAATAAGTCCTAGGTTTTTGGGTTTTAAGTATTTTGGGAATTATTCCTAAACCCATGGTCAACTAGGGTTGATTAGAAGTCAAAGATGAGTCTAATATATATGTATATGAGTATGTGTGTGGTAGGAAGGGGGAGGGTTAACCATCCTAATGTTTACATGGATATAAGACCCCATTAAAATGTAAAAGTAGGCACTGATAAAGTAATAAGGTGTAATTAGAGAGAGTTAACTCCATGAGAAAGTGTTATGCTTCACCCAATTTTTCTAGTAACGTCTACTCAAGATATAAAATTTATCCTTCACATTAAAATTAGGAATAAATTATATTTTGAATGATAAATAAAAAATAAAGAGAAGATACCAGTAGATATAGTGTTTTGGACTAATAGCATTGAAATATCTGATGTTTTCTTATGTAGAGTCTCCTATAGTAGTTATGAATTAGAATATGTGCATCCTTTGATCTCTGTTAAGCTTGCACAGATGTAAAGGAAGATTTATGACCTTCCTACAATTATTCTATCTCCATAGACCATAAAACACTTAATATCCAAAGTCTAGCCATGCAAGCATTCCTTTTGAATTATCCTATTTGTTCCAATATTCCTCCATTAAGGAAATATATCATACAATGTTTTAATTCTACAAATGGCCACTGCATAGATTAAATGAAGAGTGAGAGATATTAAAACAACCATTACACATTAAATTATAAGGGTTTATATTCATAATTACTATGTTTTTCACAGCATTATGCCAAAACTGTGAGTTCAACTTACCATAGAATAAAAATATAAAAACATAATTTTTACTCAAGAAAGAATGTACATGTAGAAAATAGTAAAAATATATCACACAGATTGAAGGATCCCAAATAGACCTTGAATTTTTACCCTTTTGAAATTGAATCTCCACTTATAACTTTGCTCTCCACACTCCTTTCCTCTCCAATTGCTTGATTTCTCACTATAATATAGGCCATGCACTCTCAATGATGTATCTTTCTCTCCTCTTGACTCTATCAAACTTGGATTTAAGAGAACTCTAACAATTCTTCAAAACTTTCACATAAGAAGACTAAGATAAATTTTATAATTATTTCACAAAAGGTCTCAAGTGTTGTAGCCCTTAACGTGTTAGCGCTGTCATGTTTAAATGTGTTGGAATCCAGGATCCCGAGCACTTAATTTTGATGGTGACAACTAATATTTACTGAGTAAATATAGACTTCAGTTAGATTACAAATGGTTAATCTTTGTATATGAGAACTAACATTTCAGGTCAGATGCACACTGCTAAAGATTGCTGGAGACTCAAATTGGGTAGAATAGGATGTTGAAGAGTCTGTAATTTTTATTTCTTTAATTTTTTTTCTTTTTGAGTCTGCCACAGAAGCATGCATGTGAAAGGAGCAACAATGCACACACACAGGGGGAGATTTTTTTCTTTTAAAATGATTAATTTTTTAAAAACAGATCGTACTGTACGATCATTGATCGTACTGTACGATTAATTGAAAATAATCAGGCAACGGCTAATTCTCTATTGATTAAATTTACAAACTTATCGTACTGTACGATCTAGATCGTACTGTACGATGATTTGTAATTGTGAAACCCTAGCCGCCAGAATAAGTTTGGTAAGTTTTCGAATTTGATTTTATGAACTATTCGTACTGTACGATATGTATCGTACTATACGATTAATTAATAACTTGCCAAAATTATCTCCCTAATCAGGAAATAAAACGTTGGTTTCTAATTATATGTCGATCGTACTGTACGATGTTAAATCGTACTGTACGACTGACAGAGACGATTTTAGTCGTCCCAGAGATCGTACCAGACGAAACCAATGTTTTTTGTTCTGATCGTCCTGGACGATATTCATATCGTACAGGACGATATCAAGAAATGAACTAATCATACTGTACGACTGGTGGAGTGCTGGACGATTGACAGAGACGATTTTCTTCGTCCCAGAGATCGTACCAGACGATCCCAAGAAATTTTGAACTGATTGTACTGGACGATAGTCCTATCGTACAGGACGATATCATGAAAAACACTATTCGTACTGTACGATTAAATGAGTGCTGGACGACTGACAGAGATGAGTTCTTTCGTCCCGAGGTTCGTCCCACAGTTCGTCCCGTACGAACAGTACGAATCAATAGTATCGTACTGTACGATATACATATCGTACGGTACGATATGAATAAAATTCGATACCTATTCGTCTGCACTCGTACTGGACGGAGCTGTAATTGAACTGATCGTACTATACGATTACAAATCGTACTGTACGAACAGAAACGTAAAAGTTGAATTTTTTAGGGTTTTTTGAAGCCTGATATAAAAAAGAACTTATTATTTTTCTAAGTGAGTTGTTGATCAATCCTTTGCTGTGAGAAGCTTAGAGGAAGAAGGAGATTCGTAGAGAGAAGCTTTTTTGGAGAGATCTAGGGCTTGAGAGAGGAAGGTGAAGGTGAGCTTGAGCGTGAGGGAGAAGTAGTGTGAGGGGATCACACGGTGGCTCCAAGCTAGCTGCATGCTTTGCTCCTCTTGTGGCTTTAGAAGCTTCAAGAAAGTTCTCGAAGGAAGAATCACTTCAAGATCAACATCGCCAAGGTACTCTGCCATCTCCAGGAGGGAGAAAAAGGAGAAGGTCCGCTGCCGTCACCGGGAGGGTGACATAGTGTTTGGTATTCCGCCGCACCGAGGGAGGTGAAAGTGAGTATTGTAAAGGCTTCTCCGCCTTGCTGTGGGGGCAAAAGGAGAGTCAACTTTTACTAGTGCAAATCCCGGAGTAGAGGACTCCGGGGAGTGGACGTAGGTCAAGTGACCGAACCACTATAAAAATTTCTGGTGTGTTTTTTCCTGTTTACCGCACTTTACTTTTCATGCTTTTCAATTTGTGCGTTTTAATTGCTTGGTGAAAAATCAATTTTTAAATCTCGTAGTGTTATCAATTTTATCGTTGTGATTGTTGTAATTGCTTCCGCACATTGGTTGTTAAATTATATTTCGAAAATACAAAAAAAATTAGAACTCTTGTGTAGGGTCAAATTTTTAAAATACCAATTCACCCCCCCTCTTGGCGCATCTCGTACTTTCAAGTGGTATCAGAGCGGGGTTTCAAAATAGTGTTTTAGAAAACCTAGAAACGTAAGATCCATGGCTCAATTTGGTAACCGTAACACTGCGGAGGGTTATTCCATAACTCGTCCACCTTTATTTGACAACATACCGTTTGATTTTTGGAAAATACGCATGTCTACATTTTTACAGTCTTTAGATTACCGCATGTGGATGTTAGTCCAAGAAGGTTATTCTGCACCGTTTCGTATGTTGAATGGAGTGAAAACTGAACTGTCATTTAATGAATGGAGCATTGAGGATAGAGAATTTGCACAACTGAATGCTAAATGTCTAAACTGTTTCTTTTGCGCATTAAAATCAGGAGACTATATGCGAGTATCAACGTGTACTACTGGTAAACAAATTTGGGACAAACTGTGTATCACGTACGAAGGAATTAGTGAGGTCAAACAATCTAGGTTGAACATACTGTTACATGATTACGAACTGTTCCGCATGAAACCTAGTGAAACTATAACTGACATGTACACTCGATTCACCCAGATTGTAACATCACTGCATGCTTTAGGAAGAGAGTTGTCTAACTCAGAAAAAGTAAACAAAATACTGCGATGTTTGCCTAGCTCATACGATGCTAAAATCACTGCAATAACTGAGTCAAAAGATCTAAATGTCTATTCTATTGATAATTTGCTTGGGTCACTCATTGCCTACGAGCAAGGAGTGAGTCAACGACAAAGTGATGCAGGTGAAAAGAAAAAGGAGCGAGCAGTGGCTTTAAAAGCAAACAATTCTGAAAGTGACAGCTCAGCAGCGGAGGAAGATGACGACATAGCTTTGATGACTCGTCAGTTCAAAAATTTTCTGAAAAGAAAGCAGCGCCATCATCAAAGCAATTGGAACAAAGATAAGAACTCAAAGTATACTAAGGTTGCATCTGAAACAATTTGCTTTGAGTGCAGGAAACCCGGTCATCTCCGAGCTGATTGCCCCAACATCAAAACTCATCAAACCAAGGAGAAGGGTGAGGAAAGATCTAAGTTCAAGAAGGGCAAGTTTAAGACTCAGAAAGCTTTTTGGGCCGACTCTGCCTCAGACTCATCGGAAGAAGAAGCAGAGGAGGAGGTAACAAATCTGTGTCTTATGACTAATGATAATCTTGATCAATCAGATCAAGATGAGGTATGTCAACTGTCTTACGATGAACTGCTTGTTATTTCTGAAAAAATCCATGACTCGTATAGAAAATTGAAGAAAAAGCATGCTAGTCTTAATACTGAGTTTAGTACTTTACAAAAGGAACATGCTAGTGTAGTAAAAAATTTTTCTGACTTAGATAGAGATCATATGTCGTTGCTTGATGAATACGATGCATTAAACAAGAAGCATATTGAGTTAACCACTGCACATGAAACCTTGAAATCATCACATGTTGAATTAGATAATGCATTTAAGGAACTAGAAGAACTATCAGGGGAACTTAGTAGTAGTGAGCATGCATTGAGATTCGAATATGCTAGTCTTAACCAAGAGAACAAATTCTTAAATGAAAAACTTCATGCATACGAGAATAACAAAAAACCTCCCACGTTTGCTGAATTCTTTCATCCTCCACCATGTGAATCATCTCACTCAAAACCAGCACGGCATGCATCATTCAAACCCAGAAATAGGCTCTACCACCCTCGTAGATTAGTGAACCCATTTCCAGGTGTTAGATGTTATTCTTGTGGCATGCTAGGTCACATAGCTCGCACGTGCTCAATTCACTATAGGACACATCTAGTGTGGAGACCAAAATCGCAATCATCACAACATAACATGCATACATTTCATTCATATAAGCATGATGTGGAACCCAAACTCACTTGGGTTCCCAAAGCTAATCCATGATTGACATTGTAGGGATGCTCTCACAAAAGACCTAGTGAGAGCATGTGGTACCTGGACAGTGGCTGCTCGAGACACATGACTGGAGACATGAAGCAGTTCGTGACACTGGAGGCCAGGTCAGGAGGCAAGGTAACTTTGGGAGACAACACCACCAGAAAAGTGGTGGGCTCAGGTATCATTGGAAATACTAAAAATTTAATTATTGAGAATGTACTTTTAGTGGATGGTTTAAAGCACAATCTTTTAAGTATAAGTCAATTATGTGACAAGGGCTTTGATATAAAATTTCTGTCTAACAAATGCATGATTAGTTTAAATGATTCACTTGTGTTAGAGGGAAAACGTATAAACAATGTTTACATGATAGACTTGAACTGCATTGAAACCTCAAACTCTTTGTGTCTGAAAACAATAGCAGATGACTCTTGGCTATGGCATAGGAGACTATGCCATGCTAGTATGAAAACACTTAGGAACATCACACAGAAAGACTTAGTTAGAGGCATACCAAAGTTAGACTTTACTAAGGACCATCTTTGTGATGCTTGCCAGTTAGGAAAACAGGTTAAATCTTCTTTTCATGCAATCAAGGATATCAGCACCACTAGGCCATTAGAAACTCTCCACATGGACCTGTTCGGACCTGTTAGCACAGCCAGCCTAGGAGGGAAGTTGTATGGGTTTGTAATAGTAGATGACTACTCTAGGTTTACTTGGGTGAAATTCCTAGCTCATAAGAGTGAGTCATTTGAAGAATTTAGAATTTTCTCCACATGGATTCAAAGGAAATTAGGATGTGTAATTTCAACAATTCATAGTGATCACGGTGGGGAATTTGAGAATGATAAATTTGAATCTTTTTGTAAAGAGGTTGGAATAGAACATAATTTCTCTGCCCCTAGAACTCCTCAGCAAAATGGAATAGCAGAAAGGAAGAATAGAACGTTAGTTGAAGCTGCTAGGGCTATGTTAGCTGAATACACTCTCCCTAGATACTTTTGGGCAGAAGCAGTAAATACCGCATGCTATGTATTAAACAGGGTAAATGTTAGATCCAAACTTAATAAGACACCCTATGAGTTGCTTAAGGGTAGGACACCCAATCTTTCCCACTTACACGTTTTCGGGTGCAAATGCTTCATCCTAATCAATGGCAAGTCACCCTTAGGAAAGTTCGATCCTAAATCAGATGAAGGGGTTTTCCTAGGCTACTCATCTGTAGGTAAAGCGTATAGAATATTCAATAAGAGAACCCTAGTAGTAGAAGAGTCCACTCATGTAGTATTTGATGAATCCAATAAGACATCTGAACCTAATCATGAAGAAGAAGAAGTTGAGGTTATACGGGGAGTAGAAACCATTACCATAGAGACTAGAGCGGAACCTCAGGAACATCTGCCTAAAGATTGGAAATTTTCTTCTAGTCATCCTAGAGAGCTGATCTTAGGAGACCCATCAGAAGGGGTAAAAACTAGGCATGGACTTAGGAAAGAGGTTAGCCATTCTGCATTCATATCTATGATTGAACCCACGAGTATAGATCAAGCCTTAGGAGATGAATTTTGGATCCTAGCAATGCAAGAAGAGTTGAACCAATTCGTTAGGAATGATGTATGGGAATTAGTCAAAAGGCCTAAAGAGCAAAGTGTGGTTGGAACTAAGTGGGTCTTTAAAAATAAGATGAATGACTCAGGCATAGTAGTAAGAAATAAGGCTAGGCTAGTAGCGAAGGGTTATAACCAAATTGAAGGAATAGATTTTGAAGAAACCTTTGCTCCGGTAGCTAGACTAGAAGCCATCAGGGTACTGTTAGCTTTTGCTTGTTTTAGGGATTTTAAGCTGTATCAAATGGATGTAAAGAGTGCCTTCCTGAATGGAGTAATCAAGGAAGATGTGTATGTGGAGCAACCTCCGGGGTTTGAAAACTCACAATTTCCAAACCACGTGTTTAAACTGAAAAAGGCACTGTACGGGTTAAAACAAGCACCTAGAGCCTGGTATGAAAGACTTAGTACGTTCCTACTAGATAGAGGCTTTGTAAAGGGTAGTGTGGACACCACCTTATTTTTGAAGAAGGTAGGAATTGAAGTACTCATTGTTCAGATTTATGTAGATGACATATTGTTCGGATCGACGGAGAAAAACCTATGTAATGAATTTTCAAAAACAATGAGCGACGAGTTTGAAATGAGCATGATGGGTGAACTTAGTTACTTCCTTGGATTTAGTGTAAAACAAACGGAAGGTGGAACGTTTCTTAGCCAGTCTAAGTACGTCAACGATATTTTGAAAAAATATGAAATGGACAATGCTAAGGCTATGAATACACCCATGAGCTCTAATATTCAATTGGATAAAGATCCCAGTGGGAAGTCTGTAGATCAAAAGAGGTATAGGGGAATAATTGGATCGCTTCTCTATCTGACTGCCAGTAGACCAGACATAATGTTTAGTGTGTGCCTCTGTGCCCGTTTTCAAGCTGACCCGAAAGAATCTCACATGACTGCTGTCAAAAGAATTCTCAGATATCTTCTAGGCACCCCGAACTTAGGAATTTGGTATCCTAGACACAGCACCTCGTTTGAAATCTTAGGATACTCCGATTCAGACTTTGCAGGTTGTAAGGTAGATAGAAAAAGTACTTCTGGCACTTGTCAATTCATTGGACAATCATTAGTTTCATGGTCCAGTAGGAAGCAAAATTCAGTAGCCCTATCCACCGCCGAAGCGGAATATATAGCGGTAGGTAGCTGTGTTGCACAAGTGTTGTGGTTAAAACAACAGCTTGTAGATCTAGGACTACCTGTAGGAACGATTCCGATCATGTGTGACAACACTAGCGCAATTTGCATATCCAAAAATCCAATTCAACACTCACGAACCAAACATATAGACATTAGACATCATTTCATTAGAGATCATGTAGCCAAAGGCGATATTGAACTACACCACGTTGCTACTGAAGATCAATTGGCGGACATCTTCACAAAACCATTAGGCTATGAAACTTTTAGCACTCTACGCACCAAATTAGGTGTCATAGACATTCACGCCTAATGTAACAAAACAAAAAAAAAAAAAAAAAAAAAAAAAAACAAAACAAAAAAATTTTTGTGGTTGATTTGTATTTGTTGTTAAAACAAAAAAAAAACAAAAAAAAAAAAAAAACAAACAAAAAATTGGATTCCTGATCCTCTTCCCATGTTGCTCACAAACCTTGATCTTCTCTGACAATCGTACTGTACGATACACTATCGTACTGTACGATCAGGTTCCAATCCCTCAAATCTCAGCCGTTCATTCCCTACACGATCCAGATCTTTCATGTCTTATACACATCGTACGGTACGATTCACTACTCGTACTGTACGATAGTAATTATTGGTCATCGTACTGTACGAACATCCCGATCGTACGGTACGATCCACGTGGCAAACGGATTAGGACGAATTTAAATCGGCCGGTACGAAAATTATTGCCCATCTTACTGTACGAATACCTGTTCGTACTGTACGAACACTTTTGGTCAAAAGTCGTTCAGACGACTCATTGGGACGAACGCCTCACACTCACATTCGTCCTGTACGATACCGATCGTACTGTACGATTTGACTCACTTTTCTGAAAAGTCGTCCAGACGACATTATTGCGCATATCGTACTGTACGATTATCGATCATACTGTACGATATACCCCAAATTCTATAAAACGAGAGGAACTCTTAGCCATTTCTCCTCACCTTCAATCAATCTGATTTTCTCTCATTCTTCCAATCCCCTCGTCCACAATGTCTGGGTCCAGTAAGCGCGGTCGTATGATCGTCAGGAGCTCTTCCTCCACTCGGCGTTTCGATGATCGCTTTCTCTCCGCCGCGGACGAGAAAGCGTATAACAAAATCAAGGAAGCTAAGTTCACTCCCTCCCGCATGTTAAATCAAGCCACCCTTAGTTTTGAGGTGATGCCTCTGTTCGCTTCCACGACCCTTCAATTTCTTCTGACTCTCGCCTTTCCGTTTCACTCTGAACTTATGTTTGAGTTTTTTGCAAATATCCGCATTAACCTTGAAAACACCACTTTCACCTCGTATGTCTGTAAACAGAATGTCGTCATCACCGTCGACGACATTGCTGAGCACATAGGGCTGTCCTCTGAAGGCCCTCGACCCCAATCCATGATCTCCCACGATTATGATTGGACGTCCGTCAATATGACCCTTAGAGGTGTCCCCTCAAATCAACACCTACCACTGGTCCAAACCTTAAATCAAAATGCCCACTTTATCCAGCATGTCCTACGCACATCTATTATACCTAAGGCTGGAGATCGCATCCATATCACTCCCCTACTGTCTGTCGTCACCTATCTCATTATGTCGGGCACAAAATTCAATGAAGCCCAAATGGTATTCGACTACATTCATACCTTGTCTGCCTTCCGCTATCCAGGTGCCCGTCGTAAATTGAACCTTGCTTTAGGGCATGTCATTGGCTATATCTTAGATGCAAAATACCAACTTCATTATCCGCTCCCTCCTGATCACCTTCCCATCTTCTACTCGGATGCCTCCTTTCGTATCCTGTTCCATCGGGGGGCCGCTCCCGCCGATCCCGAGTTTGATGACGAGGAGGCTGATGCTCCTGCTGACGCACCTCCGCCACCACCACTCCAACCACCTGGCCTTGCACCTCCCGACTACCCTCACGATGACATTATTCGACGACTTGATCGTCTGGAGACTCGGTTGGATGCTCACATTACTCAGCAGCATCAGGAGCATGACACGGATATGAAATGGTTTAGGGAGCGCTTCCAATCGATCGATCACCAGTTCGCCTCCCTTCATCAGTACCACCAGCTGTTTCCCGACCCTCCACCGCCACCTCCGGATCAGGATCCAGATTTTTAGGTTGTTGTAGATGTTTCTGTTTTCTGTTTTTGTTGTACTTGTTTTTTCTTTTTCTTCCCTTTTTGGTGTTGTCAAAAGGGGGAGACTTTTCTGTGTGTTGTATTATGTTTTTTGCCTACTATTAAATGCTAATTGGTTGTTTTTGTTCTCAGTTTTTTTTATCTTGTTGTTGTATTTTTTTTTAATAAAAAAAAAAAAAAACTGTTTCTTCTCCTCCTATTTGAAAATTTATAAGCTACTCTTCTGAGGGGGAGCTAAAGAAGTCAGAACATCTGTACATCAGAAAATATTATTTGACACCATCAAAAAGGGGGAGATTGTTGGAATCCAGGATCCCGAGCACTTAATTTTGATGGTGACAACTAATATTTACTGAGTAAATATAGACTTCAGTTAGATTACAAATGGTTAATCTTTGTATATGAGAACTAACATTTCAGGTCAGATGCACACTGCTAAAGATTGCTGGAGACTCAAATTGGGTAGAATAGGATGTTGAAGAGTCTGTAATTTTTATTTCTTTAATTTTTTTTCTTTTTGAGTCTGCCACAGAAGCATGCATGAGAAAGGAGCAACAATGCACACACACAGGGGGAGATTTTTTTCTTTTAAAATGATTAATTTTTTAAAAACAGATCGTACTGTACGATCATTGATCATACTGTACGATTAATTGAAAATAATTAGGCAACGGCTAATTCTCTATTGATTAAATTTACAAACTTATCGTACTGTACGATCTAGATCGTACTGTACGATGATTTGTAATTGTGAAACCCTAGCCGCCAGAATAAGTTTGGTAAGTTTTCGAATTTGATTTTATGAACTATTCGTACTGTACGATATGTATCGTACTGTACGATTAATTAATAACTTGCCAAAATTATCTCCCTAATCAGGAAATAAAATGTTGGTTTCTAATTATATGTCGATCGTACTGTACGATGTTAAATCGTACTGTACGACTGACAGAGACGATTTTAGTCGTCCCAGAGATCGTACCAGACGAAACCAATGTTTTTTGTTCTGATCGTCCTGGACGATATTCATATCGTACAGGACGATATCAAGAAATGAACTAATCGTACTGTACGACTGGTGGAGTGCTGGACGATTGACAGAGACGATTTTCTTCATCCCAGAGATCGTACCAGACGATCCCAAGAAATTTTGAACTGATCGTACTGGACGATAGTCCTATCGTACAGGACGATATCATGAAAAACACTATTCATACTGTACGATTAAATGAGTGCTGGACGACTGACAGAGACGAGTTCTTTCGTCCCGAGGTTCGTCCCACAGTTCGTCCCGTACGAACAGTACGAATCAATAGTATCGTACTGTACGATATACATATCGTACGGTACGATATGAATAAAATTCGATACCTATTCGTCTGCACTCGTACTGGACGGAGCTGTAATTGAAATGATCGTACTGTACGATTACAAATCGTACTGTACGAACAGAAACGCAAAAGTTGAATTTTTTAGGGTTTTCTGAAGCCTGATATAAAAAAGAACTTATTATTTTTCTAAGTGAGTTGTTGATCAATCCTTTGCTGTGAGAAGCTTAGAGGAAGAAGGAGATTCGTAGAGAGAAGCTTTTTTGGAGAAATCTAGGGCTTGAGAGAGGAAGGTGAAGGTGAGCTTGAGCGTGAGGGAGAAGTAGTGTGAGGGGATCACACGGTGGCTCCAAGCTAGCTGCATGCTTTGCTCCTCTTGTGGCTTTAGAAGCTTCAAGAAAGTTCTCGAAGGAAGAATCACTTCAAGATCAACATCGCCAAGGTACTCTGCCATCTCCAGGAGGGAGAAAAAGGAGAAGGTCCGCTGCCGTCACCGGGAGGGTGACATAGCGTTTGGTATTCCGCCGCACCGAGGGAGGTGAAAGTGAGTATTGTAAAGGCTTCTCCGCCTTGCTGTGGGGGCAAAAGGAGAGTCAACTTTTACTAGTGCAAATCCCGGAGTAGAGGACTCTGGGGAGTGGACGTAGGTCAAGTGACCGAACCACTATAAAAATTTCTGGTGTGTTTTTTCCTGTTTACCGCACTTTACTTTTCATGCTTTTCAATTTGTGCGTTTTAATTGCTTGGTGAAAAATCAATTTTTAAATCTCGTAGTGTTATCAATTTTATCGTTGTGATCATTGTAATTGCTTCCGCACATTGGTTGTTAAATTATATTTCGAAAATACAAAAAAAATTAGAACTCTTGTGTAGGGTCAAATTTTTAAAATACCAATTCACCCCCCTCTTGGCGCATCTCGTACTTTCAAAATGAACTAGCACCTTAACACTATTGAAGTTTCTCTACAAAGTTGTTAGGCTGACCCGATGTGATGTTTTATTGAACTGGTTTGACTTTTGGCTAAACCGACGTGGTGCTTCTCTTTATAAATTATTTTGTCGTGGCATTAAAAATGATGAGTGCTGTAATGCATGACTGTTCTTCTCGACACTATAGCATTTGATAGTTTTGTGCTCTGTCACTTAAAAGAAAATAGTCTTAGCACTACAATCTCAATTTCTGACACTTTAACTTTATGTAGTGTTATGGTGCTAGTGGCTAGGTCACTAACTTTAATAATGTTTTCTGAAGACTTTAACACAATAATGTTGAAATGTGTCAGTGGGGCGTTGAGACGCTGCAGTACTTTGTTTTATACTTTGTGAATTTTTCTACATTTCTTAAGACACTCCTACACAACATCAACTAAAAATAAATATTTTTTGTAGAATTTAACATAATAAAACACTATATAATTTTAATTTAATAAATTTCCCCGAGCTTCAATTTTTTCTTGTACTTAAACAATTATGTATAAACCTTGAATTACCTTTAAGATAATACTCTATAATTTAGATGTGAATTGCAATGATCAAAGTGTAATAAATTTAATTTAAACAATCATGAATAGTCATCCTAATTTAATATCTCTTTTAATAATCAAATTGATCACATTTACTATGATTATAAGTGAAATATTTTACTATTGAATTTAGATTTGAATAATGAGTCATTTAAATTTTTTTGTGCACTACTTGATTTTGAAATTCATTTTTAACTCTTCATATGTGTTATCTTTCTTGTATTGCCCTTTGTGAATTGTACATTAAATTCCTTTAGGAATGTAGCTGTATCAGATCCCAATTTTTTTAATACTCAATTTTCATTATCCTTCTTTCTTTCCTTTTTCTTTTTCTTTCTATTTTTTATGCATTTCTTTTTAACTTCTATGAGTACTAATATAATGATTTTGCATATTTGATTGTCTTATTGTTTTAAGTGACCCTAAATTAGAACAATAGAGAGCTTATAAAAGTTTACTAATTCTATAGTTGAGTTCTTAATGATTTTCATAAATTAATCTAGGTTCTTCCATTTCATAAACTTGATTATTCAATCTCATCATCAATAGTAAGTCTTTTAAGTGTATTTAAGTTGAAAAGGAAGTATTAAATTAGATATTTTTCTTTGTTGACTTTATGATTTTAAAATTTTAATTCTTTTTCTTTGTTCATTCAATTTATCGCCCATGGTTTTGTATTATTCTTTATTTTAAAAAACTTTGAATTGCTAGCTTTATTTTAGTTTAACATAGCTATCGAAATGTAATATATAGGTGATGGACACTTCAATAATTAAGCAAATTTTAAGTTAAATTAATATTTAACTAAACAATAACATTTGACAAAGAAAACAAAGTAAAATACCCAAATTATAAAAGAATAATACTAAATAATTAAAAGATATTAATCTTGCCTTTTCATTTGTAATGATAGATAGTACAAAAGGCAGCTCATACTATTGACTAAATGAAAAGAACAATTAGTGCATTATGAACTAATTTCATCCAAATTTGCAATAATAATCATCTCCACATCACATTCATCATAGGTACAATGAGGATTTCCCCAAGCAAGGAAGATGAAAAAAAAAAAAAGAACAACCATTCATAACATTAACAACCATACAAACATCTCCTCTCTCTCTCTCTCTCTCAAGTCAAAAAATTAAACTAAATAAAAGAAAAGATAACAACATCAATAATAATCTCACTCCACCTCATCATCACCATCATCTTCGTCATCATAATTGTCTCCAGTCGAGGGTTACCAAATAAATGGATCATATGTAGGGGCAGGTGTAAAATGAAGCTGATCAAAATGTTTTACACATGGGCTCCTCCTACACATCATAACTAACACTTCATTAAACACTAAAGTGTAGCAATACAATGTTCCCTACATATCCATATAATGAGCAACCCATAAGAAACAACTTCCTACCACCCCTACTCTCCTAATAAGGAGAAGTCGCACCCTCCCTTTGCTCCATCAAATCAGCCACCTGCTCCCTAAAAGATCTTAGGGTCCTAGCACTCTACCTGCTACTTCTAGCTAGACTGGGTAGACAGCACTCACTAGGTCCTCCCTTGTCCTCTTCTTCTTTCTTCTTAAAATTTTCTTATTTTTTCTTGGTGAGAGCAAATTTTGAAATAACTTCTCCTTACCTAACATGCCTAAAATACCAACAATTAAACATAGGCAATAGACAAGAGTATTGTGACCTAAACCAATATAAGTACAACCCCTAATGATGTACATCAAAGAAGAGACAATTAATTTCCTTACATATATAGAATGACACACCTGAATTATTTAGTTTAAAACTTGTCTATCCTTGGTCACCTCAATAATATTGTTACTTAGAAAAAAATCTTACAAAAGTGAAATAATGCATGCCAGGCTTTGGATAAATGAGCCAAATAAGATGAAGAAAAATGTATTACCTTCCCATCTCTCTCTTTTTAGACAACCCCAATCCTTGGTACACAAAACACTGTCAATAGTTCTTGAGGATTAATGGGTATGAAGCTAAAAAATAGTGTAATCATCAAATTGAATTTCCCTAAGTCTATAAATGTGGTTTATGCTCTAGGGATCAAAAGGTATCCACTTTCCTCTAACAGAACACTTTCTATTTTGACTTTCTTTTGCATTAGAAAATATTCCTTCACTATCTTATCTAGACAAGCACTCGGCTCCTCACAAAAGATTTTCCAACCCATACTTACTATAATTGACATCATAACCCCACTAAAATTTTAAAAAGCTCTCATAAATAGTTGTGCATATCTCTATTCTACTTTGGCAGATATTAGCATCCATGAGGTCCACTACTAAAAGGGATTGTAAGCAGTCCTTTTTCCAAATTCTTTATTGAAGCAGCTTGACTTTGTACTTGAGCTCCCATTTGAATCACTACCTCTTAAAAAGGTGTCTCCCAATCTTTGAATTTATTATTCTGATTAAAACCTAATAAATAAGAAGGTTTAAAGTTCAATGTCCAAAACTTGTTGTTTCAACCAAAGGACTTGGGCTACACAACTCCCTAAGGCAATGTACTCAGCTTCAGCAGTGGAAAGTGCAACTGAGTTCTGCTTTCTACTGGACCAGGAGACTAACAACTGTCCTATAAATTGACAAGTTCCTGAAGTGCTCTTTCTGTCAACTCTACACTCGACAAAATCAGAATTAGAATATCCAATAATCTCAAAAGCAGTGTTGTGCCTAGGGTACCAAATTCCTAGGTTTGGGGTCCCTAAAAGATATCTAAGAATTCTCTTAACAGCAGTCAGGTGGGACTCTTTAGGATCAGCTTGAAACCTAGCACAAAGACAAACACTAAATATGGTATCAGGTCAGCTAGCAGTCAGGTAAAGTAGTGATCCCATTATTCCCCTAAACTTCTTTTGATTAATAGATTTGCCATTTGGGTCCTTGTCCAACTGTACACTAGAACTCATGGGAGTATTGATTGGCTTAGCTTTGTCCATTTCATATTTCTTCAAGATGTTCTTAGTATATTTTGATTGATTCAAGAAGGTTCCATCATCCAATTGTCTTATGCTAAAAGCCAAATAATAGGACAATTCTCCCATCATACTCATTTTAAACTCCTTACTCATTGTCTTAGAGAAATCATCACACAAATTTGTATCAGTCGATCCAAAAAGTATATCATCAACATAAATTTGGACAATGAGTAGATTGTCTCCTACTTTCCTAAGGAAAAGGGTGGTGTCTACGCTCCCCTTAACAAACTCTCTTTCTAACAGGAATGTGCTAAGCCTCTCGTACCATGCTCTAGGTGCCTGTCTTAATCCATATAAGGCCTTTTTTAATTTAAAAACATGATTCAGATATTGTGAACTCTCAAAACCCAGGGGTTGCTCTACAAAGACATCTTCTTTTATTACCCCATTCAAAAAGGCACTCTTGATGTCCATTTGAAATAACTGAAATCCTTGATAACAGGCAAAGGTTAATAGCACCCTAATGGCTTCCAATCTAGCTACAGGGGCAAAGGTCTCCTCAAAATAAATCCCTTAAATTTGATTGTACCCCTTAGCCACTAATCTTGCCTTATTTCTAACCATCACACCAGAATCATTCATTTTATTCTTAAAGACCCACTTGGTTCCCACTACACTTTGATCTCTAGGTCTCCAGTGAAATGAACTGATTCAGATCTCCGGTCATGTGTCTTGAACATCCGCTGTCCAGGTACCACATGCTCTCATGAGGCCTTTTGTGAGAGCACTCCTACAAAATCATCAAATGTCAATCTTAGGAACCCAAACAAGTTTGGGTTCCTTCTTATGAAAAGAAGAATGTGATGCATGCGTGCTGTGCTGTGAAACAGGCAGTTTGGGCCTCCACACCCAATGTGTACTACGGTGAACAGTGCAGGTGTGGGAAATGTGTCTTAACATGCCACATGAATAACATCTAACACCAGCAAAAAGGTTAACTAATCTACGTGAGTGATAGTGCCTCTTCCTAGGTGTGTATGAAACATGCTTTGATGATTTTAAACTTGATTCTACAAAAGGTGGACGTGCATAAAACTACGCAAAAGTAGGAGTTGATTGGTTTTTCTCAAAAGCACTGACTTTTACTTTTAAAAATTCATTTTGTTTATTTAAACTTGCAATTTCAAATTTTAAAGTACCATTGCTACTTTCTACTTCACATGCCATGGTATCTAATTCTTTAAAAACAATTTCTAATTCAACATGCGATATTTTTAACAAATCATGCTCAACAGTTAAATTAGAATATTTTCTATTCAACTCATCGAATTCATCAAGCAAAGACATGTGATTGGAATCAACAGTGGAATGATCTTTAATTAAAACATCATGCTCTTTTTGCAACGTCAAATAATCTAATTTCAAACTAGTATGAGTTTTCTTAAGCTTCCTATACGATGTATGAATTTTTTTAGAAACTTCAAATAATTGATCGTATGTAAGCTCACAAACCTCTTCTTGGTCGGACTGACCAAGGTGCTCACTGGCCATCAAACATAGGTTTGTAACCTCCTCTTCAGCTTCAGTTTCTGAGGAGTCGGATGCAGAATTGGCCCAGAACACCTTTTGTATCCGCTTCTTGTCCTTTCTGAACTTTGGTTTCTCCTCACCCTTCTCCTTGCTTGGGTGAGCCTTGAGTGTAGGACAATCCGCCTTTATGTGTCTAGGCTTCCTGCATTAAAAACAAACAGATTCAGATGAACCTTTAAAGTTTCTATTGGCCTTACCTTTGTTCCACTTTTAAAAATTCTTATTCTTCTTTCTTAGAAAGCTCTTGAATTACCTTGTTATTAAGGCAATATCATCACTATCAGACCCGGAAGTGCTAGCATCTGAATCATTGGCCTTTAGCGCCACTGTCTTCTCCTTCTTTTGTTCACCTGCATCAAGTTGTCTTTGGTTCATCCCTTGCTCGTAAGCAATGAGTGATCCAAGTAAGCTGTCAATAGAGTAAGTATTTAAATCTTTAGATTCCGTGATCACAGTAATCTTAGCATCATATGAAGAAGGCAAACATCTAAGAATTTTGTTCACTCTTTCGTAATTAGTTAGTTCTCTTCCTAGAGCATGCAAAGAGGTAATGATTTGAGTGAACCTTGTGTACATTTCTGAAATCGTGTCACTAGGTTTCATGCGAAAAAGTTCGTAATCATGTAACAAGATGTTTAACCTAGGCTGTTTGACTTCAGTTGTACCTTCATATGTTATACACAATCTATCTCAGATTTATTTACCCGTTGTACAAGTAGAAACACGCATATAGTCTTCAGATTTTAAAGCATAAAAGAAACAGTTCAAACATTTTGTATTTAACTGTACTAAATCATGATAATCAAAAGTCCAATATGTAAACGGGAGTTCAGTTTTAATACTGTTAACAAGTCTATGTGGTGCTTCATAACAATCTTTAACTAACATCCACATACAATAATCGATTGATTGAAGAAAGGTAGACATTCGTGTTTTCCAAAAATCAAAAGGAATGTTATCAAACAACGGTGGTCTTGTAATAGAATAACCTTCAACAGTATTACGATTGTTATAGTTAGCCATGGATTAAATTCAAAAGTTTTTAAATTGAAATTTTGAATCCCGCTCTGATACAACTTGAAAGTTTGATAGGGATGTTAAGCCCTATTGAACTAGTCCCGATGCTAACTAAGAGGGGGAGGGGGTGAATTGGTTATTTAAAAATTTCATGAGCAACATAAAAATCTTTTCGATACTTTGCAGCGGAAACAAGTAAACAAGAACGAAAAGGTCAATCACAGATATTCACCCAAGCAGTTAATATCAGAAGAGTAAAATGCAGAACATAATCAAAAAATCAAACCAGATTTTATAGTGGTTCGGTCAACTTGACCTACGTCCACTCCCCGGAGCCTCCCCTCCGGGTATCGCACTAAATAAAAAGTGACTCTCCTTTTGCTCCCACAGTAAGGAAGAGAAGCCTGTATAAAAACCTCCTTTCCACCACCCGGTGAGGCAGAGAACCTGAACTCCTTTTGCTTCCTCCTGAAGCGGGTAGAGAACTCGGATCTTCTTGCGAACGATCCTCTCCCAAGGAACACCACCATGATGAAAGACGACGAGCGGAGAAGCAGACTCTGATCCTTGCTTGGAGCAACCTTCGTGAACCCCTCACGAACTCCCCCTCACAAGATCCTCTCTCTCTCCCCCAAACTCTCTCTGTCTCTAGGGTTTCTCTGGAAAGGAAAGTGGCAAAAAATATTTTCTATTCAAAGAAAAAGATCTTTTATATGAGGGCTCAAAAACAGCCCTAAATTTCAACTGGTCGGCAAAGATCGTCCAGGACGATCAATAGATCATCCTGTACGATCATTTCAAAATCAGTTGTTTCAGCCTGGATGATCTGGCTCCTCTGGACGATCAGTAGAAAAATTTGTTCATATCGTCCCGTACGATTTTTCGATCGTCCGGGACGATTAGTGTAAATTGAAGAATATTGTCCAGAAGACAGTTCGGGTCGTCCAGAGAAAATTATGTTGGACGATCAAAAAATGACTTGATCGTCCAGGACGATATGGGTATCGTCTTGTACGATTAGTTCAAAAAGTGCCCAAATCAAGCTCTAATTCACTCAAGCTCTACCCCTAAGTGTGTGTGAGCAAGGTTACTTAGCTAGGGGATCAGTTATATTGCAATTGACTCAAGAAAAAGAAAATAGTACATTGGATACACTTGGACCCGATCTTGAGTTGGCTTGAGTTGCTTGTGATCTTTTGTGCCTGAAACGGGTTAGCCAAGCAAAACACAATAGAAACATGTTTGTCATCATCAAAATAAGATTTGCAACAGAAAAATCTCCAAGAGATTATTAATAAATCTTTTATACAAGGCTTAAAGAAAAACCTAAATTTTAATTCAGTCACTTCTGATCGTACAATATGATCGGGGATCATACAATATAATTAGGTCAATTTATTTATTTAGTATTATATGATGAGTAATGGTTTTGTACGATTAGTTCATTTTCTTAAATCTATCATCTAGTAAGAGTTTGAATTGTATAGTATGATTAGTAAAATCGAATAGGATTTTCATTCAGTACCATCATTAGCAATTAATTATCATCTTGGGATCAAATTGGGTCATATAGTATGATGGGGATCATTGTACAGTACGATCGGATAAATCAATTAATCCTAATTTTATTTCCTAATCAAAGGATTAGATTAGGTAATATTTCTTAATTCTATCAAGTATGATGGGTATCATACAGCATGATTAGTTTAAATTTAAAATTTCAAATTAGTGCATAATTTTATGATTATTGGTTAGGGTTTTTAAATTCACCTAATCATCCAGTATGATCTGTATCATACTGTATGATTATTTTAAAAACATTAATTATAGAATTAGTTGTTATTAATACACTACGGGAAAAATGCCAATTACCGGCAATTTTTTTGGTGGTTCGTATAATGTTTCTGACTATTTCCTAAAATACTGGCAGTTCATATAATGTTTCCTAAATTTGGTTCGGGCATTACCGATCGACGACTTTCATGGGTAGAATGTGGGCATGATTGATACCGGAGTGGGGGCGAGATCGTCGGTCGGAGATAAGGTATCGGTGGCCAGATTCCTTTGTAGGCACTCAGAGGCACAATCACGAGCGAGTGTCTACTGAAATAGATATGTGAAGAAATGAAGATGAAGGCTTAGTTTGGCTAATATTAAGGCCATTTTTGGCATTTTTCAGGCGGTTTAGACCACTGAAAAAAATCACTTAAAACCGATGGCCTAGGCCGCCAAAAAAGGCGCTGGTAAAACAAAAAATTGGTGCCCTTACCGGGGGTTATTATACCGTCACTAAGTCTCACAGTGTATTATAAAAACTACTAGATTAACCTCTAGTTAATACCGGGGGATAGACCACCGGTTTAATCGTCGGTAATGCCGGCGACTATAGGAGCGTTAGTAATGGCCGTCGGTAATCCCTGATTTTCCAGTAGTGGTAATTTTTTAATAACTAATCGTATAGTATGATCTGGATCGTACAGTAAGATTAGTTTAAAAAATTTAACTGTTCATTTTCTCAATGCTTTATGTGTGTGAGCATGGTCTCCAAATTAGCATAAAACCTCACATGGCATAGACTCAAGAAATATAAAATTAGAGAAATCATAAGTATACTCTTTTAAAACATCATACTCTACCCAATCTTAAGCCCAGAATGATTTTGAACGATGTATGTTGTATTTGAAATATTAAACACACATAAATGAATAATAATGAAAATTCTAAGAGAAATGAAAATTCAATCAATATTATTATTTATCATCAAAATCACAAGCTCGAGATCCAAGATTGCAACATCTAGTTTAGTAATTGCTAAGGTTTTCATAGCATTAGCTCAAATTGTGTGTTTAGCCGACCATAGAGTTAAAAAAAACACAATTTTCCTTTCATTCTAAAAAAAGTAGGTCCAATTAGAAAAGTGTAAACTGAAATCACTTGGATTGAAGTACAGATGAACCCTTCCCAATGTGAATCTTCCCTTATAAATTTTCTCTCCCTGCTCCTTTCCTCTCCAATTGCTTTTTTTCTTGCAAGAATGTAGATCATCCACTCTAAATGATGTATGTTTTTCTC
This sequence comes from Dendrobium chrysotoxum, assembly GCA_019925795.1. Classification (NCBI taxonomy): domain Eukaryota; kingdom Viridiplantae; phylum Streptophyta; class Magnoliopsida; order Asparagales; family Orchidaceae; genus Dendrobium; species Dendrobium chrysotoxum. The sequence continues at coordinate 53,749,284 of CM034315.1, forward strand.
CTTTGCCTTGAATCAAACTTGACTAAAAAATTATTTATACCTAGTACACAAATAAGCTCAAGCACCACAGCCTTGACATATGTTAGAGTTGTGGTGTTGAAAAATGAACTAGCACCTCAGCCATGCTAAAGTTACGCTATCGTGACTTTGAGCTGACCTGACATGATGCATAACTTAATTTGTGTGACTTTTGGTGGAATTGGCATGATGCTTTTTTAATAAACTACTACAACATGGCATTGAAAATGTTTAATGCTATATCACTTAATTATGCAACCTAGTGCTCTAGTGGTTGATATTTTGACACTTCGGTGCTTGAATGATATAAGCCTTAGCACTGCTATAGTACTAGCAGTTGATTACATTGGGGTGCCTACTTTAATGAAATCTTTTTTAGACTCCAATGATGTAATGTTCATAACTATCATGAGGGCATTGAGATGATGCAGCATTGATAGTTAGAAACCCGGTGGTGCTGGTTCAATACTTTATGAATTTCTCTTCATTTCTTGAGATATTCTTGTATAACATCAACTAAAATAAACCTTTTTATTAAAAATTAACATAAGAAAATTTTACATAATTTTCACATAATAGTATGAAATAAATTTAATAATAATTTAAAATTAGCAATGCCCTACCTAAGGCTATAGGCTTGGGTTTCATTTTTTCTTACAAAAATTGTATTTCAGTAATTATAAAAAATTTGGGTTATTAGAGCCTTCCTATGTTTTAAGATTTAGTGTTAGGTCTTGAGTCCTCTAAAGAACCCCTAAAGTCATTTAGGAATGTTTAAGGGAATTAGCCTTATTAAGGTTAGCTAATGTTAGGTCCTTGAGTTTCCTCCTAGCGTATAATATATTACCTCTATACTAAGCTAGTGACACATAAGGCCTAAAGCTAACCAATGAGGGAGGGTTGGCCTCATAAGAAAATATGGTCAACAAATGGATTACTAAGTATGCCACACATATCAAAGTTGGACGAGATAGGTAACAAGTTCTAAAACTCAGATTGATTTAAAAAAGTTTGAAATTGATTAGATTTAACTTTAAAATTGAGTTTGTAATTATTTTGAAACATAGTCAATGTTAAATTTATTTGCATTTCATTTATGATTAATTTTATTCAAAGTTTATTTAAGGATGACTTAAAAATTTAACTTAAGGATTAATTTGAAGATGATTGAAGATTGATTTTGGAAATGGTTTTATGATTGACTTAAAGGCCTAGTACTAAAAATAGGATACACAAGGACTCATTGGAATCTTTAAGAGTATAGATATTAAAAAAACTATTAAGGGATTGTAAATGGATTCAATAAAAAATTGGTATATTTAGACTTAAGGTATAGAATTCACGATGGTTACTAACACCTACCCTTAATGGACCAAGGTTCGATTAATTCTCCTAATTTTAAGGAAAGAAAGACTGAAGGTTTCTAACACTTCCTCTTGAACAACTAAGGTTTTCTTTGATTTGCCTAGTTTTTTGAAGAGGAAGCCTAAATGTTTCTAAAACCATACATAAAACAATTAGGGTGACTAAACTAAGAAGGGACTCAACAATACTTCAATCTAACACTACGTAGTCTATGCCTATGGAATCAAAAGTTTTATAATTACTAAGTCCTACTCATAAAGGACTATGTTTTGATTTGATATGCTAATATAAAAGGAAAGGAAGATTATTTTATCTTCAACTACTTTAACATTCTCAACCCTTTGACTGAGATATTATGAGAAACTTCGGTGAGGAATAAAATGCTATTAAGGGACTTACTCTTACCCTCAAGTATAAATGATACCATTAGGGAACTTACACCTAAAGTCCAAATGTTACCTAAAGTTACTAATAACTTTAGGGAATAAAGCACAAGGACCCACACCTAAACTTAATTATTAATGAGGAGGAATATGATGTTATTAGGTAGCTTAAACATACCTTCAAGTCTAAAGGATATTTGTTGACTTCATTTTTATATTAGATTAATATCCTCCATCAAACATTTATAATGCATAAAAATCCCTTTTAAAGTATGATGCCCTAGCGTGGTAGAAAGCGTAAGGGATGCCTCTAAGACCTTGTCCCGCCAATTGCTTATTGACCTAACATCTCCTAGGATCATCCCAAGTGGCTTTTAGAAGCTCTCAAGCCCTTTCAATCATCAAAATCCTATAGACCTTTATCCTAAATCAAATTTCTTCATATATACATTTAATTCCACTCAACTTTGCTTATTGAACTAAACTTTATTTTAAACCTTCCGATGTGATGTAAAGTTGTTTATACTCATCCTTTGAATGATTTGAGATCCAAGGGACAATATGTTTACCTAGGTTGCCTAGGTTTGACCCTTGAGCCCATTAATGTCTAAATTGAAAATCTATTCATGAATCTAGATCTGAACATAATTAAAAATCTTAAGACTTTTGCATTTATCATCAAGCATACCAAAACTCATTTGAAGTTTTACTTCATCTTGGTTGACCATGATTCAAATGGCAATTTGAACACCCATTGAACTAAAGTGCCAAATCATATATTCAATCCTTTTTAATCCAAGGAATTATACTCTATATATTTTGAAAACATATGCAAACATGTTTAAACCAATTGGAACCAATAGTGAGGCATAGTTAACCATGGTTGAATGAATCCACCTTGGTTAGCCAAAATGACCTAAATCATCATTTCATATGTTACATTATTTTAAACCTTGTCATAATTTTCAAATTCTTTTAAACAGAAAGTTTGATAGGGATGTTAAGCCCTGATGAACTAGTCCTGAGGCTAACCAAGAGGGGGGATGAATTGGTTATTTAAAAAATTCGTGAGCAACAGAAAAAATCTTTTCGATAGTTTGCAGTGGAAACAAGTAAACACAGAAATGAAAAGATCAACCATAGATTTCAACCAAGCAGATAATAACAGAAAAATAAAGTGCAAAAAATAATCAGGAAGAACACACCAAATTTTATAGTGGTTCAGTCAACTTGACCTATGTCCACTCCCCAGAGCCTCTCCTCCGGGTATTGCACTAACACAAAAGTGACTCCCCTTTTGCTCCCACAGCAAGGCGGAGAAGCCTGAACATAAATCCTTTCCACCAACCCGGTGAGGCAGAGAAGCTGAACTCCTTTTGCTTCCTCTTGAAGCAGACAGAGAACCCGGACTCCTTTTGCTTCCTCCTGAAGCAGGCAGACAACCTGAACTCCTTTGGCTTCCTCTTGAAGTGGGCAGAGAACCTGGATCTTCTTGCGAATGATCCTCCCATAGAAAACACTGACAAGATGAGGTACGACGAATGGAGAAGATGACTCTGATCCTTGCTTGGAGCAACCTTTATGAATCCCTCACAAACTCCCCCTCACAACATCCTCTCTCTCTCTCCCAAACTCTCTCTCTCTCTCTAGGGTTTCTCTATAAAGGAAAGTGGCAAAAGATTTTTCTTGTTGGAAGAAAAAAGATCTTTTATATGAGGGCTCAAAATTTGCCCTAAATCTCAACTAGTCAGCCAATATCATCCAGGACGATCTAACGATCGTCCCGTACGATTAGTTCAAAATCACCTGTTTCAGCCTGGACGATCTGGCCCTTCTGGACGATTAGTAGAAAAAGTTGTTCAGATCGTCCCGTACGAATCTGCGATCGTTTGAGATAATTAGTGTAAATTCAGGAATTTCATCCAAAAGACCGCTCTGGTCGTCCAGAGGAACTTATGCTGGACAACCTCAAAATGACTTTATCATCTAGGACGATATTGATATCGTCCTATACGATTAGTTCAAAAAGTGCCAAAATCATCCTGACACCGCTCTAGAGGTACAGGTGAATCACACTGGACGGTCATGACGTCCCGGATGATATGATCGTATTAATTAAATATTAATTGCTTTTCTTAGTCACCAGACTAATTTTGGCATGATTGTATTAGATCGTCCAGGATGATACACGTATCGTCCAGGACGATCAGATCAAATCTCTAAAAATTAAACTTGCCTAACTTGATCTGGCGCCTGAGAATTTTTGATTTGAGCCTATCGTCCCATTTGATGGATGTATCGTCCAGGACGATCTGCTTAATCAGATAGACTTTACTTGGTCGCCCTAATTATGGTTTCTATTTTCACTGGATTATCTAGGACGATTTGAATATCATCCAGGATGATCTGAACAAAAATTGAACAGAAACTCTAATTCACTCAAGTTATCCCCCTGAGTGTGTGTGCAAGGTTACTTAGCTAGGGGATCAGTTATATTACATTTGACTCAAGAAAAGGAAAACAATACATTTAGACACACTTGGACCCGATCTTGAGTTGGCTTGAGTTGCTTTTGATCATTTGTACTTGAAATGGGTTAGCCAAGCAAAATAGAATACAAACATGTTTGTCATCATTAAAACTGTACTTTTTGGAACCAGATTTGCAATAATCTCCTCCTTTTTGATGATGGCAAACATCAGTGCAGTATTTTAAAATAAAATAACTTGGAGTTAACCAATGCAGATATGAAAAACAAATATCTTTTCAAATTTCACTGAACAATTATAACAATATAGTAAAATAACTACAAATAAAATAAATAACTATAAAATAAGAGCAATACATGAAACAAAAACTACTAGTCACTCAACTAACTCCCCCTTTTGATATCACAAAAAGGAGGAGGAACAAACACAACAGTACAGACAGAAAATATCACAAAATAAAAAACTAAAACGGAGGCGGATCCTGATCAGAAGGAAAAGGAGGTTGTGGCTGAAAGTAACTTTGAATGGCGGTGAAGTGTGCTCCAAACCAAGTAATGTCCTGGTCATGCTGCTGTTGCTGCTGAGCAACGTAGTCATTGAAGCGCTGCAGATCCTTAGTGTATTGCTGCTCCTGGGTAGCAACATAAGAATCAAATCAGGCCTTCCACTGGTTGAACAGCTGTACTTGATGATCAAAAGGGGATGTAATACGAAGGGGAGCAGGTGCATCAGGTGCAGCAAGAACAAGAATAGCTTCTTCCTCTTCCTCCTCAACATTCGGGGCGAGCTCCGAATGTTGTCGGGTACTGTGGAGTACATGAAATGAATTATTTGTTAAGTAGGAAGGAGGGACATTGGTAGGGACTGGATATTACAGATCCTATTTTGTCTCCAAAGCATATGCAATGATGTGTCCTAGAGCTAGATTTGGATGTCGTCTATGGCCCGGATCCCTAATGGTAGTGAGATGCTCGATATATCTGAAAAGGAGATTGGTAGCATTGAATTCCCGGTGGGCCATAATATAGTAGGTGGTCAGGGAAAGTAAAGGGGTGATGTGAATGCGGTCCCCAGCCTTTGGGATGATGGAGGAACGAAGGATATGTTGAATGGTACGGGCATCCTTAAGTAGGGAAGTGCAAGCATTATCGTGGTAGGGGGCATTGATATTTCTAAGGAAGTAATTGACGACACTCTAATCATAATCGGTATCAAAAATAAGGGTGTGGAGTTTGTCGCTAGTGACAGACAGTTGAAGGATATGGTAAAAATCCTGGGCTGTGAATTCTACAGGTCGCTGATTAACATAGGAGTGAATGGTGGAGTAGTCAGCGGCGATGCGAAGATTTGCGAAGAAGACTTGGAGAAGTTTAAGGCTAAATGGGAAGGCCAGTGTGAGGATGAAGGTGAGGGAGGTATGCCAAAATAGATCCAGGACAGGGTAAGTGAGAGTGTGGGGGTTGACGATTTTGGACTATATGATTCCCGCTTCAAGATATCGTTGGAAGGCAGCTTGATCGGCTGCATTTGGAAAGCTGAGATCGACATTTCCCCATGAGGAGCTCACACCCGCATGCCTAGATCGCTTCCCACCCGCCATTAGAAACACAAGAGAGGAAGTATGGAAGGAGAGGTGTGAAGAAAGTTGAAGATAATGGCTGTTTAAATAGAAATCAGCCGGATCGTCCCGTACGATCGAAGGATCGTCCTGGATGATATGTGTAATTATGACGGCCAGAATGATTGGTCAAAAAGGTGATCGAATCATCTGGGATGATCAGAGATCATCCAGGATGATTAGAGATCGTCCAGGATGATTAGAGACAGGCGATTATCCCGAGGAGTCAAGCCGGATGACCGTTAATGAAAAGTATCGTCCAGGATGATTAGGTGGATCATCCGAGATGATATGCAATAAATGTATAGGATGGGATGAATTTGAATCATCCAACTGCTGACACGTGGATCGTTCGGGACGATGAGGTGTATCGTCCAGAATGATGACCAATAATTATTGCATTCTCAGCCATTTGATTAGGATCAGGAAGTATGGATCATATCGTCTAGGACGATGGAGGGATCATCCAAGATGATCACCAATAATTAATGTAACTCAGCCATTTGAACAGAGTGGGTACGATTTGAATGGATCTTCTAGGATGATGTATAGATCGTACGGGATGAAGACGATCGTCCAAGATGATTTTGGGATCATCCAGGACGATGTGAAGAAACAGCAAAAAAGATGGAGGATGGAGATGAAAGATCAGGGATCCAAAAACACATACATGAAAATAAAAAATAAAAGCAGAGTAGGTAAAACTCAAAATGAGAAACACAAAAACACAAAAAATAATGATTTTTTTTAATCGATCTGCTCCAGTAAATCAGAATTTTCTCTTGATTTTGAATCCAAAAACTAATAAGAAGATGATCGACAGCACTGAAATCCAGAAAAGTTGGAAAATTGACTTTTATAACTCTCACCTCGGACACCTTATAGATGCAAATTTCTTTCAAAACAAAAATCAAATTTAGAAGAAAGAAAATAGATTCGAAAAGAGATCCTTTCAAGCCTCGTTCTAAAATATCTGATATAATAATATTACAAAGTAAGAAATCAAAAATCATGATTTTTCGTTTCAAGCTTTTGAAAATATTAAGGGTGCATGGATTTTTCTAAGACATTTAAAAATCTGAAAGGGAAGAGAGCCTATTTCCTTGTGGGCTAATTTTGTGCCCCTTTTTCAATTTGTTTGATGCTTTGCGCATCTTTTGATTTTTGAAACACTTTGTGTATTCTTTCAAGTTTTGGCGACATTACGCATCTTTTTAGTTTGGCTAATTTTGTGCCTCTTTTCATTTTGGCGCTCTTTGCGCATCTTTTGTAGGCTTTCTCCCTCTCAAAATCGTTAAAGAATCTCAGCTGTAAAATTACCTTCTAAACATAAGAGACGACAAAGCTCACTCTCTACAATAAGGAAGAGTAATTCACAAAACAAAAAACATACTTCGTATGATAAGTGTAATTACTTGGTTCAGAAAATCATAACAATGACTCAAAACTTTGAAAACACTAGTCATATGAGGTAGATTACTGTAGGAAGATAAAATAGATCTCTATTTCAAAAACCAACTTTTTTGATTTTAAAGAAGATTTCTATCCAAAAGAAATAATACACCATTAAAGGAGTTAGTGGAAGAGAAACTATCATTAATTTTTCTTCCCTTTAATAGATCCAGTGGAATCAATCACAGCTTACCAGCTTCCAAATAAAAACAAGGCAAAACTCTCAATCTGAAATCCAGTTTATCAGTAGTAGTGAGCAATGATCTGATTTTGAAAGAGATAAAATAGTAAATAAAAGGGATGAAATAATAAATAAAAATAAGTAGGAAATCGCATCAAAATAAATACTCAAATCAAACTAACATCAAGGCTAAAACAGAAATCAACAGAAAAACAAAAATAACAGAAAATAGATAATCCAATCAAACAACTAACTAGCATAAACAAAATCAAAAATAGATAATTCAGAAATCAGTAGTCATCAGAATCAAGCATTTATGTCAATCACACCTAATCTGGTCCTCAAAATACTTAATGAGTCAAAGGCCAGTGGTTTAGTAAATATGTCAGCCAGCTGATTTTCAGTTACTACATGATGTAGCTCAATGTCCCCTTTTATAACATGGTGCCTAATGAAGTGATGCCTTATATCAATGTGTTTGGTTCTAGAATGTTAGATTGGATTCTTAAAAATGCAGATGGCACTAATATTATCACACATAATAGAAATTATGCCCATAGGTAATCCTAAATCCAAGATTTGTTGCTTCAACCAAAGAACTTGGGCTACACAACTTCATAAGGAAATATACTCAGCTTCAGCAGTGGAAAGTGCAACTGAGTTAAGTTTTCTAATGGACCAGGAGACTAAAGACTATCCTATGAATTGACAAGTTATAGAAGTGCTCTTTCTATCCACCCTACACCCTACAAAGTCAGAATCAGAATATCTAATAATCTCAAAAGAGGTGCTATACCTAGGGTACCAGATTCCTAGGTTTGGGGTCCCTAAAAGATATCTAAGAATTATCTTAACAAAAGTCAGGTGGGACTCTTTAGGAACAGCCTGAAATCTAGCTCAAAGATAAACACTAAACATAATATCAGGTCGGATAGCAGTCAGGTAAAGTAGTGATCCAATTATTCCTCTATACTTCTTTTGATCAATAGATTTTCCACTTGAATCCTTATCTAATTTAACAGAGGAGCTCATGGGTGTGTTGATTGTCTTGGCTTTGTCCATTTCATATTTCTTCAAAATGTCCTTATGTTAAACCCCAAAAAGTAGGACAATTCTCCCATCATACTCATCTCAAACTCATTACTCATTATTTTAGAAAACTTATCACATAAATATTTATCAGAAGATCCAAAAATTATATCATCAACATAAATCTGGACAATGAGTAAATCATCCCCTACACTCCTCAGAAAAAGGGTGATGTCTACGCTACCCTTAACAAACTCTCTTTCTAACAGAAATGTGCTAAGCCTCTTATACCAAGCTCTAGGTGCCTGTTTCAATCCATATAAGGCCTTTTTAATTTGTAAATATGATTTGGATATTGAGAACTCTCAAAACCTAGGGGTTATTCTACAAAAACATCCTCTTTTATTACCCCATTTAAAAAGGTACTCTTGACATCCATTTGAAATAGCTTAAATCCCTTATAACAAGCAAAGGCTAGTAGTACCCTAATGGCTTCCAATCTAGCTACAACGGCAAAGGTCTCCTTAAAATCAATTCCTTCAATTTGATTGTACCCCTTAGCATTAATCTTGCCTTATTCCTAACCACCACACCAGAATCATTCATTTTATTCTTAAAGACCCACTTGGTTCCCACTATACTTTGATTCCTAAGTCTTTCTGCTAACTTCCCAACATCATTACTTACAAATTGATTCAATTCCTTTTGCATAGCTAAGATCCAAAACTCATCAGAAAGGGCTAGATTGATGTTGAAGGGTTCAGTCATTGAGATAAAGGCATAGTGGTTTACTTCCTTCCTAAGTCCATGCCTAGTCCTAACACCTTCAGAAGGGTCTCTTAAGATAAGTTTTTTAGGATGACTCAAAGAATATCTCCAATCTCTTGGCAAAGTGTTTTGAGGATTTGCCCTTTCCTCCAGATTTGTAATTTCAAACCCTTTGGTAATCTCCCCTACCTCTTCTTCTTCCTCAGCTCTAGTCACCTTAGGATCAGATTCATCAAACACCACATGAGTTATCTCTTCCACCACCAAAGTCCTTTTATTAAACACCCTAAAGGATTTCCCCACACTAGAATAGCCTATGAATACTCCTTCATCAGATTTGGGGTAAAATTTTCCTAAGGATGATTTCTCATTATTCAGAATGAAAACCTTACAACCAAAGACTTAGAGGTGGGACAGGTTTGGAGTTCTACCCTTAATGATCTCATAAGGTGTCTTATTCAGATTGGATCTAACATTTACCCTATTTAGCACATAACAAGCAGTGTTCACCGCTTCAGCCCAAAAGTATTTTGGAAGTAAATACTCAGCAAGCATGGCTCTAACAGCTTCCACTAAGGTCCTGTTCTTCCTTTCAGCTACCCCGTTCTGCTGAGGGATCATAGGAGCTAAAAAATTATGACTAAACCCTTGCTCCTCACAGAAAGTTCTAAACTTCACATTTTCAAACTCTCCACCATGATCACTATGAATATTCAAGATCTCACAACCTAACTTACTCTGAATCCAAGTGGAGAAGGACTTAAATTTATTAAATAACTCAGATTTATGTGACAAAAATTTAATCCAAGTGAACCTCGAGTAATCATCAATAATCACAAAACCATAGACTTTTTCCCCTAAGCTGGCAGTACTAATGGGTCCAAAGAGATCCATATGAAGGACTTCTAAAGGTCTAGCGGTGCTAATGTCCTTAACAGAGTGAATGGAGGACTGGACTTGCTTCCCTAATTGACAGGCATCACATAGGTGGTCCTTAGTGAACTTAAGCCTGGGGACACCTCTAACTACGTCATTTTAGGTGACTCTCCTAAGGGTTTTCATATTGGCATGACATAATCTCCTATGCGACAACCAAGACTCATCAGTAGTAGTTTTTAAGCAAATTAAAACATCTGCTTAAAGCAACTTACTTCCAGCATATAGACATTATTGATCCTTTGTCCCTATAAAACAATTTTGTCATTTAAGCTTAAAATGCAGCAAGTGGGCAGGAAATTAATGTTGTATCATTTATCACAGAGTTGACTGATGCTCAGCAGGTTGTGTTTCAGTGAATCTATAAGTAAAATATTATCAATCATAAAATTCTTTGAATCACCAATTATACTTGAGCCTACCACCCTCTAAGTGGTGTTATCTCCAAGTGTAACCTTTCCTCCAGCCCTGGCCTCCAGCGATATGAACTGATTTGCATCTCCAGTCATGTGTCTTGAACATACGCTGTTCAGGTACCACAAGCTCTCACGAGGTCTTGTGTGAGAGCACACCTACAAAATCATCAAATGTCAGATTTAGGATCCCAAATAGGTTTGGGTTCCTTCTTATGAAAAGAAGAATGCAATGCATATGTGCTGTGCTGTGAAACAGGCAGTTTGGGCCTCCGCACCTAATGTGTACTACGGTGAACAATGCAGGTGTGGGATATGTGTCCTAATATGCCACAAGACAAATATCTAATACCAGGAAAAGGGTTAACTAATCTACATGGGTGATAGTGCCTCTTTCTAGGTTTGAACAAAACATGCTTTGATGATTTCGAAACAGATTCTTCAAAAGGTGGAGGTGCATAAAACTGTAAAAAAATAGGAGGTATTTCATTTTTCTCAAAAGCTCTGATTTTTACTCTTAAAAATTTATTCTCCTTGTTAAGACTTGCTATTTTAAATTTCAATGCAGCATTACTACTCTCCACTTCACATGCCAGATTGTCTAACTCTTTAAAAGCTTTCTCTAAATCAACATGTGAGGTTTTCAGTAAATCATATTCAACAATTAAATCCGAATGCTTTTTGTTTAGCTCATCAAATTCATCAAGTAAAGACATGTGATTGCAATCAATAGTAGAATGATCTTTAATCAAAATTTCATGCTCTTTTTATAAATTTAGAAGTTCTAGTTTCAGGCTAGCATGAGTTTTCTTGAGCTTCCTATATGATGCATGAATTCATTCAGATACTTCAAATAATTGATCGTAAGTAAGCTCACATACCTCTTCCTGGTCAAACTGACCAGGATTATCATCTGCCATCAAACACAAGTTGGTTTCCTTCTCTTCAGCTTCAGTCTTAGAGGAGTCAGATGCATAATCTGCCCAGAATGCCTTTTAAATACTCTTCTTGTCCTTCCTGAATTTGGGTTTCTCCTCACCCTTTTCCTTCCTTGGGTGAGCTTTAAGTGTAAGACAATCAGCCTTAATGTGTCGAGGCTTCCTGCATTCAAAACAAATAGTATCAGATGAGCCTTTAAAATTTTTACAGGACTTACCCTTATTCCACTTTTGAAAGTTCTTATGTTTCTTCCTTAGAAAGCTTTTGAATTGCCTAGTGATTAAGGAAACATCATTGCTATCAGACTTAAAAGAATCAATATCAGTATCATTGGCCTTCAGCACCACAGTTTTCTCCTTCTTCTTCTCACCTGCATCAAGCTATCTTTGGTTCACCCCTTGTTCGTAAGCAATGAGTGACCTAAGTAAGTTATCAATAGAATAATTGTTCAAATCTTTCGATTCAGTAATTATATTTATCTTAGCATCAAACAAAGAAGGCAAACATCTCAAAATCTTGTTCACTTTTTCATAATTTATAAGTTCTCTTCCTAAAGCATGCAAAGAAGTGACAATTTGAGTGAACCTCATACACATTTCAGAAATAGACTCAGTAGGTTTCATGCAAAAAAGTTCGAAGTCATGCAGCAATATGTTTAACCTAGACTGTTTGACTTTAGTTATACCTTCATAAGTGGTGCACAATCTATCCCAAATTTCTTTGCCAGTTGTACAAATAGAACACACGCACGTAATCCTTAGATTTTAAGGCACAGAAAAAATAGTTCAAACATTTGGCATTCAGTTGGGCTAAGTCATGATCATCAAACATCCAATCAGCGAAAGGCAGTTCAGTTTTAATATTATTAATCATTCTAAAAGGTGGTTCATAGCCATCCTTTACAAGCATCCACATGCGATAATTTATAGATTAAAGAAAAGTGGACATGCAAGTTTTCCAAAAATTAAAAGGTATATTATCAAACAATGGCGGTCATGTAATTGAATAACATTCAGTAGTATTACAATTACCGAAGTTAGCCATGCATCAAATTTAAAAGTTTTTAAACTTAAATTTTTGAATCCCACTCTGATACCACTTGAAAGTTTGATAGGGATGTTAAGCCCTGATGAACTAGTCACGAGGCTAACTAAGAGGGGGGGGTGAATTGGTTATTTAAAAAATTCATAAGCAACAGAAAAAATCTTTTCAATATTTTACTGTGAAAATAAGTAAACACAGAAATGAAAAGATCAACCACAAATTTCACCCAAGCAGATAATAATAGAAAAATAAAGTACAAAAAATAATCAAAAAGAACACACTAGATTTTATAGTGGTTCGGTCAACTTGACCTACTCCCCAGAGCCTCTCCTCTGGGTGTTGTACTAACACAAAAGTGACTCTCTTTTTTCTCTGACAGCAAGGCGGAGAAGCCTGTATAAAACTCCTTTCCACCAACCCGGTGAGGCAGAGAACCTGAAATTCTTTCACTTCCTCCTTAAGCAAGCAGAGAACCCAGACTCCTTTCTCTTCCTCCTAAAGCAGGCAGAGAACCTAAACTCCTTTCGCTTCCTCCTGAAGCGGGCAGAGAACCTAGATCTTCTTGTGAACGATCCTCCCACAGAAAATACTGACAAGATGAGAGACGACGAACAGAGAAGATGACTCTGATCTTTTCTTGGAGCAACCTTTGTGAATCCATCATAAACTCCCCCTCATAAGATCCTCTCTCTCTATTCGAACTCTCTTTCTCTCTAGGGTTTCTCTGTAAAAGAAAGTGGTAAAAGATTTTTCTTGTTGGAAGAAAAAAGATCTTTTATAGGAGTGCTTAAAATTTGCCCTAAATCTCAACTGGTCGGCCAATATCATCCAGGATGATCTATGATTAGTTTAAAATCACCTGTTTCAGCCTGGACGATCTGGCTCTTCTGGATGATTAGTAGAAAAAGTTATTCAGATCATCCCGTATGATTCTGCGATTATCCGAGATGATTAGTATAAATTCAAGAATTTCATCCAGAAGACCGCTCTGGTCTTCCATAGGAACTTGTGCTGGACGACCTCAAAATGACTTTATCATCCAGGATGATATTGATATCATCCTGTACGATTAGTTCAAAAAGTGCCAAAATTATCCAGATCACCGCTCTAGACATAAAGGTGAAACACACTAGATGGTCATGATCATCCAATACGATCTTGCGATCGTCCCGAATGATATGATCATATCAATTAAATATTAATTACTTTCCTTAATCACCAGACTAATTTAGGCATGATTGTATTGGATTGTCCACGATGATACACGTATCGTCCGGGACGATCAAATCAAATCTCTAAAAAAAAAACTTGCTTAACTTAATCTGGCGGCTAAGAATTTCTGATTTGAGCATATCATCCCGTACGATAGATGGATCATCTAGGACGATCAGCTTAATTAGATAGACTTAACTTGGTCACCCTAATTAGGGTTTTTATTTTCACTGGATCGTCCAGGGCAATGTGAATATCATCCAGTATGATCTGAACAAAAATTGAACAGAAATTCTAATTCACTCAAGCTCTCCCCCTGAGTGTGTGTGTGCAAGGTTACTTATCTAGGGGATCAGTTACATTACATTTGACTCAAGAAAAAGAAAACATTACATTTAGACACACTTGGACCCGACCTTTAGTTGGCTTGACTTGCATTTGAGCTTTTGTACCTGAAATGGGTTAGCCAAGAAAAATAGAATACAAATATGTTTGTCATCATAAAAAATGTACTTTTTGAAACCAGATTTGCAACATATAGGAAGCAATCATTAGGTTAAGTTAATCATGGTAAAATTACCTTGGTTGGCTTAGTCAACCTAGTTTGAGAGCGAATTCTTCATATTCAATCTCTAAAACGCTTGTTCTTCAAACGTTACCAATAGATCCATAGGGTATTTATGAACTTCACCAAGCCTTTCCAACACTTTTTCTAACTTAAGTTAGCAAATTTGGCTAACCTAAGTCCCACTAAGTCGGTTCACTTGAGACATTTCTCATTCTAAACAAAATTGGCCTAAACTAAAGCATGTAAAACTTGACTATAACCATCCTAAATTTTACAAAGCCTACCCATACCTTAGGCTGAATTATGTTAGAAAAATTGGTAAATCCAAGTGGACTAAAGTGAACTCAATTGAGCTATCTCCCATTCTAAAAAAAATTTTCATGAAACAAATCCTACAACTACCCCTAAATTCATTGGACTCTTCTTAACCCTAACCTGCACCTTGTCTAGTCTGAGATACTCAAAATCTTCTATGAAATAAAAAATAATAATTAAAAAAAAGATAGTCCAAATCTTCTAGAACCAAAGATGGTATTCATTGATATGATTTAAATAACCAAATTATCTCTCCCCATACTCCTAATAATCTCAATATAGTTTCTTGACTCTTATTTAATTCTTTGGAACTAGCCTAATAGGTAAGTACTCTTCAGGATAGCTAAATTTTTTATCTACATATAGTTACATTTAACATATGAATACTATAATTTTCTCTGAAGAATGGTTCTAACATTTAGTTTCCTTAGCTTTGTGAGAGTGAGAACTTTCAATCTTGAGTGTTCCCCAACCTATTCCGAGCCTCCATGATGATAAGCGAGCTTTGGTGAACTCTTTTTGGTAAAAAGTAACTTTCTAATCTAGACCTCCTAAAACCTTTGGCATCTAAAGAAGAAACGCTTCTTGGATCAAGTCAAGTAAAGGGGAATCAAAACCCACATCTAATCCCCACACTATGAAGGTAATTTTTATTCTTTAACTTGATATCATAAGGGTGTGGAACATTATAAAGATATCAAAAATTTATGACAATCCAACTGATAGATTTGTCATTCTACTTCTTCTAATATTTATAGATCAATTTCATCAATAATTAGTGATGTGATTTCATGATCTAAATTAAATTCAATAGACATACACTATTACGCATGGGAGTTGATGTTGAAATCATAGCCATCAGTTCCCTTCTATTTGGTATAATGCGATGATTTCATTCTATTTGAATCAATATGATGATCCCAATTTCTTAAAGAATTAATCCAAATCATTTAATCTTAGATTGAATGGTTATTAATTGATTAGATGTTACACAAGACCTATGAATTTATTAAATTTCCAAAAATATATTACTATGTGTAAAGCATAATTATGAATTAGTGGTTTGTAATGTATTTAATTTATATTACGTTTTGTTGGCTAAAAATTTGTCTTGAATTTGTAAAATTAATATCTCCTCATTCACTAATCCAAGGTGGGAAAAAAACACTCTATGGATTCAACAAGAAGAGCCCCATCCAATGAAAAAAAAAAATTATGCCCAAAGGATGAATAGTTTGTATATATAAAATAAATAGACTCATCATAAAATAAAAATTATAATCAAAGAATAATAAAAGTGTACTAAAAATCTTAAAAATAAATATGAAAAAATAATTAAATAAATAAATTCCTTAAAATATAATGTTTCATAAGTTTCATTTTTTGTCATTCTTGACCTAAGGTGAAAAATTCTTAATGAATGGAATTTATTTAAAGCAAAATAAAATAAAACCCAAACCACTTTTATAAATAAATAATAAATAACTCATAACTTTCACAATTCAAAACTAAAAAGAAAATTCAAAATCCACAGAATTCAAATATTAAATATTTAAAATTTAAACAAAAATAAAAAAAATAAATATTAAATATTTAAATAAAAAGTCATATCATGATGAAACCTAAATGATTAAATATTAAATTAAAAAAATAATCAATAAATAGTAAAAAAAAATAAAAAAAAAAATAAAATAAATTTTAAGTAAAATAAATAAATAAAAATTCATTAGTCAAATTAAATTAAATAATTCAATTTAAGTAAAATATTTATTAAGAAATATATTAATAAGTAATAAGATAAATAAATAATAAAAAATAATATGAAATAAATAAATTAAGAAATTAATTAAATAAAAATATAATAATAAATAAAAAAATTAATTAAACATATTTCAAATTAAATAAACCAACTTACATAAATAAAGAAATTTAATATCAATTTAATTAAATTTGAAATAAAATTTATATAAATAAAAATTAAATAAATAAATCTACAAAACATGAAGTGAATTAGTAAAATTTGAATAATTTTGTACAAACAAAATTAAAATTACAAATAAAATTTAATAATTTAAGTTAAATATTTAAAGAAATTAATTTCAAGTTAAATAAAATTTAAAAAATTCAAAAAAAAAAAAGTAAAACATTAAATAAAAAACAAATATATTAATATTAGCAATTAAACTTGATTAAATCAAAACAATAAATTGAATTCAGCTAAATAAATTTGAATAATTATTTTTTAGTAAATTGAATTACATAAATAATTAATAAATAAATTTTAAATACAATTAGCTTTATATCTTTGCCTCATTTCCCTGGAATAAAATAAGTGCATTCATTCTCAAATCCTAGGACTTGTTAAATGCTAATTTCAATGTATATATAAGTTATTAATTAACATAGTTCTCTAAAGCCTAATGCTACTAATCAAACCTAAATTAATTAAATTCATTAAAACATTATAAATACTAAAAATTTAAATTTAAATTAAATCCATTAACCCAAAACAAATTAATTTAATTTTTACATAATTAAAACCCAAATCTATTTAGGTTACATTCGAACCACACAACTTATCACACACATAGAATTCTTTGGTATGAAAATCAAGTCTATCCTTAGGTTAGGGGCAATATTTTATATTATGTGTGCTTACTTTTCCCTCACTTTGTTGATGTGGTTGATGTTCAGGTGGATTTGAGCTAATGTGAGTGTTTACTTTTATGTTCTATTTAATATGACATGTGAATGATATTACATGAATGATTTATTTATATAGTAATCCCTACTGATGTAGAGGCTTTTTCTTTTATATTCAATTATAAATTTGCAAAGTGTTGTAAATGTATAGAGTTCTGAAATTATTAAATGAATTTATTTATTATATAATAAAGAAGTCCAAAAGAATGAATCTTTTTTAAAGATGAAGTTTTTCCTCAGTTTATTAGCATTACATGTGACTTTTCTTAAACACTCATTGGGCTCCTAAGATCTCTATGATGTTTATCATTTAAAACACCAACCTCTATTTCTCACATAATCATAGCATGAATATTTCCTTTTTTCTATAGACTCTAAACTCACACACGCCAGCAACAAGCTAGTGACAACTTAAGTGACAGGTTCAAATAAGTTATTCCTATTATTATAGAGCTATTATGTTGCAAAATTCTTCTTAGAAAGATTAACATGTATATCACATTCGTTGCATAAGAAAAATAAAAGAAGTTAGTGAAAAATTCATTTCAAATCATATTAGTTTAGTATATTTGAATCCCTAGAATTTGGAAACCCTAATTTAAATTCTAAATTATAAATTAGTGACTCCAAAGTCAACAATATATTGCTTATCATGTATTTCATTTAAACCAAAATTCTTATTTATTATAAAAACACCTATGTGTTCAATTATCAATCAACTATAGGAAAATATAAGTCTAGATGAACAATTCTTTCACTTCATTTTGGGAGTATAATTCTGCCTATCTAATAATTTGATCACGTGAAAAGAAAATTTAATCCTATTTTAAATCTTTAAAGTCTAATCATAATAGAATCTATAGTGCTTCTAAATATCCCAAAATGTTCAATTCTCTCAACATTTCATCATATGAATTAAATAAATAACAATTCTATTAAGCATTGTACAAATTTAGAGATTGTTGAGCATTATGCAAAACTGTTTATTCAAGTGTGTGGTGATATGAGTTGTTTTGATGATTACAAAAACTTATTATTTGTTTATTATTTCTCCTAACAAATATTGAAATTTCTGCTTTGTGTGTACTAACATGCCTTTTCAAGATATTCATACTCGAGACTCTTAAAGACTTCAAGTTTATTTGTTAGATTTTATTGTAAGTGAAGTCTATAATTTTTACTTTTCTTGAGTCTGAGAAAGTGTGAATGTAAGTTGGATAACTGTGCACACACACACTGGGGGAGTGAGCCAAAATTGTTTTAAGTTCATCGTACAGTACAATATATTTTTGTACGGGACAATCTGTGTTATTTGTCCTCTAAAATGAACTTGCCTGGCTGAAAATTTTTTCTAAGTACCGTTCGTACAGTACGATATTAACTTCGTACAGAAGGCTGTGAGGTATGAACGGCTCTATTATAGGTTCATACTGAATCGTATGGGATGAATTGTTCAATTTTTTGAACTATTCATACCGTACGATATTAACTTCATATAGAAGGTTGTAAGGTATGAACGGCTCTGTTCTAGGTTCGTACTAGATCGTACGGGACGAACTGTTCAATTTTTGAACTGTTCATTTAGTACGAATTTGAATTCATACAGAAGGTTGTGAGGTACAAACGGCTCTATTCTAGGTTCATACCGGATCGTACGGGATGAACCGTTAAATATTTTTAACCGTTCGTACAGTACAAAATTGTTTCGTATACTATTTTCCAAAGTATAAAATCTGGTTCCTATAGGTTCGTACATAAGCATACCAGATGAACATTTCATATTTTGAACTCTTCGTACGGGATGATATTCGATCGTAAAATACGATCAGATTGCGCAAAACTTGAAATTTTCAATTTTGGATGGTTTTTCTTCATCTATGTATATAAGGGTCCTAAAAACTAACTATCAGGGAGTCTTCCACGAATTTCTCTTGAGAGGCTTATGGAGTGTGTTTGGGAGACTGTATTGAGAGTGAAGAGTGAGAGATCTTATGTAAGAAAATTGTGAGGGGATTCACAAGGTTGTCCAACAAGTGAGGATCTCTTTGTAGTTCTTTGAAGTTCTTCCCAATCTTCCTAAAAAGCTTTTTCAAGAGAATTATCGAAGGAGGATCGGTTCTTTACCGTCACCAAGGAGGGTGAGAGTGGAGGAGTAGTACTCTGCCATCACCAGGAGAGTGAGAAAGGATATGGGGTTCTCTGCCATCACCAGGAGGGTGAAAAAGGATGACGGTTCTCTACCGCACCGGGTTGGTGGAAGAGAGTTTGTAAAGGCATCTCTGCCTTACTATGGGAGCAAAAGAAGAGTCACTTGAGTATAGTGCAATACCTAGATAAGGAGTCTCTAGTGAGTGGATGTAGGTCATGTTTGGCCGAACCATTATAAATCTGGTGTTTTCTGTTCCTATCTCTTTTATTTCCAACATTGTTATTTTATGCACTTTATTTTTCTATGGTTGACAAAGTACTAAATTTTCACATTGGATAGTACTGTACGAATTAGATCGTACTGTATGATATTTTAAGATTTCTTATAAAAGATTTTCAAAACTACCAAGTGTTTTTAAAAGTACCAATTCACCCCTCCTCTTGGTTAGCCTAGAGATGTAATTAATAGGTCTAACAACCTCACACTTTCATGTGGTATCAGAGCCTACTTCCAAAATTATTATTTAAATTACTTTTTGAAAATTTGATCATGGCTAATTTTGGAAATTGGAACACTTTAGAAGGTTACTTGATAACTAGACCACCTTTATTTGACAACATTCCGTTCGATTTCTGGAAAACTCGCATGTCTACTTTTCTGCAATATCTTGACTATCACATGTGGATGTTAGATCAGGATGGTTATACTGCACCTACTAGACTTGTAGATGGCATTATAGTTGAAACACCGTTTACTGATTGGACTTTAGAAGAAAGGGAATTAGCACAGCTAAATGCAAAATACTTGAATAGCTTTTTCTATGCTCTTAAATTTAAAGGCTATATACGTGTTTCTACTTGTAAATCCGGAAAGGAAATATGGGATAGACTTTGTATTTCGTATGAAGGTATAAATGAAGTGAAGCAAAATAGATTGAACATTATTTTGCACGATTATAAACTTTTTTGCCTGAAACTGAATGAATTGATCTCAGACATATATACACAATTTACACATATATCCACTTCATTGCATTCCTTAGGTACGAAATTAATGAATGCATAAAAAGTAAATAAAATACTTTGTTACTTACCTACTACTTATAATACAAAGATAACTGCCATAATTGAATTGAAAGATTTAAATGTCTATTCTATTGACAATCTTCTTGGATCACTAATTACTTACGAGCAATCTGTGACTCAAAGACAGATTAATGCAGGTGACAAGCGGAAGGAGAAGAATATTGTTATGATTTGGGTACATTTGTTTGTTCAAGTAAATTCTAATCCAAGTTATATTTTTGATAATTACAAAAGTTTATTGTTTGTTTTATTCTTCTCCTAACAATTATTTGAGTTTAGTTGTGTGTACTAAAGTATTTTTCAGAAAATTCACACTCCAGATTGATGAAGACTTCAAGTTCACTTGTTCATTGTCAATGAAGTCTGTAAATTTTCTTTTTCTTGAGTCTGAGAGAGTGTGATTATAAGTTGGATAACTGTGCACACATACACAATGGGGGAGTAAAAATCTTAAAATTTTAAACTGATCATACAGTACAATGTGATATTGTACGGGACGATCTGTAGAATATGTCCTCAATATCGAACCCACATGGCAAGAAAATTTTTCTAAGGCATGTTTGTACAGTACGAATACTATTCGTACTTGAGTTTTTGTTGTACGAACTGCTCAAAATTAGGTTCTTCCAAAGGTTCATACGGGATGAATTGTTCGGACGAAGTGCTATATTTGCATCATCCAAGGGTTCATCCAGGACGAGATGTTCGTATGAAGCGCTCTGTTCGGTTCGTCCAAGGGTTCGTCTGGGATGATCTATTCGTACAAGCGCTCTATTCAGTTTGTCCAAGGGTTCGTCCGGGATGATCTATTCGTACGAAGCGCTCTGGCTTGATCGTCCAAGCGTTCATCCGAGATGAAATGTTTGTACAAATGGCTCTGACTTATTTGTCTCATGAGTCGTATAGGACGAATTGTTCAATATTTTAAACTATTCGTACAGTATAATTTGCTTTAAAATTGTCCAAAATCCTAAGAGTAAATTTTTAAAGAATCAATTCACCCCCCCCCCCCCCTCCCTCTTTGTTAGCCTAGGGACGTGAGCAATAGGTCTAACAACCTATTCGCACTTTCAAGTGGTATCAGAGCTAATTTCAAAAATCACTGTTTAAATACTTTTTGAAATTTCAATCATGGCTAATTTTGGTAATATAAATACTATGGAACGATACTCGATCACTAGACCACCGTTGTTTGTTAATATCCCTTTTGATTTTTAGAAAACTCGCATGTCTACTTTTCTACAATCACTTGACTATCGCATGTGAATGTTAGTTCAGGATGGTTATACTGAACCTACTAGGATTGTAGAAGGAGTAAGAGTTCAAACACCTTTTGCAAACTGGGCTGTAGAAGAACATGAACTAGCTCAACTAAATGCTAAGTGTTTGAATAGTTTCTTTTGTGCTTTAAAATTAGAAGATTACATGCGTGTTTCTACATGTAAATCAGGAAAGGAAATTTGGGATAGGCTTTACATTACTTATAAAGGTACAAATGAAGTGAAGCAAACTAGATTGAACATTCTCTTACACAACTATGAACTATTTCGCATGAAACTAAATGAATCAATCTCAGACATATACACACGTTTTACACACATAGCCACTTCATTGCATGCTTTAGGTAGGGAGTTGACAAATGCAGAAAAAGTCAACAAGATACTTCATTGTTTACCTACTGCATATGATGCAAAGATAACTGCAATAACTGAATCTAAAGATTTAAATATTTATTCTGTTGACAATCTTCTTCGATCATTAATTGCTTACGAGCAATCTGTAACTCAAAGACAGATTGATGCATGTGAGAAGTGAAAGGAGAAAAATATCACTTTAAAGGTGGACGACTCTGAAAGTGATCAGTCACTACCTGAGGACGAAGAGGATATTGCCCTGATGACGAGGCAATTTAGAAGTTTCCTAAGAAGGAAGCAAAGAAGATGCCAGCATTGGAACAAAGGTAAGTTCTAGAAGAATGTTAAGGCTTCTAATGAGGTCATTTACTATGAGTACAAGAAGCCAGGACACATCAAGACAGATTACCCCAATCTCAAAGAAAATCCTAGCAAGGAGAAGGCTGAGGAGAAACCAAAGGATAGAATAGATAAAAAGAGAGTACAACGAGCTTTCTGGGCGGACTCAGCTTCGGATTCTTTAGAAATTGCACCAGAAGAGGAAGTTATAAATTTGTGCTTAATGGCTGACAATCTTAATTAATCAGATCAAGAAGAGGTATGTGACTTAAGCTATGAAGAATTATTTGAAGTTTTTGAACGCATACATACAACATATAGGAAACTAAAAAAACTACATGCTAAATTAAATTTGGATTATTTAGAGCTGCAGAAAGAATATGAGATCCTTAGGAAAGATCATGCATTAATTAATAGTAACCACATGACTTTGTTGGATGAGTTTGATGATTTAAACAAACAACATAATCTTTTAAAATCATCTCACACTGAACTTGAAAATGAATTTAAGACTTTTATGAATGAATCGATTCTAGAGAGCATGAGTTGAAGATTGATAATTCGATTCTAGAAAGTGCTAATGCTTATCTTAAAGTTCAGTTAAAAGCACTTAAGGAAAATAGAAATCCACCTAAACTTGAAGATTTTCATGAGTCCTACTACAAGGCCACTGGTTCAAAATCTAAGAAGAGAATTTTTAGGAAGAATAGATTGGTGAATCCATTTCCAGGGATAAAGTGTTTTTCTTGTGAAACTTTAGGACATATTTCCCACACTTGTAGACTTAAATATAGAACACATTAAGTGTGGATACCTTAGGTGCATAAATCACAACATATCACACATGCATCTGGTTTAAAATTATCAAGAGGAGAACCTAAACTTATTTGGGTTCCCAAGACTAACGTTTGATCATTTTGTAGGAACACTCTCACATAAGACCTCATGAGAGTATTTAGTACCTGGACAGCGGCTGCTCAAAACACATGACTAGAGATACGAATCAATTTATATCGCTGGAAGCCAGGAATGGAGGCAAGGTGACACTTGGAGATAATACCACCAAGAGAGTGGTAGGTATAGGTATAATTGAAAATTCAAAAAACTTTGTGATTGAGAATGGACTGTTGGTTGAAGGTTTGAAACATAATCTGTTGAGTATTAGTCAATTGTGTGACAAGGGCTATCATATAAGGTTTTTACCAATAAGTTGTGTTATTAGTCTAAATGGAACTATTATGTTGAATGGTGATAGAGTTAACAATGTTTACATGCAAGATTTTAATTCTCCTAAACCTTCTAGTGCCTTGTGTTTGAAAACTGTATCTGATGAATCATGGTTGTGGCATAGAAGGCTTTGTCATGCTAGCATGAAAAATCTTAGGAAAATCACTCAAAAGAAACTAGTTAGAGGAGTACCCAAGTTAGACTTCACTAAAGATCACTTGTGTGATGCATGCCAACTAGAAAAACAAGTGAGATTCTCTTTCAATTCGATCAGAAAAATTAGGACTAGCAAGCCCTTAGAAATTCTTCACATGGATTTGTTTGGACCTGTTAGTACTTTAAGTTTAGGAAGAAAAATATTTGGGTATATTATTATGGATGACTATACTAGATTCACATGGATTAGATTTTTGAATTATAAGAGTGAATCATTTGAAGAGTTTAGAGATTTTGCCACTTGGATTCAGAGGAAACTTGGTTTTGAAATAGTTAGTATCCAAAGTGATCATAGGGGAGAATTTGAAAATGAAATGTTTAATGATTTTTGCAAATCTCTTGGAATTGAACACAACTTCTCAGCTCCTAGGTCACCTCAACAGAATAGAGTTATAGAAAGAAAGAACAGGATATTAGTTGAAACTACTAGGGCCATGTTAGCAGAATATTCACTTCCTAAATATTTTTGGGCTGAAGAAATTAGTACAGCATGCTATGTGTTGAATAGGGTGTACATAAGGTCTAAATTGAATAAGACACCGTATGAACTTCTTAAAGGTAGAAGTCCCAACCTCTCGCATCTACATGTTTTTGGATGTAAAGTATTCATTCAGAATAATGATAAGACTCTTCTAAGAAAATTTGATTTGAAATCAGATGAAGGAATCTTTTTAGGATATTCAAGTGTTGGAAAATCAAATAGAGTTTTTAATAAGAGAACATTGGTAGTTGAAGAGACCACACATGTTATTTTTGATGAATCTTATGATAGTAAAGGGTCTAAGTAGGATGAAGATGAGGTTGAGGTAGTAACCCAAAAACTTGAAGATCAAAAAGTTGAAGAAAGAGTTGAAAAAGAAGAGGAAAACCAATTGCCTAGAGAATGGAAATTTGTAAGGAGTCATCCTAAAGAGTTGATTTTAGGAGAACCAAGTGAAGGAGTAAGGACTAGGCATGGTTTGAGAAAAGAAGTAAATCATTCAGCATTCATTTCAATGATAGAACCCACTAATATAGAACAAGCACTTTTGGATGAATTTTGGATTTTGGCTATACAAGAGGAGTTGAATCAATTCAAGAGGAATGATGTTTGGAAGTTAATTGAAAGGCCAAAAGATCAAAGTGTAGTTGGGACTAAGTGGGTGTTTAAAAACAAAATGAATGATTCAGGAGTAGTTGTGAGAAATAAGGCTAGATTAGTAGCTAAAGGGTATAATCAAATTGAAGGTATTGATTTTGAGGAGACATTTGCCCCTGTAGCAAGACTTGAAGAAATAAGAGTTTTGTTAGCCTTTGCCTGTTTTAAAGATTTTAAATTGTATCAGATGGATGTCAAAAGTCCCTTCTTAAATGGGGTGATAGAAGAGGATGTTTTTGTTGAGCAACCTCCAAGTTTTGAAAACTATAAATTCCCTAATCATGTTTTCAAATTGAAAAAGGCATTATATGGACTAAAACAGGCACCTAGAGCATGGTATGAGAGGTTAAGCACTTTCTTACTAAAAGGATCATTTATTAAAGGAAGTGTGGACACCACTCTATTTTTAAAAAGATTTGGAAAAGAGATACTCATTGTTCAAATATATGTGGATAATATCATTTTTGGATCAACTGATATAACTCTATGTGATGAATTTTCAAAGACAATGAGTAGTGAATTTGAAATGAGTTTAATGGGTGATTTGAGTTATTTTCTTGGTTTTAGCATAAAGCAAAGTGAGGAAGGAACTTTTCTTTGTCAATCTAAATTTGTTAAGAAAATCCTCAAAAAATTTGAAATGGATAATGTTAAACCAGTAACTACACCCATGAGTTCATCAGTACTATTAGATAAGGATCCTAAGAGAAAATCTATTGATCAAAAGAAGTTTAGATATATAATTGGATCTTTGCATTATTTGACTGCAAGCAGACCTGACATCATGTTTAGTATTTGCTTATATGCTAGATTTTAAGTAGATCCAAAAGAATCACATTTGACAGCAATGAAAAGAATCTTAAGATATCTTTTGGGAACTAAAAATTTAGGAATTTGGTATCCTAAGAACAGTTCTTTTTTTGAAATTATTTGATACTCAGATTCTGATTTTACAGGTTGTAGGGTGGATAGAAAAAGTACTTCTGAGACTTTTCAATTCATTGGAAATTCATTAGTATCTTGGTCCAGTAGAAAATAAAATTCAGTAGCACTTTCTACAGCTAAAGCAAAATACATTGCCTTAGGGAGTTGCGTTGCACAGGTGCTTTGGTTAAAATAACAAATGGATGATTTGTGTTTTTCAATTGGCACCATTCCAATCTTTTGTGATAACACTAATGTCATTTGTATTTCAACGAATCTGATACAACATTCTAGAACTAAGCATATTGACATAAGGCATCATTTTATAAGAGATCATATAGCGAAAGGGGAAATTGAACTATATCATGTCGCTACTAAAGATCAGCTTGCAGACCTTTTCCCAAAACCCTTAGCCTTTGACACATTTAGCATGTTAAGGATAAGGCTAGGTGTGATTGATCTAAATGCTTGATTGAAAATTCTAAAAATGTAGTTTTATATATATTTGTTGGTTTGTTCATTGGATTTGTTTCATTTTCTATTGTTTTATGTTTTATTGGTTTATTGTGTGTTATCTTTTAAAAGAAAAATCAAAATTTTTATTGTGTTTTGTTTCTTGAGTGAATGTTCAAAGCATATAAGATTAGAGAGATGAGAGTTTATTTTGTGCATATTTGTGCTGTACGATTACCTTATCATACTGTACGATTACATCATCGTATATGCACTTCGTCTGTACGAAGTGGGAGGAAGCACGGTTAGAGTTAGTTATTATTGGTGATCGTACGTACGAATACGTCATTCATCTGTACAATCCACATATCATTTTGTGTGAGGGACGAACCTAACCGTCGCCTGAACGACCTTTAATTTTCTGATCATCCCGGATGAACACGTCATCATCTATACGATTAGGAAGTCAAAAAGCTTGTATGAAAGGAAGCCTCGGCATGGGCAGTTTACGAAAAACCATTTCATTTTGACTGCTTTCGACCATCCCGGATGAAATTTTATTCGCCCCATATGAAGTCAGGTTCATCTTCTACGAACTGGATTCGTACAGTACGATTTAAGACATTTTCTGTAAAAAGGAGGGTCATTTTCATTCATTTCACTTTCATTCTAAAACCCTTTAGAGCTTAGAATTCAAGATGTCAGGCAGTGGCAAAAGAGTACGTGTTGCTAGGGGTCCTACTGCTAGGATAAACTGGGATGAGAACTTTTTAAGTGAAGAAAATGAGGAAGCATACCTTAGGTATGCTGCGTCTAAGGTTACCTCTTCCCGCATACTGTTGCAGGAAAATATTCACTTTGTTGTAACGCATCTTTTTGACTCCACCCAATTAGCTTTTCTGTTGACATTAATCTATGCTTTTAACAAGGAGCTCTTTCATGTGTTCCTCGCCAACATGACCTTCAATGAGGATCACTCTATCATTTCCTCATATGTCTTAAAGCAGAGAGTAGTGATAACCAAGGAGGATCTAGGGGAATATATTCATCTAAAAACTCAAGGGACTAGGGCTCACACCTTCTCTACTAGACCAGAAAATAGTTGGTCGGAAGTAAATCGAGTCCTTAGAGGTGTAAGCACACCCACACATGTTTCCCGGGTAGATACCTTGAACCAAAATGCATGAATAATTCAGCACGTGCTTAGGACATCTATCATTCCAAAAGCAGGAGATATGGTAAATATGACCCCACTTCTTTCTTCAACAACTTTTTTTATTATGATTGGCCAACCTATAGATGAAGCCCAATTAATCTTAGACTACATCTACTATTGTTCTGATATTGGTTTGGCTAGTGTGAAAAGGAAGAAAAATATTGCTTTAGGACATGTTGTGTGCTACATCCTTGAGAAGAAATATAACCTAATCCATCCTTCTGGTCCTTCTGAACTCCCACTGTACTTCACTGACGCTTCCTTTCGAGCGTTATTTGGGAAAGAAGGTACTGCTGACAACTCAGATGATGAGCCTCCTTCTGCTTTTGCTCCTTCAAATGCACCCTTAACTGCATCTGGACCATCTCAAGATTTATATCAAAATATGGTCCAACGGTTTGAGAAAAAGGATCAAAGATTTGATCACATGGAGGCGCATTTGAAGAGACAAGATGATCAGTACAACGTGGATAAAGTCTGGGTTAGGGATCAGTTTGATGATGTAAACACTAATATTGCTACGCTAAACAGCTATTTTTCTTTGTTTGGCAATCCACCACCACCTCCTCCAGATCAAGGACTATCAGAGTTTTAGTATTCCTTATATTTGTTTTGATTGGATGTGATTGTAGTTTGTCTTTGTTGTTCTTTGTTATGTGTTTGTTGTTGGTAAGTTGTATGCGAAATTAAGAAGTTTATTTTTTTCTATGTGCTGCACCAGAAAACTTGCTATTATGTTTGTTTTATCAATAGTTGTATGATGTATCTTGAATCATTTTGAAATGAGAAATGGTGTAGTGCTTTTGTGCATATCTTTTGTGTATTTTAACTGGAAATTTTTCTTACACTAACACACTTAACCGTAATTGATCAGATTTCTAAAATGTGAATTGAGAATTAATTACAATAAAAACTCTGTACATAAAATTAAATTCTAAAAATATTTAGATTTTGTTATGATTTGGTGTAGATTAGAAGATCTTAATTTATCTTAATTTAGACTTGCATTACTTAGCCTAAATCATCGTATATTTGATGTCTTAATATTACTTATTATTCCTGTATCAAAGTGTTCATTATTGTAAAAGTGATCAAGGGATGTTGTTGTTGGAAAGAAGCTTATTAAATGAAGATAAAAAGAGCAAAGCTCAAAAAGATGCACAAAGTTTGCCATAAAAAAAAAGATGCACAATGTCGCCAAATTTGAAAAGAGGCACAAAATTAGCCCAAATTATGAAAAAGATGCGTAAGGTTGCCAATTGTCCTTTCCTTTGACATTTTCTCCAAATTCACTAATCAATGATTGTCACTTTTGATTTAGAATTTTTGGTAATCTTATTTCATCTTCTGTGCAATTGTTGTGGTTACTTAATCTGTCAATACATTAATATCATAGATCAACTTTTCTTCTCCTCATTATTTTATGCAATCTAGATCTTTTTGAGTCTTTACTTGCTGCAAGTGATTTTTAAATTGTAGTCAATCTTTCTTTAACATTTTTCAAATCCACAACTCTTTTGAGTGTCGTCCCTTTTTGTTATTGTCATAAGGGGGAGTGTTGTATTATTTTTTTGTCTTTTTATGTGTGTGTATTCTCATGTATGTATGCTTTTATATTTGCTTGTGCTTGTATTTTTTACTTTGCTTGTGTGTGTATTTACTTTTATCTTTTCTACTCTTGCCTTGTGTATTCCATGTTAGATCCTCTAACCTTTTATTCCCTTGTGTCATTTAGGGTTTAGGGGGAGCTTAGGAGATCCTTTATTTAGGGGGAGCGTATATTTGTGGAAGAATGTGAGAGCTTAGGAGACATTTTATTTTAAAACCAAACAATAATTATTTTGCCATCATCAAAAAGGGGGAGATTGTTATGATTTGGGTATATTTGCTTGTTCAAATAATTCTAATCCAAGTCATATTTTTGATGATTACAAAAACTTATTGTTTGTTTTATTCTTCTCCTAACAATTATTTGAGTTTAGTTATGTGTACTAAAGTATTTTTCAGGAAATTCACACTCCAGATTGATAAAGACTTCAAGTTCACTTATCCACTGTAAATGAAGTCTGTAAATTTTCTTTTTCTTGAGTCTGAGAGAGTGTGACTGTAAGTTGAATAATTGTTCACACACACACAATGGGGGAGTAAAAATTTTAAATTTTTAAACTGATCATACAGTACGATGTGATATCATACGGGACGATCTGTAGAATATGTCCTCCATATCGAACCCATATGGAAAGAAAATTTTTCTAAGGCATGTTCGTACAGTATGAATACTATTCATACTTGAGTTTTTACTGTACGAACTGCTCAAAATTGGGTTCGTCCTAAGGTTTGTACGAGATGAATTGGTTGGACGAAGGGCTCTGTTTGCACTTCCAAGGGTTCATCCAGGACGAGATGTTCGTACGAAGCGCTCTGTTCGGTTCGTCCAAGGGTTCATTCGGGATGATCTATTTGTACGAAGCACTCTGTTTGGTTCATCCAAGGGTTCGTCCGGGATGATCTATTCGTACGAAGCACTCTAGCTTGATTGTCCAAGCATTCATCCGGGATAAAATGTTCGTACGAACGGCTCTGACTTGTTCGTCTCATGAGTCGTACAGGATGAATTGTTCAATATTTTGAACTATTCGTACAGTACAATTTGCTTTAAAATTATTCAAAATCCCAAGAGTAAATTTTTAAAGAACCAATTCACCCCCCCTCTTGGTTAGCCTAGGGACATGAGTAATAGGTATAACAACCTATTCGCACTTTCAAATATAGCTTTGAAGGTAGATGATTCTGATAGTGATTAATCACTACCTAAGGATGAGGAAGACATTGCCTTGATGATAAGGCAATTTAGAAATTTCCTAAGGAAGAAGTAGAAGAGACATTAACAGTGGAACAAAGGTAAGTTCCATAAAAAAGCTAAGGCTAATAATGAAATAATTTGCTATGAATGAAGGAAGCCTGGACACATCAAGAATGATTGCACTAATCTTAAAGCCAATCCTAGCAAGGAGAAAGCTGAGGAGAAACCAAAGGATAGAAGGGGTAAGAAGAGACTTCAATAAGTATTTTGGGTAGACTCAGCTTCAGATTCCTTAGAAACAACGCCTGAAGTAGAAGTCACCAATTTGTGCTTGATGGCTGAAAATCTTGATCATTCAGATCAAGAGGAGGAACGCTCTCACACAAGACCTCATGAGAGCATTTGGTACTTGGACAGCTGCTGCTCTAAGCATATGACTGGAGATGTAAATTAATTCATATTGCTGGAAGCCAGGAATGGAGGCAAGGTTACACTTAGAGATAATACCACCAAGAAAGTGGTAAGTACAGGTATGATTGGAAATTCAAAAAACTTTATGATTAAAAATGTTTTGTTAGTAGAAGTGTTAAAACACAATCTGTTAAGTATATGTCAACTATACGATAAAGGTTATCATATAAAACTTTTTCCTACTAGCTGTATCATTAGTCAAAATGGAACTGTTGTGTTGAATGGTGATAGAGTAAATAATGTTTACATACTAGATTTAAATTCTGTAAAATCTTCTACTGCTTTTTATTTGAAAACTATATTTGATGCGTCATAGTTATGGCATAGAAGACTTTATTATTTTAGCATGAGAAATCTTAGGAAAATTACCCAAAAAGAGTTAGTTAGAGGTATACCCAAAAAAAGATCACTTATGTGATGCATGTTAACTAGGAAAATAAGTCAAATCCTCTTTTAATTCAATTAAGGAAATTAGAACTAGCAATCCCTTAGAAATTCTTCACATGGAGCTCTTTGGACCCGTTAGTACCTTAAGTTTAGGAGAAAAAAAGATTTGGGTATGTAATTATGGATGATTGTTCTAGATTCACCTGGATTAGATTTTTGAGTCATAAGAGTGAATCATTTGAGGAGTTTAGAGGTTTTGCCACTTGTATTCTGAGAAAACTAGGTTTTGAAATTATAAATATCCAAAGTGATCATGGGGGAGAATTTGAAAATGAATTATTTGATGATTTTTGCAAATCTCATGGGATTGAACATAACTTCTCATCTTCCACGTTACCTCAATAGAATGGAGTAGTTAAGAGAAAGAACAGGATATTGATTGAAACTGCTAGAGCCATGTTAGCAGAATATTCACTTCCAAAATATTTTTGGGCTAAAGCAGTTAGTAAAACATGCTATGTATTGAATAGGGTGTATTTTAGATCAAAATTAAATAAGACACCCAATGAACTTCTTAAAGGTAGAATTCCCAACCTCTCGCACCTACATGTTTTTGGATGTAAAGTGTTTATACATAATAATGGAAAAACTCTCTTAGAAAAATTTGATCCTCTGATGAAGGAATTTTTCTAGGATATTCAAGTGTTGGAAAATCCTATAGAGTTTTTAATAGAAGGACATTGGTAGTTAAGGAGACCACTCATGTTGTTTTAGATGAATCTAACAATACTGGAGGGTCTAGGTTGGATGAAGATGAAGTTGATGAAACAACCTAAGGACTTGAAAATGTAAAAGTGGAAGAAAGGGTTGAAAATCAAGAAGAAAATAAATTGTCTAGAGAATGGAATTATCCCAAGAGTCATCCTAAAGAGTTGATTTTAGGAGACCCAAGTGAAGTAGTTAGGACTAGGCATGCTTTGAGGAAAGAAGTCAATCATTTAGCTTTTATTTCAATGATTGAACCCACTAATATAAATCAAGCACTTTTGGATGAATTCTGGATTTTGGCCATACAAGAAGAATTGAATCAATTTATAAGAAATGATATTTGGGTGTTAATTGAAAGGCCAAAGGTTCAAAGTGTAGTTGGGACTAAGTAGGTGTTCAAAAATAAAATGAATGTTTCAGTAGTTGTGATTAGAAATAAGGATAGATTGGTTGCTAAGGGGTATAATCAAATAGAAGAAATTGATTTTGAGGAGACATTTGCCCCATTAGCAAGACTTGAAGCAATTAGGGTTTTATTAGCCTTAATCAATTTTAAAGAATTTAAATTGTATCAAATGGATATTAAAAGTGCCTTTTTGAATGGGGTGATAGAAGAGGATGTTTATGTTGAGCAACCTATAGGTTTTAAAAATATCTAAATTCCCTAATCATATTTCATATTGAAAAAGGCATTATATGGACTAAAACAGGCACCTACGACATGGTATGAGAGGTTAAGCACTTTTCTACTAAAAGTATCATTTGCTAAAGGAAGTGTGGACACCACTCTCTTTTTGAAAAGAATAAAGAATGAAATACTCATTGTACAAATATATGTGGATGACATAATTTTTGGATCAACTGATAAAAATTTCTGTGATGAATTTTCAAAAGTATTGAGTAGTAAATTTGAGATGAGTTTGATGGGTGACTTGAGTTATTTCCTTAGTTTTAGCATAAAATAAAATGAGGAAGGAACTTTTCTTAGTTAGTCTAAGTATGTTAAGGGCATCCTAAAAAAGTATGAAATGGATAATGCTAAATTAGTTATTACACCCATGAGTTCCTTAGTAATGTTAGATAAGGACCCTAAGGGAAAATCTGTTGATCAAAAGAAGTTTAGAGGAATAATTAGATCATTGCTATACTTGACAGCTAGCAAACCAGACATTATGTTTAGTATTTTCTTATGTGCTAGATTTCAATCTGATCCAAAGGAATCACATTTAATAGTAGTGAAAAGAATATTGAGATATCTTTTGGGAACTCAAAACTTAGGGATTTGGTATCCTAAGCATCGCTCTTCATTTAAAATAATTGAATACTCAGATTCAGACTTTGTAGGCTGTAGGGTTGATCGGAAAAGTACATCTAGAAGTTATCAATTCATTAGAAATTTTGTAGTATCTTGGTCCAGTAGGAAACAAAATTCAGTAGCACTTTCTATAGCTGAAGCAGAATATATTGCCTTAGGTAGTTATGTGGCACAAGTGCTTTAGTTGAAACAACAATTGGTTGACTTAGGTTTTTCTATTGGCATAACTTAAATTTTTTGTGATAAGACTAGTGCCATATGCATTTCAAAGAATCCTATTCAACACTCTAGAACCAAGCATATTGATGTAAGGCATCATTTTATAAGAGATCATGTAGCGAAAGGGGTAATGAACTACATCATGTCGCTACTAAAGATCAATTTACAGATATTTTCACAAAACCACTAGCTCTTGAAACTTTTAGCTTATTATGGATAAGGCTAAGTGTGATTGATCTTAATGCATGATTAAAATTTCTGCAAATTTATTTTGTATGTGATTGTGAGTCTATTTATGTCAAGTGTGAGTTTGTTAATTTCTATTTTGTTGTGTCTTTGGTTATCATTTGTGTTTTATAAAAAATAAAAAATATTTCTTGTTTAAAATTTTTATGAGTTCTTCATTTTATTGTTGTTTCATTGTTATATTCGTATTGTATGAAATTATTTCGTACAATATGAATTCTGTAGCCAAGCATGAAAATCTGTAGAGTTGAAATGACGAATCTGTATTTTTCATATCTGTTCGTATTGTATAATGAGATCATCATCCCGTACGATATGTACAAATTTGTCTATATGAATGGGGATGCGTTTATGGTTAGTGTCAGTTATTATTGATGATCATACGTACGAACACATTATTCGTCTGTACGATCCATATGTCGATTCGGATAAGGATGAACCTAACCATCGCCTGAACGATCTTAAATTTTTTGATCGTCCCGGACGAACACATGATCATCTGTACGATCAAGAAGTCAAAAAGCCTGTATGAAAGGATGCCTAAGGAAGGGTAGTTTATGAAAAGCCATTTCATTGTTTACCATTTTTGTTTGTCCCGTACGAAATATATTTTGTCCCATATGAAATTTATTTCGTCTCATATGAACTATTTTTGTACAGTGCGATTGATCATTTTTCTTTATAAATAAGGGTTATTTTCATTCATTTCACTTCAAATTTTAAACCCTTTTGCGTAGTGGAAAGAGAGTGCGATAGTCTATGGGTTCGTCTTCTAGGCAAGATTGGGATGACAATTTTTTGAGTGCACAAAATGAAGATGCTTATTATAGATATGCTGCATCCAAAATTACTCATTATTGTATCCTACTACAGGAAAACATTCATTTTGCGGTAATGCCTATTTTTGATTCGACGTGATTCTCATTCCTACTCACTCTCATTCATGCCTACAACAAAGACCTCTTTCATATTTTCCTAGCCAATAAGAAAATCAATCAAGAACACACTAGGATTACTTCTTATGTCCTCAAACAAAGAGTAGAAATAACTAAGGAGGACCTTAGATCAATTCTTTATCTTAAAACCCTAGGTATTCATGCTCACACTCTTACTTCTAGAGTGGACTATGATTGGTCCAAAGTTAATCAAGTTCTGAGGGGTATAAGCCAACCTAATCACCTACCTAGAGTTTACACTTTGAACCAAAATGCAAGAATTATCCAACGTGTTCGTAGGACCCCTATAATTCCCAAAGCTGGAGATCGTGTAAACATGACCCCCTTCTCTCAACTGTTACCTATTTGATTATGACTAGTCAACCCATTTATGAAGCCCAATTGATCTTAGACTATCTTTATACTCTGACTGATATTGACCAGCCTAGTATTAAGAGGAAGAAAAATATTGCTCTGGGTCATATAATTTCCTATATTCTAGAAAATAAGTACAATTTAGTCCACCCTTACGGACCTTCTGAACTGCCAATCAATTTTACTGATGCTTCTTTTTAAGCACTCTTCGGGAGAAAGGGATCTAGGGACAGCTCTGAAGAAGAACCTACACCTGCACCTACACCAACACCTACTCCTGGACCTGATTAGAACTATTATCAGGAAATGGTCTAGTGAGTTGATAGGCTAGAAACTCATTTTGATCAGAGATTTGATCAAATTAAGAATAAAATGAATTTGTAGGATGCTCGCTATGCAGAGGATAGAGGTTGGATTCTAGACCAATTTGAGTCAATGAACACTAACATTGTGACCATCAATAGCTATTTTACTATATTCTCTGCTCCTCCACCTCCTCCAGATAAGGGTCCTCCAGACTTCTAGTGAAGATTTTCTTTTTCTTGGCTTGGCTTAGAGATGTATTTAGTTGTTTCTATCTTTTTCTTTCTGTCTTGGACGTGATAGTTATTTGTTCTTGTTAGTTGTTATGGTTATTGTTAGTTGATGATATGGTTATGTTGATGTAGACAAGCTTCGATATTTTAGTTGTTATTCATGAGATATGTAAGCTTGTTTTTTGATATGTTTAATGAAATGAAAAAGAGGAATGTTGCTATTCATATTGTTATTTGTTTGAGCTTATGACTTGAAAATTTTATTTAAAGTTTATCTCTCAAAAGTAGTTAATTAAATTTAATAAATATTGACTGAATTTGGATTACAATAGAAATTTCTGTGCATAATTTAATTTCTCAAAATATTTTTATTATACTGTGATTTGGTGTAGATTTGAAGTTCTAACTTTATATTATTTTTATACATGTACTACTTAGCCTAAATTGTTGCATATTTAATGTCATAATCTTGTTCTTATTTTCTAGCTCAAGTGTTCATTATTGTATTTGTATTTAAGAACATGTCTTGGAAAGCATTTTATTTAATAGACACAAATAGGGTCTAAAAATGGAAAGATGCACAAAGTGTGCCACAAGTTTGAAAAGATACGCAATGTCGGCATATTATAAAGAGGCACAAAATTAGCCCAAAAATAGATAAGATGCACAAAGTGTGTCATTCAATTCAAAAAAGATGCGCAATGTCGCCAATCGTTTCTTTCCTTTCACATTTTCTCAATTTACACATATCAATAATTACACTATTGACTCAGAAAATTAGTTATTTTATTTCATCATTTGTGCAATAGTTGTGGTTACCTAATGCATCTCTTACATTATTAACATAGATCAACTTCTCTTCTCCTTATTCTGATATGTGATCTAAACTATTTTGAGTCCTTACTTTTCGCATCTGATTTTAATATTGTAGTTTATATTCTTTTAAAATTTTTTAAATCACCAACTACTTTGATTGTCTTCCCTTTTTGTTGTTGCCAAAAGGGGTAGTTTGTATTGTTTGACGTCTGTATTATTTGTATTATTTTGATATGGATGTATCTGCATGATCAGTGTGTATGCATGTGCTTGATTGTCTTTGTCTCTCCATGATTATCTTTGTCTCTCCATTTTCTTTCTTTCTTTCTTTTTCATTAAACCCCTCGTTTCGAATAGATCACCTATTTAGGGGGCGCTTACGTTTAGGGGGAGCTTAGGAGAAAATTTGTTTACTTGTTACCGCAAACAATAATTATTTTGCCATCATAAAAAAGGGGGAGATTGTTAAGCATTGTGCAAATTTGGAGATTGTTGAGCATTATGCAAAACTATTTATTCAAGTGTGTGGTGATATGAGTTGTTTTGATGATTACAAAAACTTATTATTTATTTATTTTTTCGCCTAACAAATATTGGAATTTCTACTTTGTGTGTACTAACATGCGTTTTCAGGAAATTCATACTCCAGACTGTTGAAGACTTCAAGTTTATTTGTTAGATTTTATTATGAGTGAAGTCTGTAATTTTTACATTTCTTGAGTCTGAGAAAGTGTGAATGTAAGTTGGATAACTATGCACACACACACTGGGGGAGTGAGGCAAAATTTTTTTAAGTTCATCGTGCGGTATGATGTATTTTCGTATGGGACGATCTATGTTATTTATCCTCTAAAATGAACCTGCCTTGTTGAAAATTTTTTCTAAGTACTGTTCGTACAGTATGATATTAACTTCGTATAGAAGGCTGTGAGGTACAAACGGCTCTGTTCTAGGTTCGTACTGAATCGTACGGGATGAACCGTTCAATTTTTTGAACTGTTTATACAGTACGATATTAACTTCATATAGAAGGTTATAAGGTACGAACGGCTCTGTTCGAGGTTCGTACTAGATCGTACGGGATGAACCACACAATTTTTAAACTGTTCATACTGTACAAATGTGACTTCATACAGAAGGTTGTGAGGTACGAACAACTCTGTTGTAAGTTCGTACTGGTTCGTACGGGATGAACCGTTCAATATTTTAAACCGTTCATACAGTACGAAATTGTTTCATATACTATTTTCCAGAGTATGAAATCTGGGTCCTATAGGTTCATACATAAGCATACCGGATGAATATTTCATATTTTAAACTATTCGTACGGGATGATATTCGATCGTACGGTATGATCGGATTGCATAAAACTTAAAATTTTTAGTTTTTGGATGATTTTTCTTCTTCTATGTATCTAAGGGTCCTAAAAACTAACTATCAACGAGTCTTCCATGAATTTCTCTTAAGTAGGCTTAAGGAGTGTGTTTAGGAGAGTGTATTGAGAGTGAAGAGTGAGAGATCTTGTGTAAGAAAATTGGGAGGGGATCCACAAGGTTGTCCAACAAGTGAGGATCTCTTTCTATTTCTTTGAAGTTCTTCCCAATATTCCTAGAAAGCTTTTTAAAGAGAATTATCGAAGGAGGATCGATTCTCTGCCGTCACCAAGAAGGGTGAGAAAGGAGGAGTGGTACTTTGCCATCACTAGGAGGGTGAGAAAGGACATGGGGTTCTCTGCCATCACCAGGTGGGTGAAAAGGATGACGGTTCTCTATCGCACCGAGTTGATGGATGATAGTTTGGAAAGGCTTCTCCGAATTGCTGTGGGAGAAAAAGGATAGTCACTTGAGTATAGTGCAATACCTAGAGAAGGAGTCTCTAGGGAGTGGATGTAGGTTGGGTTTGACCGAACCACTATAAATCTGGTGTTTTCGATTCCTATCGCTTTTATTTCCTGCATTGTTATTTTACGCACTGTATTTTTCTATGGTTGACAAAGTAATAAGTTTTCACATTGGATCGTACTGTACGAATTTGATCGTACTATACAATATTTTGAGATTTCTTATAAAAGGTTTTCAAAACTACCAAGAGTTTTTAAAAGTACCAATTCACCCCCCATTTTGGTTAGCATAGGGACGTAATTAATAGGTCTAACAACCTATTCACACTTTTAAATTCAACTTTTATTTAACCCATGTTGATAAATCATAAACTCAAATCCATACCGGCAACATTGTAAATCAATAAATATTTAGTCACAACTCTAAGGATGTCATCAACTATTTTACACCAAAAAAACTAATGCTTATCTAAGTTTTATTTAAATTTAGATATAAGAAAATATTTGTTATTTGAAATATACCTAATCTTAAGATGCTAAAGCATGAAGAGTATGATTCTATTAGGGTACTTATTCAAAACCTAATGTCTAAGCATGTGACTTATACATAATAAATTAGGCAGGCTTAAATTTTATTATCTCTTGACCTAAGTATGATGGGGACTCAATCCTATCATTAAGACACTAAAGTATGAGGAATATGATGTCCTTAGAGGACTGTATACATACCCTCTAGGCTACTGATATAGGACTTACAGCTAAAAGTCTAAAGGATGCTATTATGGGACTTACACTTAAGATTTAAAATTTGGTTACTTCTTGATTTAGCGAAAGGATGCCTCTTTGGTTCCTTACACCTATCCTTTAAGTGTTAAAGGGTGACTACTCTAGAATGGGGCCTAAAAAATCATAAATCCAAGACTAGCTTTCTAGATAGTAAGGAACATGAAGCTCGGGATGCAGACCTACTCATAAGGGATATGAAAGATAGTAGGATGCCTTTAGGGTTTCTCACACCAAGCCTCTAGGAATGGGCAACTAGAGATTGTTTTTTAAGTTCTATCTATTGTCGCACCAAAAATGAGAACCTAAGACCCACGCCCTTGTTAATGCTACACCTAAAACTGCTCTAAAAATGGGATCCAAATACCCAATCCCTTGCTAGTTCTCCAAAACTCAAACTATAGATATGCTAGCTAAAGAGATATTTTAAACTGTAGAATGAAAAGGGCGGCTCAAAATATAAAGAAATTTTTTTTTTTAATTATCATTTCCTTTTCTACCACAAATGGCTTTAATAACTAACAAATATTATAATAGTGAATATAAGTATTAATACATATTATTTTCTTATAGAAGGGGAAATATTTTGAATAAAATTTAGGTTTTTATGCTTTATGAATTGGAGTTTAGCTCTCCCTTTCCATCAAGAGTAACTTTAACAATGTGCAAAATGGTTTGCATGGGATAATCATCTTTTGTGCATGTATGCCTACTAGGAGAAGGGTGATGGAAACTAAAGAAATTTAATTATTAACTTATGTTTCATTTTATTTTTTGAAATTTAGTTTTACAATTTTAACTTTGTCCCACATTTTCTATAAATAAAGATTACCTGATATAACTTGAGCATTCTACTATAGAAATGTTTATTTTTACACAAGTCATCAATTATGAGGAATGGAGAAAGTGAAGAATTATAAGTCAATCATCCCTGAAAAAAAATAAGTCATCTCAACGTCTTATAATGAAATTTAAAATATTATTTAGAGATTAAATTTTTCATAATTAGATTTTCATTTTTTGGACCAAATGCATCATCAAGGGTTGAATAACCAAGAACATTATCTGATGAAAATTGGAATTTTATTAAAGTTAACTCTTGATTACATAAGGGATAATATTTCTTTAAGTTAAAATCCACTAATGGGAATCATAGGAGGTTCTCCCATGTTTCCAATCAAATGGTATGTTCCTCCCTGGTAGACTTTCTCCACTATAAAAAGACTTTCCCATGTAGGCTCTAATTTACTGCCCAACTTGAGATGGGAAAATATGGGTCTCTAAAGAATTAAGGTCAATTATTCTACTTAAAAAGTCTTAGGATGTTCCATCCTTTCAGGAGCTTAATCCATGAAAGACTTATATAACCAAAGATTTTTTTTTTTTTTGAGCTTAAGTGTACTTCTCTTCTAAACCTTCAAGTTCCTCAAATTGAAGTTGGACATGTTATTCAAATATTACATGGTTGTTTATTAAGATCTTGAAAGCTATAAGCTATACCTCTAGAGTGAGTACACC
The DNA here is from genome assembly GCA_019925795.1 of Dendrobium chrysotoxum. Classification (NCBI taxonomy): domain Eukaryota; kingdom Viridiplantae; phylum Streptophyta; class Magnoliopsida; order Asparagales; family Orchidaceae; genus Dendrobium; species Dendrobium chrysotoxum. Next base: position 53,790,110 of record CM034315.1, read on the forward strand.
TTAACCCCAAATAATAAAGGGGTAGGCTGAGTTGGTATTATGTACGTGGTCTAGTATTTCCATAAAATTTTACCAAAATTTTCATTCCTTAAATGCTTATTTTTTCCCTATGGTTCTCTTTAACATTTATATTAACGTTTTATTGAAGCATCAACAATTCCATTTGCTCAAGATTATAAAATTGTCAAGTCTCATCAATTAATCATGTAATTAATCATGTATCACTTGATAAAATTATTTATTTTTTGTACTTATAAAAGCTAGACTATTGTCAAAAATTATTTAGTGCATAATCATAAATAATACATAATATTGTCTCATAATTAGATAACATAATGAGCTTTTATTGCTCTTATTTTGACTACCTCAGCTCACTTTGAATAATAATTAGTCATTGTAAATATAAATTTATGACCTTGAGAATAAAAATGGTTAATGGAACCAACTATATCCAACCCTAACTTTGAAGGGCCATAAAGAAATTATTGGATGGAACTTGTTGGGTGAATTATGTAAGACAATACTATATACCTGGCATTGATGATAATGGTGTGCAATAAACATGAAATCATCAATGGATAATAATATCATAATCTTTTAAATTTAATTTTCTTTTTTGGGCTAGATTTACAAGTACCGCATAATCTGACATATACTTATATAATAAATTGAAGTGATTTATGTTTATCAATATAATACTAACACATTTAAGAATGATTGATGATACAAAGTACCATTATTTAATGTATAAGGGAGAGTCCTTATAAAAGGGTCAGTAGTTTGCTTCTCTCAAGGCAGTATAAATTATCACAAATAGTTATTGAAGGTTGTCTCTTATCAACTGCTTCACCATCAATAGCTAGTTCAAACTTTACCTTGGTGAGAAACCCTTTTTTAAATATTCCAAATCTAAAGAAGACAAAATATGATGACATTACACCTATATGGGAATTGAATCAACTATTAGCCAAGCTAATTCCTTTGCGAGAAATACTTCAGTGGGGTATCCTACATAAAGTCACATATAGATTTTGTTTAAAGAGTTTCATCTTTTATTGAGAGTATGAGAGTAACTTTTATTTTAAGACTTTACAAATTATATCAACTTGATTGTCAAATAGTAGCGAATCTCTAAAGATCTTAATTTCTTTGATCTCCATAAGTATTTTTAATTCTAAACAAGTTATCAAACCTTCTTACTTAGCTTCATTATTGGTATAATGTTCTGATATATGGTAAGAATAAAGAAAAAGACAATTTTTAGGAGTAATAAATACAAACCCAATACAACCTTTTCCTATGATAGATCACACAATCCTTTTTCCCTTTTATATGATGTAGCACCATTCAAATTTAACTTCCCTACTAGGGCTTTCCTACACCTTTAAACTAAGAATTTTTTCATCGAGATGACAATTATTTAGCTGGGATTCAATAATGATCCAATGGGCTGCTAGAAAGTTAGCTAATGCATGATCTTTCATAATGAAGAAGATTGAAAGGGATATCAAATTGAGGAAGGATCATTATCAAATATACTAAATGTCTAGATATTGTTCGATGGGTCACAAGGCCTTAGAGAGGATTGACTCAAGATATTAAATTATCCTTATGAGATAACATGTAATGCCTTAACTTCAATGCAGGTAAGTTCAAAGCTAAATAATGTTTCTTAAAAGGTAGATTATTAATTTTTACTAAGAGTAACTGCTACTTGAGAGAATAAAACACTTTTCTTTTCATCCTTATTAGTTTCAGCTAATAAGGAACCAAAACTTTGCCTAAATTAGTGGTATAGAGAAAAAGAAGATTCACCAAAATAAAATTTACCCAAAATGAAGTTGTCATTCAATACTACTTTATTCTCCCAAAATAAATATGATATATACCATCTAAATGGATCATGCATAATTCTTACATAGAGAAGAAAATTTCCTTACCTACCAAAAATACTTGATATAAGCTATATATGATATGCTAAAGTATCTTTGAAGGACCTTGTTTGAGTAAGACTTTGAGGAGGTTTCATATCTATAATGGCTTTGATTTTTAAAGGATCAATTTCAATTCCTCTAAGTCTCAGTATGAATCGTATAAACTTCACTGAAGTCACACCAAAAGTGCATTTTAGAGAGTTCATTTTTAGAACATAGAGATGTAAATGGTACTCTCACTCATAACTTTTGACAACCATATTATCAATATGACAATCCACGTGATGGTGAAATATTTTATAAAAAAATTTTGTCATAGCTTGATGGTAAGTTGCACTAGCATTCTTTAGTTCGAAGGGTATATATTTATAGTAGAAGAATCTTACATGTGTTTTGAATGCAATAAAATTTTCATCTTTAAGAGCCATGTTTATTTGGTTATGTTTTGACAAATCATCCATGAAAATGAAAATAACATGTGAGGAGGCAATATCAATAATAAGTTTTGTTATGTGTAGCAAATATGCATCTTTGGGATAAGACATATTTAAATATATATACACAATGCATTAGTAAATTTGATCATTCTTCTTCCTCATTGGAAAAATGCTATCCATTAAGGTGAGTACTTCTCATTCAAGTTAAACTAGCATTAATCAACTTTTTAACATGAATAATGACATGCTCGTAACTTTCAAAGAACCTGTTCTAAGGGGCTTATTTGATGGGAACCATGTCAGGTCAAATTTCTTGTTTGTGAGCTACCACATCTAGAGCAAAGCCATCAATCACATTATATCTGTAGGCAAAATTATCCTTAAAATATTAATGAAACTTTACAAGATCTTTCGATTCTTTCTTATTCAAAGCAAGCTACTTAAAGTTGGATGGAAAATTTCTTCATTCATATGGTTGATTTATTTGAATTTATATACTATAGATTTGATTTACTCTTTAAGTTTCAAATATGCCTCACTAACATGGAAGGCATAAATATCATCCTAAGTAGACCTTATTAAATAAATAAAATCCATTATTAAGTAATTATTAGACTCCAGATTATTATAAATTATTAAATCATATTTTTCATCTTTTATAGGGCTAACCATTCCAAAATTAAAACTTGCTTTTGATTTTGGTTTCAAATTTTTGTATCTCCAAGGGTTTCAAGGTGTTATTCTTTGGCCCAAGCCTATGTAAATGGTGTTGAATCACATTTGATTAAGCTTTTAATACACAAGGGATGCCAATCAAAAGGTAGATCCATAATTTCATTAATAGAAGTATCTATAATGTTTACATTAGTGTCTAAATTTATAGAAGAAAGAAAAAATATGATATTGGATAATCCTTATTTATTTTATGAGTAACATTAATTGCATACCTTATCATAGTGTCTGTAGATAGAGGGATTAAAGTTGAAGTCATCACATACTCTTTCAATCTTCTAAAGGTAGATGACTCGGAGTTATCCTCAACTCTTATATGGACCCTATCATAACTTTCTTCGTTCAGAGATAAGTCAAATATTAGCCTTTTTTTACTTCATTTGTATATTCATCAACTTGTTTGCTTTTTTTTTTTTTAAATTACAATTAATTCATCCTCTTAGCTAAACTCCAAATCACTTCATATTACAAGCTTTTCCCTTGTTTATATTCTTTTCATTTTTGTAGTATTTTTCATTTTTATATGCCCTAACTCACCCATGAGCTTGTTGGGCCATCCTACCCCTTCTTTGAGTTTGAGAGATACGAGGCCTATAGATACCATATTGAAGACATAGTTTCTTCTTACTTTATATTTCTTTTCTTTTCTCATTTTCTTTTTCATATTCATTCTCCTTTTATTTTCCTATGGCATGCCTATATCTATACAAATTATTGCATCTTTTTTTGTAAGTAATAGGTAGAATCTTAATAAATTCCAACTTTATGGCTAAAAAATGGTTGCAAAACTCCCTCTAAATAGTATTTGACCCCCTCAAAAGAGTATTTGATGTATTAAAGAAATGTGGAAGGAACCATTCTATATTTATGGAGCCAAGTTCTATCCAAAAGGTGTCAAATAAATTCTCTCAATCTATAATATTAAATTTAGCCTACATTTTTAAATCATCTATCTTTAAGTAAAATGTAACTGATCTCAAGACTCCTTCACCTTTTTTTATTGAATTGTCATAACATTATTAAGCATAACTAGTTCTATGAGTGTCCACCTTTAAATATACAAAATTCCAATGGTTCATAATGTTAACTTATGCACCCAAATCAATAAGAACACAAGATACATTGACAATTTCCACATTTAATAAAAGTGTAAAGTGGGTGATTATGATAAGGTGATCGTAGGAGAAAATTCTTAGTAAAAAGGTGACCCCCATAACCATATTAAAATAGTTAGGCATGATTACTATTAACTAAACAAAAGATATAATACTACCTATTATAATATCGAGTTAATCACTATGATTTTGTATGAATCCCCACCCTTCTTCATTTAATTATTATTTTTAAGCACTATAATATTTAAATAATCTTAAAGAAGTTTAAGAAGAAAAAAGGAGAAGAGAGAACTCTAGGGGAAAAATGACCTTAGATGACATATTAGTAGGAGTGTTAATATTATGATATTATTCTATATATTTGGGATGGAAAATTGGGGGAGTTCTGTGGGGATAAAGTTCATTACAATGATGTTGAGCTTCCTGGTTAATGAATCTGTAAAATTGTTGATAAGCACTATGATGTTTAGGAGATGCACACCATGTAGTTGGACCTAAAAGATGTTTATATATATCCATTTAAATACCACCCCCACGCCCCCCCCCCCCCCCCCCCCCCCCCCCCCCTCCCTTCTCAGCTTGACAAAGCTAACAAAGAAGAGAAGTGAAGGGATAAAAGAAGATAAGGGAGAAATAAGAGGAGGGATTCAAAGGCCATAGCTCTAAGTTCATCTGTTAAGCTAGTTAGAGAATTAATTGAGCTTTAGGTGGGCTCTTAATACACTTTTGTTATTCTAATTCAAGTAAGTTTTTGAAGGGATATAAATTAAAAATACATTTTAATGACTATAATTAATTTTTAATCGTGTAGCATTTTGTATATTATAGAATGCACTTTTCTTAATATTTTAGATATAATAAATAAAGTTTTTACTATTTTGTTTTATTTATGCAAATTTTTCAATGTTGTTGTTTTGGGCGGTAGTAGCCCTAAGAATGATTGCAATCCCCAAAAAGTCTCAAATTGATGTTTTAATGCTAAATTATGAATATTATGCTAAACGGTGAAAGTTGGGATAAAGTTCATTACAATGATGTTGAGCTTCCTGGTTAATGAATCTGTAAAATTGTTGATAAGCACTATGATGTTTAGGAGATGCACACCATGTAGTTGGACCTAAAAGATGTTTATATATATCCATTTAAATACCACCCCCACGCCCCCCCCCCCCCCCCCCCCCCCCCCCCCCCCCTCCCTTCTCAGCTTGACAAAGCTAACAAAGAAGAGAAGTGAAGGGATAAAAGAAGATAAGGGAGAAATAAGAGGAGGGATTCAAAGGCCATAGCTCTAAGTTCATCTGTTAAGCTAGTTAGAGAATTAATTGAGCTTTAGGTGGGCTCTTAATACACTTTTGTTATTCTAATTCAAGTAAGTTTTTGAAGGGATATAAATTAAAAATACATTTTAATGACTATAATTAATTTTTAATCGTGTAGCATTTTGTATATTATAGAATGCACTTTTCTTAATATTTTAGATATAATAAATAAAGTTTTTACTATTTGGTTTTATTTATGCAAATTTTTCAATGTTGTTGTTTTGGGCGGTAGTAGCCCTAAGAATGATTGCAATCCCCAAAAAGTCTCAAATTGATGTTTTAATGCTAAATTATGAATATTATGCTAAACGGTGAAAGTTTAAAAATCTAAATAATACATGTGTGTGTGTGTTTTTTTTTTTTTGCAAAATTTCTGAATTTTATTAAGACCAAAGGGTACAAGAGAGTACAATCTAGCAAAAGAAACCAAGTACACCTCCCCAATACCAAAAATAAAGGGTGTGAAAAGCAACCAGACATAGACAGTTAAAAAAGGAACAACAAAACAGAAAAGAGCAAAGAAAAGAAAAACCCCTCAACTGATAATATGACGTCCCCCATGGTGTTGTAGAGGCGACCACGAAGCAAATAAAAGATCACTCCTGACAGGGCCCAACAATGAGCTCATTTGATTGTGGTAGCCAGTACAAACACACATGAAGATCTCAACATTGGTCAATTGAGGGGACCAAATCTCTGCTAATAAATTCCTTATTGGCTTTCTTCATCTTTATTGGGGTAGTAGTAATAGGCCCCAAATACTGTAGTTCTTTTTATAAGAGGCCTTGAGATAGATGACGTATTTGCTTGGACAAATTCAGGCTTTTGTTAGAGATATCCCTCTACTTAGAATTCTGAGCAGTGAAGAAAATGGGCTTTTGGATTAACACACTAAATATTTGAATGGGGCACCTCTTATCATATACATGTCCTCTAGATGGCAAAGCATGAAGTTGGGCTTTCTATTTGGGCTTTGTCCTTCTATTGATGACGTTCCAAGTTCCCAATTGGTCTATATCAAAAGGCTACTAAGTAGACATAGGAATGTCAATATTTTGCAATTCCATAACTATAGATGGAGGAGTGTTATGAATATGGCTATAAGATTGTTACTTAGCCTTGTGAGGGAAAGACTCCACTTTATTGCCAATAAATCCACAATTAAAACATAAATGAGAAAGGACCTTGTACTCAACCCTTCGAAAAAATCTACCATTTAGACCCTTAATCCAATATCCAGGGGAGAATTTTTGTGTTAAATCAATACGTACACAGACTCTAACCTAAGAACTCTGACCCCAAGAGGATAATTACTCATCCTTCCAAATAGAATCACCAATCATAACATTCATACATGAAATATTGGAAGGATCCTAGTACATCAAAGGAATCCGTGGAAACCTGACCCAAATTAGTGAGGCGAACCCCCTCATATCATCAATAGAGATGGAACTTGACTACTTGTCCAGGCCAATAATGCTTCCAGCCAATTTCCAAGGTATGCCCCTGAGGATGATATCTCGAGCATAAAGGCTTTAAAAAATACAAATAAAATAATTTGGAGTGATGGTGATCAATTGGAACTCCCCAACATGTGACCATCTCCTTGAGAGTTCGCCATGAAACCAAGCAAAAGAGATTCATTTACGTAGAACCTTCCCAACTATAACACATTTCAATTTGGAAATATTTTCATAAAATTTCTGAGGTCAAGGCTCATGTAAATTTCATCCTCATGAAGCACCTTATCTTTAATAACCATGTCTAAAGGCGTATAAGATGGCTTCCTCCAAGTAAAATGGCCTGGGCTTCGATCACAAAACACACGAGGCTTTGGGAAAATTTTTACGTTAGATTATGGCTGACAATTAGCACCAACAATCCCAAAATTAACTAAGAACTCCTTAGAGGCATTAACACAAACATCTAATGTGCATCAGCCTATAACAATGGACTATTAAGCAGAGACAATGTTATTTTTTACACAGCTATGGGAAGAACTAGCCAAACTCCCATCCAAAATAGCATTCAAATCCCAATCATCAAATAAAAGAATGATCAGCTTAGGATTACCAAGCTACTACAGTGGGATGTAGTCTTATTTGAACTCATGCACGGAGGAATCAGGGGTCAGATGAAATCCTATAGGGCAACCAAAATCCTTCAGAGCAAGCAAAACCTGCATGATTCAAACTAATGAATCCGGTCAAGATCCCCATACAAATATTCATAATCCTCTGAAGAATTGTCCACATGAAAAATATCAAACTCAGCAGCAAGCCGATCTTTCAAAACCTATTCGCAACCATTTATTTCCTTTCCTTCCAAAACCTTTTAATAATTTTCATGTTTTAAAGCTTTTTTACCTCCACAACCCCCCCTGGAGAGAGGAGAAGAACAACAAACACTCCTCCTCACCATGGAACCACGTATATATGCATCTTTATTAGAACTAAGTATTTAAAAGTAGGGGTACAAAGGAGTGAAGTTAAGCTAAAGCCAAGGGGTGTTTGAATCGAGCTCCACTGCCAAATACTAAGCTCAAGCCCAAGCTTAAACTCGAGTTGAGCTCAAGCTTGAGCTCATCTCACATTGAGCTTTATCCTGAGCTCCATCGTCGAGCTCCATCCCTAGCAGGCTAATAGTAAATGAGCTCCGTTGTCAATGTTTATTATCTAGAGCTGCGTTATCTTGAGCTTCATCATTAAGCTCCATTGTTATCCTAAGTTACATCGTCATTCACTATCATCTTGAGCTCCATCACTAAGCTTTATCATTGAGCTCCATTGTCGTACACTGTCATCTCGAGCTCCATTGTTGTCCCAAGCTCAGTCATTTTCCTAAGCTTCATTGTCATCCCGAGATCCATCATCGAACATGACTTAGAATCTACATACTAGCATTATGAAGATAGTTGGAAATGGTTTGGAGGGGAGCCTTCTAGTGTAGTCAATGCGAAGAAGCCTATGTTAGATATAAGTGACACTAGGAGGGAGGATCTATAGTTCCTAGGAGTATAGGAGAATCAATATTTGTCATTAGTAGTCGTATAAATAGATTTTTTGAAAGAAGGAATATTGGTGATTAAGCTGTGGCCTTTCTAGTTGCAAGGTGGCATAGTGTCCATAGGGAGCTCCATAAGGTTGGTATTGTTAGAATTTGCTAGAGCAGAGACAATAATCAGTTCCATCGAGGCACATAGTGAGGCTTCCTCTACCTATAGTAGTGGTAGATTTGGAGGGAAACAGTTTGATGAATTGATGGGACGAGCTGAGGGAGAACTTTTTCCATAGGTCAGTGCATCCAAGATTGTGTAGTCTAACCACCAAGAGGTGAAATATACACAAGATGTGGCGGTAGGTAAAACCCTTATAAATATACTATCATGTAATACCTTATTTAATTCTTAAGAAATCCAATTTTTTTCTATTTGAGTATATGCTAAATGAAATAGGTCTCATTCTAGAATTTTTACTTTTAATTTATCTATTATACACCTACTTACAAATTATCCTAATTATTAGTATAATTTTTAAAAGTGTAAATTAAATTGCAAAAGGAAATTTGAGTTAGAGTTCATTTTGTTTCCTTAAAAGAATTTGAAAAGATTGTAGGAATGCATTTGATGCAGATATGGGGCCCAAATAAATTGTAGTAAGAAACAAGTGAGCTTATGCACTGAAGGAGAGATATTTCATTTTCAAGGTACTTAAAGTAGTTGATAAGGCCTAGACAAAATGGAATTCTATATTCCTAGCCCATGTGAGTGATTGGAGAAAGTTAATTAAAGGTATTAAGAATCTCCAAATGGTGAAAGATTTTCTTCTTATTTTTTGGAAGAGCTAATTGGATTGTGTCTCTAATGGGAGGTATGGTTTTGTATTGAGGTGGTGCCATTCATATCTACAACAATAAAAACTCCTTTTAGAATGACACTGAGAGAGATATAGAAGCTATAGATTCAATTGAAGGAGCTACTAGATAAAAGTGTTCTTAGTCTGAGTGGATCCATTTATGGAGCTTCGTTATTATTTTTGAAGAAGAAAGTCATATATATCTGAGGCTTTATATTAATTTTTAGGTATTCAATAAAGTGATTGTATAGAACAAGTATCCACTTTACATGATTTATGATTTTTTTTATGAATTATAGAAAGATATCAGATCAGATTATCACCACTTAGGAGTGAAGATTAAAGATGTAGTGAAGGTAGACTTTAACACCAAATATGGGCTATATGGATTTTTTTGGAAATGCCATTTAGAGTGATGAATGCACCAACATTATTCATGGATCTAATGAAAAGGGTGTTCTCAGAATATTTTGATAAATTTTTTATTATATTCATTAATGAAATATTGGTACATTCAATGATGAAAGAATATCATCTAATTTATTTGAAGTTTGCTACTCCCATGATCCATGGTGTACGGTGTAATTAGATTTTAATGATAATAAAGCTTATGTTGATATAACAAATTGTTTACATTAAGTGCAATTCAGGAAACAAAATCACTAAGTTGGACTTACATTGGTTCAAGGCTTGAATATTGAAGACTTGTGTAATTATTTTCTAATACTCAACACCTTAAATGAAAAAGCTCACAAATAAAAAAAAATTGGTAAACATATTTGCATGGTTCTTTGAAAATTAATTGAACATTATTTAAATTAATATATTGTCATTTTTACCACTATTTTTGGAAACCTCGATATTCTTGCAATTTTCACTTATGAGCTTGTATCTAACCTGCTCTAATGCTCAATTATCATTCTTGAACTAACATTTTATCATTGAACACCATTCAATTCTATTTAATTTAATCAAACAAATTAAATTAAACTTGAAGTATTTATTTAAAAAATTTAGTAAAATTCATTTCATAAAAAATGGATATTTAATTTTAATATTTTAACCTTTTTATCTAATAAACTATTAGTATTATTATATAATATTTAATAACAAATAAAATTAATTAATAAAAAAATATTTAAATTTTTATACCACCTCTTCAATCACTAAAATTCATGAACATCATATTCAAATAAATTATTTCCAAATTAATATAGCTTATTTCAGATGAGTATGATTTGGGCTAAACTTAATTAAAATAATAAATTGACTTAAGTTATGTAATCCATGCAACTTAATACTATTGGCTAATCTATTCAACACATGGTTTAATAAATAAGAACCTGATCTTATGCCTCAAAATTAACCCCTCTCCCATTTCGCCCATTCATTAAAATCCCTCAATTAATCTCTGCTAAAATAACTTAATCCTTATTTGGAAACTATGTGGCCAAAATTTGCTAATGCATGGAATTATTTTAGTTTTGTAAATTTCCTATTGGATATTGAGCTTTCCCTTGGATATCACCACAATCTAACTGATAAAAATAAAATTAAATAAGTTCATAATTGCTCTCACACCCTTTGCTAAAACTTGCAACATTCAATTCAAATCATTATGGCAGAAAACTATATGGCTCCTTCTTATTTTTCCATTGTCAGTCACAAGCTTCATTGGAGTATTGTTTTATTTATTAAAAATCTCATTTCAAGCTCAATTAATTTCTTAAAAGTTTTCACCCTTTTAAGCCTTGGGTGAAATCCTTTTTCTAAATAGATAGGATGGCTTATTCCTTTTCCTCTCACTTTCTCTCACCTTAACAAAACTCAACCAAAATCATTCCTCAATGCCATAGATCATTTTCTTTCCTTGGTCACGGGTTTCAAGTTCTCTAATTATTGCAAAAGTGTCTTCCTCACTTTGTCACTTTTCTTCATACTTTAAGAAGAGAATTTAGTGAGTTCTTTGCAATTGTGGTGTTTTAATTCTTTCAATCTTGTGCAAGATGATGAAGTAGATTTTTCTTCAATTCAAATTATTATGCAATTTATATTAGTTTGATATTATATCAAAATCATATCCTTCATGTGGGAAATCAAAGTTTAGTTGAAGTTTACTTGCGATATCTTGTTGTTCACATTATTCTTATATTGAATAAAAAGTTTGTTTGAAATTCCTTATGTATCTGCTTTTGTAAAATATCTCATCATATACTTTTATGAAACTCATCTATTATATTATATTTTCTGCAAGTTTAATTTGTCATTTCATTTTCATTGATATTTGAAGTGCATAGTCAAAAGAAATTATATTATGAGCTATCATATTTATTAGCTATTATTGCTTATTATTTGTGAGAGCTACACTATTTATTATTCCTTATTATAGTGAAATTTGTACTTTCTTTTTATTATATTCCTTGTTTCATTATAACCTTCTTATAAGGTTCTAACCACCGCATGAGGTAGTCTTGTCCTAGTTTTAGGAAGATACAGTTGTTATAACCTTGGAGGTTCTAGTTGAATCCTAGCCTGTTATGGGCAGCTAGGCTTGGAGTAGGCTAGTTGTAGTTTGTTTTAGCTAAACCAGGTAAAAGTGCTTTGTGTTTGTGCTTACTTTGTCTCTTTCTTGTGCATGCTTACTCATGCTAACCAAAAACCCAACTTAATCACATTATTTTTCTTATTGGCCAAAATTTACATAAAAATCAAATATAATTTTGAAGTGGTTCTCTTGTATAAATTATTTGAAAACCCAAGCTAGCATTGTTACTAAAATTTTATTTCAAATCAAAATTAAGCTTTAATTTGTTCACTTAATTATAATAGAAAAAATAAATTTCTTTGTCACTAGATGTTTTCTACAAACTGAAATCTAAGTCTCTATAACTTAAGTTTAATTGCCATTCTTTCAATTGGTATTAGAGCCTTGACTCTTTTGTTGGATTAAGACCCTTGAGGTTATTCATTTATTGAACTATGGAACTAGGTTTTCCTACGGGTTCCCTCACTAAAGGTCAATCTACACATAGACCACCCTAATTAAACAATATACAATTTGATTACTAAAACAATATAATTTGTACTTTTTTAGGAGGTAAAGATTCTAGGATGTGGCACATGCTTACTCACCAATATCACAGACCCACAAAAGATCTAAATGGCATGATTGTTTAATAGCCCTTTAATGAACATGATATACATGAAAGAGAACTTAATAAACTAAATGCTAGAACTTGTAACACTTTTTAAAGTGCTTTGTTACCTAATAATTTCATGTGTATTTTAATGCTCACAACTAAAATGTAATTTTGGTATAAACTTTATGTTACTTATGAAGAACTAATGAAGTTAAAAATGCTCACATCAGTAGACTAGTTCATGACTTTTAATTATTTTACGTGCTTCCTAATGAATCTATTTCTGACATGCATACTCGCTTTATAAAATTCTTAAACACCTTGAACTCATTAGGAAAGAACTTATAAAATTAAGAATTAGTTTAAAAAATATTAATATGTTTACCTAAAGAATGGGATGCAAAAGTTACTGTAATTAGTGAAATAAAAGATTTAAATAAATATGCGCTTGATTAGTTACTAAACTCCTTGATCGCACATGAATAGGTTTTAACTCAATGTGATATAATTAAAGGAACACATGAGAAGGACAAGGAAAAAACCATTGCTTTACAAGTGGAAGAGTCAAGTGACAGAACACTATTATGATTAGAAGCTAAGAGTGAGGAGATGGAAATGCCAACAAGAATACTTGGAACCTCCGATAGAAAATGAGGCAATGGGGTGGAAATTTCAATGTTCTTACCCTTACACTAGATAGTTTTCTATAGGAGATAACATCATATACTACAATTGTAACAAGCTAGGTCACATGAAAGGAGAATGCCCAAAAAATAAAAAGAAAGGTAATGAATTGAAAAAGAAAAAGAAAGAGACATTTCAAAAAGAAGAAGAAAGCTCTTTGGGAAAACATTGAATCAAAAGAAACAAGTTAAGAAGGACCTGAGGAAGGGGCAAACATATGTTTAATGGAAAATGGAGAGTACTCTTCAGATTAAATGAGTAATGCCTACAAAGATATATCAAAGAAGGCATGTGATACTTGGGTAGTGGATGTTCAAGACATATGATGGTGATAAAGAAAAGTTTACTGAGATAGAATAACATGATGGTGGATACATCTTTTATGGTGATAATGCTAAAGGAAAAAAAAAATTGATATTGGCTCAACTGGTAAGATTTTAATTATTTTAACCAATGTATTTCAAGTAGATGATCTTAACCATAATTGAATATATATTAGTCAACTATGTGTTATAGGACTAAATGTTTCATTTCATGCTTCATATTGCATAGTGGAAAATAATAATGTTGTTTCGTTAGTTGGACATATACATACAAATATTTAGCTATTTGATTTGGATAGTCTTTGTGATAAAAACCTAAATTTACTTTTATCTTAAAAGAAATAACGACAACATATGGCTATGGCACAGGAGACTATGTCATTTTAACAAGCATACACCTAATAAATATATAAATTTGAACTTGTTGATGGATTGCAAAAAATTAAAATTTATAAAGATTATGTTTGTGATTCTTGCATTCATGGCACATTAAAAAATCATTCAAATGTAAAAACAAAATTTCTTCAACTAGTCCTCTCGAATTATTGCATTTGGAATTGTTTGGACCCATTAGTATAGTGAGTCTAGGTGGAGAATCCATTAGTTTTGTTGTTTTAGATGACTCAAGTTATTTTTCTACAAACATTAATAGGTTAGTTGCACAAGGGTACATATAAGAAGAAGGGATAAATTTTGAAAAATCTTTTGCACCCATAGCTAGACTAGAGGATATTAGGTTACTCCTTGCATATGCTAACATTAAGGGATTTAAAATCTTTCGAATGGATGCAAATAGTGCATTCTTGAATGGGTTTATAGATCAAGATCAATTTATAATGCATCCCCAAGTTTCGAGAGCCTTAAATTTTTTTAATAAGGTATACAAATTGAAGAAAACCTTATATGGTTTGAATTATCTTCTAAGGGCTTGGTAAGATATGTTGAGTAACTTTCTAATAGTCCATGGGTTTAGAAAGGGTAGCGAAGATACCACCTTATTATTGAAAAATATAGTTGATGATTTGATAATGGTAAAAATCAATGTGTATGACATATAATTTGGAACTACCAAAGAATCTTTATGCACTGAGTTCTTAGGTTTAATGTATGAAATTTGAAATGACTATAATGGGAGAAAATTTTTTTTTTTGGCTTCATATGAAATAACTAGAAAGTGGTTCCTTCTTCATTCAAATTAAGTACACAAATTAACGCATTGAAAGGTTTCAAATGATGAGAATCAAATCTAGTAAAACCCCCATGATTAGTTCATTAAGTTTTAATTTAGATGATTTAGAAAATTCTATAGATCATAAAATTTAGCGGAGAATGATAGGTTCACTTCTCAACCTTGATGCTAGTAGGCTTGATATTATGTTTCTTATGTGTTTTTGTGTTAAATTTCAAGATCTTCTAAAGAATAAAACCTTACAACTATCAAGCATACATTTTAGTTTTTGATAGGCACTTCTAAGTTAAGTTTATGGTATCCTAAAAATCCTTTGTCATGCAATTTGGTTACTTTTTCTTATGCTGAATATGCTAGATGAAAAGTGGATAAGAAAAGCACATTGGGCACAAGTCAATTGTTAGAATCATTGCTTGTGTCTTAGTCCACTAGGAAGCAAAATTTTGTAGCTTTATCAACTATTGAGGTGGAGTACATAGTTGTCAGTAGCTATGTTGCTCAATTCTTATGGTAGAAGCAATAATTAGAATTTTTGGAATTTCACTAAAACACCTTCCTATTAATTGTGATAACACCAGTGCTATCAACTTAACTAAGAATCCTATTCAACACTCATAGTCCAAGCATACAAAGATTAGACACAATTCCATTAGGTATCATGTTTGTAAAGGAGATGTTTATATTAAATTTATCCCAACTAAACATCAAATTTTTAACATTTTTACTAAACCTTTACCTAATGAACTTTTTTTATTTTGAGCAGAATGGTTGCCATGTGTTTACCTCATTTTTGTATGAGGCCACTAGGACCAATCCAAACCCTAGCATCAATCTAGATCTTAGACTAATCTATCCTTAATCCTATCCATCCATCTACAATCATCTAATTGATTTTAATTGATGTGACTAATTCAAATTAAGGCAATCAAATCCAAAACCCAGATTAAACCTAGATTTCTAAAATCAAAATCCAAGGTTCAAAGGCCCTATCCTAAAAACCTTTTCTAGTGATTTTTCAAATACTTCAAACCCCATTTAAATGACCCCTGTTTCATTATCTATCAATTGTATACTGATTAGGCATGTCCCTAGGGTCAACCCTCTAAATTTGAGCTCATTATAAAATCTCAAACCCTAAAAATTGAATTAAAACCCAAAGGCTATAAAAGTATTAAATATTTATAGCCTGTGCCACTAGACCTGCTACCCAGAGGATCTTGATCTTGGAGCCTTTTCCAAACCATCTAATCATATCCAAACCCTTAATTATGACTTGTTTAGAAGTAAACTATATTTTGGTGGATTCATTTTGACCCCCAGTTGACTAGAGGTCAAAATGACCAAAATGCCCTTAAAAGGGCAATTTTAGAGTTTTTTATAGACTTTAACATGACCTTTTTAAATCAAGCCTCAAAATCACTTCTAATGCATCCTAATCATCATTAGGAGTACATTAGACTCAAATCCAGACCCTAGTCATGCTTGGTTGACCAGGTCAACCCAAAATGACTAAAATATCCCTTAGGGTTGTGAATAGTCATTTTGAATCAAATGACCTTATCTTTGGATGGAACTACATCTATTTAACTCTAAATGTTAAAATAAAACTACTAGACCCAATCCTAGCCCTTGGGTCAACCTGGTTGACCAAGTCAATTAGGGTTGACCTAAATGCCTTTTAAGGGCTTAAATAGTCATTTTGACCAAATTGTACTCTCCAGACCTTAGGACCACTTCTAATAGATTCAAAATATCATTTTAAATTTGTTGAGCCTAGACTCGACTCCCGGGTCAACCTAGTTGATCAAGTCAACCTCGATTGACCTAAAAACCCATTAAGGGCCTAATAGGTGATCTAATCGAGATGATTATTTTGATCCCTCAAACCACTTTCAATAGATATAAAATATCATTTCAAACCCATTGAGCTCAAACCTAGGTTTTGGGTCAACCTGGTTGACCAAGTCAACCTAGGCTGACCTAATTGTCCCTTAAGGCCTTAATGTGTTAACCTAACCTGTTTAACCAAGTTAAATATTTTAAGCTCTCAAATACACTTAAATGATTGAGCTAAAGCTATCCAAAATTATTTGGAGTCAAATCATAGGAACTTTGACCAAAGTCAACCAATTTGTGTATTGGTCAAACCACCTTAAACTTTCTTTCACATATTCAAACTCTAGCTCTTAAGCATCAAGCCCTTTCCAAATCAACTCAAGACACTCCCCATGCGACCTCACCAACCCATGTGGCATGTTGACTAATCAATTGGTCAACATTGGAATTTGGAGTGGTCAAAGTTAGTCAAACATTTAACCTATAGAAGTTTCATCAACACATGTCCTCCCCATACATTTGGATGGCTGTGAGGGGCACTTAGCAGCAACCCAAAATCTTCCCCCTCAATCAATCATTAGGGAAATGGGGAAAATGCCAAAAAAAAACCTCCCTAAGCTCATCATACTCTCCTATCTTCCAAAACTTCTAATTACGTCAGCTCAAAAACCCATTCAACTAAATATTTATCCTCTCCAGCTATAAGAGAACTCTCCCCAAGCTTTTCCCAAGTTGTTGCAAGCTCTAGAACCCAATTTGAGAAGGGAGAGAGAGAAAGGGAGAGAAAGGAGAATTTTAATAGAAACTTTAAATCCAGCCGGTACAAGTTCTTGGGGTATGTAGCATAGTTGTAGAGGACTTCTCCAGCTTTCCAATAAGCCCAAGGATACCACATTAGATGATTTGCTAGGGCACCACTTCTAGATTTAGGTTAGGCCGATGTTTACTTTTCTGCTATGTGCTGAATTTTTTGAGCTTTCACTATACACTGGTTATTAGAACTAGATGATTGTTGTGATAATTTATTTAATTTATGCACTCTATAATGTGATTGATCGTGTATTTGATTTACCTTTAGGATAGGGGCGATTTAAATGCTGATTCAATTATATGCAGGTGGTTATGCTCATATAGGGCATTTACAATAAAGCGGGAAAATCATAAATATTAAATTCCTACAGGTATTGTTGCTATGCTAGGTCCCACTTTTAAAATTAAAAGAACATGACCATGTGTGGCTAGTTTCAGCAATTTAATTTTAATATATAACTACTTTAGAAATGATTTCAAATTGTAATTGCCTAGGATAAACCTGTAGGTGTCGAATCTATATTTTAATTTTTTTATCAAATGTAATTCAAATCTACTGAGTTGTAATTCAAAGTATCATTTGAGAGGAGATACATAAATATCCAACTTAGATTCCAAAGAGGAGAAAACATCCCTTAAGGGAGAGTTCTCCTCCATTTGGTAGACTAAGTTAGGATAGTTTTTAAATATCCAAAGGGAAAAGATAACACCCCTTTTGAGGGAGGGTTTCTTTTCATTTGGATATCCAAACCCAACGAATCCAAGGAGCCCATAGAAGGACGAAGAAGTGAAGATCAAGAAGAATCTCATTCTCAAATTCACTTTAGTCTTAAGAGTAGAATCCGAGCTATTGTTAGTGGTACCCAGCAACTTTACTTTCTACAGACCCTAGGTTGTAATATTAAGTGGCATTTGCCACATGGACTTTTAATTTAAATATTAATTTAATTAGTTTGATAAATAATTCATGTGTTGATTGCAATATAGGATTGCATGCTTTTAGTATTTTTTTGAAGATTTTGCATGTTGATCTTTGATTTTGCTTGGAACCCAATTAGAGGCTCGTGATGGATCGCTAAAACCTTTTTAACTTTAATTAAATTAAAAATTTTAAGATAATATATAAACTCTAATGCTTTTAAGAAGTAAGCTCGAGACCACCGGAAGTTTGCATTGTATTTTTTTGTATTTTCTTATCTTTGTTAGGAGCTTCCCTGCTTATGGGTTTTTGCAGACCGCTTGGCCAATAAGTGTGTAGATCTGTCAAGGGGAATCTGTGCAATCTCTAGAAAAAACCTATTTTTAAGCCGTTTTTAAAGTTGCTTCTTATTTTATTTAAGCATTTGTTGAGTCAACTAGCATATATTGCATTAGAAATAAATGAAATGAGTCAATAATTTAATTATATTTACTTTAAGCTTTATACTACCCAACACTATGATGTAATTAACTACGAAAGCTTGTATTCGTAGGAGATTTAGAAACCCAGATCAAAAAAAAATTTCAAAATTAATTTTTTAAAAACTTAATTAATAATCTTTGGGAAATTTTAAATCAAAATCAATAATCATTATCATCATTTTCAAATGATCAATAATAATTAATATTTTTTCCCACAGGAAGATATATCAATTATTGTTGTAACTTTGATTATGAAATTAATGATAATTTATCCAAATTATTATAGTTAAATACCTGAGTGAATAATCATTTTAACTCTCCGGGGTCATATGTTGTTCTTGCTCGAATTTGACTATGATAATCAAGATGAAACTTTAATCCTATAAATTGAACCCACTAAGGAATGGTATGCTCATCTCCTGAGATGATATAATGTTTATAATGATGTGTTCAATTTCAAAATTAAAATTCAAAAAATTAAATCACCTAAAGATAATTAAACTGTTTTTAAAACAACACTTTTTAATCAAATAAAAAAATGGCGACTCTACTGAGGAAAAATATCTCTCTCCATCTTTAATGGCGGTACAAATTTTATTACACTAGTAGTTTTGATTACCCTTCCTTCCATTGGACCCTCTGCCCATTTCTCTCTTGGGTGAGTGTGGTCAACATCATTTAAGACATGTCAAAAAGAGAGGTGAGTGTAGGAAACCTCCATCAAAATTTGACTTTGACATTTTGCCTCCAAGTTCATTGGTAGAGTGAGAGAGTCAAGCCAAATCTTTAAAAGTTCTTCTATATATGTTATAAACCTGCATGCTCAAATCAATCTTAAGTATGTTAAGTTTCATAACCTGAAGAAGGTCCTTCAATTAAAGTTAAAGTTTTATTCCTCTAACAGAATTTGATCTTTTCAAATCTTAATCAATCCCTATATTTTATCATCACATATGGAATTGTAATTCTTATAATCTAGTATGTGTGATAGAATATAAATATCTTCTTCAAATTCAATTCAAAAGCTCGATCCTTCAGGTAAAATTGGCCTTCAACATTTCACTCCCAAACTACCTATTGGGATGAAAGTGTCACGTCGACTTCATAAAATCCCCCCCCCCCCCCCCCCCAAATTTGTAAACCTTTATGTTGAATATATTTTAAAATAAGGGGAGATTCTATCGGATTTCAAATTTTTAAATCTTTTTTCAATCATCATTGTCATATATTTTTCTACAAGACTCTCTTATACTATAACATATACATTGCATATTCAATCCATTTCAAAGTCAAACTCAAGATTCAATTCTTCAAATAAATCTAAGCTCTGACATTTTACCCTTGAGCTAATCAGCGGGGTAAAAGAGTCAAGGTGAAACCCCTTGATATATTCTCTAAATTTGTAAACCCTCATGTCGAATATACATTCAACATGTTGAGTTTCAAAATTCAAGGAAGAGCTTTCAATTTTCAAAAATTCAAAATCTCATTCAAAATCTTTCAAAACAACTTCATCCGTCATTGCCATGTGTCTTCTATAACATTCAGTTTTAGTTTAACATATGCAACGCAAATTCAAAACTCTCCAGTCAATTCTAGGCATTGACATTTCACCCCCATATCACTTGGTGGGGTGGAAGAGTGGACATTTCACCCCAAGCTAATTTGTGGCATAAAAGAGTCAAAAAATTTCCTTTTGAATTTCCTAATAAGTTTATAAACCTTTATGTTAGATGCAAATTCAACATATTGAGTTTCAATAGTTTGAGGAAATCCTATTAAATTCTTCAAAATTTAAAATCATCCTCAAATTCAAACCAATTCACTTTAAGCCACATAAACATATGTTTTCTATAATACTCTCTTGTAGTTTAACACATGCAATATAAACTTAAAATCTCTTTCAAGATTTTTCAAATCAACTTCAACAGTTGTTGCCATGTGTCTCTTATAATATTCTATTATAGTTGAACATATATAGCACAAATCCAAATTCATTTCAAACCAAGTCTGGACTTTGACATTTTATCCCTAAGTCGATCAAGCAAGTAAAAGAGTCGAGCCAGGTTCCTTAAATTTTCTCAATCAATTTTGTATGCTCTCATGTTGGGTAAAAACTCAGCATGTTGAGGTTCAAGATTCAGAGAAAATTAATCCTGTTAAAAATTCAAATTCTATTTCAAAATTAACTAATTCAGACCATGTTTCCTAAATTCTAGGAATTCAAGCACTCAAATGATTAGGAAACTCATCTTCTCCCTGGAAAGAAACTTGACAGTAGAAGAAATCACCTCTCGCAACTTGATCCAGTTTGGAATAGAATTTCAAAACTTCAAGTAATCAGTCAACAGAGAAGAAATGATTACTCTGTCTGCTTGAATACAAAGGGATGTCCCCTTAGTTAAGATTACTTTAGGGTTAGGAGTTGACTCCCCCATCTCCAAGATGGAGATCATTGTCTCCCCTTTACCCATTATACCGTATACTCAGGAGGATAAGGATCAGAAGTCAGAAATGATAGAAGAGTTACCATCAATTAGAGATTGAGTCAAGTTCTAACACCCCTTTGGCCAACAAGAATAAGAAGAAGAACTACCTTTAAAGAGTTAGAAAAGGGAACCTTTAGCCTAGAATGATTGCTAAGATAGAAGCCTTAAAGCAAGGCAAATTTAAGGCCAATCAAGAGTTCCTTGCTCCTTCTACATACCGCTTCCTTGCAATAAATCATTTTCACCCCTTTTCTATTGCCCAAAGGAGGGAAGTTGAAAAAATAAGAGTGTGATCTCTAATACACCTTCTTGACTACTACACAGAAAGAATCAATTAAGTTAGAACTGAACAAATACCAACAAAAGGTCATATGCCCCCAGTTGAGGGTTATAACTCATCCACTCTGCTAGAAGAAGTTAGGTCACATTATTATATATATCCCACTACATCACCTACAGAGGAGGAGGTGTAAAAAACCACTCCGGTTGCCACTCTACTAGCTACTAGGCCACTAGTAATAAGAGAGGGGGAAATAATCTAAGGTTTAGTCAGATAGTGATACCATCGAAATTTAATTTTCAAAGGAGTCCTATCATGATGAATCTTTTGATTAAAATAATTCTGCATATTCTATAGATAGTGCAGACCCTATAACAGTCTCTCCCACCAAGGAGATCGTAGGAATCTAATTCCATACTGCTACAGTCTTGCCACCTCGACTTGTAACTTTTTAAGGAAAAAATTTAGCAATTTCTCAACTGTATTGGGTCTAAATTTTCAAGATAATTGATTAATCTTTTAATGAAAACTAACCTCTACCTTAAATTTTAAGCAGGAGAGAGTTATTGTTGACTCCATAAGATGTTTAAATGCCTCTCCCTCCCACCGCTTCTCTGGGTAGATTTGATCTTTAAATTAAAATCCATATCAAACTTAAGTTTATTTGGAAATGAACATCCTTTCAATCTTTTTACAATTTTATATCTTAATAGGCATCTCTTGCAAGCTTTGAATCTATTCAAAGATTTTCCTATTCAAGTTGATAGTCCCGTCAAAAGATCGGGTCTGCTTTGAGGATTATTCTTACTTGCATAAGAGGTTGAGTTTTCTTCTCTAATACTTGAGATATAATACCAGGATTCATAAAGAGAGCAATCATTTCGAGATTTTAAAGGAGGGTGAAGCCTCTTCTCAAAATTAATTGAAATCAAAAGATGTACAAAGTGCTTCAAAAATCAAGAAATACATGAAGTGCATCAAAAGTTTAAAAGATGCGCATAATACACCATAAAATTAAAAGATGAGCAAAGTGCACCACCAAGAACGGAAAAATAAAGAAAGAGGCTTCTTCTTTCTTTATTTCCTTAAATCTCAAAAGAAAACCTGATCAATCTTAATTACTTGTCTTTGAAAAATCTCGAATCTAGATTCACCATCATGCATTGATTATCTATCAGATATTAAATTTTATGCAAGAGAATTGAAAAGATCAAATTTTTCTATCTAACTTAAACCTTTTTGAATAATTCAAAATACATAAGGAAGACCCAAGTTTAATTTTTATAAAACTTGATTTGGGTCAACAAAACCTAAATCATTAAACCTTCATAGGTTAGTGGAAGTCGACCCACTTTTCACTGAACTTATGAATCTATTCCCTTTTGTCATTCTAACAGAGTCCAAATGTTCAAGAGGAAATTTTCTATAAAAAGATTGAATCTTCTACTCCTTATAAAAAATTTAAATTTTTTCCTTTAGGAATTTAAGTGAGTCATTGTATATAGGTATCTTTTCCTTCAAGGCCTTTTCTACAAAATCATACTCTATGCTAGGTCCAAGATCAATCCCACTAAAGAAGTGGTTTATTTCACTAGAAATTATCATTCAAAATCAAATCACAATCGAGCAGAATGCCCGACTCTAACTAGAGGAGCTCGAGGCCTTATAGAGCATCATCTTAAGGCTCAATAAAACTTAGTGTTATACAAAGCATGAATGGTTTAAGCTCGTGATAAGATAGTGCGACTTAGAACTTTCCAAGTAGGAGACGTGGTCCTAGTTTTTTGGATGCCTATCCTAGCCTACCGAGAGATCGATTGGGGAGTTTGAACTAATATAAGAATGGTCTCTTATCATAGAGATGATCTTTGAGAATGGTTCAAATATTAATTGATGAACCTTGAAGGTTGCCACCCGATATTTTCAAACATTTGGACAGCTCTTCAGAAAGTACCATGCCAGATGAGTATCAAATTCAACATCTACAAAACACTCTTAAAATTCAAAATTAGAATCTTCCAAATTTAGATCTCTATCTGAAATCAAAATTTCAATCAATCTCAAATCAAATCAAATTTAATCAAAATCTAAAATTTAAAATTCATATCCAATTCAAAACCAAAATTAAAATTTTTTAGCCTTTTAAGGATAGGTGTGAGTCCCCGTGCTTCCTTTCTTTAGGATTAGATCTGCTATTGGAGGAGCAAGCCCCTTGTGGCACCATCCTACCATCCAAAAATCAAATCTGGGTTTGATAGTTCTTTCTAAAATCCTTAGAGGTTTAGGTAGACTATCTCCTAGGCTAGTCCCTCTAGTTAGATGTCAGTCCCCATGCTTTCTAGCTAGATTAGTCATTGAAAACCACACAAAAATTTGATCTTTTAGGAGTAGGTGTGAGTCCCTGTGCTTCCTAGCTCCTACGATCTCTACTAACTAATGGTAGATTAGCCTGCTGGGCCCCATCCTAATTAGTCACCCTTTAGTTTTAAGGATAGGTGTGAGTCCACGTGCTTCCTTTCCTTAGAATTAAAATCAAATTGGGTCAGATAATTTCTGCTAAAATCATTGACTAGTTCCCCTGGTTAGATGTGAATCCCCATGCTTTCTAGCTAGGTTAGTCATTAAAAACCCAAAATAAATTTGATCTTTTAGGAGTAGGTGTGAGTCCCCGTACTTCCTACCTCTTAGGATCTCGACTGACTAGTGGTGTATTTAAGCCTACTGGGCCCCATCATTCTTCAATCACCTTCTAGTCTTTTAACGATAGGTGTGAGTCCCTATGCTTCCTTTTTTTAGGATTAAAATTAAATCAGGTCAGTTAGTTTTTGCCAAAATCCTTAGAGGTTTAGGTAGACTATCTCCTTGGCTAGTCCCCCTAGTCAAATGTGAGTCCCCATACTTTCTAGCTAGGTTAGTCATTAAAAACCTAAAATAAAATTGACCTTTTAGGAGTTGTTGTGATTCCCCGTGCTTCCTACCTCCTAGGATCTTAACTAACTAGTGGTGGATTTAAGCCTGCTGGGCCCCACAATAGTTTAGTCACCTTCTAGTCTTCTAAGGATAGATGTGAATCCGTGTGCTTCCTTTCCTTAGGATTAGATTTACTAGTAATGGAGTATGCCTGCTGTGATACCATGCTAGTTTCAAAACTTAATTTCGATTCTCAATGTGGAGCAAGTATCCTCCCCATATGATAATCTACTAGTAATGGAGCATGCCCTCTATGGCACCATCCTAGTTTTAAATTTCAGATTTGATCTTTTATATAGAGCAAGTTTCCTCTCCACAAGATCCTCCACTAGTGATAGAGTATGCCTGTTGTGGAACCATCTTAGTTACAAAACTTAATTTTGATCCTCTGTGTGGAGCAAGTTTTGTCCCCACATGATCATTCACTAGTAATGGAGTACGCACGTTGTGGCACCATCCTAGTTTCAAAACTTAATTTTGATCCTCTATGTGGAATAAGTTTCCTCCCTACATAATCATCTACTAGTAATGGATCATGCCTTATGTGGCACCATCCTAGTTTTAAATTCTAGATTTGATCTTTTGTATAGGGCAAGTTTTCTCTCCACAAGATCATCCACTAGTGATGGAGTA
This sequence comes from Dendrobium chrysotoxum, assembly GCA_019925795.1. Taxonomy (NCBI): domain Eukaryota; kingdom Viridiplantae; phylum Streptophyta; class Magnoliopsida; order Asparagales; family Orchidaceae; genus Dendrobium; species Dendrobium chrysotoxum. The sequence continues at coordinate 53,815,256 of CM034315.1, forward strand.
TGCTTGTTACGACACCATCTTAGTTTCAAATTTTAGATGCAATCTTTTATGCAGAGCAAGTTTCCTCTCCACAAAATCATCCACTAGTGATGGAGCACGCCCTCTGTGGCACCATCCTAGACTTCAAATTTCAAATAACATCCTTTGTGGGAAGCAAGGCTTCCTTCTCATAAGATCTATCAATTTTTCTTTTCCTTAAGGATAGGTTTTTCCTTTAGCATTAGATCTGTTAGTGGTGGAGAACGCCCCTTTCTAGCACCACCCTAATTTCAATTTCAAACTCCAAAATCAAACATTCTTTCCCTTAAGGCTAGGTTCCTCCTTCCCTTAGGATTAAATCTGCTAGTGGTAGAGAATGCCCTTTATGGTAGCATCCAAGCTTTAAACTTCAAACTTAAGAATTCAATCCTCTTTTCCTTAAGGATAGGTCCTTTCCTTCCTTAGGTTTAGATGTCCTGGTGGTGGAGAATTCCCTATGTTTCACCATCCTAGTGTCAATCTCAATTTCAAATTCCAAAATTAAGCTTTCTTTTCCTTAAGGTTAGGTCCTTTCCTTCTTTAGGTTTAAATATACTAGTGGTAGAATATGCTCCTCATTGCACTACCCTATTATCAAAATTCAAACTCCATCCTTCATAGTTAGGAGTTCTTCCTTCCTGTACGATCATTCAAGCTTCTTTTCCTTAAGGTTAAGTTCTTTCCTTCCTTAAGATTAGATCTACTAGTGGTAGAATACAACCCTTTTGTTACTACCCTAGTATCAATTCAAATACCATAATTAATCTTCTTTTCCTGAAGGTTAGGACTTTTCCTTCCTTAGGATTAGATTTCCAAGTGATAGATAACGCCCTCTATGGCACCATCATAGTTTCGATTTCAATTTAAATTTTCTAGAATTCAATCTTCTTTTCCATAAGGTTAGGTCTTTTCCTTCCTTAGGATTTGATCTACTGGTCGTGGAGAACGCCCATTATGGCACCACCCAAGTTTCAATTTCAATTTTAAATCCTTAAATCAAGCTTCTTTTTCCTAGGATTTAGGTTTTTCCTTCCCTTAGGACCAGATCTACTAGTGGTAGAGTATGCCTTTCCTGGCACTATCTTAGTATTCATTCAAAACTCATTCCTCTAGGGCTAGGCTTTCCTTTCCCTTAGAGTCAAATTTTAAACTCAATCCTCTGTAGTTAGGAAATCTTCCTTCCTATACGATCACCTAGGTTTTCTTCTCCTCTAAGGTTAGGTTTCTCCTTTCTTTAGGATTAGACCCATTAGTGATAAAAATGCCCTTCCATTAGTGATAAAAATGCCCTCTACGGCACTACCCTAGTATCAATTCAAACCCTGATTCTATAGGGATAGACTTTTTCTTCTCTTAGGATTAGAACTCCAGACTTGACTTTTCAATATGGTTAATGCTAATATGTCTAGTAGAACTTCATTCTACTACATATATTTGGGGTCCATTTGTTGATCTCATTTTTGTATGAGGTCACTAGGACTAATCCAAATCCTATGATCAATCCAGATCTTAAACTAATCTAGCCTTAATCCTATCCATCCATCTATAATCATCTAATTAATTATGAGTGATGTGACTAATTAAAATTAAAGCAATCAAATCTAAATCCCAGCTTAAACCTAGATTTCTATAATCAAAATCCAAGGTTCAAAAGCCCTGTCCTAAAAACCTTTTCTAGTGTTTTTTTAAATACCTCAAACCCCAGTCAAATGACCCCTAACTCATGACTATCAATTACATATTTATTAGGCATGTCGCTAGGGCCAACCCTCAAAATTTGAGCTCATTCTGATCTCAAACCCCAAAAATTGAATTGATACCCAAAGGCTGTAAAACCTTTAAATATTTACGGCCTATGCCACTAGACCTGCCACCAAGTGGATCTTGACCATGGAGCTGTTTCCAAACAATCTAATCACATCCAAACCCTTAATTATACTATTTAAGTAGTAAACTGTATTTTGGTGGATTCTTTTTGACCCCTAGTTGACTAGAGGTCAAAATGACCAAAATTATTTGGAGTCAAATCCTAGGAACTTTGACCAAAGTTAACCTATATGTTTATTGATCAAACCACCTTAAACATCCTTTCACATATTCAACCTCTAACTCTTAACATCAAGCTCTTTCCAAATAAAGTAAAGACACTCCCTGTACCACCTCACCATCCCATATGGCAAGTTGACTAGTCAAATGGTTAACATGGGCATTTGGAGTGGTCAAAGTTAGTCAAACATTCAACCTATAGGATTTTCATCAACACATGTCCTCCCCATACATTTGGATGGTTGTGAGGGGCACTTGGTAGGAACCCAAAGTCTTCTCCCTCAATCAATCATTAAGGATAAGGGGAAAATGCCAAAAAAAAAAACCTCCCTAAGCTCATCATACTCTCTTATCTTCCTAAACTTCTAATTACATCAGCTCAAAAACCCATTCAACTGAATATTTATCCTCTCTATCAATAAGAGAAGCCTCCCCAAGCTTTTCCCAAGTTGTTGCAAGCTCTAGAACCAAATTTGAGAAGAGAGAGAGAGAAAGAGAGAGAAAGGAGAATTTCAATTGTAGATTTAAATCCAGCCATTAAATTGGGGTCTTTAGCAAAGTTGTAGAGGACTTCTCAAAATTTCCAGCAAGCCCAAGAACATCAAAATCTGACATCTGAATTCTAAGTTATCTTCATTTTAAATTATATGATCAAACCTTGATTTCTCTCAAATATCAATGCATGGAGCCTTGAAACTCCATGGGTTGAAAGATTTAGATATCAAGTTCCTATGTTTCAAATTTCATCAAAATCCAATGATTGGATTGAAAGTTATAGGCAATTAATAATTTCAATTCATTTTGAACTATTTTAGTCAGCTAACCAGAGCCATCTAATCGCTCATTCAATGCGATCGAACGGTGTTGATCATGCCACGTCATCCCTCAGAACCACGTGTGGTTATTAAAAAAAATAGAATTAAAAAATTCAATGAAATGCCTAGAACTTCCAAAATTTATAGAAAATTTAATTTTTCACCAAATTTAATGTTCTTGGGCCCGTATGAAAGGTCTTGAGCCTTATTATTTATTAAAATTAAAATCAAAGAATTTTGACCACTAAATTGGGAGTTATTTGGGTTTGTTTAAAATCTAAATTTCTCAATTTTCTCACAATCCAATGGTCAAATTGAGCCCAGATTTTGGTGAAATATTTTTTATCATCTTAGGCATTCCCTACTTTTTTCCTAAGACCAGAAGCTCAAGGGACTGTTGTGGGATGAATTTATAAAGTAATGGATCCATTTTGGATCCAAAACTTTGAAAATTCATAACTATTCAAATTGGTAGAATTAGGTTATATGATTGTTGTGGTATGCTTGCATTTGACCTAGGGTAAGGTGACCAAAATTTCAAACCCATTTGAACACTAAAGGTAGCTAGTGAAAATAATTAAGGAAAATGTCTAGTTAACTTAGAAAAATTTTTAGAAATTATACACCTATCCAATATGGGTGAAACTTCAGAACATTGAACTTAGTAACATTTTATACCTTAGGTACAAATTTCACTAGATTTGGAGGTCATTAGGTCAAAAAATTAACCAAGTTAAAATTTAACCTCTTTTAAGATCCAAAAACTTCAAAAATGTATAATAAATCAAAATTAAATTCAAAAATTCAAATAATATATCAAACTGACCATAACTTGACCCTCTATTTAGAAAAAATAAAAGACCCATAACTAGACTTAACTAGACATTACTTTAAGTTTTAGTGAAAATTAATAATTAATTAAATAAAATAATTAAAATTTTTTAAAAATACCAAATCAATTCTAAACATCTGAAAATACTCTCACGGGTCATCCCTGACCTTTGGGAGTGATTCCAGTAGTTTAGAATAAGTTTGGATCAGAATAATCAAAACCTCCATAATTAAGTAATTTAAAAATCAATTAATTAACCAAACTTTGAAAAATCATAACTAATTGTAGAAAATTCAAATTGAGAAAACTCAAAGACATTGTACTCCACATAAGGCCTAATATTTATTAAAATTATCAAACTATAAAAAAGCATTTAAAATAAAAAGTTAACTTTCAAGTTAACTTTAAGTTAAAATTTCAACTAAAAAAGTCTAAAATTTCATAACTAAATATAGAAAAATCCAAATCCAACAAACTTACAATATAATTACTCATCCTAGGGTCTAATATTTAATAAAAATACTAAATTTCTAGAAATCACCTTTAATCAAAAAGTTTAAATTTGACCCTTTAATTTAATAATTAAAATCATAAAAAATATTCAGAAAATCAATAATCAACCGAAATCCTAGAAATTATAATTAGATTAATAAAATTAATCAATCAACCCTTTAATATATAATAACCACCCCAAAGATGAAGTTTTTGGGATGGACTACTCCGGGCTACGGGGCTATATGTCCTAAGGAGGTCTGGTTCCTCGAGCCTAGTGACACAACACCATGAATGAATTCAATGGAGTGTAAAACTTTAAATCAAATAATTATTTGGTACTTAACCAAATTAAAATATTTAATCCAACTATATTAACAAAGTCTTTAGGAAGGACTACTCTAGGTTGTGGGGCTATGTGTCCTAAGGAGGTCTTGTTCCTTGAGCCTGGTGGCACAACGCCATGAACAAGTTGATAAAAAGTTGAATTTAATCTAATCTTTAAAATTAGTAATAAATCTAATTAATTAAATTATATTAATCCTTTAATTTATAATTAATTAAATTTATTTAATCAATTAACCTTAAAAATGCATCTTAAAATAAACCTTAACACATTAATATTTGAATTCTAATCAAGTTTATCCTTTAACCTTCAACAAATCAAAATATTAAACAACTTTAATCAATTACTCAATATAGAACATATCCAAACCACATATCCTACCTCACACACTTTAGATGATTTGCGAGGGCACCACTTTTAGATCTAGGATAGGTCGGTGTTTACTTTTCTGTTGTGTGCCAGATTTTTTAATCTTTTACTACATGCTGGTTGTTAGAATTAGATGAGTGATGTGATTGTTTATTTAATTTTGGCACTCTGTGATGTGATTGATTATGTGTTAGATTTACCTTTAAGATAGGGGCGATTTAAATACTGATTTATTCTTATACAGGTGGTCATGCTCACACATGGCATTTAAAATAAAAGGGGGCAAAATCATAAATATTAAATTGCTACAGGTACTACTACTGTGCTAGGATCCCCTTTTAAAATTAAAAGAGCATGACAAAGTGTGACTGGTTTGAGCATTTTAATTTCAATATATAACTGCTTGAGATATGATTAAAAATTATAATCACCTTGGATAACCCTGCAGGTGTCGATTCTAGATTTCTATTTTTTATCAAATATAATTCAAATCTATTGAGATGTAATTCAAAGTGACATTTGAGAGGGGATACATAAATATCAAACTTAAATTCCAAACAGGAGAGAACATCCCTTAAGGGAGAGTTCTCCTCCATTTGGAAGACTAAGTTAAGATAATTTTTAAATATCCAAAGGGAAAAGATAACACCCCTTTTGAGGGGGAGTTTGTTTTCATTTGGATATCTGAATCTGATGAATCCATGGAGCCCACAGAAGGATGAAGAAGTGAAGATCAAGAAGAATCCATTCTCAAATCCACTTTAGTCTTAGGAGTAGAATCCATGCTATTATCAGTGGTACTTGGTCACTTTACTTTTTGTAAACCTAGGTTGTAATATTAAGTGCACTTACCACATTAACTTTTAATATTAATATTAATTTAATTAATTTGATAAATGATTGATGTGTTGATTGTGATATAGCATTAGATGCTTTTAGGAGTTTTTTATCAATTTTGCTTGTCGATCTTTGATTTTACCTGGAACCCAATCGGAGGCTCGCGAGGGATGACTAAAACCTTTTCTACTTTAATTAAATTAAAATTTTTAAGATAATATATAAACTCTAACGCTTTTAAGAAGTAAGACCAAGATCGACGTGAGTTAGCTTTACATTTTGTTGCATGTTCTTTCCTTTATTAGTCACCTCCCCGCATGCGTGTTTTGGCAGACCACCTGGCCTATGAGGGCAAAGATCTGTCAACTAGCATGCATTGCATTAGAAACAAACTAAAATGAGTCAAAATTTCATTTATATTTACTTTAAGCTTCATACTACCCAACATAAGTCAAAGGGACAATTAAGGACTTCTCTAGATATCATCTCTATTCTCAAAACTTATCTTATTCAAAAATCCCTACCATTCTCATATAAAAGATTAGACTCATAGTTTGGAAATGTTTAGGTGGCTACCTAACTCCCCAATCCTTGCTAGGGTAAGTCTAGATCCTACATTGAATTAGCTAGGTTTGAGTTACTAATTTTTAGTACCCAAATCAACATCGCCATTCATCGCCTGACTTGGAACTTAACAGAGTATAATTCGGAACAAATCAGCATTAAGGGTCGCCTCCCTGCTTCAACGGCTTGTTCAGGCTCTAGCGATTCCGAGTGCGATTTTGGTCTCCACTGTTCATTGTTGCGATCTTTACTGTAGATTGGGGGTTTTTTGTTCTGTTTTTGCGCTGCGGTCTTCTTTGCTGATCTTCCTGGCCTCTCGGCCCTAGGTCGCGCTTTTCTCCTCATGGAGGATAGTGCATCCACCGCGATTCCTGGTGCTTGGGGTGTTCCGCCCTCGGCTCCGCCGGCTCCCTTGAAAGGTTTGCTTAAAAATGGTGATTTTGTTCCTGCTTCTCGATCTTTTAAGGATGTTATTGCTGGTTCTTCTACTTCGAAAGAACCTAGTTTTTCCTTTACTAAATCGGTTGTTCGAGGTGTCCCAACGATTTTGATGTCTGAAGATGATATACTTAAGCTTGCTACTCCATTTCAGTTCACCCTCATTGGTAGGTTCTCTGTTCGACGCCCTAACCTTGACGCGATAAGGATTTTCTTCAAAAAACTGAAGCTTTCTGGGAATTCTTCGATAGGCTTACTTGATGCGAGGCATGTTTCTATTCAGTTGTCCAATGACCTAGATTATAGTAGAGTTTTTCTAGGCGTTCTTACTATATCCTTAACTGTCAAATAAGACTTTTAAAATGGACTCCCTTCTTTGATGTTAAAGAGGAATCCCTAATTGTTCCTATCTGGATTTCTTTCCCCAATTTGCGATTGCATTTTTTTAACTCATCGGTTTTGCATGCGTTGGGTTCTATCTTTGGTAGGCCTCTCCAAACCGACCAAGCGACGGCTTCCCGATCGAGGCCTTCAGTTGCAAGGGTGTTGGTTGAGGTCGATATTACTATGAAGCATACTAAAGAGGTGTGGATAGGGTCGGAAAGCTCTAGGTATGTTCAAAAAGTTGAATTTGAAAATGTGCCTGATTTCTGGGTGCATTGCAAGATACATGGTCATTCTATTACTGATTGTTATATGGCTCATCCTCAACTACGGATGAATAATGATAACACTAGAACTGTTACTTCTCCCACTGTTCCTGAATCGGTTGAGCCTAAAGTGGCTGAGCCGATGAATATCCAAGATTACAATGATGTTGGAGATGATGGTGGAGATGACATAGAGAAGGTTTCCTTAAATTCTCCCCTAAGAGATAAGGAATTAGAGGTTAACACAAAGGTTGACTGTATTGAAAATTTAGTTATAGAGGACGAAACTGAGCTTCCGTTTGTGAATGGGTATAAAAGGAATGGAGGTCAATCTAATGAGCCGTTGGTTAATGATGGAATGGAGGGAAATAGCGAATTAGTTGTTGTTGTTCAGAATACGTGTGTGGGTGATGGAATTAGAGAAGAAGGAGGTGGAAATGTGGTTGAGCATACCATTAGTAACAGCAACAACTCTCAAGCTAGTGAGGAGGATATTAATGGGGATTTGGAGGAGGGAGAAGTGGGTACTCTTAGGGATTATCTTAAGGATTCTACTATTAACTCTATGTCATCTTCTATTATGAAGGCTAATATTATGGATGAGAACTTTAGTGTGGTTGCCAAAAAGAAAGGAAGGAAAAAAATTATTCCAGCTGGTTCCACCTCTATGGCCACTAGAGCTTCTAATCTTTCACTTAATGGTTAAAGCTTTAATTTGGAATATTAGGGGTGTGGATGGTTCTTTGTTTAAGGACTGTGTGAGAAACTTGTCTAGGATTCATGGTGTTCAGCTTTTGGTTTTGCTTGAGCCTCTTATTAATGCTTCTAAGTTAACAAACGTTTGCACTAAACTGGGTTTTCATTCTTCTTTTGGTAATTGTTCTAATAAAATTTGGATTTTTTGGAATTGCACCATTACTTTAGATGTGATTGCGGATTTGCCTCAGTTTGTACATATGAATATAACTGTTCATCTTACTTCTTGCATTGCTTCATTTGTTTATGCCTCCTATTCTAGATATGGGAGAAAGATTCTCTGGGATCAACTTATTGGTATTTCCTCCACCATTGTTGCCCCTTGGTTTGTTGGTGGGGATTTTAACTGTATCACTAAGGGTAATGAAAGACTTGGAGGTAAGACTCCTAACTTTCAGGCCATGGATGAATTCAATGATATGATTTTGCATAGTAACTTGCATGACATTAGTGCTTCTGGGAGCAATTTTACTTGGAATAGGGGTACCATGTGGCAAAGATTAGATCGCATTCTCTTTAATAATCATCAGATTTCTGTTTTCCCTAATACTTGCATTGAGGTTTTATCGCGCACTTTATCTGACCATTCCCCTTTACTTTTGGATTTTAATAAGACTAGTAGTAATTTTACTATTCAACCCTTTAGATTTCAAAACATATGGCTACTTGATGGGGATTTCTTATCTATTGTTCAAAGTAATTGGGGTGCCCCTTTATTTTCGTCTGATGATGTTCATGGCATGACCAGGTTTTGGCTCAAACTTAAAAGGCTTAAGCAAAAGGTTTCTTGGTGGAACAAATGTATTTTTAAGAATATTTTTCATTGCATATTGCATGCTGAAAAAGAAGTTGAAGATGCTGAGATGGTTTTTATTCAGAATTCTTCTTCTGATAATTTATCCAACCTTAATGATGCCAAATCCACTTTATTTAAGCGTCAAGAAAAAGAAGAAGCCTTTTGGAGACAAAAACTTGTTCTAAATTTCTTGTTGAAGGTGATCGCAATACCACTTACTTTCATAATATTGCCAATCATAATAAAGTTAGCAGGAAGATCCACAAAATCCATTGTCCTGATGGGACTGTTATTGAAAACCATGATCTGATTGCTTCCTCGGGTATTGAGTACTTTCAAAAAGCTTTCAATTCTAACTTTAAGCTTGATTTTAATACTGACTTCTCTTTTATTGATTCTGTTATTTCTGAAGAGGATAATGTGATGCTTACGAATATTCCTACTGAAGGTGAAATCTGGCTTACTTTAAAAAGTATGAACTCGGACTCTGTGGCGGGGCCTGATGGTTATACCAATAAATTCTTTCAGAAGTTTTGGGAGATCATTAAGTCTGATCTTGTGAATGTTGTGGTGGATTTTTTTAGGGGTAGTCCTATCCCTAAATACTTTTCTGCTACCTCTATTGTTTTAATTCCCAAGACTACTAGCTTAAATTATTGGAATGATTTTCGTCCTATTAGTCTATGTTCCTTTTTTAATAAACTTATTGCTAAAATTTTGATGGGGAGACTTGATTTACTACTTCCCAATATCATTTCTTTAGAGCAAACCGATTCTGTAAAAGGTAGATCTATTTTTGGTAATGTTCTTCTTGCTCAGGAGTTAGTTCATGATCTAAATGCGAGAGTTGCTGGTGGCAACATTATTTTTAAAATTGATATTACTAAAGCTTATGATAACCTTAACTGGGATTTCTTGTATGAAATTTTAAGATTGTTTGGGTTTGACTTGCAATTCATAAATCTTATTAAGCAAAGTATTGAATCCTATTATTTTTCTGTTATTATTAATGGTCAGTCTCATGGCTTCTTCAAATCTTCGCAGGGTTTAAGACAGGGTGATCCCCTATCTCCCGGTCTTTTTATTATTGTGGTGGAATTTTTATCTCGTGGTCTTAACAATCTTTTTATGAGACATCCTTCTATGTATTTTAAAACTGCTGGTGGTCTTCCTATTACCCATTTGAGTTTTGCGGATGACTTCATTATTTTTTCTAATGGGTATATTAACAAGTTACATAATCTTTTCAAATTCCTTAAATCCTTCCAACTGGCTAGTGGGCTGATTTTTAATGCCTCCAAGAGTTGTTTCATTCCTGCTAAGTCCATTTCTGTGAGTCGTATTCATAACATTGAGAGTAAATTTGGTCTTTTCAAGAGACTTCTTCCTATTAAGTATTTGGGTTCTCATCTCTATATTGGGAAGAAAAGGTCTCATTTATTCGACGATATCTTCTCTGTTGTGAATAGTAAACTTTCCTCTTGGGCTTTCAATTTTCTTTCCTATTGTGGTAGGTTGGTTCTCATTAAGCATGTCTTATGTTCTATTCCTATATACTTGCTTCACACTTTATGGCCGACCTCTAATGTTTGTAGAAGAATGGAAACTTTATTTAATAAATTTCTTTGGGGGTCTAAGGAGGGTAATCGTTCTATTATTTGGGGCTCTTGGAGGAATTGTTCTGGTTTGAGGGAAGAGGGTAGATTAGGCTTAAAAAAAATTTCTGAGATGATCCAGACGTTTAGTCATAAATTGTGGTTTAATTTTAGAGCCAAAAAAAGTATCTGGGCTCATTTTATGTATTCTAAGTATTGCAATGGGAAACATCCTCTCACTAGTGTTTATAAGCAAGGTAATTCTTTCAATTGGAAAAGATTATGTCTCATTAAGTGGGAAGCTGAAGATTTCATTCAGTGGGGGTTGGGAGCTGGGAATATTTTCTTTTGGCAAGATAAATGGCTAGGAAATTTCTTGATTGATAATCTTTTACATACTCAGTCTATCTCTAGTTGCAAAGTTAAAGATTTTGTTATGAATGGCAGTTGGAACACGGTTTTTCTCTCTAACATTGTTCATGAATTTATTATTATATTAATTACTAATATTTCTATTCATTTAGATGAAGAGTATCGCATAATGTTTAACTATTCCAATGACAGTTTGTTCAATACGAATAATGTTTGGAAGTCTATTAAGCATTCCTTACCTAACAATAACATGTTTTTAGCCTACTGGCACGCTAGCATTCCTCCTACTTACTCTTTTCTTATTTGGAGGATCTTACATAACTATTTGCATGTGGACAACTTATTAGTCAAAAAAGGCTTTTATATTGTTTTCAAATGTCAATGTTGTTATCATATCGAAAATATGATGCATGTTTTTGTTCAAGGGCCTATTGCTATGAAAGTTTCGGTTTATTTTGACAATTTGTTTAATGTATTAACTTACACTAGACTTCATACTGTTTGTGATTTCCTCAAAGAGTGGTTTATTTCATTTAAAGGATATATTAGAAATATTCTTTCTGTCATCATCTGTTGGTTCCTGTGGAGTAGTAGGAATGCTTCTAAACATGATAATATTAAGATGGATGCTTCTAATGTGATTGCTAAAGTCAAGAATAAAATTTGCCAGCTTTTTACTGCTAATTTAATTACTGCCCATGCTTTCAAAGGATATCTTCATGTGGCTTGTGAGCTTGGTTCGATTTTTATCCCTAGTGTGCGGCATAATGCTGATAGAATCATCTACTGGATTAAACCGAAAGATGGGAGTTTTAAACTCAACACTGATGGCTCTCTGAATAGGTTTAACGCAGGTTGTGGTGGGCTCATTCGGGATTCCAAGGGGTTTTTGACTATTGCTTTTGCGGGCCCGTCTAATGCTAATACTGTCATTAAAGCTGAAATTGAAAGTCTCCTTTATGGTATTCAATTGTGCTTATCCCTTGGCATAACCAATCTTTGGATTGATGTTGATGCTATTCTTTTATTGCACTACCTTAGTGATAACAAATCCTCTAATCTGGACTATTACTATATGCTAAGAGATATTAAGTATCACCTTTCTTGCATTACTTACAATATTTCTCATATTTTGAGAGAAGGGAACGCTGCTGCTGATGCCTTGGCTAAAAGAGGTTGCAATCTTTCTGGCTTTACTGAATTTAACGATCAGAATCTTCCAACTGAGATTAAAGGTTTGTTGAGGTTGGATCGGCTGGGGCTCCCTTAGATCAGGTCTAGCTGACTCTGGTTGGGTTTTTCTTTTTTTTGTTGGTTTTTCTTTGGCTGCCTGTTTGGGTTGGGTGCTGTTGTTTGGGTTAGAGTTGGTTAGGTTGGTTCTCTCCTTGAGTTGGTCTATTGGTGTTGGTTTTTTTGATTATTTTATCAAATATCTGCTATTACTCCTTGCTGCATTTTTTCTGGCTTCCTTTGTGTAATGCTGTTTACTTACACTGCTCTGATCCTTTCGGTTTTAACCTGCATTATGTTAGCTTTGGACTGTTTTATTTCTGTAAGGAGGTGATGGGGATTTGCCTAATTTTAATAGCCTTTAACACCTGGGGTTTGTATAACTCTGCTTATTGCCTTGGTTATAATTCTATATCTTGTTATCTTTATATAATTATCTGCTGCTATCCGAATTTCATTGTTAGTATTCTGCTGCTTAACCTCATGGTTGGGAGGTATTTTTATACTTACTGTTTAAATATTGTTTCTAAGCATGTTACTCTCTTTATTAGTCTTACCTTGCTTTTTAGTTTTTGTTTAGTGTCCTTGCAGGCCTCCTTTTGCAGGTTTTTGGAGACTAGTGTCGTTTTGTGCAGGGACCTAATTTTGTTGGGAAGGCATCTATCTGTTTACTCCTTCTCATTCTTCTTAGAATGTTACTAGTTCACTTTATACTTGTGCTTAGCAGGGATATCCGGCTCTTAGGTTTTCTTTTTGATTTTTTTGTAGCTCTTTTGAGTGGTAGTGAGCTGGAGGTCCCTTTAAGGAGCTCGTACCTTTTTTTGAATATTAACATGGAGGCCAGCCAGTGGGTTTAAACCAAAAAATAATAATAATAAAATTTAGTACCCAATTTTGATTTAGGTTCTGAGGCAGGCTCAGGCTATAAGACCTCAACCTTTGAGAATCTAATTATAACCTTCTCCTAAAATTAACAATTCAAATTAAATATGTTTTAATCAAATTCAAGCCTAATACATAAGATAGGCTGGGGTGCTTCCAAAATATTTTAGAATTCTAAAGCACCTCCTATCATTCTTCCTTTGGCCTCCAGAAATAATTTCACACCTTGATCCAATCCCAATTGAATTTCCAATCCTTACCTTTCTTGTTATCAAACTTTGAAATCACAAAATAAAATTTCTATCGCTATTTTGATTGAGAGTATTCATAAGAAATTCTCTTGTTTTCTATGATATAATTAACTGTGAGGGCTTGTGCTCGTAGGAGAGTTAGAAGCCCAGATCAAAAAAAATTTTCAAAATTAATTTTTTAAAAACTTAATTAATTATCTTTGAGAAATTTTAAGTCAAAATCAATGATTATTATCGTCATTTTCAAATGATCAATAATAAATAATATTTTCTTCCCTCAGGAAGATATATTAACTATTATTGTAACTTTGATTATGAAATTAATGATAATTTATCTAAATTATTGTAGTTAAATACGTGATTGAACAATCATTTTGACCCTACGGGGTCATATGTAGTTCTTGCTCGAATTTGACTACGATAATCAGGATGAAATTTTAATCCTATAAATTGAACCCATTAAGGAATGGTATGCTCATCTCCTGAGATGATATATCGTTTATAATGATGTGTTCAATTTCAAAATTAAAATTTAAGAAATTAAATCACCCAAAGATAATTAACCTTTTTTTAAAATAATATTATTTTATCAAACAACATGCTGGATCCAACAATTTAAAAATTATTTTACACTCTTTTTTTTTCTAGAGGTTTTCATAATGGGGTGAAGAAATATTATGTTGTTTTCAAAATTTCTTGTTAATTTCAAAATTTTCAACCTTGCAAAGATTTACTGGGAGCTTTATTACATGTTATTGCCATATATTTTTTGTGCTTTACCAACTATAATCGCAAAAGATGATGAAAGATCACTTTGCACCTTTATCATAAAAACCCATAAACTTAAGGTTCGTAATCATCTAAAAGGAGGAGATTGTTTGCCTCATGTGTTGCAGTCCAGGATCCCGAGCACTTGATTTTGATGATGACAAATAATACTTACTGAATTAATATATTCTTCTTTAAAAATTATAAATATTTATTCTTGTCTGTGAGCACTAACATTTCAGGTAAGATACTAACCGCTCAAGACTGCTGAAGACTAAAGTTTGGGAAGAATAGGATGTACAAGAACTTGTATTTTTATTTTCTTTAATTTTTTCTTTTAATTGAGTCTGTCACAAAAGCATGTATGTAAAAGGAGTGACCATGCACACACACACAGGAGGAAATTTTTTTAAGAAGAATTAAAAAAAGCAAATCGAACTGTACGATTTTCAATCGTACTGCACGATTTTCAATCATACTGTACGATATGTCAATAATACTCTGGCTATCGGCTAAATTCTAATAGATTAGTTTTGTTAAGTAATCGTACTGTACGATAGGTATCGTACTGTATGATTTGTTTCTATTCAAAAATCCTAGCTGCCAGAATAACTTTGGTAAGATTTTAATTTTGATTTTCTGAACTAATCGTACTATATGATACCTATCGTATTGTGTAATCATTTCAAATCTTTCCAAAATTATCTCCCGTAATCAGGAAATTAAATTTTGGTTTCTTAATTAATTTCTTTTATACGGTACGATAGGAATAGTACTGTACAATGAACAGAGACGATATCAATCATCCCACAGATCATACCAGATTAAACTAAAGTTTTTTGTACTATTCATCCTGGACGATATTTATATCGTACTGGACGATAGCCTGAAAATGAACTACTCGTACTATACAAAGGGCACAATACGGGATGATGGACAGAGACGAACTTATTCGTACCAGAGATCATCCCGTATGAATAGTTAAAAAATAACATGATCATCCCGAACGATCTTCAGATCGTACGGTACGATATTTATAAAATCTGTGAACTATTCATCTGCATTCGCACTGGATTGAACTATTTTTGAACTGATCGTACTGTATGAACAGAAACATCAAATTAGAATTTTTACGGTTTTCTAAAGGAAAATTCAAAAAGACCTTTTATTATTCAATGAGAAGTTGTTGAGGCCATGGTTGATAGAGGAAGGAACTCTTGAGAGGGAGCTTTTGGAGAGATCCAAGGTTTGTGAGAGGACGGAGAAGGTGGGCTTGAGTGTGAGGGAGAAGGAGTGTGAGGGGATCACACGGTTGCTCTGCGCTAGCTGCATGCTTACTCCTCGTGTGGCCTTGGTAAGTCTCGGGAAGGTTCTTTATGAAGAAAGGCTTCAAGGTCAACGTCCTCAAGGTACTCTACCGTCTCCAGGAGGGTGAAAAAGGAGAAGGTCCGCTGCCATCACCGGGAGGGTGACATAGCGTATGGTATTCCGCCACACAGGGGAGGTGAAAGTCAATCTTGTAAAGGCTTCTCCGCCTTGCAATGGGAGCAAAAGGAGAGTCAACTTTTAGTAGTGCAATTGTCGGAGTGGAGGACTCCAGGGAGTGTGCGTTCGTCAAGTGAACGAACCTCTATAAAAAGTTCTGGTTTGCTTTTCCCATTTTTTCCACACTTTGTATTTCAAGTATTTATTTACTTTTTTAAATTGATTGGTGAAAAATTAGATTTTAATTTTGTATTGTGAGATTTACAATTGTGTCACCAATACCGTAGTTGTGAATGAATCATTAGCTTTCGCATTCTAATTGTTAGGTTATTATTTTAAAAATAAAAAAAATTAGAACTTCTGTTTAGGATTAATTTTTAAAATAACCAATTCACACCCCCCCTCTTGGCGCATCTCATACTTTCAAGTGGTACCAGAGCGGGGTTTCAAAATAGTGTTTTAGAAAACCTAGAAACATAAGATCCATGATATATTTTGATAACCGTAACACTGTGGAGGGTTATTCTGTAACCCGTCCACCTTTATTTGATAATATACCGTTTGATTTCTGCAAAATTTGCATGTCTACATTTTTACAGTTTATAGACTATCACATGTGGATGTTGGTTCAAGAAGGTTACACTGCACCGTTTCGTATCTTGAATGGCGTTAAAACTAAATTATCTTTTAATAAATGGAGCAATGAAGATAGAGAATTTGTATAATTAAATGCTAAGTGCTTAAATTATTTCTTTTGGTATTAAAATCAGAAGACTATATGTGAGTGTCTACTTGTAGTACTGGTAAGGAAATTTGGGATAAATTGTGTATCACATCCGAAGGAAACAGTGAGGTCAAACAATCTAGGCTAAACATACTGATATATGATTACGAACTATTCCCATGAAAGCTTATGAAACTATATCTGAAATGTACACTAGATTCACCCAGATTGTGACATCCTTGCATGCTTTAGGGAGAGAGCTGTCTAACTCTAAAAAAGTGAATAAAATATTTCGATGTTTGCCTAGCACGTATGATGCAAAAATTACTGTAATAACTGAGTCCAAAGATTTAAGTGTTTATTCAATTGACAATTTGCTTGGGTCACTCATTGCCTATGAGCAAGAAGTGAGTCAATAATAAAGTGATGCAGGTGAAAAGAAGAAGGAGCGAACTGTGACTCTAAAAGCGAACAATTCTGAAAGGGATAATTCTGTAGTGGAGGACGATGACGATATAGCCTTGATGACTCGTTAGTTTAAGAATTTTTTTGAAAAGAAAGCAACTGCATTATCAAAGTAATTGGAACAAAGGTAAATGCTCAAAAATACTAAAGTTGTATCTGACATAATTTGATTTGAGTGTAGGAAACTACGTCATTTCCGAGCTGATTTCCCCAATGTTAAGACTCATCAAACCAAGGAGAAGGGCGAGGAAAGGTCAAAATTCAAGAAGGATAAATTTAAGACACAAAAAGCTTTTTTGGCCGACTCTGCTTCAAAATCATTAGAAGAAGAAGTAGATGAGCAAGTATTGAATTTATGTCTTATGGCTGACGATAACCTTGATCAATCAGATCAAGATGAGGTATGTTAACTTTCTTATGATGAACTACTAATTATTTTTGAAAAGATTCATGACTCGTATAAAAAGTTGAAGAAAATGCATTCTAGTCTCAACACTTATTTTAGTACTTTACAAAAAGAGCATGCTAGTGTAGTTAAAGTATTTTTTGACTTGGATAGAGATCACATGTCCCTACTTGACAAATTTGATGCATTAAATAAGAAGCATGTTGAATTAACTATTGCACACGATTCCTTAAAATCATCACATGTTGAATTAGAGAGTGCATTTAAGGAATTAGAGGAACTTGCATGTGAGCTAGATAGTAGTGAGCATGCATTGAAATTCAAAATTGCAAGTCTTAAGAAAGAAAATGAATTTCTAAATATAAAAATTCATGCATTTGAGAATAATAAAATACCTCTTTCATTTGCTGAATTTTATAAACCTCCATGACTTGAAAATTCTCATTCGAAATCATCACAGCATGTATCATTCAGACCTAGGAAGAGGCACTATCACCCACATAGATTAGTGAACCCTTTTCCTGGTATTAGGTGTTACTCTTGTGGCATGCTAGGTCACATAGCCCGCACTTACACAATTCACCAAAGGACACATCAATGTAGAGACCTAAGCAACATTCATCGCAGCATAACATGCATTCATCAAATTCATACAAGAATAAGGTGGAACCCAAACTCCCTTGGGTTCCCAAAACTAATCTTTGATTGACATTATAAGGATGCTCTCACAAAAGACCTAGTGAGAGCATGTGGTACCTGGACAGTGGCTGCTCGAGACATATGACTAGAGACATGAAGCAGTTTGTGACACTGGAGGCCAAATCAGGAGGAAAGGTGACTTTGGTAGACAACACCACCAAGAAAGTGGTGGGCTCAAGTTTCATTGGAAATTTTAAGGATTTGGTAATTGAAAATGTTCTTTTATTTGATGGTTTAAAGCTTAATCTTTTAAGTATAAATCAACTATGTGACAAAGGTTTTGACATAAAGTTTCTTTCTAACAAATGCATGATTAGCTTAAATGATACACATTTGTTAGAAGGAAAACGTATAAACACTGTCTATATATTAGATTTAAACTACATTAAAAACTCAAACCCTTTATATCTAAAAACATTAGCTGATGACTCTTAGCTATGGCATAGGAGACTATGTCATGCTAGCATGAAAACACTTAGGAACATCACTCAGAAAGACCTAGTTAGAGGCATACCTAAGTTAGACTTTACTAAGGGCCATCTATGTGATGCCTGCCAATTAGGAAAATAAGTAAAATCATCATTTCATTCAATCAAGGATATTAGCACCACTAGGTCACTAGAAACTCTTCACATGGACCTTTTCGGACCTATTAGTATAGCTAGCCTAAGAGGGAAATTATATGGATTTGTAATAGTGGATGACTACTCCAGGTTTACTTGGGTAAAATTCTTAGCCCATAAGAGTGAGTTGTTGGAAGAGTTTAGAACTTTCATCACTTGGATTCATAGGATATTAGGATGTGTAATTTCAACAATCCATAGTGATCATGGCGGAGAATTTGATAATGATAAATTTGAATAATTTTGTTAAGAGATAGGAATAGAACATAATTTCTCTGCCCCTAGGACTCTCCAACAAAATGGAATAGCTAAAAGAAAGAATAGAACCTTAGTTGAAGCTGCTAGGGCAATATTAGCGGAATACACTCTTCCTATATATTTTTGGGCAGAAGTAGTGAATACTGCTTATTATGTTCTAAATAGGGTAAATATTAGATCCAAACTTAATAAGACACCCTATAAATTGCTTAAGGGTAGGACACCGAGTCTTTATCACTTACTTTTTTTTGGTTGCAAATGCTTTATCTTAATCAATTGTAAGTCACCCTTAGGAAAGTTTGATCCTAAATCTGATGAAGGGGTCTTCTTAGACTACTCATCTATAGGTAAATTCTATAGAATCTTTAATAAGAGGTCCCTTATAGTAGAAGATTCTACCCATATGGTATTTGATGAATCTGATAAGTTCTCCTAACCTAATCATGAAGAAGAAGAAGTTGAGATTATTCAGGGAGTAGAAACCACTACCATAGAGAATAGAGCAGAACCTCAGGAGAAATTACCTAGAGATTGGAAATATTCTTCTAGTCATCTTAGAGAATTGATCCTAGGAGACCCATCAGAAGGTGTGAAAATTAGCCATGGCCTTAGGAAAGAAGTCAGTCATTCTACATTTATTTCCATGATTGAACCCACGAATATAGATCAAGCCCTAGGAGATGAATTCTGGATCCTAGCAATGCAAGAAGAGCGAAACCAATTTGTTAGGAATGATATGTGGGAATTAGTCAAGAGACCTAAAGAACAAAGTGTGGTTGGAACAAAGTGGGTCTTTAAAAATAAAATGAACGACTCTGGAATAGTAGTGAGAAATAAGGCTAGATTAGTAGCAAAGGGGAATAACCAAATTGAGGGAATAGATTTTGAAAAAACCTTTGCTCCAGTAGCCAGACTAGAAGCCATAAGGGTACTCTTAGCCTTTTCTTGCTTTAGGGGTTTCAAACTATATCAAATGGATGTTAAGAGTGCTTTCCTAAATGGGGTAATCAAAGAAGATGTTTATATTGAGCAACCTCTTGGATTTGAAAACTCACAATTTCCAAACCATGTGTTTAAATTGAAAAAGGAACTATACGAGTTAAAGTAAGCATCGAGAGCCTGGTATGAAAGACTTAGTACATTTCTACTAGATAGAGGCTTTGTTAAGGGTAGTGTGGACACCACCCTCTTCATAAAAAAGGTAGGAGATGAGATACTCATTGTTCAGATTTATATAGATGACATCTTGTTTGGATCTTCAGAGAAAACCTTATGTGATGAATTTTTAAAAATAATGAGTGATGAGTTCAAAATGAGTATGATGGGAGAACTTAATTCTTTTCTTAGATTTAGTGTAAAATAGATTAAAGGTGGAACATTCCTTAGCTAATCTAAGTATATCAAGGATATTCTAAAAAAGTATGAAATGGACAATGCTAAGGCTATGAATACTGCTATGAGTTCTAACATTAAATTAGATAAAGATCCTAATGGAAAGTATATAGACCA
Source organism: Dendrobium chrysotoxum (assembly GCA_019925795.1). Lineage (NCBI taxonomy): Eukaryota > Viridiplantae > Streptophyta > Magnoliopsida > Asparagales > Orchidaceae > Dendrobium > Dendrobium chrysotoxum. The sequence goes on from CM034315.1 coordinate 53,835,482, forward strand.
GAAGAAGTATAGGGCAATAATTGGATCACTTCTCTACTTAATTGCCAGTAGATTGGATATAATATTCAATGTATGTCTCTGCGCTTGATTTCAAGCTAACCCAAAAGAATCTCACATGTCTGCTATCAAAAGAATTATTAGACATCTACTAGGCACCCCAAACTTCGGAATTTGGTATCCTAGACACAACACTACTTCGGAAATATTAGGGTACTCAGATTTAGATTTTGCAGGCTGTAGGGTTGATAGAAAAAGCACCTCTGATACCTGTCAATTCATTGGGCAATCCTCAGTTTCATGGTCTAGTAGAAAACAAAATTCGGTAGCCCTCTCAACATCTGAAGCAAAATATATAACGGAAGGAAGCCATGTTGCTCAAGTTCTATGGTTAAAACAACTACTTTTAGATCTTGGATTACCTATAAGAATCAACCCAATAATGTGCGATAACACTAGTGCAATTTGCATATCTAAAAATCTAATTCAGCACTCACGAATAAAGCATATAGACATTTGACATCTCTTCATAAGAGATCATGTAGCCAAAAGAGATATTAAATTACACTATATTGCTATTGAAGATCAATTGGCTGACATTTTCACCAAACCACGAGCCTATGACACCTTTAGTACATTAAGAACAAAACTAGGTGTCATAGATATTCATGCTTGATTAAAATAATAAAAAAATAAAAAAAATATTAAAAAAAATTATTTGTGTGTTTTTTGTTTGTGTGTTATTTTAATTTAAAAAAGGGGGTTTCTTTATCCTCTTACACCCATCTTGCCTATACCCAACCTTGGATTCCTGTGCACATCGTACTGTATGATTAAACATCATACTATACGATCCTTACTAATACACAGATCACAGCCTTCAGTTCCATTAACGGTCCAGATATGTCTGATATTGTAAACATCGTACTGTATGAACCACCCATCGTACTGTATAATACGCATTATTGATCATCGTATTGTACAAAGCACCACACGTACTATACGATCCACGTGTCATTTTGGATTGGGATGAATTTAAACTCTACCGGAATGAGAATTAATGTTATTCGTACTGTACGAACACTTGTTTATATTGTACGATCAATTTAGTCAAAAGTCGTTCAGATGACTCCTCGGGACGATTCTGATCATCCAGTATGATTATGATCGTACTATATGATTTAACTCCCTTTTTTGAAAAGTCATCCAGATAATATAACTCACCTGATCGTACTGTACGAACCTATATCGTACTGTATGATAGTGCTAAAATTCTATAAATTGAAGGGCTTCTTTTCTTAATTTCACTCACCTCTTTCAAATCTTTGCTCCCTTCAAACATTTTCTACTTTATGGCTGGTGGAAGAAAGCGAGGCTGACTGATCAAGGAAAGCTTCTCCTCCTCTCGGCAGTTCGACGACCACTTTCTCTCTGTAGCTGACGAAAAAGCCTATAACAAATTCAGTGAGGCCAAGATTACTCCTTCCCGCATGCTTAATCAAGCTGCGCTCAATTTTGAGGTTATGAATCTCTTTGCTTCTACGACTCTCCAATTCCTCCTTACACTAGCTTTTCCATTTCACTCTGAACTCCTCTATAAATTCCTAGGAAACCTTAAGATCGAGTTAGAATGGACAACCCTTACTTCCTATGTCTGCAAACGTAATATCATCATCACTAAAGATGACATAGCTGAACACATTAGCCTATCCACTAAAGGAGCTCGTCCCCAATCTCTCCTCATAAATGATTTTGAGTGGACATCTGTTAACATGCTCCTTAGGAATTTACCCACTAATCAACACCTACCACTTGTCCAAAGTCTTAATCAAAATGCCCACGTTATCCAGCATGTTCTTCGCACATCCATTATACCCAAAGCTGGAGATTACATACGCATTAGCCCGTTGCTGTCTGTAGTCACCTATTTAATCATGTCGGCCACAAAATTTGATGAAGCTCAAATGATCTTAGATTATATTCATGGCTTGGCTGCTCTCTGATATCCCAATGTTCGAAGAAAATAAAATCTTGCTCTAGGACATGTCATTGGATACATCTTGGATGCCAAATATCAACTCCACTATTCTCTCCCTTCGGATAATCTTCATATCTTTTACACAGATGCCTCTTTTCATATTCTATTCCATCGGGGGACCGCGCATGCTAATCCTAATTTTGATGAAGAAGAGGCTGCTGCTCCTGCCGAAGCACCTCCACCACCACCAATATAACCACCTGGACCTAACTACCCTCATGATGATATTATTCAACGACTTAATCAACTGGAAACTAGACTAGATTACCACATTGATCAATAACACCGCCAGCATGAAGATGACATGTGATGGTTTGGGGAACGCTTCACCTCAATAGTTCACCAGTTCGCGTCCCTCCATCAGTACTTTCAGCCACCTCCACCACCACCACCACCGAATCAGGATCCCGACTTTTAAGTGCTTTAGTTTATTAGTGTTATATAATACTTCCTTCTATTAGCTGCTTGTGTTTATGTTTTGTTTTGTAGTTCTTTCTTTTGTACTATTCTGTGGTGTTCTTCTCTTTTTGCTCCTATCAAAAGGGGGAGAAGTTCTGTGGTGTTATGTTCTTCAATTTAATGCTATTTATCATTCGTATTATATTCTGTTACTTTCGTTTTATTATATTTAAATTTTAAAAAAATTAAAAAATAAAAATATAAAAGGAATTTTAAAACTCCTCCTGTATTTTAAAATCCATCATTCTAGTGAGGGGGAGCTAAGGAAGAAATAACATCTATTGTGGGTATTAGATAATATTATTTCACCATCAAAAAGGGGGAGATTGTTGCAATCTAGGATCCCGAGCACTTGATTTTAATAATGACAATACTACTTACTGATTTAATATGTTCTTCTTTGAAAATTATAAATATTTATTCTTGTATGTGAGCACTAACATTTCAGGTAAGATACAAACCGCTCAAGACTACTGGAGACTCAAGTCTGGGTACGACTTTAATTTTGATTTTCTGAACTAATCGTACTATTTGATACTTATCGTACTGTACGATCATTTCATATCTTACCAAAATTATCTCCCGTAATTAGGAAATTAAATTTTGGTTTCTTAATTAATTTTATTCGTATGGTACGATAGGAATCGTACTATACGATGAATAGAGATGATATCAATCGTCCCACAGATCATACCAGATGAAACCAAAGTTTTTTATACTATTTATCCCAAACGATATTTATATCGTACTGGATGATAGCCTGAAAATAAACTATTCGTACTGTACGAAGGGCACAGTGCAGGTTGATGGACAGAGATGAACTTGTTCATCCCAGAGAACGTCTCGTACGAACAGTTGAAAAATAACATGATCGTCCAGGACAATCTTCAGATTATACGGTACGATATTCATAAAATCTATGAACTGTTCATCTGCATTCGTACTGGATGGAACTATTTTTGAACTGAACATACTATACGATATTGGATCATACTGTACGAACAGAAACATCAAATTGGAATTTTTAGGGTTTTCTAAAGCAAAATTTAAAAAGACTTTTTATTATTCAATGAGAAGGTTTTGAGGCCGTGGTTGACAGAGGAAGGAACTCTTGAGAGGGAGCTTTTGGAGAGATCCAATGTTTGTGAGAGGAAGGAGAAGGTGAGCTTTAGCATAAGGGAGAAGGAGTGTGAAGGGATCACAAGGTTGCTCCGAGCTAGCTACATGCTTGCTCCTCCTGTGGCCTTGGTGAGTCTTTGGAAGGTTCTTAAGGAAGAGAGGCTTCAAGGTCAATGTCCTCAAGGTACTCTGCCATCTTTAGGAGGGAGAAAAAGGAGAAGGTCCGTTGCCGTCACCGGGAGGATGACATAACGTCTGGTATTCCGCCACACGGGGGAGGTGAAAGTGAGTCTTGTAAAGGCTTCTTCGCCTTACTGTGGGAGCAAAAGGAGAATCAACTTTTAGTAGTGCAATTCTCGGAGTGGAGGACTCCGGGGAGTGGATGTAAGTCAAGTGACTGAACCACTATAAAAGTTTCTGGTGTGCTTTTTCCATTTTTTCTGCACATTATTTTTCATGTATTTATTTACTGTTTTAAATTGCTTGGTGAAAAATTAGATTTTAAATTTTTATTTTGAGATTTGCAATTGTGTCACCAATATCGTAGTTGTGAACTAAATCATTAGCTTTCTCATTCTACTTGTTAGGTTGTTATTTTAAAAATAAATAAAAAAATTAGAACTCCTGTTTAGGATTTATTTTTTAAAATACCAATTCGCCCCCCCCCCCCCCCTATTGGCGCAGCTCGTACTTTCACCATGAGCCTTGGTGTATGGTCTCATTTGATTTTTATAATAAACAAGATAATATTGGATGTGACTAATGGTTACATTAAGTGCATTTCATGAAATAAACTCACCAAGCTGGACTTATATTTTTTCAAGGCTTGAATATTGATGACTTGGGTATTTATTTTCTATATCTCAATGCCTAAAATGAAATATCTCACATATAAAGAAATCTTTCTAAACTTATGTGCATGGTTCTTTAAAACTAATTCTTGATTATTGAAATTCATATATTATTCTTTTTAGCACTATTTTTGGAAACTATCTTATTCTTGCATTTCTCATTTATGAACTTGTATCTAACTTGAGCAAATGCTCAATTATCATTCATGAACACATTAAATCATGACAGACCGTTCTACATTATTTAATTTTGCTATGTAATTTAAATTAAAATTGAATAATATATTTATAAAAATGATTAAAATTCATTTCATAAAAATTGCATATTTAATTTCAATGTTTTTATCATTTTATTTAATAAAATATTAAAATTTTTAATTTGTCTTAACTAAATAATAAAACTAACTAATACAAATTATATTTAATTATATACCATCACTTAAATCATCGAAATTCATAAACATAAAATTCAAAACAATTAAGACTAAATTAATATTGGTATAGTTTAAATGAAGTGAGATTTGGGCTAAATTTAATTTAAATAATAATTTGCTTAAATTGTGTAATCCATTAGACTTAAACCTATTGGCTAATCTATTCAACACATGAATTAATAAATTAGAACCTAATTTGATGGCTCAAATTAAATCCTCACCTGACTACCCCATGCATTAAGATCACTGTATTAATCCTTGCCAAAATAATTTAAGCCTTAGTTGTAAACAATGTGGCAAAATTTGCTTATGCTTAGAATTATTTTTATTTTTTAAATTTCTTATTGGCTATTAACCTTTCCCTTGGATTTCACCATAATTTAATGGCTCCAAATTAAATTGAATATGTGCATTTGCCCTCTCCCTTTCTTGACCAAAACTTTTAACCTTGAATTAAAATCATTGTGGCCAAAAACTGCATGGCTCCTTCGAAAAGTTTTCACCCCAATTTGTTCATGCCTTCGCCAAAATTCTCTTTAAAAAAAAATAGGTAGGCTTAGTGTTTTACCTATCTCTTGCACTTACCATAACAAAACTCTTTCAAAATTTTTACTCAATGTGCTAGATCATTTTTCTTGCCTTGCCCTTAGGTTTCAAGGTCTCACATGCTTGCAAAAGTGTCTTCCTTTCCCTCTCACAATTTATCAATACTTTAAGAAAACAATTTGTTGAATCCTTTCCTATTTTATTGTTTTAATTCTTTCAATCTTGTACAAGATTGTGATGTGATTAATTCTTTGATTCAAATTGTGATACTCTTCAAATTAGTTTGATATTTTATCATAATCATACCCTTCATATTGTTAATCAAAGTTTAGTTTAACCTTACTTGTGATCCCTTACTCTTTTTTTTTTTGGATAGATGCAATAAGCATTAAAAGAAAAGACTATTACAAGCTACTAAAGAAAACTAACACATTCCTTCTTTAACAAAGAACTCAAAGAAGAATGAATGATATTGAAATCTAAGCTATACCAAAGAAAGTCTCGACTTAAAGCAAATGTGGCACACCAATCCGCCACACTAGTACAACTTCTAGCAATAAAATGAAACAAAACATTATTAAAGTTGTGTAAAAAACAAAGATCCTTATTCTAGAAGCTCTCTTTCTTCCAATTGGAATCCTTCATCGAGTGACAAATGAATTTGATAATATTTACATTATTCCCTTCCACAACCACACCTTTGTATTCGAATAGCCAATCTTGAAGAATCTCTCTAATGGCTAGCACCGTTTGTCTTTCCAATTGGGCTATATCCCAATGCTTCATTTGTTTAAAAAAAGGCATTAGGAATCTCCCTTTGTCATCTTGGATAACTCCTCCAATCCCTCCAAGATTAGAACTTTGCAAAGAGGCATCCACATTGATTTTAATTCAGCCTAGCAGTGGGGGATGCCAGAGATTCACAAACTCCAGACGGAGGTTAACATCCCAGTCTTCTAGTAATGGATTAACATTAGTTGCATTGCTGAAAATAGAACTTTTGTTGTAGTTACAAAAATAGAAGCTACCTTACCTCCATGCTTAACCGCATTCCTATTCTTTCAAGAGAAGAATACCGCAATCATGTAAAAACGAACCAAGCTTGAGTTCTTAATGGTCAACATTCTAAGCTCCATAATGCCTTCCTCCAAAGATTGGAACATCGGAACATTGAATCCCCATTCCCAAAATTTCATAATTATCTCCACAAGAAACTTACACCTTATGGAAATATGAGATACATTCTCAACCTCACCACAGCCTCTAGCACAAGGGGTAACATCACCAAGTTTCCTATGATTCAAATATTCATTTGTAGGGATTGCATCTTTACTTAGTCTCCACCATAAGCAACAAATTTTTGGCTTAAGTTTCAACTTTAAAAGCCACTCCACAATCTCAACATTATCTTCTGCATAAGTCCTTTCCAATCTAGCTAGATAGGCCATAGAAGAAATAGACTTACCCTAGTATTGCTGCTTCAATTCAACATTATCTTCTTCCCTATTAGAGACAATAGGAAGTTATATGATCAAGGAAACCAAATCTGCATTGAAGAACTTTTGAATTTCTGGTAAGTTCCATGTTCTGTTAGCATTAAGAAGGCTACGGACTTTCAAATCAAGCAAAGCCTCATGATCCATAAATGAAGGCCATCTATTCAACTCTCTATCCAGTATCCAAGCATCATCAAGAATCTTGATATTATTACCATCAAACACCTTCCATCTTATAATCGGCTTAAGACAAGTAGCACCATCAAGTAGAATTTGCCAAGTTGGTGAAGCTCCTCTTTTCATATGTACATTCCACACCTCCCTACCATATTTAATAGCCAGAATATGATTGACGATAGAAGAATGATCATGCACAAAACACCAAGCCAACCTTGATCTTAAAGCCCCAACTCTTATAAGAATAGAGTGAATACCCGCTCATCCCAGCAACTTCGATTTACACAATTCAGACCATGCCACATAATGTAAACCATTCTTCCCTTTCTCTTTATGCCAAATGAAATTTCTACAAAACTTTTCAAGATTCAACAACACACCTTTAGGAACCAAAGAATGTGTAGCAAGAAATATTAGAAGTGATAAGATTGGTGAATTAATAAGAAGAATTTTCCCAAATAACGAGAGGGATTTGTTTCCCCAAACATTAAACTTCTCCAAAGCATGATCCAGAATTTCATTCAAATCCATAGATTTCAACCTTCTGAAGGCTATCTTCACTCACAAATACTTAAACTCCTTGATGTGTCTAAGCCAAGCCTTTTGGAAATACATCTTTTCCTTGCAATATCAATACATTTATCAAATACAACATGAGACTACTTTCCGCCTCGTCCATCTATAATACTCCTGAACAATCCCCTTCATATTATCCACCGCTTTGATAGAGGCATTAGAGAAAAGGAGAACATCAGCAGCATACAACAAACTTGCAATTTTCTCAGCTTGAGGCACAATCTTAATACCCATCTCCACACCCCTTTGAAGAATAGAATTAGATAAAATTTAAGATCACATAATAAATAAAAAAGGGGACAATGGGCATCCCCGCCTGAAACTGCTCTCTACATTAATCCAGTTGGACATCCTTCCATTCACAAGGATAGAAAACCTGGCCTTCACCACACATTCAATGATCAACTTGGAAAATTTGGTCTAAAAACCGAACCACTTCAATCTTTTAACAATGGCCAGCCATCCCATACTATCATACGCTTGCTCCATATCTATCTTGACTGCCATAAGTCCCTTCTTTGTTGTGGAAAATCTGAACATATGAAAGATTTCCTAGGCTAACAAATAATGGTTCGACATGGATCTTCCAGGGATAAAAGATACCTGGTCTTCAGAAATAATTCTAGGAAGGCACCACTTCAACCTGTTCAACAACATTCTAGCAGAAATCTTATATATAGTTTGACACAAACTAATTGGTCTAAACTTGGAAGGTTCCAAAGGATTCTTAACTTTAGGGATCAACACAAAAAGTGTATCCTTCCACCTTGGATTCATACACCCCGATTTGAAAAAACTAACAATCGCTCTCCAAGTATCATCTATAACAATGTCCCAGTAAAATTTAAAAAAGGAAGCATTTATACCATCAATACCAGGCTACCTTTTACAAGCCATTTGCTAAACAGCTTCATAAAATTCTGAAAAACTAAATTTAACATCTAGCCTATCACCTTCCTCTAAGCTGATTTGTTGATCTGGACTGGGATCAGGCCATCCCAAATGAACATAATTTCTAGATTTCCATTGATTATTGAAAAACTCAAATAAGACCACTCCAATGCCTTGCTAATCTTCCACAACCTGAATATTCTCATCTTTGATTTGACTTATGAAGTTATTATTTCTCATAGCTGAAGCATATCTATGAAAAAATTTAGAGTTAGAGTCCATCTCATCAGCCCACATCACCTTTGCCCTTTGATTCCTTCAAGTAGCTAGGTGACACAAAGTCACATTTAACTCATTCACCTTTTGTCTCAGTAATTTCAATTCTTCTGAAGACAATCCAACCTCACTTTCTTTCAATTGTAGAGTCAAGATCTCCATCTTCAATTCCTTCTTCAGCTCACTTAAACTCTTTAGTTTGTTACTATTCCAAAAGTATAAAGCTTTCAACGATCTCTTTATTTTCCTATTAAGGATTTCTGCATCATCACCAAAATCTGGCCTCTTCCATGCTTTGAAGTCCACCTTCCAAGCAGCGGGAAACATCTTCTACACATCTTCAAACATGAAGAACTTCATTTGAGGACATGGACACTCATTAATCTTGAAAACAATTGGGCTATGATCCGAGGCTAGTCTTGCAAGATGCCTAACCCGAGCACTAGGAACACTTTGAATAGCAGTCGAATTTATGAAGCATCTATCCAATCTTTCCCAAATTCTTGAAGTTCCTTCTTTGTTGTTGCACCAAGTAAATCTTGGACCAAGAAAACCTACATCATGAAAATCATTGTTAGTAAAAAAAGCCCTCATCTCCTTAGGCCCTTGAGAGAAAACAAATCTCCTTCCCCCTCTCTTATCCTCTTTAGCCAATAGACAGTTAAAATCTCCACCAACAATGGAAGGAATAGAAGAAGAAGAAAATCTCTCTATTCTATCCCAAAGCTCCCTTCTCACACACACATCCTTATTGCCATAAACAGTAGACACATTCCACTCGCTCCCATTAGGAAAATGGACTAACCCCACCATACATTGAGATGAGCTCTCCAAAACATCAAAAGAAACCACACCTCTATTCCACAAAACAAGAATACCACTCGAAGTACCCACAGCTAGATAATGGAAGAAGTCTCAATCTTCCCCAATAAGTCTATTAACATCTCTCCTCTCCAAAGTGGCCAACTTCGTCTCTAACAATCCAACAAAAAACACCCCATTATCCCTCACAATTTCCCTAAGATAAAGAGAAGCCTCCTTCTTCTTGGCTCCTCTACAATTCCAAAACAAAAAAGAATCCATTTAGGTAAGCACCGGGGTCTCTCCCCACCACTTTTCCCCATCTTATAATCAACCTTCCCTTTTTAAGGAATTGACTCAATAGGTCCCAAAGCATTAAGTTCCTTCAAACGTTTAATATTAACACTTGAAGAACTTGTAGGCAGAGAGTTTTTTATATCAGTTTGAGCTTTGTAGTCCTTACTGAAATCCGAATTTGGATTGATGGTTGCCTAGCAGCTCTCTTTATCATGTTTTACATCAACACCTACAGCGATAATTCCCAGATTAGGCCAACATACAGATGTTAAATCCCCTCCATTTAAAGGAGTATTCAACTCCACCTCAACCAATTCCCCTTCCTCCAAATTACACCCTCCGTTCATATTAATAACTTCTGTAGATGCAGCTGGTTGCATATGCAAATTCAAAACATCTGTGCCACCAATAATCTGAACCTCATCACCATTATCCCGTTGTAATGCTAAAATACTGAAATTATTAGAAGAAAACCCAGCCACAGCACACCTGGATTCACCTTCAGCTCCATTATTTTTCAAGTTTTCTCCCACCACATGAACCAAAGGAAGCTAAATATTGTTATGAACTACCTGAGTCCCTTCCCCATCTTTGGCCCAAGTAGACTTGCTACTCAAATTACCAACATCCTTCTTCAGATCAACCTTAACAAACTTATTATTTAGAACCATATTCTTCTTTCTATTTTTGAAATTCACATGCATCCAAGGTCCGTACTCAGAATCATTTGATACGTGAACCTCAGCTATCTTGATACTATCCTGATTTTTCTCCATAGGATTACAATTCTCTCTATTGCTTTACTTACTATGCTTCTTCAAGAAAAAATTTGATGTATGCCCAACCTTACCACAAATGAAACATAATGAAGAAACTTTTTCATACTCCACTTTCTAAAAAAATTTCCCATCCGACCCTTCTATCCAAACACCATTAGGAAACTTAGAGTCCAAGTTTATCCGGACACATATCCTCGCAAACTACCTTCTCCCCCACCAAAACATATTGCCATCAAGTAACTTTGGATAACCCACCTCGAAGCAATCCTCGCAATATTCATTTCATCCCAACCAAAAAGAGGCAAGTGCGACAACCGAATCCAAATAAGAGGTGTCAACCGCTTTAATGATTTTTGAGAAAATTGAGGTGTCCATTTATCAATTCCCACAGTGTGTCCCCCTACATACCAAGGTCCGTACTCAGAATCATTTGATACGTGAACCTCAGCTATCTTGATACTATCCTGCTTTTCCTCCACAGGATTACAGTTCTCTCTATTGGTTTACTTACTATGCTTCTTCAAGCAAAAATTTGATGTATGCCCAACCTTACCACAAATGAAACATAATGAAGAAACCTTTTCATACTCCACTTTCTAAAAAAATTTCCCATCTGACCCTTCTATTCAAACACCATTAGGAAACTTAGAGTCCAAGTTTATCCGGACACATATCCTCGCAAACTCCCTTCTCCCCCACCAAAACATATTGCCATCAAGTAACTTTGGATAACCCACCTTCGAAGCAATCCTCGCAATATTCATTTCATCCCAACCAAAAAGAGGCAAGTGCGACAACCGAATCCAAATAAGAGGTGTCAACCGCTTTAATGATTTTTGAGAAAATTGAGGTGTCCATTTATCAATTCCCACAATGTGTCCCCCTACATACCAAGGATCACCACTAAAAACTTCTTCCATTGCTTCATTAAATTGAAAAGAGCATAAAATCAAATCTAGCCCAAGGGATGTTAAGTGAAACCCACCAAATCTATTCCATTGTCACCTCAATTTGATGCTACATAAAGAAAAAGGAATATTCTTACCAAAAACCTTCACAACCAGAGAATTTTTAAGGACCTCACTATTCTTGTCCACTTTACTTTCATCAAGCTTCACAATCTCCTCCATATTCTGGTAATCAAGATCTGCAACATTTATTTTCATGTGTTGTGCCTTCCTCCATGTATTAGCCAACTGATTATTTTGTCCAGGTTTAGAAGTAGTTGGATTTGAATTTCCTCTACCTTCACCAACTAGAGATGTAATCTCATCTACCAAAACATGCTCAAAATTTCCTTGAACAGCAATACAGAACCCATCACCAACCTTTGTCGATTGAAGAAAGGGCAAAGGTGAAACCTTATTAACAACTGAATCAACCAAATTTCCTTCCAAAAACTTCTCATCATTTTGATGAATATTTTTGTTAACAGACGTCAAGGAATTCGCATTTATCACACTGTTTCTAGGGATTGCATTTGAATTACCAAATCTATTGACAAAAATCTTCATACCGGACAAAGAAGCTTCACAATCATTCAAAGGTGACAATACATGAGTCTTCAGCTTTCGAGGTGTATCACATTCGTCTAGCGAAATACCCTTACCCTTACCATCAATGAAATTAATCTTTTTGGGAGAAAAACCAGCATTATCCTTTATCACTAAAGAATTTGTATCTTATTCGCATCTACAGCTACAAGTTTTATGACATTCTAACGACGATGTATCTCTCCTCTATTATGAGCAATCAATCCCCCATACGAGAGTTCCTTCAAAGATGAGGCCGCCAATGATCCCTTGCTCTTCACACAATTTTTTTTTTTGATACAAAAGTTTCTTTGAAATCTTTTGTGTATTTCCTCTTACAAAATATCCTAAGTTATTGCTCGTGTTGCTAGCTTGTGTTTGAATCTTTATATACTTATGTGAAACTCATCCATTAAATTAGATTGCTTTCAAGTTTAATTTTTGGTAACATTTCCACTGATATTTAAAGTGCATAATAGAAAGAAAATATATCATGAGCTATCAAATGTGTTGTCCATTGTTCCTTAATTTTTGTGAGGGTAGAATTCTTATTATTCTTCATTATATTGAGATTTGTACATTCCTTTTATTTTTTTCCATCTTTCATTATAACCTTCTTATGAGTTTCAAAGTGTTATGTGAGGTAGTCTCTTCCTGGTGTTTGGAAGATATGGTTGTTGTAACCTTGGGGGTTTTAGTCAAATCCTAGCAAGTTATGGGTGGCTAGGAATGGAGTAGATTTGTTTTGGGGCCAACCCACATAAAAGGCCTTTGTGTATGTGCTTTCTTTCTCTCTTACTTGTGTGTGCTTGCGCTAACTAATAATCAACTCAATCACCTAATTTTTCTACTTGGCTGAATCTTACAAAAAAATCAAATACAATTTTCAAGTGGTTCTTTTGCATAAATTTTTTAATAGGCCAAGCTAGCTTTTTCACTTACATTTTATATCATAGTAAAATTAAGCTTTAATTGGTGCACTTATTTGTAAGAGAAAATAGAAAATTCTTTGTCACTCTATGTTTTCTATAAACTAAAATATAAGTTCCTTTGACCTAAGTTTAATTGCAAAATTTTTTAAACCCTCAATTCACCCTTGCCCCTGGGTTCCTTAACATATCTCAAAGGTTACATAAGAGATTTTGAGATAAAAAAGCTACATATAAAATTTTCTAAATATTAAATTTTTGTTGAATTTTATAGCTCTTTTAGTTCTTTTAGTGAACAAAGAAGTATTTTTTTATCCTAAAAGGTGTTGAAAAATATGATAGATTGGTTGAGATTGATGTTAATGACATAAGGTTGTAGCTTTTTAATAATAATAGGTCATAATAGGAAGTTTTTTATAGGCTTTTCATAGATTGCAATCCCTCAGACAAGGTTTACTCAAAAGGTAGTTACTTTTGATTGGATGCCATAATATTTAGAGAGCTTCAAAAATTTAAATGAGTGAATAATTTCAGCCCCTGTAATAACTATTTTGTTTAGCATTGAAGGGTTCCAAGTGTGTAGTGATGCCTTCTAGAAATGCTTGGATTGTGTGCTTCTATAGAAAGGAAAGGTGATTGCTTATGCTTTTAAGAAGTAAAAGTCATATGCGAAGAACTATCCAACTCATAATTTAGAATTGTCTGCAATTATATTTGCTATGAAGATTTGGTGATATTATTTGAATATTCTGTGGTGTTAAATTTATATGGATTACCACAATGAAATATACTTTTACTCAAAAAGAGCAAAATTTTGGTCAAATATGGTGGTTGGAGCTGGTTAAGTAATATGACTCGAATATTATTATTAATTTAGTAAAGTGAATATTGTTGATAATGCTCTAAGTAATAAGTCTATGTGAGTAACAACTCGTTTGATTACCTCAATGAAAGCATTAACCAGAAAGAAGTGAAGGTTGTAACTAGAAGTTGTATATTTATGTTAAGTGTTCGACTAAGATACCTCCAAGATGATGGTTTAGTGTTCATTTCAGGACAAGATTAATGAAGCTTAGAGAGCAGATGAAAAATATACAAGATTGATAGATCAAATTAATTCTAAAAGGAGATCTAAATTATATATGGATAATCTAGGTATAATCTTCTATAGTAGTAGTTTCTGTTTTAAGATAATGAAATTTTAAGGTAGGAGATTCCACATAAAGCTGACTATTCTTGTTATACTATTCATCTAGAAAGTAATAAGATGTATCATAATTTGAAGATGATGTTTTGGTAGTTAAGATTAAAGTGAGTAATAAAAAAGTTCTATAAGTGTGAAGCATGCTAGATGGTAAAAACTAAACATAAAATACCGAGTGAATTATTATAATCAGTTTTTACCCTTGTGTAGAAGTGGGAAAAGATCACCATTGATTCTTCTTTGGTATCTTCAAGGTTCATGAAAGGCAATGGTACTATATGGGTGATTATGAATAGATTGACTATGTTTACTAATTTTTTTTCTTATGAATCAGACATTTTCTATTAATAAGTTAGCTCACCTTTATGTTAATGAAATTATAAAGTTGCATCAAATTCTGAAAGTCACCAGCTTTGATTGTAATGGTTGATTTTCTTCCTAAGATAGGGAAGGGTGTTCAGGATGGTTTAAAATCAAAGTTAAATTTCAATACAACTTTTTATCATAAGATATAGGTATAATCTGAGTGCACCATTCATAAATTAGTAGATTTGTTGAGATTATGTGTTCTATTTTTTGGAGGAAGCTAGGAAAATCATATTTTTTTAATTAAATTTTCCTATAATAATAATTTCTAGGCAAGTATTGGTATGGCCCCTTTGAAGCTTTATAAGGTACAAGGAGTAGAATACCGTTGGCCCCAATAAAGGTTGGCAGAAGGAAATTTATGGGTTTTGCGTTGGTGGATAACACTGCATAGAAGATCATATAAGAAAGTGATTAATAGAAGAACCTGATAGATATAAGAAACACTACAATATGATATATAAGTATATAGAATTTTAGGTTGGTGATTTTGTATATTTAAAGGTCAGACTAATAAAAGGAGTAAGTATGTTTGAAAATTATAGTAAGTTGAGTCCTAGTTATTTTTACTATTTGATGTGATTGAAAGAATTGGAAAATAATCCTACTGATAATCCTTCCAGGATCACAAGTTTAACATCCATGATGTATTTCACATATAAGTGTTAAGAAAGTGGGTATTAGACTTAGATCAGAGAATTCTCAAAAGTAAAGTGAAAGTCCAACCAAATTTGACTTATTAAAAGGAACCTAAATGTATTATTTCTTATGCTGTGAAACAATTAGGACATAAGTAGGTTTCTATGGTAAAAATTTAGTGGAATCACATATCAGAATGAGAGGCAACTTGGAGAATGAAGCTGACATGTGGAAACTATTATCTGAATGCTAAACCTTTTTACCAATATTTAAATATCAAGGATGATATTTATGTAAGGAGGGGAGAATATAATACCTAATATTATGAGAACTAGTTAAACAAAGCAATTTTTAATGAATCTCCACATTTCTTGATTAAATTTTTTATTTTAAGCTCAAGAATTTTTAATTGACCTTAAAAAATTAGAAGAAGTAAAATGGGGAAGAGAGAACTCAAGTGAAAAAAGTACTCAAAGCACCACGACGATAGGGGTGCTCGTGATGCATCAGAATGCTCCCTTTTCTAGAAGGAAATTTGAAGGAGTGTTATAATGATCAAGGTTATAGTTACAGCACTGAGATTTTTGTCATAAAATTTGGAATATTCTATATAAGAATAAAGGTGCTGCTAAGGAGATGTGCACCACAACAGTGGATATATATATATATATATATATATATATATATATATATATATATATATATATATATATATATAAAGATCCATTTTATTTCTTCCCATCAAGTTCCTAAGCTAATAATGAAGTGAAGAGAAGGGAGAGAAAAAAAGGAGGTGAGAGAAAAGGGTCGGGTTTGGGTTTGGGTTTGAATTTTTAACCCGTTTGAAAATGGGTCAGATTGACCTGGCAACCCGAAGTTGACCCAAGTAACCCGATTCCTTCTCCTTCTCCTTCATCATCTTCCACACCGAGCCCTTGAGGTGTTCCTCCGATTGCTTTTGGTGCTGCTTCTAAAGGTTTTTTTAGCTCGGATGGTAGTGAAAAAAAAAAACCCGATCGTTTTATGATATTCTTGCCGATCCAAGTTTTCCCTTCACTAAATCCTCAGTAAAAGGTTATCTTGCTCTTTTAATGTCTTATGAGGATAACCTAAAGCTTGCAAGCCCATTTCAATTCACTCTTGTGGGGTAATTTTTGGTCCGTAGGCCTAATTTGGATGTGATTCGTAATTTTTTCTGGAAGCTAAAACTTTTTGGAATTTTTTCTATCGGTTTACTTGATGCTAGACATGTTGCGATTCAATTATCAAATGATCTTAATTACAGTAGGGTTTTAGCTAGAAGAACTTACTATATTTTAAATTGTCAAATGAGGCTTCTCAAGTGGACACCTTTCTTTGATATTAAAGAAGAATCACCTATCGTCACAATTTGGATCTCTTTTCCTAATCTTTGGTCGTATTTTTTTAAGTCCCATATTCTTCATTCTTTGGGATCTCTTTTTGGTAGGCCTCCCCAAACGGATCAAGCCACACCCTCAAGATCGAGGCCATTGGTGGCTAGAATTCTTGTAGAATTGGACATTACTAAGAAGCATCCTAAAGATATTTGGCTTGGTTCTGAGACTGCTGGTTACTTACATAAAGTATATTTTGAAAATGTGTTGGATTTTTGTATTCATTGCAAAGTTCATGGAAACTCCATTAACGATTGTTTTGTTACACATCCTCAACTTAGAAAGAATAATATGACCTCCAAACCTATGGTTGGATCTATTCATGGTGAACCTTCTGTGTGAGACGGTCATATTACTAATAATGAGAAGACCCATAATACTGATTTGGATGAACCAAAAGCTTATAGGGATGACATAGAAAATAACCCTTTAGATAATCCCATTAGGAGTAAAGAAATGTCAGATCTTGGAAAAAATGATGACCATAATGTGGAAGTTAGAATTATTTTTGTTGAAGAGATTGTTCCAATAGAATCGTGTGACATTGGTTTAGGGGAGAAACCTGATGAAGAACAGAATCAGGTAACCACTAACTCTTTGGCCTATCAAAATATTATAGAAAATAATTCAGAATAGGATGGACTTTCAAATTTTATTGAAAATTATCAAAATGATTGTGCTTTAAATCAAGTCAATGGGAACCAATGTGAAAATGGATCTAATAAACATATTTAATTGGCAAGTGGGGATAAGGTTGATCATATAGAGGAAGGGGAAATTGAATCTCAGGATAAATTCTCTCTTATGGGTGATCTTAAGGGTATTATTGTTAATTCTATGTCATCTTTGAATGGTAAAGCTGAAAATAATATGGAAGGTTATACTATTACTTCCAAAAAGAAGGGTAAGAGAAATAAGAATGTGTCTGGCAGTACCTCAAGGGTCACTAGAGCTTCTAACCATTTTAGTAATGGTTAAAGCATTAGTGTGGAATATTAGGGGTGTTAGGGGTTCTCTTTCTAAGGATAGAGTTAAGAATTTATGTAGGATTCATGATATCCGCCTTTTTGTTTTAATTGAGCCTTTAATTTCCATTGATAAGTTGGATTCTATTTGTAAGGAATTGGGTTTTGATGTGGCTTTTGGCAATTACTCCAATAAAATTTGGATTTTCAGGAAGAAGTTTATTTGTTTAGATATTGTGATCGATTTGCCTCAAATGATTCATACTAACATCACTTTTAATCAATTCGCTTGTGATGCTTCTTTTGTTTATGCTTCTTGCTCTAGGTTAGGCAGGAAATCTCTTTGGAACAAACTCATGGATCTCTCTTCTTATATAAAGGCCCCCTGATTAGTTGGTGGGTATTTTAATTGTATTACCAAAGCATCTAAAAGATTAGGAGGTAATGCTCCTAACTATCAAGCTATGGAAGACTTTAATGATATGATATTGAATTGTTATCTTCATGATATTATTTTTTTTTGTCAAAGTTTTACTTGGAATAAGGGCGCTATGTGGCAAAGATTAGATCGTATTCTTTTTAATGACTATTGGATATCTACTTTTCAAATGACTCATATTGAACATTTAACTAGAACTTTATTAGATCATTCCCCTTTATTATTAGATATTTCTATGAACAATCAGAACATATTTCAACCTTTTAGATTTCAAAAGATGTGGCTTCTTCATGATAATTTTTTAAATGTAGTGCAAAGTAATTGGCGTGCTCCTCTTTTTCATTTTGACAATGTTTTTGGTATGACTAGGTTGTGGTTTAAACTTAAGAGACTTAAACAAATGCTTTGTTGGTGGAATAAATGCATATTTAAGAATATCTTCTCTAGTATTTTACTTGTTGAAAAGGATGTGGACAATGCTGAATTGATTTACATGCAGGACTATTCTTTTGAGAACTTGTCTATTCTCAATGAAGCTAAGGCTACTTTATTCAAACTTTAGGAAAAAGAATAGGCTTATTGGATATAGAAAGCTTCTTCTAAAAATACATTCTTTTTTTTTGCCATCTAGGGTTCCCTGCGTGCTCTCGATTCTGGCTAATTTTGGCATGGTTTTCCATGGATTTTCTCCTTATTTGCTTTCCCTTTTCATTCCCTCTATGTCTTTTGAGCTGGTTTTGAGTTTTGTTGTAATGTTTGTTCTCGGTTTTCACTAGTTTGGGGGATGAAGACCCCATCATCATCTTTCCCTCCGATAGATGTGGTTCTGAATGGCAAATCCTGTTCCTTTAAGGATGTGCTTGCTGGATCTTCCTCTGCTTCTTCCCAACTTCAGTTCATGCATATTTCATTTAAGGGTTGTCCCACTTTAATGTTTGATGATTCGATTGTTTCTCAGTTGGCTGCCCCCTTTGCTCTTACTTTAGTTGGAAAATTTATTCTTAGGCGGCCTAATCTTGATATTATTTGCAAGTTTTTTATTAATCTAAAGCTTATGGGTTCCTTTCATATTAGCTTGCTTGAGCCCCGTCATGTGGTGATTCAACTGAGCAATAATATGGATTATAGCCTTTTTTTTTTTGAGAAGATCTTATTATATCTAGGCTTGTCAAATGAGACTCCTTAAATGGACACCTGATTTTGATGTCCGTAAGGTGTCCATGATTGCTCCTATTTGGGTTTCTTTCCCTAATCTGAGGCTTCATTTCTTTAATTCGCAAATTCTCTTTGGTCTTGCTTCTATTCTTGGTAGGACATTGCAAATGGACCAGGCAATGGCCTCAATTTCTCATTCGTCGGTGGCACGGGTTTTAGTTGAGTTAGATATTTCAAAAAGGCATCCTACTGAGATATGCTTAGGTTTTAATTTGAATGGTTATTTTCAAAAAGTTGAATTTGAAAACTATCCTATATTTTGTTCTCATTGTAAAATGCAAGGGCATGGTTTGAGTGAGTGTTTTAAATTGCATCTGCATCTTAAAAAGGAGTAAGAAAGTGCCAGGCAGTCCAAGGTGAAAGAGGGTATTTTGGATGACCATGTTAATATAGAATTGAACCATAATATTTGGGATGCTAATGATGAGATAGCTCAAGGTAATGATGTGGTTAATCTATAGCCTGCTTTAATTCAGACCGATCCTTCCTCCTCTAATTGGGGTGAACTTCTTAGTGACCAAAGTGTGGATCCTAAATTGGATACTATATTATTTTCAGATTAGTCCGGTGGGGAGAAACAAATGTTAACTTCCTATTTAAATAGCATTACTATGCCTCCTTACGCTAATCCTTGTGTTTCAAATCAAAGTTTATCTAAAATAGTTGTTAATGATGTTGACATTAACTATTCTAATCAGCCTCAATCTCAAATTATGGATGAGCAGGTTAATTAGCAGATTCCTGAAAGAGCTCAGCCTATATTGCTAGAGGATGATTTGCCCCAAGAAGAGAGGTTGGCTATTATCCAAATCGAGAATGTGAAGGAAATTAGTGGAGTTGTTGTGAATAATGCTACCACTATGGAAGATGGTGTTTTCTTTGTGGAAGGTGAGTTGCCTCTTTCTAAGGGGCATTCAGGTATAATAAATGAAAGTAACCTTCCTTTAACTGATAATTATCTTAGTGATGCTTTTACTGACACGGAGGTGGATATTTTGGCTAAATGTTTTACTATAGAAGATAATGATATGAGCTATACAAAGGGTCGTGGTAAGAGAGGTAGAAAACCAAGAAATGTCATCTTACAATCTCCTAGAAACACTCGTTCGTATACTTCTCATTAATCTTTGTTTCCTATGTTTAACGCTATTGTTTGGAATGTTCGGGGTATTGGATGCCCTTCTACTAAGGTTAGAGTTAAGAATTTATGTCGTATTCATAATTTGTCTATTCTTGTCTTGCTTGAGCCTCTTATTTCAATTGATAAGTTACTTGGTACTGCTAAATTTTTGGGTTTTAAACATGCTAAGTCGAATGTGGCCAATAAAATTTTGGTTTTTTGGAAAGATTATTTTAGAATTGATTTCATTGGTGATTTTACTCAAGTCTTGCATTGTAATATTGAAAGTTCTAGTTTCCAATGTTGTGCTTCGTTTGTTTATGCTGCTTTATCTCATTGTACTAGAAAGATTTTATGGGATTAAATCATTCATTTTCATGGTATTTGCAATCTTCCTTGGCTTGTTGGTGGAGATTTTAATACTATAACAATTCCGGCTGAGTGTTTAGGGTGTTCTCTGCCTATCTATCAGTCGATGGAGGATTTCAATGCTATGATTATGGATTGCAACCTTAATGATATTGGCTTTTCTGGCAATAATTTCACTTTGCACCCTGGGCATTTGTGGCAAAGGTTAGATAGGGTTTTATTTAATGAAGTTTGGCTTAATTCTTAGTTATACCTTCTCTGATCATTCTCCTCTTCTTATAAAAATTATGATTAAAGCTAGGGCCTATCCTTCTCAATTCAGATTCCAAAACATGTGGTTGCTTCATGATTCATTTCTTGATGTGGTTAAGAATAATTGGCAGGCCTTGTGTTTCCTGATGATTTTATCTTTGGTATGAATAGATTGTGGCTTATGTTGAAAAGACTTAAGCAAGTTTTAAATTGGTGGAATCATAATATTTTTAAAAATATTTTTTCTAAGATTTTAATTGTGGAAGATAGGGTGAACTTTCTTGAGAGTCTTTGTCATTTGGATCCTCTTATTCTAACTTCTATTTTTTGAAAGAGGCTAAGGATGAGCTTTATAAATTTCAAGCTCAGGAAGAAATTTTTTAGTAGCAGAAGTTGGCTGTTAAACATTTGGTTAAAGGTGATAACAATACTAAATACTTTCATGCCTTGGTTAATAAGAAACATGCAATTAATTACATTCATAAAATTAATTATGACGATGGCTCTGTTTCTGAGGATGATGCTAAAATTGCTAATTTGGCTGTTCATTATTTTCAAAATCACCTTAATAAAACCTTTAATCTTTTTATTATTGACAAGCAGTCTATTATTCCTAATCTTATTTCTCTTGATGATATTACTGGTTTGTTTAAATCCCCTTCCCTAGAGGACGTTAAGCATACTGTTTTGGGTATGAATGGGAATTCTGTGGCTAGTCTGGATGGTTTCACGACTAAGTTTTTCAAAAAACTTGGCCTATTATTTATAATGATCTTTTCTCTGCTATCACTATTTTCTTTAATAGCAATCCTATTCCTAAGTTTTTTACTTCTAGTTCTATCATTCTTATTCCCAAGAACATTTATGTGAGTTCTCGGTAAGACTTTAGACCTATTAGTTTATGTACTATTTTTTATAAACTGCTTTCTAAAATTTTGATCAATTGGTTAACTGTTTTGTTGCCTAAGCTTATTTCTCCTTTTCAAATGGGCTTTGTCAAAGGGCGTGCTATTGCTGAGAATATCCTTTTGGCTTAATAATTTTGTCAAGACTTGGATGTCAAGGTTAGAGGTGGTAATATGATTCTGAAATTGGATATTACTAAAGCTTATAGTAATATTAATTGGAATTTTATTACACTATCTTGAATTTACTTGGTTTTGATTTAAATTTCATAAACCCCATTAAGAATTGCATTGAAATCCCTTATTTTTCTATCATTGTGAATGGTAAGAGCCATGGTTTTTTTAAGGCTTCTCATGGTCTGAGATAAGAAGATCCTATCTCCCCTGCTCTCTTCATTATTACTGCTTATTACCTTTCTAGAAGTCTTGCTGATCTTTTTCATAACTATCCTAGTCTCTACTTCAGAACTTTAGGTGGCATTAAAATTTCACATTTATGTTTTGCTGATGATTTCATTGTGTTTACGAATGCCTCGATGAATATGATTAATAGACTTGTGTGTTTCTTTAACCATTTTGAATTGATTAGTTGTTTGGCTCTGAATAAGCATAAGTGTTGTTTTATTGCTCTTAAGAAAGTCCCTTCTGATCGTGTTTTGGCTATCAAGAATCTTACTGGTTTTAGTCAGGGTTTTTTTACCTTTAAAGTATCTAGGTGTGCCTCTTTATAAGGGTAGAAAGAAGTCCTTTATCTTTGATGATTTAATTACTGTGGTGCAGAACAGACATTCTTCCTGGGATTCTAATTTCTTAAGTTTTGGTGGTCGGCTTATTCTTATCAAGAGTATTCTTTGTTCTATTCTGGTTTATAGTTTTCAAACTCTTCTTCCTACTAAGACTGTGTGCAATAGGATTGATAGAATCTTCAATAAATTTTTTTGTAAAGGTACGGGGAGTAGTTCTAAAATTCACTGGTCTTCCTGGGATAAATGTTGTTGGACTTTGGAGGAAGGGGCTTTAGGGTGTAAGTTTATGTGTGATTTGGATTATGCTTTTTCTTTCAAGTTATGGTATAATCTTCGGGCAAATGTGAGTCTTTGGGCTAATTTTATGGTGGCCAAGTATTATGGGGGGAGGCATCCCTCCATGGGTTACTTTAGTACTGGCAATTCTAAAGTCTGGAAGTGTATTTGCTCTGTCAAATAGGCTATTGAGCCTTCTATCATGTGGGGCCTTGGTAATGGTAATATTTTATTTTGGCAAGATTGTTGGTTGAGTGGCCAGTCGATTGACTCTTTAACTAATTCTATTTCCAATGCTACTATGAAGGTTACTTATTTTTTTTCTAATAATGGTTGGGATTTGGAGAAACTTCCTAGTGTTATTCCTGATTTCATTATTCAGCATATTTTAATGATCCCTCTGAACATTAATTTGAATGATGTGTTGCTTTGTGCTTTGACTAAAGATGGTTGTTTTAGAGTTAAAGATGCATGACATTCCTTTAGAGCTAAGCAAGGGATACTTCCAAGCTTTTTCATATGATATGGCATAAAAGCATTCCTTCTACGGTTTCTATTTTTATATGGAGAATTTTACATAAGCTCATTCCTACGGATGAGATTTTAAGGAAAAGAGGTTTTATCCTCCCTTCTAAATGCCAATGCTGCTACCATGTGGACAATATGCATCATGTTTTCATTTCTGGCCCCTTAGTTGTTAAAGTTTGGACTTATTTTGAGGACAACTTTCATTTCAACTATTTTACTGCTATGTGTTCTATTAATTCTATGCTTAACTATTGGTTATTTTAATTCTAAAGCCCATGTCAGAAATGTGATTCCTTCTCTTATCCTTTGGTTCTTATGGATGGAGAGGAATAATTCTCGTTTCAATGGGGTGGTTATGAATTATCAGAGAATTATACATAATATTAAAGATAAAGTTAGGGCTCTTTACTCTGCTAATTTACTTTCTACCAAGAATTTTAAGAACTATTCCTTTACGGCGGCTGCTTTTGGCATTAACTTGGAGGGTGATATTTTCTATAAGGTTCCTAGGTGTACTTCTTAGATGAAGCCTCTTCCCAACATTCTTAAGTTGAATGTGGCTAGTGCAAAAATGGATTCTAATGTTTCGATTTACTCTTTAGTTATCTTAAACCCAAATTTTTCTTCAAATATATATAATTTTGGAAAATTTAGTTTTTATTTTAATTGAGAGTATTCTCTTTTGATATGAAATTAAATATAAGGGCTAGTCCTTATAGGGACTCTAGACCCCTTTAAAAAAATAAACCCTATCTTAGTTCCTTTCAATAGTAGGGGAAGAATCTAATGAATATTGATTATAGTTTTTTATATTGGTTTAGTTTCGTATGCAAAATAAAAAGTGAATATCTCTTTTATCTTTTGAGATGAACTTGATACTTCTTATGATGTGTTTTATTATGATAAGAAATTGTGTTTCTCTTTTCAAATCAATAGTAAAATATTAATCTATCGCTTGGGATGGTATAACGTTAAACAATGCATATTTGACTAAAGACATATTAAAGTGAATCATGTGGGCCTATAATAAAAATTTTCCATATTTATGGACATCTTACTATAAAATTATTTAAATTGGATTCAACGATAGGTGTTTAAAAGTCTACTCCATGCTCAATAAAACCCTTAACTAGCCCGTCAGATAAATTAAGCTTCACGACAACCAAATCTCCTTACACTCTTTCTCTCTTCCTTTTTCTCTCCCTTTCTCTAATAGGAAATAAAATGGGGGTTTACTAAGTGGGAGGTGAGGAAATAGTTTTAGATATTTAAATAGTTTGATTTTGGAATAATAGAAATTACACGCTCCTTCTGCTCCCAATAAGGTATAGAAGCATCTCTTCTTCATTGGGAAATGGAGAAACCCTTATGTCGCATGTCTCCTCAAAAATCCTTTGAATCCTAATCTCCCTAGCAAGATCTAGATTCTTTACACCAATACTCTCCAACGCCGCTTCTTTGCTTAGGAAGTCTTCATACACTTGCCTCCCAACAAGATCCAATGCTTTTGCACCAAGGATCTTCAAACACTTTTCTCAACAATCTTTTTCAGAGCTAGAGGATTAAAGAATATGGATTTAGCTTGAAGTGCCATATTGAACCTTGCCCATAAATATTTTGAACTCCACCAAAAGATGTTTTTCCAAGTTCTCTACAATATCTCTCCTCCTTCCTCTTCAAAAACTCGCATAATCCTCGTAAAATCTTTAAAAGAATCTAGGAAAAAACTCTTTTAGTTTCTTAAAGTTTAGGTACTTATAATGTGGCTCCAAGAAAACCCCCAAAAAGGATGTTTAATCAGTTTGATGCTTGACTGTACAATAAAGTCTAAGAATCATATTGCATGACTAGTTCAATAATCCTAAAACCCTTAAAATCATTCTCTTTTGGAGCAGACTATATAATCATAATCATATAATATGATCATTTTAATTTATCAACACATGATATTCATTCATCTTGTCTTATCAAGGATTGTATTGCCAACCCCTCTATTCATTCAAACTTTATATTCATCATATATTATGAAATATTATCTAAATTCATCTCCTTAAGTTTTTAGCAAGAAATAGGTAAACATCACAAATATTTATACAATATGAATTCTATCATACAATATGTTTAGTTTTAATTTGAATTTACTTCTAAAAAAAATAGAAAATGATGAGTTTTATTGAAGTAGCAAATCAGCCCATAAGATTTGTTATATGAAAATTTTGATTTTAAATTTTTTGATTAATACTAGTATTATGTTATTTTTAAAAATTCCCATTCTTATCTTATAATGTAATCCATATTGTACAATAAAATTAATCAAATAACCAAATATTTTAAATAACTTTCAAATTTCATATTTTACTTTATTTTACACTCATATGTGTATGTTTGGTTATTTATCCCACTATATATCTATATATATATAATAAGACTCAAGAAAGTGAAAAATTATAAATTGATACAGCACTTTGCTTTTTGAGGCCTTCTTATCTTTAAGAGCTTCATATTTTTAATTTAGGCTCAATTTTCCCTATTCCTGATTCTCGCTCCTTGTGTGGTAGATATGATATCATTCTTTGTCCTTCTTTTTACTTGAAGTGTTAGTTTGAAAATAAAACTTTCTCGCTTACATATAATTTAAATTACTATAACCAGTAATGGTTGTCTTCATTTAACCATAGTATATTCATTAATCTCATGCAATCCAATAGCTAAGACAGTGGTTGTAATGAATTAGGTGTTACAAGCAATATGATGGAAGAAAATAATAGGTCAATATGATCATGTGTTAGAATTAATGGAAAGTATACTAAGTCTCGCATACCTTTATGATTTGAGTGAAATTCATAATATTGAGAGATTGGGAACCTTAGAAGGTAGAATGTTATTTTACTATAAACTTAAAATAGAAGATTATGTGTAACGAAAACTAATTTTCTCCTACTACTTGTATGACATTAAATAGAGTTCATTTTGATTTTAGGACATCTCATTCCCTATGTGTGAAAGCCGTCATTGTTATTAACATCTTAAGTTATGCATTAAAGGAATGCTCTTGATTAAATATATTCATTTTGTTCATAGTTTAAAAAATAGAATTATCTTGAGTTTTTTTTTTTAAATAAATGCTGGGCTCAAGTTAGTTGCTAAGCATACTAGAACACATGATGAAATAGACTCAACAAATATAGTGGAGGTAAATAATATACAAATGATGTTAGTGGGAGACAGATTTATCAAGCTTGTGATCAATAATGAGTGCTTTTCCTAAAGATAAGAGGTCACTTTATTAGAGCCCCTATCGAATGTGATTAATAGAAACACCTTAAGAAAAGATTAAACAATGAGAGATTGAACATCTATTTACTTTAATAATCATAGGGAGAATCACCAAAAGCCTTGGTAAGATAAGGCATAACACAAGGGGAACTCCGAAGATTCCTACTCATGAAAGAAAGGTTACACTAAAGTTCATGAGAGATCTTATGCCGATTGGATAAGGGAAGCATTTAAAAACCTTTTAAAAGCATTCAAATCTATTATGCCAACTCTTTATGAGATTTACGAATAGACTAAATTGGCTTAAAGGAGATCAATGCATATGATGGTAATGATGCAATAAGAAGAATGCCATGATCCTAAACATATACACCAACTAAACTTTAACTATGTATAGCCAAAAGTAATTACACTTAAATAGTAAAATCTCTTTTTTTAGACAAATGTTGATATCAAACATAATAGTAAAAGAGGAGTGGCCATGGCCTACATTAAATAGAATAGTTTTAATTAATTTCTTTCTTATCACTTAAAGTTCTCTTAGAGACCTATTGAAGTACGTTTTAGTATTGATCAATTTCGCAGTCCTCCTACAAGTCTCATAGGTTAGATAATACATATGCTTAAATATATTTAGCATTAATAGCCTTTAATCAAGTCCATATCTTGCATATTTTGTGAGATGAAAAATCAAGTCACTCACTATC
The DNA here is from genome assembly GCA_019925795.1 of Dendrobium chrysotoxum. Lineage (NCBI taxonomy): Eukaryota > Viridiplantae > Streptophyta > Magnoliopsida > Asparagales > Orchidaceae > Dendrobium > Dendrobium chrysotoxum. The sequence continues at coordinate 53,863,102 of CM034315.1, forward strand.
ACCGTGATACATCATTGATTTAAAAATATTTATCTATTAGTTATATTATGTTCATTGCCATATTTGAAGATATATGTGATAAGATCAGTAGAAATATCTCAAAGATTTTATGTGAGTTCATGCGTTAGAAGATTCCATGCAAACGATTCTCTCTCACATAAAAATTCTAGACTAGGGCATCTTGCAAATAAAAATGCATCATTTTGTTCGGATTACCAAGATAGTTCAACTAAGCATATTCATGCTTGAATCGAGCACCATTTAATATATGCCGATGTTAAAAAAAAAAAATTGAATAAATTTAAAAAAAATCAAAATCACATAAAAAAGAAAATATAACATCATCACAATAAAAAAATGTAATCTAAAATCACAATCTTAAATTTGAAATTTTGTGAAAAAATAAACTAAATAAAAAATTTTAAAAGCAAATAATACAATACTATTAAAAAAACATTATAAAATTTTAAAATCATAATAATTTCGAATTAAAAATAATAACTTAAATCGAATTTAAAAATAGAATTGTAATTTAATAAAACAAATAAAGAAAAAAAATTAAATAATAATAATAATAATAATGGAATAAAAATAAAATTTCTCTCATTTTCGAATTTGAAAGTCTAGAAAATCACGCCCTCTAAAACATTATTTAATAAATTTCTTGCTCTAAAAAAATCTTAAATAAATTCAATTCTACTACTTGTCCACATCAGCATAAAAATACAAAGAATTGTGTTAATGTTTTCATTTTATTATCAAATTTCACCCTTATAAAATCAAATCTCCCTCTTTCTTTCCTTTAAGTTTTTTGGAAAAACTTTTAAATTGCCCACTTATTAATTTCTATTATAAAAAATAAATGTAAAATGTTTTTGAAATAAGCACAGTATTCATATGCATTCAACTACTTCTTTAATAGTTTGTGAAAATAGGGTATCCATTGAGGATGGGTATCAAATTAATGTAGGTTAATTTGAATACATAATAAATATATATTAATTTAAAAATAATTACATTTGCGTGAAGGAGTAATATCATTGGTATCTCTTATTTAAGGACCAGATGATTGGTTGTAAGGATATATTGTACCTAGTTTCATCCCTCCATCCTCTATTTTTTTTCTCCTTATATTTTAGGCATGCATCAACATTATTGAGATCAACCTTTTAAAATATCTATGAATGAATTGCTAGTTCGGGGGAGCATATGGCAGAAGGACTATGTAGCTCGGTCATCTGATACTAAAAGTGCACTAATATAACCAAATAGTGCTTAATGAACACCAAGAGCGAGGGGAGGATTGAATTGGTGTTTTTAAAAATCTTTTGCTTAAAAAATGAGATATAAAGAAGAGTTTAAAAGAATAAATAATTCAAACAAAAACCAAAAGGAGATAAGTTTTTTTTTCTTTTCTAAATTTTAAAAAGAAAACTTTAAACAGTGATTTATCATTCAGAAATCTTTCACAAAGATCACCAAAGAAAACCAGAATACATAAAATAAATTGCAAGAAAGTAAGTGCAGAAAAATAAAAATGCTTAAACAAGATTTATAGTGGTTCGATCGAAATTGACCTATTTCCATGTCCTAAAGTTCCTCCTCTTTGGAAATTGCACTAAAAGTGACTCTCCTTTAATGCACATCTTGACAAAGTAACCCTTCTCCTTTGACTTGGTGGAAAACAACCTTTACAGACTTTGATGAATCTCCCTCCTTTCACCGTCCAGCGCGATGGAGATGTCATCCCTCCTTTAGCTCCTCACTCCGACAGAGATGAAGATCCCTTCTTTCACCTCATCAGCCTAGCTAAGATGTCATCCCTTCTTTAACTCCTAACTCTAGTGGAGATGTCGCTCCCTCCTTTAGCCTCCTCAGCTTAGTGGAGAACACATCCCTCCATTCACCTCCATAACCCAACAAAGATGTTGATCCCTAGCCTCATCAGCTAGCAAGACTTTGGCCCCAAAGAAATTTCTTTCTGACGCTCATCTCCAAGAGCTCCACCAAAAAAAAAAATGGATAACCCAAGATGCAAGCTAACCGGAGTTACTCTGTGAATCCCCTCACACCTCTTGACTCTTTGAAAGAAAACTCTCTCTCTAAACCTTACCTACTCTCTCTCCCTTGTTAAGTAGATACTCTTTCAAGCTCTCTCACTCTAAGAGAAAAAATCTCTAACTACTCAAAAATACTTAACCCTCAAGTTATATTGTGTTTGTAAGGAAAACTCTTACAAAACACTAATTTTCAATTTTTTTCTTATTATATGATGCCCGGATCATAAAGTACTATAAATTTAAAATCCTTTCAAGATCTTCCTATATGATTCACAATCATTTAGTATGAGTTGTTATATCAAATCATAAATCATCTAGGATGAACCAAGTTTGTCTAATTAAGCTTTTTGTTGATCGTCCTATATGATATAGATCATACAATCTAATTATTAATGAGTATTAAATCCTGATTCAATTCCTTAATTATTGAGATTTAATTAATAATTTAAATTAGTAATCATATAGTATGAATTAAGTCAAATAATTTGATCTTTTCAAATTTCAAATTTAAATTTTTCCTAATTGAACATAGATTTGATGGTGGATTTTTATCAAATTAGCTGATTGTCCTAAATGATTTTACGTCATATAGTATGATAAGTTATAGCCCATTTTAACTACTTTGATTTCAAAAAAAAAATCTTTGAATTAATTTCTATTAAAGTAGATCATATAATACAATTAACAAAAAATTCAAATATTTAAATTTCACACTACCTTGGATGTGTGCACGGTTGTCTTGCCAACATACACCTAATATAGAAAATAACTCAAGAAAATAAAAAAGTATAGACTATATCAAAAATAGACTCACTTAGACACTGACACTATACTACCATGAGCCTTGATTCTTCAATGTTGTGTGATTTATATTGTACTTGAAAAGGTTAGTCCACAAAAGAAAAAACATATAATATATAAAGCAAGAATAAGTAAATGGTCATCTAATTATATTAATTATCATCAAAATATAAGGTCAGCTCCAAAATTTTAATAATTTCCTCCTTTTTTATTATGAAAAATAATGTTGGTTAGGATTTAAATTTACAATTTTAACTTTTGATTTTTTGCTATGTTCTCCCCCTCACTAAGTGGCTTCATTTAAAAATGGAGAAAATATTTCTTTTATTTTTAAAATTTTTGGCTTTTTTATTATTTTTTTAATTTTAAAACAATTTTTTTTATTTTAGATAAGTTTTCTTTAAATAACATATAACAGTAGACATACTAAAAGTAATAAAATGCACTAATAAAAAACCTAATATAATAAACAGTACACATACACCCTCGTTCAACATCACCTAAATGAAGAACTGAAAAACAAAAATATGAATAAAATAAAAGACTAAAAAATAAAGTCAATAAAAATAAGCTATAAACAACACAATCTACTCATCAAAGGGACTATAATCTAGTAGCGGTGGTAATAAATGGAAGTAGCAGTGTTGGATTCTCTATTTTTAGACATTGTAGTGTTGGATTCTCTATTTTTAAGCATTGTAGTGTAACTTTGACCAGCTCCACGGCATAATATAGCAGCACTGCACCTAAATTTAGCATCGCAGTAGTGGGAGTCTCAGGAAAATGAGCACTGGAGCACCAAGCCTTAAAATTCCTTAGCGTCGAAAACTAATTTTAGCATCATAGTGCTTAAACTTTTGGAACTCCATGGCAAAGTAGTTACCAATGTGAAGAGGCACACCGACTCAGCCAAAAGTTGCACCATTTTAATTAGTAACCATGCCAGGTCAACCAACATCATAATGGAGCCAACATTATAGCTCTGAGGTGGAGTACATTTTTCACCACCATAGCACCACCTTGTTGAGCGTCGCAGCACTTGATCTCATCCCTGCACTTACTATAAATAGTTTTCAAGTTTTTTTATTTTATAAAGTTCAATCACTTGAGTGGAATTTTATAATTTTAAATTAATCTCATTTGTGTCCCCATAGAATAAAGGCTAATGAAAGCTAGAGAAGTATATGATACTTTTTCTTATGGAGATCATAGCCTGTTTGTGTAAGAAACATTGTGATTGGTGAATGAAAGAGTGAGGAGAAGATCATTTGATACTTTTGAGTGATAATTTTCTTATTACTTCTCTTATATCTTTTCTTTTAATGAATGAAATAAAGGTGAGCTTCCATGCCAAGCAAATTCTTTAGTTTTAGTCTAATGAAGAAGAGAGAATAGCATGTATTATTATAGACTCTTGTGCTTTAATGAATATATTAATCTTTTCAATATCTATCATTCTTGATTTAATGCATACAATGGCCATATGTATAGGTAAATCTAATGTTTGATGTATAGCTTGATGGAGGAATACTAGAAAAATTAGGAGTATTGAAATGAAATGTTAGTATGCCTAGACATAGGATGTTTTAATATTCTAGGTTCTATAGAGATAGAAAAATTGTTGGAAGGCTATTAACCTTTATTTTCACCCCTATAAGCTTGATAGAGATCTAGGGATGCAAATACTCTAATCCGCATCTATAATTTAGAGTCTCATTAGAAAAACTATGTTATTTACATTCATTAATCAAAACACATTATTTTCATAAGTATCAATTTTCTTTTTGAGTTTTTTCTTTAGTGATAAACACTCAATAATTTTATTTTTTTTTTTCAGTAGGATAAATTGAGCATATGAAATAAGTAGTAGTAGTTAAGTTATAATTAAGTAAAACACTTCCTCATGGGTTCGACATTCTACTCTATTAATTTATTACTTGTTTTGGCATGCATACTTGCATATTTTAGTGGGCTTATATTAGTTTTATATCAAAAAAAATCTAAATATATTTTAAACTCAACAAGTTATATACTAGCTTATAATGCCATCATTTTGCCCATCGATTTTTAATATATCAGATAATAATTTCTACTACATTAAATTTAACGTTAAGCACACAAAAATAAGTAATAATTTATAAGAGAGTTACAATATTAATCCTATCTCCTACTTTTGGAATAATTGAGGCTCTAAGGATATGTTGGATAATATAGGCATTCAACACTAAGGTGTTAACTAAAGGCTAGTGTAGCTTTAAAGGCGTGTTCCTAATAGTTAGGTTTAGCTGACCCTAATTATATTCATTATTTGTAGGGTTGTTATGTGGTTTTATTCCAGTAGTATAAATATATAAGTGTTCGTAAAAATATTGGTAGGTGATTTCAATAGAATACCTATAACCATAAGAGTGTAGTGAAGTGCATTCATCGATGATCCATAGGCTTGCGAAAATTTGAAAGAGTAACTCACTATGGAAGGGAAATACAAGGGTGAGAATTAACTAAAGAGTTGTGCCTACAAAAAGATCTAATGCCTATTGTTAGATCTTTTATTAATTTAGGATTCTAGATGGTGTTATTTGTCAACTCTATATCTATAGTAGGCAAGCTCATCATCTTAAGATTGTAACCTATTATAGACTTAGGAAAGAGAAGAACTCTCTTGGAGAGTCGAGATCTCCTACTTGCCATTAGGACTACAAGGTACAAAAAATTTTAGAGAATGAAGGCTTTGAAGAAGACTAATCATGAGGTTATATGCTTTAAAAATGAAATTTATCTTCAGTTAAATAGTCTTTGTTCAATCACATAGTACAATCAAGATAGTATTGCACGAATAAAAAAAAAATTATCTCCTATGAATAGTTCAAAGACTTGGTTAAATCATATAGTATAATCTTCATCTTTTCATTCATCTCGATGGGTCACATGTATGATCATTGACTGAATGGATTATCTAGTTTGAACAGGTGTTTGTATACAATGATATGTAATAACGGATAGTACCAACAAAATGATGTTTATCTTAATGGTAATTTCCACATTATTCTTAGATGGTTCGTACATTATGAATCACAATAATTGATCTAATATGAGCCATTAGTTAAAAATAAATGGCTTGATATGGCTAATTTGTGGGTACCGTATCGTATGAAGGTAATCACACAGAATGATGTGTAGTGAATTTTAGGGTAGCATGTGGAATGATCAAGGATAATTCATAAGTGGAAGTATATAGAAATTTTGATAAAAATCATAATATGATAATAAAAATAGTAATTAAAATAAAAAAAAAATTTAAGATATAATTATATTAAAATAGAAACACTAATACACACAATCATGCAATAAAAATAACATAATCACAAACACAAAAAAACTAAAATATAAACATAATAACAAGCATGACATGAAATGACCCCAATTTTCTAAGCACTTATATCTATAACGTTCAGTCTAGTCCTTTGTGCATTAAATTTATCATAATTTAAGAGTTTGGTGAAAATATCTAATAACTAATTTTTAGTGTCTACATGTTATATTTCTATATATCCCTTGGTCACGTGATCTCTATTACAAATCTAGTTTTAAAGGTTATGATTTTGATGATAGTAAACATTTCTATTTCTGGTGGCCTCTTTAATCTTTTAGGTACGCAGGATCAATTGCAAGTTCAAGCTAGTCCAAGATCGAGTCAGTCTATTTTGAAATTTAGGTCCAATGTACTATTTTCATCTTTATTGAGTCAAATGTTATGTAACTGATCCCATAGCTAAGTAACCTTGCACATACACACTCAAGGGGAGAGCTTGAGTGAATTAGAGTTTCTGTTCATTTTTTGTTCAGATCATCCTAGATGATATTAACATCATCCTGGATGATCCAGTGAAAAAGAAACCCTAATTAGGATAATCATATTAAGTCAGTTTGATCAAGCTAATGGTCCTGGATGATATCAATATTATATAGGACGATAAGCTTAAACAAAAAATTCTCAGCCGCTAGCTCAAGTTAGGCAAGTTTTTAGTTTTTGTGATTTGGTCTGATCATCCCGGACGATACATGTATCATCTCGGACGATCCATTACAATCATGTCTAAATTTGTCTGGTGATTAAGGAAAGTAATTAAGGTCTGATTGATTCGATCATATCATCGTGGACGATCGCAGGATCATACGGGATGATGTGATAAAAATCCTGACCGTCTAGTGCCTATCACCTATACGTCCAAAGCTGTGTGCTGGATGATATTCCTTCTTTTGAACTAATTGTACGGGATGATACTCATATCGTCCCGGATGATCAAGTCATTTTGAGATCATCCTGCATGTTTCATCTGTACGTCTAGAGCGGTGCTCAGGACAATTTTGTGTGGATTTGAACTAATCGTACCGGACGATAGAGATATCATCCTGGACGATCAAGTCATTTTGTGATCGTTCAGCATATTTAACCTATCCAACCAGAGTGGTGCTCAGGATGATTTTGTGTGTTTTGAACTGATCGTACAGAACAATTGCCAGATCATCCTGGACGATCTTGGCCGACCAGTTAAGATTTAGGGCTATTTTTGAGCCCTTATATTTAAGCTCTTTTTCTTTCAATAAGAAAAATCTTTTTCCACTTTCCTTTCCAGAGAAACCTTGAGAGAGAGAGAGAGAGAGCTTGGGAGAGAGAGAGAGAGAGAATCTTGTGAGGTGGAGTTTATGAGGGATTCACAAAGGTTGCTCCAAGTAAGGATCAGAGTCATCTTCTCCATTAATCATCTCTCATCTTATCAGTGTTTTTTTTGGGAGGATCATTCGCAAGAAGATCCGGGTTTTCTGCCCACTTCAGGAGGAAGCGAAAGGAGTTCAGGTTCTTTGCCTGCTTCAGGAGGAAGCGAAAGGAGCCGAGTTCTCTGCCTGCTTTAGGAGGAAGCGAATGGAGTTCAGGTTCTCTGCTTCACTGGGTTGGTGGAAAGGAGTTTTGTACAGGCTTCTCCGCCTTACTATGGGAGCAGAAGGAGAGTCACTTTTGTGTTAGTACAATACCCTGAGGCGAGTCTCCAGGGAGTGGCCGTAGGTCAAGTTGACCGAACCACTATAAAATTTGGTGTGCTCTTTCTAATTATTTTTTGCACTTTACTTTTTTGTTATTATCTGCTTGGGTGAAATCTGTGGTTGATCTTTTCATTTCTGTGTTTACTTATTTCTACTGTAAATTATCAAAAAGATCTTTCCTGTTGCTCACAAAATTTTTAAAATAACCAATTCACCCCCCTCTTGGTTAGCCTCGGGACTAGTTCATCAGAGCTTAACATCCCTATCAAACTTTCAAGTGGTATCAGAGCATACCCACTTGACTTTCAAGTGGTATCAGAGAATGATTCAAAAATTAAGTTTAAAAACTTTTGAATTTGATCCATGGCTAACTTTGGAAATTACAATACTGCTGAAGGTTATTCAATTACACCACCGCCATTGTTAGATAACATACCTTTTGATTTTTGAAAACTTGCATGTCCATCTATAGATTATCGCATGTAGATGCTTGTTAAATGAACCACCTTTTAGAATGGTTAACAATGTTAAAACTGAACTGCCTTTCAATGAATGGACTTTTAATGATTGTGACTTAGCCCAACTGAATGCCAAATATTTAAACTATTTTTTTATGCCTTAAAATCTGAGGAATAAGTGCGTGTTTCTACTTGTACAACTGGTAAAGAATTTTGGGATTGATTGTGCATCACTTATGAAGGTACAATTGAAGTCAAACAGTCTAGGTTAAACATATTGCTTTATGACTATAAACTTTTTCACTTGAAACCTACTGAATCTATTTCTGAAATGTATATAAGGTTCACTCAAATTGTCACTTCTTTGCACGCTTTAGGAAGAGAACTTACAAACTATGAAAAAATGAACAAGATTTTGAGATGATTTTCTTCTTCGTTTGATGCTAAGATAACAGTAATTACTGAATCAAAAGATTTGAACAATTATTCTATTGATAACTTACTTGGGTCACTCATTGCTTATGAGCAAGGGGTAAACCAAAGATAGCTTGATGCAAGTGAGAAGAAGAAGGAGACAACTGTGGCGCTGAAGGCCAATGATACTAACACTGATTGTTCTGGGTCTGATAGCGATGATGTTGCCTTAATCACCAGGCAATTCGAAAGCTTTCTAAGGAAGAAACATAAGAACTTTTAGAAGTGGAACAAGGGTAAGTCCAGTAAAAATTTTAAAGGTTCATCTGATACTGTTTGTTTTGAATGCAAGAAGCCTGGACACATTAAGGTTGATTGTCCTACACTTAAAGCTCACCCAAGCAAAAAGAAGGGTGAGGAGAAACCCAAGTTCAGGAAGGATAAGAAGCAGATTCAAAAGGCATTCTGGGCAGATTTTACATCCCACTCTTCTGAGACTGAAGCTGAAGAGGAGGAAACTAACTTGTGTCTGATGGCTGATGATCACCCTGATCAGTCTGATCAGGAAGAGGTATGTGAGCTTACTTATGATCAATTGCTTAAAGTTTAAGAGAAAATTCATTCATTATATAGAAAACTTAAGAAATTGTATGCTAGCCTAAAATTGGATTTCTTAACCTTGCAAAAAGAGCATGATTCTGTAGTTAAAGATTATTCTATACTTGATAGCAATCACATGTCTTTACTTGATGAATTTGATGAATTGAACAAAAAGCATTCTGATCTGATTATTGAGCATGATTTATTGAAAGCCTCACATGTTGATTTAGAAAGAGCCTTTACAGAATTAGACAACATAGTATATGATGTGGAGAGTAGTAAGGGAGCATTGAACTTTGAAATTGCAAGTCTTAAGAAGGGGAATGAATTTCTAAAAGTAAAAATTAGTGCTTTCGAAAAAATGAAACACCTCTTTCTTTCGCACAATTTTATGCATCTCCACCTTTTGAAGAATCTATTTCAAAATCATCAAAGCATGTTTCATACGAACCTAGGAAGAGGCACTATCACTCACGTAGATTAGTTAATCCTTTTTCTGGTGTTAGATATTTTTCTTGTTGCATGTTAGGATACATCTCCCATACCTACACTATTCACCATAGTACACATTGGGTGTGGAGGCCCAAATTGCCTGTTTCACAGCACAGCAAATATGAATTACATTCTTCTTTTCATAAGAAGGAACCCAAACCTGTTTGGGTTCCTAAATCTGACATTTGATGATTTTATAGGTGTGCTCTCACACAAGACCTCATGAGAGCATGTGGTACCTGGACAGCGGATGATCAAGACACATTACTGGAGATGCAAATCAGTTTATTTCGCTGGAGGCCAGGGCTAGAGGCAAGGTTACACTTGGAGACAACACCACCAGGAGGGTGGTAGTAGCAGGTATAATTGGTGATTTAAAGAATTTCATGATTGATAATATGTTGCTCGTAGATGGATTGAAACACAACTTGTTGAGTATTAGTCAACTCTGTGATAAAGGATACAACATTAAATTCTTGCCCACTTGTTGTATTTTAAGCTTAAATGACAAAATTATTTTACAGGGACAAAGGATCAATAATGTCTACCTGCTGGATGTAAGTTGCTTTAAAGCTGATAATTCAATTTACTTAAAAATTACTACTAATGAGTCTTGGTTGTGGCACAGGAGTATGTCATGATAGTATGAAAACTGTTAGAAGAGTTGCCCAAAAGGACTTAGTTAGAGGTGTCCCCAAGCTTAAGTTCACTAAGGACCACCTGTGTAATGCCTGTCAATTAGAGAAGCAAGTCCAGTCCTCCTTTCACTCCATTAAGGACATCAACACCTCTAGACCTTTAGAACTCCTTCACATGTATCTCTTTGGACCCATTAGCACTGCCAGCTTAGGGGGGAAAATCTATGGTTTTGTGATTATTGATGATTTCTCAAGGTTCACTTGGATTACATTTCTGTCACATAAATCTGAGTCATTTGAGAAATTTAAGTCTTTCTCCACTTGGATTCAGAGGAAGTTAGGTTATGAGATCCTGACTATTCATAGTAATCATGGTGGAGAGTTTAAAAATGTGAAGTTTGGAACTTTCTGTGAGGAGTAAGGGATTAGCCATAATTTTTCAGCTCCTAGGACCCCTCAGCAGAACGGGATAGCTGAAAGAAAGAACAAGACCTTAGTGGAAGCCACTAGATCCATGCTTGCTAAGTATTCACTTCCAAAATACTTTAGGGCTGAAGCGGTGAACACTGTCTGTTATGTGCTGAATAGGGTGAATGTTAGATCCAATCTGAACAACACACCTTATGAGATCATTAAGGGTACAACTCCAAACCTGTCCCACCTCCATGTCTATGGCTATAAGGTTTTCATTCTGAATAATGGGAAATCGTCCTTAGAAAAATTTAACCCCAAATCTGATGGAGTGTTCTCAGACTATTCTAGTATGGGCAAATCCTTTAGGGTGTTTAATAAGAGAACTTTCGTGGTGGAAGAGATAACTCATGTGGTGTTTGATGAATCTGATCCTAAGGAGACTAGAGTTGAGGAAGAAGAAGAGGTAGGGGAGATTACCCAAGGGGTTAAAAATGCAAATCTAGAGGAAAGAGTAGAATCTCAAAACACTTTGCCTAGAGATTGGAGATATTCTTCGAGTCATCCTAAAGAACTGATCTTAGGAGACCCTTCTGAAGGTGTTAGGACTAGGCATGGACTTAGGAAGGAAGTAAACCACTCTGCCTTTATCTCAATGACTGAACCTACCAACATCAATCAAGCCCTTTCTGATGAATTTTGGATCTTAGCTATATAAGATGAACTGTATCAATTTGTAAGGAATGATGTTTGGGAGTTAGTAGAAAGACCTAGGAGTCAAAGTATAGTGGGAACCAAGTGGGTCTTTAAGAATAAGATGAATGATTCTGGGGTGGTGGTTAGGAATAAGGCAAGATTGGTGGCTAAGGGGTACAATCAGATTTGGCTGACATATTTACTAAACCACTTGCCTTTGACTCATTCAGTATTTTGAGGACGAGATTAGGTGTGATTAACATAAATGCTTAATTCTGATGACTGATGATTTTTAAGTTTTTGCTTTTTTATTCTTATTTTATTTCTGTTAGTCTTTTGATTTGATTATCTGTTTCCTATTTTATTTTTATTCAGTGCTGATTTTCTTCTTATCATTTGTTATTTTTCTGATTTGAGCATTTATTTTGATGAGATTTCCTACTTATTTTTTATTCACTATTTTATTCCTTTAAAAGTTAGATCACTGCTCACTACTGCTGATAAACTTGTTTTCTAGTTGAGAGTTTTGCCTTGTTCTGCTTGAAAGCTTGTAAGTAGTGATTGACTCCACTGGATCTATTAAATAGAAGAAACATTGATGATTGTTTCTCTTCCTTTAACTCTTTTAATAGTGTTTTATTTCTTTTGGATAAAAATCTTCTTCAAAATTAAAAGTTGGTTTTTGAAATAGAGATCTATTTAATCTTTCTACAGTAATCTGCCTCATATGAATAGTGTTTTCAAAGTTTTGAGTCATTGGTTTATTTTTCTGAATCAAGTGATTGCACTTATCATATGATGTATGGTTTTTGTTTTGTGAATTACTCTTCCTTATTGTAGAGAGTGGGTTTTATCATCTCTTATGTTTGGAAGGTAATTTCACAGTTGAGATTTTTTAACGAATTTGAAAGGGAGCAAGCTCACAAAAGAAGCGCAAAGAGTGCCAAAATAAAAAAGAGGCAGAAAATTAGCCCAAACTGAAATGATGCGCAATATCGCCAAAAATTGAAAAGATACAGAAAGTGTATCAAAAATCAAAAGATGCGTAAAGCGCCAAACAAATTGAAAAAGAGGCACAAAATGAGCCCACAAAGAAATAGGCTTTATTCCCTTTTAGATCTTTAAATGCCTTAGAAAAATTCATGCACCACTTAATACTTTTAAAAGCTTGAGACGAAAAATCATGATTTCTGATTCTTCACTTTATAATACTATTATATCAGATATTTTTTTGGAATGAGGCTTGAAAGGATCTCTTTTCGAATATAATTTCTTTTCTTCTGAATTAGATTTTTGTTTGAAAGGATTCTGAACTTATAAGGTGTCCGAGGTGGGAGTTATGAAAGACGATTTCCAACTTTTCTAGATTTTAACATTGTCGAGCTTCTTCTTATGGGTTTTTGGATTAAAAATCAAGTAAAAATTTTGAATTACTAGAGCTGATCGATTCAAAAAAAATTTATTGTTTTTAGTTTTGTTTTTTCTTATTTCTATTCTTTATTTAATTTGCTTTTTAGCTTTTTGTGTGGTGATGTTTTCTATTTGTATTATTGTGTCTGTTCTTTCTCCTTGTTATGATGTCAAAAGGGGGAGTTAGTGTTTTGTGTGACTAGTAGTTTCTTGTACTGTTCTTGTGTTTATAATTATTTCCCTTATTATGTTTTGTGTTTAGTGAATTTGAAATGAAATATTTTCTTTCGTATGTGCATTGAGTACTCCTATCTATTTGATTTAAAACTACTTAACAAATGTTTGCCATCATCAAAAGGGGAGATTATTGCAAATCTTATTTTAAAGGTTATGATTTTGATGATATCAAATATTTCTATTTCTGGTGGCCTGTTTAATCTTTCAGGTACGCAGGATCAATTGCAAGTTCAAGCCAGTCCAAGATCGAGTCATGCTATTTTTAAATTTAGGTCTAATGTACTGTTTTCATCTTTATTGAGTCAAATGCTATGTAATTGATCCCCTAGCTAAGTAACCTTGCATACACACACTCAAGGGGAGTGCTTGAGTGAATTAGAGTTTCTGTTCATTTTTTATTCAGATCATCCTGGATGATATTAACATCATCCTAGACGATCTAATGATAATAGAAACCCTAATTAGGACGATCATGTTAAGTCAGTTTGATCAAGCTGATCATCCTGGATGATATCAATATCGTACAGGATGATAGACTTAAATCAGAAATTCTTAGCCACTAGGTCAAGTTAGGCAAGTTTTTATTTTTGGTGATTTAGTCTGATCATCCAAGAAGATACGTATATCATCCTGGATGATCCATTACAATCATGCCTAAATTAGTCTGGTAATTAAAGAAAGTAATTAAGGTCTGATTTATTCAATCATATCGTCCTGGATGATCGCATTATCGTACGGGATGATGTGTTAAAAATCCTGACCGTCTAGTGCCTATCACCTATACATCCAGAGCTGTGTGCTGGATGATATTTCTACTTTTGAACTAATCGTATGGGACGATACCCATATCATCCCGGACAATCAAGTCATTTTGAGATCATCCTGCATGTTTCACCTGTACGTCAAGAGCGGTACTCAGGATGATTTTATGTGGATTTGGACTAATCATACCGTACGATAGAGATATCATCCTAGACAATCAAGCCATTTTGTGATTGTCTAGCATGTTTAACCTGTACGTCTAGAGCGGTACTCAGGACGATTTGGTGTGTATTGAACTGATCGTATAGAACGATTGCCAAATTGTCCTAGATGATCTTGGCTGACCAGTTGAGATTTAGGGCTATTTTTGAGCCCTCATATTTAAGATCTTTTTCTTTCAACAAGAAAAATCTTTTACTACTTTCCTTTCCAGAGAAACTTTGAGAGAGAGAGAGCTAGGGAGAGAGAGAGAGAGGATCTTGTGAGGGGGAGTTTATGAGGGATTCACAAAGGTTGCTCCAAGCAAGGATCAGAGTCATCTTCTGTGGGAGGATCATTCACAAGAAGATTCGGGTTCTCTGCTCGCTTCAGGAGAAAGTGAAAGGAGTTCAGGTTCTCTACCTGCTTCAGGAGGAAGCGAAAGGAGTCTGAGTTCTCTGCCTGCTTCAGGAGGAAGCGAAAGGTGTTCAGGTTCTCTGCCTCACCGGGTTGGTGGAAAGGAGTTTTGTACAGGCTTCTTCGCCTTACTGTGGGAGTAGAAGGAGAGTCACTTTGTGTTAGTGCGATACGCATAGGGGAGGCTCCGAGGAGTGGACGTAGGTCAAGTTGACCGAACCACTATAAAATCTGGTGTGCTCTTTCTGATTATTTTTTGCACTTTACTTTTCTATTATTATCTACTTGGGTGAAATCTGTGGTTGATCTTTTCATTTCTGTGTTTACTTGTTTTCTCTATAAATTATCGAAAAGATCTTTCCTGTTGCTCATGAATTTTTTAAAATAACCAATTCACCCCCCCTCTTGGTTAGCCTCGGGACTAGTTCATCAGGGCTTAACATCCCTATCAAACTTTCAAGTGGTATCAGAGCATACCCACTTGACTTTCAATCTCTAATGAAATGATATCTAATATCCAAATGTTTAGTACAAGAGTGATGAATAGAATTTTGTGTGAAATAAATTACACTCGTGTTATAACACATGATAGAAATTGTTTCTACTAGTAGCCCTAAATCAATAAGTTGTTGCATTAGCCAAAAGACTTGGTTAATATAACTTCCTATAGCTATATACTCAACTTCATCAATAAAAAGAGCTATAAAATTTTTGTTTTTCTGCTTGACCAGCAAACTAAAAATTAACTTACGAATTGATATATTCCATAGTTTCTCTTACAATAAGTGCATTAAATATTTCAGTATCCAACTAAGTCGAAGGTCAAGCTATTTTTAAGTTACTAGATACCTAAGTTTTCATTTTCTATAAGGTGCCTTAAGATTCTTCTGACACAATCATATAGCATTTCTTAGGGTCAGCCTAAAATCTAACACATAAATAAACACTAACCTAATTTCATCCTTACTGGAAGTCTGGTAAGTTAAGGAACCTATAATCCCTCTACATTATTTTGATTAGCTGATTTTCTATCATGATCCTTATCTAATTGGGTGGTCAGTCTCATTAGTGTATTCATACTTCTATAAACTCTCATATCAAATTTCTTCAAAATTTTGTTAATATATTTAGTTTGGCTTAGGAAGGTTTCATCCTCTCTTTACTTAACATTGAAACCAAGGAAATATATCAACTCACTCTTCATACTCATTTCAAATTCATCACTTATAGTAGAAGTAAATTCTTTGCCTAATTAGCCATTAGTGGATCTAAAAATCATATCATCAACATAAAAATGAACTATGACTGTGTCTTCTCCAACTATCTTAAAAAATAAAGTGGTATCTATAATTCCCTATTCTATGAGAAAATAACTGAGTCTATTGTACGACACCCTAGCTTCTTGCTTAAGCCTATATACTACTTTCTTATGTTTATAAATATGATTTGGATAGGTTGAATTTCAAAAACCTGGGGGTTGTTCAACATACACATATTCTCTAATTATCCCATTTAAAAGACACTTTTTACATCCAGTTGATATAATTTGAAGCCCTTAAAAGATATAAATGTTAAAAATACCCTAATGAATTTCAATCTATCTATATGGGCAAGGATCTCCTAAAAATCTATTCCTTCAATTTGGTTGCACCCCTTAGCTATTAATATAGCCTTATTTATAACTAATAATCCAAATTTATATAATTTATATTTTAATACCCATTTAGTTCCAATAACACTCTAATTAGAGGGTCAACTTACTAACTCCCACATATTGTTTCTATTAAATTGATTCAGTTCTTCTTACATAGCTATAATCCAGAATTCATCAACTTGTACTTGATCTACATTGGTGGGTTCTATCATAGAGATGAAAGTGGTGTGGCAAACTATCTTTCTAAGATCTTGGTTAGTCCTGATCGTTATAAATTGGTCTCCTATAATGAGTTCTCTAGGGTGACTAAATCAATATCTTCAATTCCTAGGAAATGGATCTTGAGCTTCTTCTCTATCCTCTAATTCAATATTTTTAAATATACGGGTAAACTCTTCTTCATCATCATTAATCATTCTTATTTTACAAACCCAATCATATTTACGAAATGTAATATGGGTGAATTTCTTAGTAATTAAGTTTCTTTATTTAATATTCTATAAGCTATACCGACATAGGAATTTCCTAAAAATACTGCTTCATCTTCCATAACGTCAAATTTCCCTAAAAGAGATTTTCCATTATTTTGAATGAAACCCTTGCATCCAAAAATATGTAGATGAGAAAAATTTGGTTCCTTACCCTTAAGCAATTCATGCAGTCCCTTATTTTGCTTTAATCTTATCTTTACCCAATTAAGCACATATAAAGAATATTCACTACCTCTACCTAGAAATACTTGGATAAACTATACTCACTAAGCATTTTCCTAGAAATCTCTACAAATTTTATATTCTTCTATTTGGCTACATTATTTTGTTGTGGGATTTTATGGGCTAAAAAATTATACTCTATCCTAGGCTCTTAACAAAATAGTTCAGATATTTCTTATTTAAATTCACCTCCATGATTGCTTTGGATTGTTGAAATTAAGCAACCTATTTTTCTCTAAATATAAATATAGAATGTTTTAAATTCTTCAAATGATTACCTTTTATTTTCTTAGAATTTAGATCGTGTATACCTAGAGTAATCACTAACAATCACTAATTTAAATGATTTTTCTCTTATACTCATTATACTAAAGGTCCAAAAAATGTTTATGTGAAGAATTTCTAATGGTCTAGTTATTACTACATCCCTAATTAAATAAAATGATGACTTAGTTTTCTTTCCCAATGTTCTAGTTATTACTACATCCTTAGTTAAATAAAATGATGCTTTAATTAATATTCATATAGTACAAATTAGGTCGTACAGTATAATCCAATTAAATTTCAAAATTAAAATTTTCTTAATTTAGATATCATAGATTCGATGGTGGGGTTTTATTAAAATTATTGATCATCCCGTATGATTTTAGATAGTTCAATATGATTAGTTATAGCCCATTTTAATTAATTTGTTTTAATCAAATATTAAAATTAATTTTTATTTAAAGCATATCATAAAGTAAGATTAGCAAAAAAATTCAAATATTTAAATGTCACTCCACCTTGTGTATGTGTGCAGTATTGTCTAATCAACATAAACCTAATATTAAAAATTACTCCAAAAAAAAGTACAGACTCTGTTAAGCACAAACTGACTTAGACATTAATGCTACACTATCTTGAGCCCTGATTCTTTAATAATGCTTTGTATATGCTATATCTGAAAAGTCTATGAAACAAATATATATATATATATATATATATATATATATATATATATATATATATATAAAGCAAAAAAATAAGAAAATGATCATACAATAATGTTTGTAATCATCAAAACACAATATCAGACTCTTAAATTTCAATAATTTGTAGACCAAGAGTTGAAGTTGATTATCTTGTTATTATCATTAGTGGGATTCAGTAGAGTATGGATTTATTTAAGACTTTAATATGAAGCTAGTGAAGAAATTATTATCAAGAGCTAAGAGTTAGAATATTTAAATTGACAAGAATATGGGAGCTTCAACATTAATTTGAGCATTACTTGTGCACTGCCCCACCAAAACTCAACTAAAAGTTTGGCAGCATGTGTTGTTAATTGAGAAAAAAACTAAAGTTAAGCAACTGTAGTTGTTCATTATTCACGACATTATGCTATCTAGATTAGCATAAAAGTGATATGAGTTTGATTTTTTTATATGCAATTCTTGCATACATGTTAATTCAATTTTATTTTCTAACCCATGTACTCATAGTTATTTGACATGAAACAATTTATGAAGTAATTTAGAACTCATGATATACATTTCATTATAAATGAGTTCATACAAAAATAAATGTATAGAAATACGAGCACTCCTAATGTTGATTACATGGCCTGTGTGGAATAGCATCATATCAATGGTGCACTGTTGTGGGGACAAAATTGCATATCTCATAGTGCATGCTGATCCTAAACATCTACATGTGAATGCTCCTCAATTATTTGTACTAACAAATGTGCTTTATAATGAATCGATCTTGGGGTCAACCAAATGGGTGTCAGTATCACATAGACAGATTGAGTTGTATAGTATCCACTCCACCCCAATACATCTTAAACTATGGGCACTATCAATAGTGGCTCATGACACCTTCCCCAATTCATTATTGCATGACAATACAGGAACATCTATTAAGATGAATTGGGATCATTATAAAAGGGAGGTCCTACATCTATATATAGAAGCAGTGCATCTACAACTGTTGTTGAAGATGAGGGCAAAATATCATTTACTTGATGATGACACCAAGAGTCACTAGGTTTAGCCTACTGGTGGTGTTGACGTAGAATTAATGAATAATTAACAACAGGAGCGTAGGGCTTGTGATAAATCTTTAATCGCCCACAACAACAATTACAATGACCATCCTGCTTGATATCAATATTGTATGACCTATTGGACAAGTTACAAATGTGGAATACTTCCTAATTAATGTGGTTTGGTTCTTGGAGTTGCCTAGCCTCTTGTTCTATCCTAACCAATGTAGATTGTGTGAAAACTTTATTTAAGTGAATATCATCCTACAGAAGCACCATCAAGCGTTACATAAAAATATAGATTATACTATAATATATAAAATTAAACAATTCTTGTTTATGTAAACCAAGAGCATGTTTAAGTACTCCATTAAATGATTATGATGCATTTGTTGTCATGGCGCCATAGTTGTGTCCCCGATCATGATTCAAGGTCAACCTACTAACATCACGCTCAACAAAATATTGATGTGCCTTTGACTTAATATTTATTTGTTAAATCTGTGGACATCATTTGAAAAACCCAAAGATAAATATTTTAACATAAAAACTCACACTCAGATATGCGCATGGCCTTTATAACTTTCTTGAAGTTCTCTTACACATTTCTAAGACAATTATGATGAGTAGCTATAGAAAAAATCTCCCTGCAATCACTAACAATCCTAGTGTGTCTATTTAACATGATACATAAATTATTTAAGAAGTTTACATTGGTATCAATTCATATTAGTATTGTTAAAACTAGGTCAAAGATCCATTATGCTCAGACTTCACTATGAACATTAAAGGCTCCAAAAAGAAACTTTTTTTGTAGCAATACCAATTAGAATTAAGGAGTGATTATTGCAACATAGTTTTCAAAACTATGATTTTATATTATGTGTGAATTTTTTATGATACCAAAATATTATTATGTTGATTATTATTTCTCCTAACATTTATTGGATACATTTTGTTTGTATTGCTTGTGTGTACTAACATTAGATTAGGGTTCTTATAATTGAAGTCTATAATTTTTCTATTTTATTTTTAGTTTGAGAGAGAGTGTTATTGTAACTGGGTAAATGTGCACACCCACACTGAGGGAGTGATTTAAAAACTTAAATTTTAAAACTAATCATACTGTAAGATTTTAAATCATACTGGATGATTTGTCTTGGTAGTTCCTCTCAAAATGAAGTTAATTAAATCATGCTAGGAAAATTTTTTAAGTATTATTTGTACTGTATGATTTTAGGTTCGTCCTGTATGATCTATTTTCATACAAACGGTTCATAGAGTACAAAATGGTGCTATCCACTTTTGTACCCAAAAGAACATGATTTGATTGAACTATTCATAATGTATAAAGTTGGTTTGTCCTTGATGTCGGTCAGAGTATGAAATCTGGTTTGTACCTATTCGTCCCACACGAACTCAATAAATTTTGAACTCATCGTGCTGTATAAAATTGGATCATCCTGGACACTAGTCAGAGTACAAATTTAGGTTCGTACCCATTCATCCCCTACGAACTCAAAAAATTTGAACTGATCATACTGTACAATGTTGGTTCATATAGATGTCGATCAGAGTACAAAATAAGGTTCATAAGCATTGTACATCATTTTGAAATGTTCGTATGTATTAAGTATAATCATACTATCCAAGTCCGTCAAACTTGACATTTTTAGTTTTCAGGATGATTTTTCTTGTCCTTTATATATAAGGGTCCTAAAAACTAACTATCTAAAATCCTTCTATGAATTTCTTCTTGAGAGTGATAGAGAGTGTGTTTTGGGAGAATGTTTGAGAGTGAGAATTGTGAGATATTGCAAGTGG
Source organism: Dendrobium chrysotoxum (assembly GCA_019925795.1). Taxonomy (NCBI): domain Eukaryota; kingdom Viridiplantae; phylum Streptophyta; class Magnoliopsida; order Asparagales; family Orchidaceae; genus Dendrobium; species Dendrobium chrysotoxum. Next base: position 53,883,956 of record CM034315.1, read on the forward strand.
AAATTGTGAAGGGTTCACAAGGTTTCCCAAAGGTAAGGATCTCTTTATATGTACTTTAAATATCTGCCCTACCTCTTTGAAGACTCTTGAGAGAAGATCTTTGGAAGAGATCCAGTACTCGGCCATCACCAAGAGGGTGAGAAAGGATGATGATACTATGCCAACATTGTGAGAGGGTGAAAGGATGCTGGTACTCTGCCATCACCAGGATGGTGAGAAAGGATGATGGTACTTTACTGACACCATGAGAATGTGAAAGGACATTGCGACTCTACCGTCACCAGGGGTGAGAAAGGATGATGGTACCTTGCCGACACCATGAGAGTGTGAAAGGATGATGGTACTCTGCCATCACGAGGAGGGTGAGAAAGGATGATGGTACTCTTCCTTCACCATGAGAGTGTGAAAGGATGCTGGTTCTCTATCATCATCAGGAGGGTGAGAAAGCACGACAGTAGTCTGCCGCACCAAGTTTGGTGGAAGTGCAAGGGTTTCTCCACCTTGCTATGGGAGTAAAAGGAGAGTCACTTTGGTATAGTGCAATACCTGAAGAGGGAGTCTTCAGGGAGTGGACTTAGGTTTAGCTTGACCGAACCACTATAAAATTCTATGTTCTTCTATCTTTATTTTTACTGCATTTTTATTTTTCTACACTTTACTATTATGGTTAAAAAATTTATTTTGAGGAAATTAATCATTGCAAGTAAAATTTTAAATCGGTTTTTTAAATTACCAAGAATTTTTAAATCACCAATTCACTTCCCCCCCCCCCCCCCCCCTCTTAATTAGCCTTGGGACATATGTACTAGGTCTAACAACCTATTCAAACTTTTAGTGATGTGGTGTTTTCTTAATAAAAAAGGTTCTCTACATGCTTAGAATGGGATTAATTGGAGAATCTGCCTATTTCAATTTTTTTATATATTTAGATAATATAAATTATTGACAATATATTTTAAAAAAGGTTTTGCTTTTTTTTTCCTGCATCTAGCCAAGAGCTTGCCCTAGCTCTCGAAAATTATTACTGACAGCGGCACCCTCACAAGTTGCCAGCCATTCCCCTTATTCCTTCCTAATTTCTCTAAATTTACCTTCTCTTGATTCTTGAAACCTCACTTCTTCTGTACCAACCAGTGGATTGCATTTCTTGAGTAAGTTAAAGGGCTGAAAACTTCTGAAGAAACATTAACTATTCTTCAATATGTTTTGGAAGAGAATATTACAGTGCTTATTACGACAAGGATTAAGGTAGAGGAGTAGATGACCAACCTTCTTCTGTGAGTGGAGAAGGATGCTACATATAGAGTGACACTTAAAAATGATCAGGCTTCAAAGCATCAGACGAAGGAAGAGTAGGCGAGGGTGCAAGAAGCTATACAACTAAAATCAAGTCCATAGAAGAGAAAGAGTCTGAGGGTCATTGGTGGTATTCCATCACATTCATAAAATATTAGGGGTTCATGTTAGCATTAATTAGTTTTTCATAAACAAACGAGGGTTCCCGATGCTATCTGCATAGGAAAACCTAAGGTTCATGATATCAGGATCTCGATGATAGAGACATTTACTTCAACTGTCTCACTATCTCTATGTTGTGGGAATTTGAAGTGTTTAAAGCCTTAGGTGCATTATTGTGCATTTGTGCTTCACTTCTCCATTGACGTTCATTTCTTATGGAGGGGATCTGATAGGAATCTGACCTCAACACAATAAGAATATCAAGAATGAAGAGAAAACATAGTAGAAATTGGCGAGAAAATTTGTTATTTCATAATAACAAGCTAGGATACAAGTTGACTTATCATTCAAGAGGTAGATTGGCTTTCCACAAACAATAGGTGTGGCTAGGAATAACTCCAAAATGAACTACAACAAACAAATAATCTCATAATGAAAAATAAACAACCTAATCTGCCCTATATAAGACTCTATATTTTCCTCCAAAATCTCTATTCAAACTAGCCCCCTTTCCTTAAATAAAACTTTCTTAATTCCCTCCCAAATCTGACTTCAAATTAGCCCCACTTTTCCTTAAAAAACCTTCATAATTCCCTCCTAATTTTGGTTTCCTATGATATGTAGTTAAAGGTTGATTTATTCCCCTTTCATCCCTCTCTTTTCTTTCCAGCCGCCGCCACTAGTGGGACTTGCAAGCTCCATCGGTCCATTAATACTCCCCTCTCAAAGAAGAACCTTGTCCTCAAGATGGAACAAAGGAAATTGTTGTTGGATCATGTGGTATGGTTCCCATGTAATTTTATAATCGAGTAGATCCATCCACTTGATAAGCACTTCTCTAGCTCCTCTCGTTAAAGAATGAACTCCTTTAACTTCCCTTGGCTCAAAGATTACCTTTATTTCTTCTATAAAGGTTATCGACAGTGTTGCTGATGGACTGTGGTCGCCAATAACTTTCCTTAGCAGGGACACCAGGAACATTAGGTTATGGTGGAAGTAGGGGTACCAGCAAATGATTCGTTAGGGCACCAATCCTATATTCCACCTCATAAGGCCCATATTACTATAGAAATAACTTTTCATTTCCTCTTAAAGCTAAGGTCTTTTATCTACAGGGTCAAATTTTCAAATATACTCTATCATCCACCTTGAACTGCATGTTGAAATACTTTAGCCTCTCCTTTATAGGTTCCCTTAAATCTCCACTATTATCATTCCCATCACTTACCCCATGAATAGCACCACAAGAATAACTTTGGCCTTGAACATAAAGATATTGTAAATTATTTGCCCAAGCTACTAGTTTATATTGATTTTCATTTTGCAGCACAATTCTTTTGTATCTCTAAACCCAATCATCACACATTAAATCCATTGCCTCTTACCTTTGAATGGATCTAACCATGTAGTTCATGTTATTATAGTGAATAGATAAGTCAACATAGGATCCTTATATTTCTTACCAAGTTACTTCGAAGAGCTTGCATAATTCACATTGTAACAGTTGCCAGTTTAGAAGTTGAAACTTCTCCCACCTTTTCAAACTTTCGAAATAATTGCTTCAAAGTTAATTAATAGTCAAATAAAAATTTCACATAATTAATCTTATAGCTAGTCAGAGGGTGCCCAATTCCATCCATCTCACCATTATTATTTGTATCTTCTTCAAGTTCTTCCTTAAAATCACCATAAGTTTCTTGAGATGCCGGGGCTAAGCACCTTGAACAATTATAAGCAGCATCCCTCATCTTTACAAAAGTTTTTCCTTTAAATATTATTTTAATATGAAAATGAAGCTTGACATTATTTCATACATGTCTAAATAACTTCTCTGGTGACCCCTTTCTTTTAGCTATAACATCCCCAAAACTTAAAGCATTAAGACATTATCTATCACTACTTCAACAAAGCAGTGAACCTTATGAACATTGACACCATTAAAAATTTGATAAAATATTTCTTTTTCTATAGCAAATAGGAGTTTCATTGAAATCCTGATATAATGAATGAAGTTTCCAATTTCATACACTAGAACCTCGTATGACATCTTCTATACATTCTATTTGTTGAGTTTTTCCACTCATTCACCCTGGATTTCACTTGCCATGGTTTTAAGAGAAGCCTTGGGTTTGGACAGACGAGGATCCCCTCAAATACTCACCTTCCTTCCTCTCACCATGAATTCCATAGTTAATGCCTTTCAGTTCATCTTGGACTCCCCAAGGGGCTGCAACCACCTATGCACAAAATTAAACATGTGATCCCTAACTCCAAGGGAAGGAAATCCTCCTTCATATGGATGTCCTATAGTGTCACAATCAACCCAAAGAAGATGCCTCTACTCTTCGCTACCTTCCTCGATCTCATCATCATCACAAAAAAGCTTGTGTCGACCAGCTTCAACCCTAACAAGTTTGAAGTTCGTGAGGGTTATTAAATCCTAAAGAACTAGTCCCAAAGCTAACCAAAAGGGAGGGGGGGGGGGGGGGGGGGTGAATTGGTTATTTTAAAAAATTTCTTAAAAATAAAAAATAATATTTTTTTGAATATTTGAAAATAAACAACATGTGCGAAAGCAGATAACAAAATCAAAAAATGCAGAAATTAAATGCAAAAAAAATAATAGAAAGAATACACTAGATTTATAGTGGTTCGGTCAACATGACCTACGTCCACTCCATGAAAACCTCCTTTCCAGGTATTGCACTAAAATCAATGTCTCTCCTTTTGCCCCCACAGTAAGGTGGAGAAGCCCTTACAAAATCTTTCTACTGACCCGGTGAGGCAGAGTACCTTGAATCCTTTTACTCCCTCTTGGAGTAGACAGAGAACCTAAAAATCCTTTTTTAACCTCCAGGTGAAGGCAGAGAACCTGGGAATCCTTTTACTACTTCCTTGAGTAGGTAGATAACCTAGGAATCCTTTTTCACCCTTTGGGTGAAGGTAGAGAACCCGAGAATCCTTTTACTCACTCTTAAAGTTGGCAGAGAACCTAGAAATATTTTTACTCCTTCCTAGAGTCGTTAGAGAACCTAGATCTAATGCTGATAAAGATCTCCCTCAAAGCCACCAAGGAACCAGGACAACAGCTTGAAGAAGATGATGAACACCTTGCTTGGATCAATCTTTGTGAATCCCCCATAACTTCCCCTCACAAGGATCTCTCTCTCTCTCTCTCTCAAGCTCTTCCTCTTCCTTCTCTAAGCTCTCTCTCAAGTCAACTCCACAGTAAAAGATTAACTCAAGGGTTAATACAATTGCATAAATAGTGGGCTTTAAAAAAATCCTAAATTTTAAGAAATACATCTTTCGTTCGTACGATATAATACACGAATCTTATGATAAAATCAGTGTAATTTAGAATTATTCAGCTAGTTTGTCGAGATGAACTGTACAACTTTTTAAACAAATCATATGGTGTGCTATTCAAAATTATCTTCTTTTCATACGGGGTGATGCTTGGGTTGACAAACTTCACACTCTGTCATTCGTACAGTCCGATTGGAATTGTACTGTACGATCAATTCAAAATTTAGGGCTCTTGTATGGTACAATCTTTGGGACAACCAATTTTATACACTATCATTCATACAGTATAATACAAATCATATGGTATGATTGATCATAAAGATTATCCCTTACTTGATTGCCTAATATCATGGGATTAATTAGGAAATAATTTAATTTAGGTGTATAGTATGAACAAAATCGTATGTTAAGATCAACATATTTAGACCCCTAGCAGCTAGGGTTTTGACAGAGTTTCTATAAATCGTACAATATGAATTAAAACTGTACTGTACGATATACGTATCATACAATACGAAGCTAAATCGTATAGTATAAATAACCTGAAAAGAAAAACTCTCTCAAAACCTTTTTCTCTCTTAGCAAGGTTACTCAGCAAAGATATCCACCCAATTACAAGATACGACTCCAGAAAGGGAAAAATACAGAATAAAATGAAAATCGACTTTATCCCTAGTCTACCCAGTCTTGAGCTGATCTGAATTACAAATGAATAGTGGACTATAATCCTGAAATATTAGTACACACAACATAAAATAAAATATCATAGAAATAAGATAAAGTAGTAACTGGAACAATGATATTTGTTATGATCAAATCATAGTGCTTGAACCAAGTTTGTAATAATCTCCCCCTTTTTTATGATAGAAAACATTGTTGTTTTTTAATTTTTAAAAAGTTGCTTTACTTTAAATTCCCGCTTAGATGAAAATCAATTTTAAGTAGAAAGAGTGTAAAAAGAAACAACAATAATGATAATAAATAACAATAATAATAAACAATAATAATAAAGAAACAACAACAACAATAAATAATAATGACCAAAACACTACTCCCCCTTTTCACATCACAAAAAGAGGGAAATAATAGAAAGAAGAAATGAAAAAAAATAAAAATAGACACATCAATAGAAATAGAAATAGAAATAGAAATAGAAATAGAAATAGAACCAGAAAGCAAACAACTCAAGATAAAGAAACTATCACAACTCTTGGTAACTTGCATAGGCATTTTCAGAATGTAATAAACTTATTCTGCAAGTAGAAAAAACATAAATAAGATAAGTGTTGACTTTATTGCAACCAAAGGAATTTGATTCTAGAGTTTGCACATCGAGCTTAGAAGCTTCACAGGCAAAAGTCTATTATTTAAACAAAAATCTAACTAAAAAATTATAATTAGATAGGGAAACTTAAACTTTCTAAACTGCTAGCATGAAATATATAGAATATTATTATAAAGTGGTGAATGAAAAAACAACAATTTTCCCAAAATCAAGTATTGAACATATTATAAAACGCAGGAATTTTCTAAGAGTTAAAGATTTACCAGAAAGAGAAGCTAATTTAGGTTGGGCTCATTTTGTGCCTCTTTTATTGATTTTATGCGTTCATTATGCATCTTTTATTTTTGATGCACTTAGTGCATCTTTTACTTTTTGGAATCATTGGGCATCTTTTGATTTTGGGCTCATTTTATGCCACTTTTAAATTTTTTGCAAATTGCTTCCTTTCTAAAGCTTTAAGAACCTCAGTTGTTAGATTATCTTCCAAATAGAAGAGAAGAATAACTCACTCACTTATATACGGAGGAATAATCTATAAAGAAAACCTAAGCTTTCTAATAAAAATAAAAACCTAATGTAGAAAAGTAATGAATTTCATTCATCAAATTTTAGAACATATTCATGATATAAAAACATGTAGTAGAGAGAATAAGTTTTCATTCCAACCAACTTAATTTTAATTCAATTTATATTTTTAAGTATACACAAGGAATTATCATGCAAAAGAAATAAGATGGGATATATAAATTTATGAATTTCTATCCTGTCAGTTTAAAAATGTCAGTAATCACCTATTTAAACCTTTTTAGTAAGAATGGAAATGTGTTTACATAAACAAAAAAATAGTATTCAGTCCAAGTTATGTCGTACAATACGATTTAAGTAGTATAGTATGATTTCCTTCATACAGTACAATCTAAGTCATACAGTATGAGTATATTCGTACAGTATGATCTAAAGTCATACAATACAATCAACAGAAAACATATTTTCCTTAGAATACTAATTTTTCAAGTAAGGAGCACAAAAATGAGGTCTAAAAACATAAAAAATAGCTAAAAATAACATTTCAAAGAAAGAAAAGCAACACCTTATTTTTGCCTAATAAGAAGGAAACAACAACACAAAAATGATTGAAAGGAAATTTCATTGCTAAGCAAAATACAACTAAGCAACCACAGATCTAAAAGGAAATATCACAATCATAACAAAAACTAATCTAAAAACTAGTACAGTGGTCGATCTTGATCATGAGGTGGAGGTGGAGGTGGTTGGAAAATCTAACTAAAATTGTCATACTGCTACTGGATGGTAGTGAAGTAGTGTTGAATATTTCCAAATTGCTCCCTGAACTAACCCATATCTTTATTGTATTGGATTTATTGTTGATCCAGGCGAGTCTTCAGTCTATCAAATTATTGAACAACCTCCTTATAAGGGCAATGGTGAGAAGCAGGTGTACGTGCAGGTTCGGCTGCAGGGGCCGCTTCTCCTTCTTCATCAATGAGAGGGTCTTCAGGCTCCTATTCTCTATGAAAAATATTCCAGAAGGAGGCATCAAAGAAAAAAATTAGAGTGTAGTCAAGAAGAGTAGGATATGTAATATTGTACTTTTTATTAAGGATATATCTGATAATATATCATAGGGTGATATTTTGCTTTCTCCTAGTGGCTGGGAGTCAAATGGAAGTGAGGTTTTGGATGTAGTCAATTAGCAATTGAGCTTCATCCATTTGGGTGTTTGACATTATTAAGTAGGTGACAATTGACAATAGGGGAGTCATATTTATTCGATCTCTACCTTTAGGAATAATAGATGTTCTCAGAATATGCTGGATAACCCTAGCATTTTGATTTAAGGTGGAGACTAAGGGTTGGTGAAAGTTAAGGGCAGCATTTCCTAGAAGAAGGTTCATAGCAGTCTAGTCAAAATTAGATCTAGAAGGCATGGCAAGAGTTCTATTCCCTTGGGTGTTTAGCTAAAGGTGAACTCCTATGTCTTCCTTGGTGATTTCTACATTTTGATAGCATACGCAGGAGGACATTACTGTAGCAACCCCACTAATCCTAAGGTTTGTAAGGAATTCTTAAAGGAATTCAAAATGGAAGGGATAGGCCAAGGTCAGAAGAATTTGAAGTGCAGTAGAGTTGAAGAGGTTCATTACTAGGAAGCTAAGGGCCTACTGATCGAGAAGCTTAGAAGGTGTGATAGCTTATTTGTATTTGTAGTAGGCAGCTTCATCAGAAGCCGTCAAAAAGTGATTATTGATAGGGTTGTGAGAGGAGGAAGCCCCCTAGGTTTGTCAACTACACTTACCACTAACCATTACAAAGATTAAAATGTAAGAAGAGAGGATTTGAAAGGTTGTGTGAAGATTTCAAAGGAATTGGTCTGTTTAAATAGAAGTTCAGTGGATCGTACCGTACGATCAGGGGATCGTACGGGATGATCGAGAGAAACCAATCAAAAGTACCATATGGTATGATGGAAGTCATACCGTGTGATGGAAGTTGTATAGTACAATATCAAATGAACTTTTTTGCTTTATGGAAGAACAGTGAGGTTCAGTAAAGTGGTTTGTGAGATGATTAGGACACAAACATAAAACATGATAACAATAAAATTAAAAGAATAAGAATTAAAATAAAAATAAAATAAATAATAAAAATAAGTTAAAGACTTAACAAATAGAATAAAGATCAAGAAAATCATAACACAATAAAAAATCGAAACAAGCATAACTAAAAATAAATAAAACAGAAATAGAAAGTGTCTGTTTCAAGCATGAATATCGATCACACCTAATTTGGTTCATAAGGTGCTAATGGTCTCAAAAGCCTGTGGTTTTATAAAGATATCAGCAAGTTAATTTTTAGTGGCTATATAGTGTAGTTCTATGTCTTCTTTTGTAACATGGTTCCTAATGAAATGGTGCCTTTTGTCTATATGCTTGGTCTTGGAGTGTTGGATTGGATTCTTTGAAAATCACATGGAACTGGTGTTATCACATAGGACTGGAATTGTGCCTATAGGTAGTCCTAAATCCAAAATTTATTGCTTCAACCAAAGGAGTGGATAGGGCAACTGAGTTCTGCTTTCTGCTGGACCAGGAGACTAAGGACTATCCTATGAATTGACATATTCCAGAAGTGCTCTTCCTATCAACTCTGCATCCTACAAAATCTAAATTAGAATATCATCTGATTTCAAAGGAGGTGCTATGCCTAGGATACCAGATTTCTAAGTCTTGGGTCCCTAAGAGATATCTGAGGATCTCTTAACAGTAGTCAAGTGGGACTCTTTTAGATCAGCCTAAAATCTAGTATAGAGATAAACACTAAACATGATATCAGGTCTACTAGCAGTCAAGTAGAGAAGTGATCTAATTATTCCTTTATATTTCTTTTGATTAATAAATTTTTTATTTGAATCCTTATTTAACTGAATAGTGGATCTCATGGGAGTGTGTATTAGTTTGGTTTAATTTATTTCATATTTTTTAAGGATGTCTTTAAAGTATTTTATTTGACTAAGGAAAGTTTCATCATCCTTCTACCTTATGCTAAATCCAAGAAAGTAGGTCAATTCTCCCATCATGCTCATCTCCAATTCTTCACTCATTATTTTTGAAAACTAATCAGAAAAGCTTTTATCAGAGGATCTAAACAAAATTTGATCAACATAAATTTTGACAATCAGTAATTCTTCTCCTACCTTTTTCCAAAAATAGGGTGGTGTCTAAGCCCTGCTTAACAAAAGTTCTTCCTAGTAAAATTATGCTTAGCCTTTTATACCATGCCCTAGGTGTTTATTTTAGTCCATATAAGGCCTTTTTTAATTTAAACACATGATTAGAAAATTATAACTTTTCAAAGCCTGGGTGTTGTTCAACATACACATCTTCTTTTATTACCCCATTCTAAAAGGCACTTTTGACCTCCATTTGGTATAATTTGAATCCCTTAGAACAAGCAAAGGCTAGTAACACCCTAATGGCTTTTAATCTTGCTACAAGGATAAAGATCTCTTCAAAGTCAATCCCATTAATTTGATTATACCCCTTAGCCACTAATCTTTTCTTATTCCTTACCGTTGAACCAGAATTCTTCATTTTTTTTCAAAATCCATTTAGTTCCAACCACACTCTAGTCCTTAGGTCTTTCAACCAGCTCCCAAATATGATTCATCACAAATTAATTTAACTCTTCTTGCATGGCTAAAATCTAGAATTCATCAGATAGGGCTTGATTTAGGTTGGTGGGTTCAGTCATTATTACGAAGGTATAGTGGTTTACTTCTTTTTTAAGTCCATGCCTATTTTTAACACCTTTAGATGGGTCTCCTAAGATCAGCTCTGTAAGATGACTTGAAGAATATCTTCATTCTATAGGCAGTGTATTTTTTAGGTTCTAGCCTTTCCTCCAGATTTATAGATTCTATTCCTTGGGTGACTTTTACAACCTCTTCTTTTACCCTAGACCCTCCAGAATTATCAAATTCATAAAAAATAATGTGTGGTCTCCTCTACTACTAGTGTTCCTTCATTGAATACTCTATAGGATTTTCCAAAATTTGAGTAACCTAGGAACACTCCTTCAGTAGATTTTGGGTTAAATTTTCCTAATTGAGACTTCCCATTACTCAGAATGAAAACTTTACATCCAAAGACATGAAGGTGAGAGAGGTTGGGTGTTCTACCCTTAAGGATTTCATAGGGTGTCTTGTTCAGGTTGGATCTAACATTAGCCCTATTCAGAATATAACAGGCTGTATTCACTACTTCTACCCAAAAGTATTTAGGAAGTGAGTATTCAGCTAACATGGTTCTAGCGGCTTATACTAGGGCCATGTTCTTTCTTTCAGCTACCCCATTCTACTGAGGGATTATAGGAGCTAAAAAGTTAAGATCTATCCCTTGCTCCTTATAGAAAAGTTTAAAATTTTCATTTCTCAATTCTCCACCGTGGTCACTGTGAATGGTTATAATTTCATAACCTAACTTCCTCTGAATCTAAGTGAAAAAAGACTTAAACTCCTCAAATGATTCACTTTTATGTGATAGGAATCTAACCCAAGTAAATCTTGAATAATCATCAACAATCACATACCCAAAGACTTTTCCTCCTAGGCTTGCAGTGCTGATAGGTCCAAGGAGATCCATGTGAAGGAAACTAAGGGTTTGCAAGTGGTAATGTCTTTGATTGAGGGGAAAGAGGATTTAACTTGCTTTCCTAACTGACACACACCACATAGGTGATCCTTAGTAAACTCTAGTTTGGGTATTCCTCTCGCTAAGTCTTTTTGGGTGATCTCTCTTATGCTTTTCTTACTTGTATGACACAATCTCCTATGCCATAATCAGGATTCATCAGTAATTATTTTTAAATAGAGAGCAGTGTCAGATTTAATGTAATTTAAATTAAGCATGTAAACATTATTGATTCTCCTTCCCTGTTAAATAGTTGCCATTTAAGCTTATAATGTAACTCATAGATAAGAATTTAATGCTAAAGCCTTTATCACAGAGCTGGCTTATGCTGAGCAGGTTATATTTTAAGCCATCTACCAGTAAAATATTTTTAATGATGAAATTTTTTGAGTTTCTAATTATACCTGAGCCCATTATTCTCCTAGTTGTGTTATCTTCCAAGTGTAACCATGCCTCCTACTCTAGCCTACAGTAAAATAAATTATTTTGCAGCTCCAATCATATACCTTAAACATCCACTGTTCAGGTACTACATGCTCTCACTAGGCCTTTTGTGAGAGCACTCCTCTTCTTGATCAGTTTTAGAGGAGTCTGATGTTGAGTCCGCCCAGAAAACCTTTCGGGGTATTTTCTTACCCTTCTTGAACTTAGGTTTTTCTTCACCCTTCTCCTTGCTTGGGTGAGCTTTAAGAGTTGGACAATCAGACTTTAAATGCCCTAGCTTCCTACATTCAAAATAAATAACATTAGAAGGAACTTTAGAATTTTTATTAATCTTACCTTTATTCCATTTTTGATGATGCTTTTGCTTTTTCCATAAGAAGCTCTTGAATTCCCTAGTTATTAAAGTAATGTCATCATTTTCAGAACATGAAGAATTAGTGTCAGAATCATTAGCCTTTAAGGCTATAGTTTTCTCCTTTTTCTTCTCACATGCATCAAGCTGCCTTTGGTTCACTCCTTGCTCATAAGAAATGTATAATCCAAGTAAGTTAACAATTAAATAAACATTAAGATCCTTAGATTCAGTAATGGTAATAATTTTTGCATCCAAGGAAGAAGGTAAACATCTTAGAATCTTATTAACTTTTTTATAATTTGTGAGTTCTCTTCCTAAGGCATGCAGGGATGTAACAATTTAAGTAAACCTAGTATATTCACTAGGTTTCATGCAAAATAGTTCATAATCATGGAGTAAAATAGTCAGTCTAGATTGTTTAACTTCATTTATACCTTTATATGTTATGCATAGTTTGTCCCAAATTTCCTTGCCAGTAGAACAAGTGGAAACACACATATAATCTTCAAATTTTAAGGCATAAAAAAATAGCTTAAATAGTTAACATTCAATTATGCTAGATCTCTATCAATAGTAGTCCATTCAGTAAAAGTTATTTCAATTTTAACACCATTTACTATTTTAAAGGGTGCATAATAACCATCCTGGACTAGCATCCACATGTGATAATCAATTAATTGTAAAAAGGCGGACATACAAGTTTTCCAAAAATTAAAAGGAATATTATCAAATAAAGGTGGTCGAGTAATTGAATAGCCTTTCACAGTATTATGATTACCAAAATTAGCCATGGATCTTGATTCAAAAGTTTTCTAAAACTTGATCTTATGAATCTTGTTGTGATACCACTTAAAAAAGTTTGTGAGGGTGGTTAAACCCTTAAGAACTAGTCCCGAGGCTAACCAAGAGGGGGATGAATTGGTTATTTTAAAAATTTTCTTAAAAATAAAAAAGAAAATCATTTTTAAATATATTAAATCAAATAACATGTGCGGAAGCAGATAATAAAATAAAATATTTGAAATACAGATTAAATCATAGAAAAATGAAAAAATTAAATGCGAAAAAAATAAATAGAAAGAACACATAAGATTTATAGTGGTTCAGTCAACTTGACCTATGTCCACTCCCCAGAAATCTCCTTTCCAGGTATTGCAATAAAAGTAGTGTCTCTCCTTTTTCCCCCACAGCAAGGCAAAGAAGCCCTTACAAAATCTTTCTACTAACTCGGTGAAGCAAAGTACCATTAATCCTTTTACTCCCTTTTAGAGTAGGTAGGGAACCTGGAAATCCTTTTTCACCCTCTTGGAGAAGGCAGAGAACCTGCGAATCATTTTACTCCCTCCTGGAATAGGCAGAGAACCTATAAATCCTTTTAATCTCTCCTAGAGAAGGTAGAGAACTTGGATCTCATGTAGATGAAGATCTCCCTCAGAGCCACCAAGGAACCAGGATAATAGCTTGAAGAAGATGATAAACATCTTGCTTGGAGGAACCTTTGTGAATCCCTCACAACCCCCCCTTATAAGGATCTCTCTCTCTCTCAAGCTCTCCCTCTTCCTTCTCTAAGCTCTCTCTCAGGTTAATTTCATAGCAAAAGATTAACTCAAGGGTTAATACAATTGCTTAAATAGTGGGCTTAAAAAAACCCTAAATTTTAAGAAATTTATTTTCTATTATTATGGTACGATACACGTATCATATGATATGATCAGTGTAATTTTGAATCATTCAGTAAGTTTTTCCAGATGAACTGTATAATTTTTTAAACAAATAGTACGATACAATAAAATATCATATGGTATAATATTCAAAATTATCTTTTGTTCATATGGGATGATGCTTAGGATTACCAACTTTGTACTTTTTTAGTTGTATAGTATGATTAGAATCATATGGTACAATCAATTCAAAATTCATGGCTTTCATATGGTACAATCTCTAGGATGACCAATTTCGTACACTGCCAATCATACGGTATGATATAAATCATACAGTATAATCGATCACAATGATTGTCTCTGATTTAATTGCCTGATATCATGGGATTAATTAGGAAATAATTTAATTAAGGGGTATAATATGAATGAAATTATATTATACGATCAGCATATTTAAACCCCTAGTGGCTAGGGTTTTGACAGAGTTTATATGGATCATACAGTATGAATTAAAATCATATAGTATGATACACATATCATACAGTACAAAGCCAAATTTTATAGTATGAATTACTTAAAAAGGAAAACTCTCTCAAAAACCTTTTTCTCTCTCCCTTTATGTGTGTGCAAGGTTACTCAGCAAAGATATCCACCCAATTATAAGATACGACTCAAGAAAGGGAAAAATATAGAATAAAATGAAAACCTACTTAAACCCTAGTCACCTAGTCTTTAGCTGATCTAAATTGTAAATGAATGGTGGATTGTAATCCTAAAATGTTAGTACATACAACACAAAACAAAATATCACAGAAATAAGATAAAGTAGTAACAGACACAATAATGTTTGTTATCATCAAAATTATATTGTTTTAACCAGGTTTGCAAGAAAGTCCAACACATAGTTGAAGATGAAATTAAGGGATGCCCTACTATCTTATAGAGCTACCACTGATTCTCCTCCTATATATCCCCTTACCTTCATGACGACCTCATTTTTATATGAGGTCACTTGGGTCCATCTAGACTCCTCTCTTTTGGTTTGATGGTTGACAATCATCTAGGTGTCAATCATCTAGACTTCAATCCAAACCTCAATCCAAACCTCAACCCAAACCTCAATACAAACTTTAATCCAAACCTTAATTTAAATTTCAATCCAAACTTTAATTCAGAGTTCAATCCAAACATCAATCTAGACATCAATCTAGACCTTAATCCATCCTTCATCAAACTTCAATTCAATCTTCAATCAATTTCTAATCAAGCTTCAATCATATCTAATTATCAACAATAATCTAATTTATTATCATTGATGTGGATAATTCAAATTCAATTAATTAAATGTAAAACTGCATTCAAATCTAAAATTCCAAACCAAAATCCAGGGTTAAGGACCCTTATCCTGCAACCCTTTCTGAGTGATTTTTTAATCACTTAAAAACCCAATTAAATG
Source organism: Dendrobium chrysotoxum (assembly GCA_019925795.1). Lineage (NCBI taxonomy): Eukaryota > Viridiplantae > Streptophyta > Magnoliopsida > Asparagales > Orchidaceae > Dendrobium > Dendrobium chrysotoxum. The sequence goes on from CM034315.1 coordinate 53,899,134, forward strand.
GCCTCTAATTCATAATCTATCAATTACATATCAATTAGGCATGCCCCTAGGATCTACTCACCAATTTTGAGCTCAATCTGACACTTCTAACCCAAGAAATTGAATTGATATCCAAAGGCTAGAAAATCTTTAAATATTTATAATCTATTTCACTAGACCCTCCACCTTATGGAATTTGACCTTGGAGCCTATCCCAAGACCATTGAATATGCCCATAGCCTTTATTATGACATGTTGACCAATAAACTAAATTTTTTTGAATCCCCATTGACCCTAAGTTTACTAGGGGTCAAAATGACCAAAATGCCCCTTAAAAGAAAAATTAATGTTTCATTCAAACTCAAACTTGATCCAGTCTAATCAAACCCTAAAAATATTCTCTAATGCATTCTAAACACCATTAGGGGAGCTTTAGACAAAATTCAGGCCTAAGCCAAGCAAAGTTGACCAAGTCAACCTATTTTAACCAAATTGCCCTTTAAGGGTTAAATGGTCATGTTAGTTAAAATAACTTCACCATTGCTTGGGACCATCTCACAATTGACTTGGTTAACTAGACCAATGAGGGGTTAAAATTGACTCAAATGAGTCAACCCTTTCACATCCAATTAAATTAAATTTATCAAACTCCATTAAATCTCCAAACCTATATGTTTCAAACTTCAAATACATTAAAAATTATTAATGACTTAGGTTTGATATGTTTAACTTGGTCAAACCCAGGTGTATGGTCAACCCATGTCAAGATGAGTCAGTTCAATCCACCTAACCAAATTAAACCTTTCAAGCTTTCAATCTTATTTCAATGCAGGATTTAAATGCCTTTGAACACTTCATAAGTCAAAACACTATGAGCTCTAAGTTGGTCAAACTATAATCCAAGGTCAAACTTTACATTCCATGCATTCAACCATTCAAATTCCAATCCTATTATTTTAAGAATCCTCAAAACCATTTCATTTATTTTAATTCCTTGAACACTTCCTAGATCACCATAAGTCAAGTCATAGTCAATTTGATCAAGTTAACTGTCTAAGACTTTGTCAAACTCACTTAAGTTCCAATACCCTTATTTAAATCCCAACCCCATGGCTCTATACTTATTCTAAACCATTCCAATTAGATCGTGCTGCCACCTCAGCTGGTTTGACCATTTGATTGGTCAAACTGGTCAACAAATCTTCAAAACACCATTAAATGGTCAAATCTCCTAGCTCAAGTTCACCCTCTCCATTCTGAACGAGCCATATAGTCCCCTCTCTATGTGAAGACAACAAAATCTTTCCAAGCCATAGTCCTTGGGGTTCTCCTTCTTCCATCCTTCTAACAACCTGGGTATAGGTATCAATCATCAGAGGAAGCAGACAAAGTCATCTTAGCTGTCCAATAAACTCAGGAAACTTGAATTACTCCAAAGGGACCAAGTAGTTCACATTCCTAACCCTAGCAATATCTCTCCACACTTTAGCTCTCCAAACAAAATCAATTTTTGTGCAAACTCTCCATCCTTCATTCAATATCCACCAAGTCCAACCTAGCCATTTGAACCCACTGGCAATGAGCTTTTAGCCACCACTACTCCATTTTATATCGAGCTCAAAATACCAAGAACTTGAGAGCTTTTCAAACTGTGACTTCTAAATAAAGATTAATTGTGGACAATCTATAAGATCAAAAGTACCTTGATCATTCAAATCTATCTGTAAAATCAAGGTAAATCTCAAACACTAGGTTAGGACACCTAGAGCTAAAGAGCATTCTAAAAATTATGTTTTGAACCATAAAATCATGCCCCCATGAATACTCTTCATGTGTGATATCTCTATTTTAAATTTCATGAAATTTGGTTAAATATTTTTGGAGAAAGAGTTGATTATTTTGTTTTATTATTTAACTGTTCATCTCATGCACATGTACAAGATCCGAGCCATTGATCTTTCGATTAGCAGCTCAGATCACATCCCCCTACAGTTTCGTTTAACCGCAGGAGTCCTTTTGTTAGTCGAATCTCCGTCCAACTCAATCATATCCATCCATACCAAATAATGGAAGATCAGACAGCTACCGCATCGCACTATCACGGATTAGTGATGCCACATGAGCCCCACTATCTTTTTGTATTAAATGTTGACAATTACTAGCGGCGTAATCATCAGCATTTAATATCACTGTCGATAATCAATGCCCATGGTTTGATGCGGCCAACCAGATGCCACCATGAGTTCCCCTATCACCGTCGGAGTCACTGTTTTAAGTATTAATTGATTTTAATTATTATAAATGCATTTAATTAGCAAAAACATCAAAAAATTATTAAAATTAAATATTTTGTCCAAAAAATTAAATGCCATATTTCATTTTTCTCAAAAATTGAAATACTTTAATTTAATATTAAAATTATTTAAAAGTATTTTTATAAATTTTAAATAATTTTAAATGTTAATTATTTAGTATTTAATTAATATTTAATTAAATATAAATCTAAATAATTTGAATTTTAGAGGGAAATTATTTTGACATGTTTTTAATATCAAGTGAATTTTCCAGAATTATTTTAAATTTTTGTAATATTATTTTCAATTTATAAAACTCAACATTTATGTTTTAATATTTAATTTTTAAAAAATTAAAATTAATCATATTTTCAAATCACTTGCATGCATTTAGGTAAGTTTTTTGAAATTTCAAACAGAGATTATCTTGCTTGAATGGATTTAATGGGGATTGATTAATGAGTATTTAGGTTTAAGTTGCACATCCTTTAAATTTTCCAATTATTTAAGTTATTTCTTAGTTTTAATCTCTATGAATGCACATGCACCTAGTTTTAGATTTCTTGATTGCATGGTGTGGCTAATTGTGTTGATGTCAAAGGGTTAGTAATATTGATTTGCAATGCTACACAATATAGTGTCACTTATGGATAATTATTAAGTACAAGTCTTAGCAATTTAGGAAAAAATGTAGAAAATTAAATATACATCCAACAGGAATGAAACATAAAATATTTAAACGTAGTGGCACCCTCTATCTTAAGGTAAATTTTTGTTGATTTAAAAAAAAATATTAAGTCAATTATTTAATTAATTCAAAATTAATTCATTAATTAAGCTTAAAACTTTAAAAAAATTACAATAAATCCAAATTAAATTCAAAAAATACAACTAATATATCAAACTTCTCAGAATTAAACTCTTAACTTAAGAAAATTAAAATCCCCTTCACTCGGCTTCAATTTTGAGCTTAATTTAACTTTTAAGAAAAATTTACGAAAAACTTACCCCAAACCGACCATATGTTGCTATGACACTAAAATGATTCCTAACCCTTAGGAGGAGTGATTTCAAGAAGTTTTGAATCAATTTGAATCAAAACCATAAAAACCACTTCCAATTAATCCATTAAAAATTCAATTAAATAGTCAAAATTTCAAAACTCATAACTAATTCCAAAAAAATTCATAATTGAACAAACTCAAAGGCATTAGACTCCACTAAAGGTCTAGTATTTATTAAAAATGTCAAACCACTAGAAATAAGTCAAAGTCAAATCAACATTTTAGTTAATTGTTGTTCAAATTTGAGTCAAAACTTCATAAATTTATCACTTAATCTAGAAAAATCCAATTCTAGCAAACTTAGTCTCTAATTACTCATCATAGGGTCTAATATTTAAGAAAAATATCAAAATTCCAGAATTAAACTTAAATAAAAAGGATGTAAATAATTCCAAAAAATCCAAAATACAATAATTGACCTTAAATTCTAGAAAATATCAACTCAAATAATAAAATTAGTAATCAATCAACTTAATATAAAAAAATCAACCCTTAAGCTCTAAGCAATCAAATTCAGTAATTTATATTGGTTACTACTAGGTAACCCGAGCCTACTAGGATATTAACTTTTCCCAAATGGAGGTGAAATAAATTTCATGACCCTAGTGTAAACAAAGATAGTAATAAATTAACTTTAAAATATATTTTAAAATTGACATTAAAACATTAATACTTAAATTCAAACAAAAATCTCTTAAGCCTTTCACCAATCAAAACATTAGACAACTTTAACAAATTATCCGGCATAGGACATATCCAAGCCACATAGCCTACTTCCTACACTTTTGATGTCTTGCTAAGACAACTAATTCTAGTTTTAGGCCAGGCTAGTGTTCACTTTTTTGCCACTTGTGTGTTCAATTTTCCATGGTTTTCATGACATACTGGTTACTATAATTAAGTGATGTGATTATTTATTTTAAATGTTAATATAATCTATAAATTAATGTTATGTTCATTAGATTACCCCTAGGTTAGGAATGATCTGAATGCTCACATAATTTTCTGTAGGTGGCCATGCTCATATAAGGCTGAAAATCGAGCGGGAAAAATTAAGCATTAACCTAATAAAATTTCTACATGTGCTAAGAAAGCTAAGCCCCCTTAAAATTAAAAGAGCATGGCCAAGCATGGTTGTGATTAAAATTTAAGTAATTTAACATATTAAACTACTTAGGATGTTAATATTGATTATAATTTACTTAAGATAACCCTACAAGTATTCAAGAGTCTTGCTTCAAACCCACTCTAGAATTCATCAAAGTCCCTTGACCAATTTTCCTAATAATTTGAGCTTGACTGGTCATTTTGACCCAGTCAACAATTTACTTGGTCAACTGGATCTAAGACTGGTCAAAATTAGCCTATATAGCTCAATTCAATGCACTAAATCAAATCCACTAGGCCAAACCCCACTGGACCTTTCAATCTGAAAGTTTGATAGGGATGTTAAGCCCTTATGAACTAGTCCTGAGGCTAACCAAGAGGGGGGGGGGAGGTGAATTGGTTATTTTTTAAAATTCGTGAGTAAAAATAGTTTTAGAAAAATCTTTTTGATTATTTTAAAATAATTCAACTTCGCGATGATGAGTGGAAATTTAACAATAATAGAATAATAATCACGATCACACACTAATCAATAGAAAAATAAATATGAAAGATAATCAGAAAGAACACACCAAATTTTATAGTGGTTATGTCAACTAGACCTATATCCACTCCCTGGAGCCTCCCCTATACGTATTGCACTAACACTAAGTGACTCTCCATTTGCTCCCATAGCAAGGTGGAGAAGCCTGTACAAAACTCTTTTCCACCAACCCGGTGACGCAGAGAACCTAGACTCCTTTTGCTTATTTCTGATGCAGGCAAAGAACTTGGACTCCTTTCACTTCCTCCTGAAGCAGGCAGAGAACCTGGACTCCTTTCGCTTCCTCTTAAAGCAGGCAGAGAATTTGGATCTTCTAGTAGACGATCCTCCCATAGAGACACTGACAAGACAAGAGACGATGATCGGAGAAGATTACTCAGATGCTTACTTGGAGTAACCTTTATGAATCCCTCATAAACTCCCCCTCACAAAATTCTCTCTCTCTCCAAAGATCTCTCTCTTTCTCTCTCAAGGTTTTCTCTGGAAAGGAAAGTGGCAAAAGATTTTTCTTATTGAAAGAAAATGATCTTAAATAAGAGGGCTAAAAAATTACCCTAAATCACAATTGATCGTCAAAGATCGTCCAGGACGATCGGTCGATCATCATGTACCATCAGTTCAAAATCACATGTATTAGCCTGGATGATCTGGTTCCTCTGGATAATTAGTAGACAAAATTTGTTCTGATCGTCCCGTATGATTCTGCGATCATACGGGATGATTAGTGTAAATCAGGAATTTTGTCCAGAAGATAGCTCTGGTCGTCCAGGGGAACTTGTGCTCTATGATCTCAAAATGACTTGATCTTCCAGGATGATATGTATATCGTCCCGTATGATTAGTTCAAAAGCGACAAAATTATCCTACACATAGCTCAGGTCGAATAGTCAAAAACATCCAGGATAATCTTAAAATGACTTGATCGTCCGGGATGATATCCCGATCGTCCCATACGATTAGTTCAAAATCAGGAATATCATCCAGCACATTTCTCGGATCGTCTAGGTGAAGTGCTCTGGATGGTTAGGATTTTGCATGCTTCATCCAGGATAATCTTGCGATCGACTAGGACGATAGGATCGTATCAATCACATATTAATTACTTTCCTTAATCACTAGACTAATTTAGGCATGATTGTGAAGGATCGTCCAGGATGATACATATATCATCTAGGATGATTAGACCAAATCTCTAAAAATAAAAACTTGACTAACTTAATCTAGCGATTGAGAATTTCTTATTTGAGCAAATCATTCTGTACGATATAGGTATCATCCAGGATGATCTACTTAATCAAACTGACTTAACATGGTCGCCCTAATCAGGGTTTCTATTTTCGCTGGATTATCGAGGACGATAGGAATATCATCGAGGATGATATGAAAAAAATTTAAAACAGAAACTCTAACTCATTAAAACTCTCCCGCTGAGTGTGTGTGCGCAAGGTTACTTAGCTAGGGGATCAATTAAATTACATTTGACTCAAGAAAAGGAAAAATTATAATTTAAACACACACGAATCCGACCGTGAGTTGGCTTGAATTGTATTTAATCTTTTATACCTGAGATGTTAGTCAATCAAAATAGAACACAGAAATATTTATTATCATCAAAATTATAATCCTTATATCCAAGTTTGCTATAATCTCCCCCTTTTTTATGATGGCAAATATTTATTTAGTAGTTTTAAATCAACCAGATTGCAGTAATTAAAGTACAGGCGAGAGAAGATAAATTTTACTAGTCATTGATAACCAGTGACATTCAATACAATAAACAGAACTACTACAACACAAAAGCAACAAAGGAAACTACAAAAGCAACTCCCCCTTTTGACATCACAAAAAGGAGGAACAAAAAAGATAAAATAATAGCAAACTAAAACATCTCAACAAATTAAAACAAATAATCTAAAAGAGAAGCAAATCCTGATCAGATAGAGGAGGTGGTGGTGGATAAAAGTAGCTGTGAATGGTGGCGAACTGCTCACCAAACTAGGCCATGTCCTGGTCGTGCTGCTGCTGTTGGAGAGTAACGTAAGAGTCAAAGCGAGCCTCCCACTTGTCAAATCGGTGCATCAGGTGATCTAAAGGGGACTCTATCTGGAGAGGAGTAGGTGTAGGGACCGGAGCAGCTTCTTCCTCTTCTCCCTCCATATTTAGGGTAGGCTCCAGATGAAGGCGAGTACTGTGCAGAACATGGAAGGAATTATTGGAGAAGAAGGAAGGGGGGACATCGGGTGGTACCGGATATTACTGATTATATTTGGTCTCGAGGGCATATGTAATGAGGTGCCCTAGAGCTAGATTTGGATGTCGTCTGTGGCCCGGATCCCTAATGCTAGTCAGGTGTTTGATGTATCTAAAGAGGAGATCAGTAGCATTGAATTTATGGTGGGCCAGGATGTAGTAGCTAGTCAGTGAGAGTAATGGGGTGATATGGATGTGGTCTCCAGCTTTTGGAATAACAGAGGTGTGAAGGACATACTGGATAGTCTGAGTATCTTAAGTAAAGAGGAGTATGCATTAACATGATAAGGGGTGTTGGTTCCCGTAAGAAATCGATTGGCGACACTCTAGTCAAAATTAGGGTCAAAAGAAATGAGATGGAGTTTATCGCCAAAAATAGAGAGCTGAAGAATATCGTGGAAGTCTAGGGAGGTAAGCTCGACAGGGCGGTGATTGATAAAGGATTGAAGGGTGAAGTAAGAGGCATCGATGCGAAGGTTCATAAAGAAAACACGTAAAAGTTTAGAATTAACAGAAAGGCTAAGGTCGGGATGAATGTGAGAGAATGTGGGCGAAAAGATCTAAAATAGGATAGGTTAGAATGTGAGGATTGACAATTTTAGATGGGGTGATCCCCACCTCAAGATATCGCTGGAAGCCAGCCTGGTCAGCTGCTTCAGGGAATTAGGGATCGACATTGCCCCTGGATGAACTAGCACCTAGATGTCGAGAATGTTTGCGAGCAGTCATTTGGAAAGGATTGGAACAGTAGGTGTGAAAAATTCTGAATAAAATAGCTGTTTAAATAGAAATTAGCCTAATCGTACAGGACGATCGCAGAATCATCCAGGACAATAGGAGTAATTATGACATCAAAGTTGATTGGTCAAAAAGGCGGTCCGATCATCCAAGACGATCAGATATCATCAAAGACGATTAGACATAGGCGATCATCCTGAGGAGTCCAGCCAGACGACCTTTGTGAAAAGTATCGTCCAGGATAATTTATTGGATTATCCAGGATGATATGCAATAAATGAATCAGACGGGCCAAATTTAAATCATCCAACTGATTCCATGTGGATCATCCAGGATGATGATGTGGATCATCCAGGACGATCACCAATAATTGGTGCATCTCAACCGTTTGATCATGATGGGGATGATTTGAATGGATCATCCAGGATGATGTATGGATCATTCAGGATGAAAAGGATCATCCATGAAGATGTGTGTATCATCTAGGATGATGTGAAGAAAAAATGAACAAGATGAAGGATGGAGAGGAAAGATCAGGGATCCCAAAAAACACACAAAAAAAGGAAAATCCAAAATCAAATCAAAAAAATAATAGAAAAGAGAAAAATAATGGTGAAAACAACAATTTTTTTTATCAGCTCCAGTAAAATAGAATTTTCCTTGATTTTCAATTCAAAAGCCAATAAGAAGAAAATCGACAATGCTGAAATCTAGAAAAAAGTTGGAAAATGAACTTTCGTAATTCCTGCCTTATACACCTTACAGGTTCAAATCTCTTTCAAACAAAAATTTAATTCAGGAAAAAAGAAGTTAGATTTAAAAAAGAGATCCTTTCAAGGCTCGTTCCAGAAAAATATCTGATAGAATAGTATTACAAAGTAAGGAATCAGAAATCATGATTTTTTTCTCAAGCTTTTGAAAATTTTAAGTGGCGTATTAATTTTTCTAAGACATTTAAAGATCTAAAAGGGAAGAAAGCTTATTTCTTTGTGGGCTCATTTTGTGCCTCTTTTTTAATTTATTTGGCACTCTTTGCATATCTTTTTGATTTTTGATACACTTTATGTATCTTTCCAATTTGACGACATTACGTATCTTTTCAGCTTTGGGCTTATTTTGTGTTTTTTATTTTTTCATTTTGGCCCTCTTTGCGCATATTGTACAAGCTCACATCCTTTCATAATCATTAAAGAATCTCAGTTGTGAAATTACCATCCATATATAAGAGAGGACAAAGCTCACTCTCTACAATAAGGAGGATTAATTCACAGAACAAAAATCATACAGCATATGATAAATGCAATCACCTGAATAAGAAAAATATAACAATGATCCAAAACTTTGAAAACACTATTCATATGAGGTAGATTACTGTAGGAAGATAAAATAAATCTCTATTTCAAAAACCAACTTTTTAATTTTGATAAAGATTTTTATCCAAAAGAAAATAATACATCATTAAAGGAGTTAGAGGAAAAGAAACAATCATCAATGTTTCTTTCCTTTAACAGATTCAGTGGAGTCAATCACTGCTTACAAGCTTCAAAATAAAAATAAGGCAAATCTCTCTGTTAGAAATCTAGTTTATTAGCAGTAGTGAGAAGTGATAAAAAAAATAGTAAATCAAGAATAAGTAGGAAATCACATTAAAATAAATACAAAAATCAAAAAAATTATAGTATTAAAGTGAAAATCAGCAGAAAATATAACCCAACAGAAAACAGATAATCAAATCAAACAGATAACTAACAAAAAATAGAATGAAAAACAAAAAATTTAAAAATCAACAGTCATCAGATTCATGCATTTATGTCAATCACACCCAATCTAGTCCTCAAAATGCTGAATGAGTCAAAGGCCAGTAGTTTAGTAAAGATATCAGCCTATTGATTTTTAGTTGCTACATGATGTAGCTCAATGTCCCCTTTTGTAACGTGGTCCCTAATGAAGTGATGCCTTATGTCAATGTGTTTTGTTCTAGAATGTTATATTGGATTCTTAGATGCAGATGGCACTGGTGTTATCACATAGAATTGAAATTGTGCCAATAGGTAATCCTAAATCCAAAACTTATTGCTTCAACCAAAGGACTTGGGACACACAACTTCCTAAGACAATGTACTTAGCTTCAATAGTGGAAAGTGCAATTAAATTCTATTTTCTACTGGACCAGGAGACTAAAGACTCTCCTATAAATTGGCAAGTTCAAAAAGTACTCTTTCTATCCACCCTACACCCTACAAAATCAAAATCAAAATATCCAATAATCTCAAAAGATGTGATGTGCCTACGATACCAGATTCCTAGGTTTGGGGTCTCTAAGAGATATCTAAGGATTCTCGTAACTGCAGTCAGGTGGGATTCCTTAGGATCAGCTTGAAATCTAGCACAAAGATAAACACTAAACATAATATGAGGTCGGCTAGCAGTTAGGTAAAGTAATGATCCAATTATTCCCCTAAACTTCTTCTGATCCATAGATTTTTCATTTGAATCCTTATCTAACTGAACAGTGGTACTCATGGGAGTATTGATTGGCTTAGCTTTATCCATTTCATATTTCTTCAAAATATCCTTAGTATATTTTGATTAATTCAGAAAGGTTCCATCATTCATTTGCCTTATGCTGAACCCCAAAAAGTAGGATAATTCTCCGATCATACTCATTTTAATCTCCTTACTCATTATCTTAGAAAAATCATCACATAAATTTTTATTAGAAGATTCAAAAAGTATATCATCAATATAGATATGGACAATGAGTAGATCATCTCCTACTTTCCTAAGAAAAAGGGTGGTGTCTACGCTCACGTTAACAAACTCTCTTTCTAGTAGGAATGTGTTAGGCCTCTCATACCAAGCTCTGGGTGCCAATTTCAATCCATATAAGGCATTTTTTAATTTGTGAACATGACTTGGATATTGGGAACTCTCAAAACTTACGGGTTGCTCTATAAAGACATCCTCTTTTATTACCCCATTTAAAAAGGTACTCTTGACATCCATTTGAAACAACTTAAATCCCTTATAACAGGCAAAGGCTAGTAACACTCTAATGGCTTCTAATCTAGCTACAGGGGTAAAGCTCTCCTCAAAATCAATCCCTTCAATTTGATTATACCCCTTAGCCACTCATCTTGCCTTATTCCTAACCACCAGATCAGAATCATTCATCTTATTCTTAAAGACCCACTTGGTTCCCACTACACTTTAATTCCTAGATCTTTCTACTAACTCCCAAACACCGTTCCTTACAAATTGATTCAATTCCTCATGCATAGCTAAGATCCAAAACTCATCAGAAAGGGCTTGATTGATATTAGTGGGTTCAGTCATTGAGATAAAGGCAGAATAGTTTACTTCCTTCCTAAGTCCATGCCTAGTTCTAACCCCTTCAGAAGGGTCTCTTAAGATCAGTTCTTTAGGATGACTCAAAGCATATCTCCAATCTCTACGCAAAGTGTTTTGAGGTTCTAACCTTTTCTCCAGATTTGCATTTTCAACACCTTGGGTAATCTCTCCTACATCTTCTTCTTCCTCAACTTTAGTCTCCTTAGGATCAAATTCATCAAACACCACATGAGTTGTCTCCTCCACCACTACAGTCCTCTTATTAAACACCCTAAAGAATTTACCCACACTAGAATAGCCTAAGAACACTCCATCAGATTTGGAGTCAAATTTTCCTAAGGATGATTTCCCATTGTTCAGAATGAAAACCTTACAGCCAAAGACATGGAGGTGGGACAGGTTTGGAGTTCTACGCTTAATAATCTCATAGGGTGTCTTATTCAGTTTGGATCTAATATTCGCCATATTCAACACATAACAGGCTGTGTTCACCGTTTCTGCCCAAAAGTATTTTGGAAGTGAATACTCAGCAAGCATGGCTCTAACGGCTTCCACCAGGGTCCTGTTCTTTCTTTCAGCTACCCCATTCTGCTGAGGGGTCCTAGGAGCTAAAACGTTGTGGCTGATCCCTTGCTCCTCACAGAATATTCCAAATCTCACATTTTTAAACTCTCCATCATGATCACTATGAATAGTCAAGATCTCATAACCTAACTTTCTCTAAATCAAAGTGGAGAAAGATTTAAATTCATCAAATGACTCAGATTTATATAACAAAAATTTAAACCAAGTGAACCTTGAGTAATCATCAACAATCATAAATCATAGACTTTCCCCCCTAAGCTAGTAGTGCTAATAGGTCCAAAGAGATCCATGTGAAGGACATCTAAAGGTCTAGAGGTGCTGATGTCCTTAATGGGGTGGAAGGAGGATTGGACTTGCTTCCCTAATTGACAAGCATCACACAGGCGGTCCTTAGTGAACTTAAGCTTGGGGACACCTCTACCTAAGTCCTTTTGGGTGACTCTTCTAAGGTTTTTCATACTGGCATGACATATTCTCCTGTGCCACAACCAAGACTCATCAGCAGTAGTTTTTAAGAAAATTGAAACATAAATTTTAAAGCAGCTTACATCGAGCATGTAGATATTGTTGATCCATTGTTCCTATAAAATAATTTTATTATTTAGGCTTATATTGCAGTAAGTGGGCAGGAACTTTATGTTGTATCCTTCATCACAGAGTTGAGTGATGCTTAGCAAGTTGTGTTTCAGTCCATCTACAAGAAAAATATTGTCAATAATAAAATTTTTTGAATCACCGATTTTACCTGCTCCTACCACTCTCCTGGTGGTGTTGTCTCCAAGTGTAACCTTGCCTCCAGCCCTGGTCGCCAGCAAAATAAACTGATTTGCATCTCCAGTTATATGCCTTGAACATTCACTGTCCATGTACCACATGCTCTCACGAGGTCTTGTGTGAGAGTAAACCTACAAAATTATCAAATATCATATTTAGGAAATTGAACAAGTTTGGGTTCCTTCTTATGAAAAGAAGAATGCAATGCATGTGTGCTGTGCTGTGAAGCATGTAATTTGGGCCTCCACACCCAATATGTACTACGGTGAACAGTTTAGGTGTTCGAGATGTGACCTAACATACCACAAAAAAAACATCTAACACCAGGAAAATGGATAACTAATCTACGTAGGTGATAGTGCCTCTTCCTAGGTTTAAATGAAACATGCTTTGATGATTTTAAAACAGGTTTTTCAAAAGGTGGAGGTGCATAAAATTGTATAAAAGTAAAAGGTATTTCATTTTTCTAAAAAGCAATAATTTTTACACTTAAAAATTCATTTTCTTTCTTAAGACTTGCAATTTGAAATTTCAAATAATGCTCACTACTATTTAAATCAAATGCAAGAGTTTCTAATTCTTTAAAAGCTCTTTCTAAATCAACATGTGATATTTTCAATGAATCATGCTCAATAATTAGTTCAGAATGCTTTTTGTTTAATTCATAAAATTCAACAAGTAAGGACATGTGATTACTATCAAGTGTGGAATAATTTTTAACAAAAATATCATGCTCTTTTTGCAAATTTAAGAAATCCAATTTGAGGCTGGCATATTTTTTCTTAAGTTTCCTATATGATAAATAAATTTTCTCAGAAACTTCAAGTAATTGAATATAAGTGAGCTCACATAACTCTTCTTGGTCTGACTGACTAGGATGATCATCGCCATCAAACATAGGTTCGTAGTCTCCTCTTTAGCTTCAGTCTTAGAGGGGACGGATGCTGAATCTGCCCAAAAAGCCTTTTGAATCTTTTTCTTGTCCTTTCTAAACTTAAGTTTCTCCTCACCCTTCTCCTAGCTTAGGTGAGCCTTAAGTGTAGGACAATCAGCCTTTATGTGTCCAGCCTTCCTGCATTCAAAACAAACAGTATCAGATAAACCTTCAAAATTTCTACTACTCTTACCTTTGTTCCACTTCTAAAAGTTCTTGTGTTTCTTCCATAGAAAGCTTTTGAATTGCCTAGTGATTAAGGTAACACCATCGCTATCAGACCCAGAAGAACCAGTGTCAGTATCGTTGGCCTTTAGCGCCACAATTTTCTCCTTCTTCTTCTCACCTGCATCAATTTGTCGTAGGTTCACTCCTTGCTCATAAGCAATGAGTGACCCGAGTAAGTTATCAATAGAAAAACTATTCAAATCTTTGAATTCAGTAATTATAGTTATCTTAGCATCATAAAAAGAAGGTAAATATCTCAAAATCTTATTAACTTTCTCATAATTAGTAAGCTCTCTTCCTAAGGCATGCAGGGAGGTGACAATTTGAGTGAATCTAGTATACATTTCAAAAATTATTTCAGTAGGTTTCATGTGAAAAAAGTTCATAGTCGTGAAGTAAGATGTTCAATCTAGATTGCTTAATCTCAGATGTACCTTCATAAGTAATGCATAATCTATCCCAGATTTCTTTACCAGTAGTGAAAGTAGAGATACACATGTAATCCTCAGATTTCAGTGCACTGAAAAAATAGTTCAAGCATTTTGCATTCAATTGTGCTAAATCACAATCATCAAAATGTCCATTCAGTAAACGGAAGTTCAGTTTTAACGCCATTAACAAGTCTAAATGGTGCTTCATAACCATCTTTAACAAGCATCCACATGCGATAATCAATTGATTATAAAAAGGTGGACATGTAAGTTTTTTACAAATCAAAAGGTATGTTATCAAACAACGGTGGTCGTGTAATTGAATAACCTTCAGCAGCATTACGATTACCAAAGTTAGCCATGGATCAAAATTCAAAAGTTTTTAAACTTAATTTTTGAATCCCGCTCTTATACCACTTAAAAGTTTGATAGGGATGTTAAGCCCTTATGAACTAGTCCCGAGGCTAACCAAGAGGGGGGTGAATTAGTTATTTTTAAAAATTTGTGAGTAAAAATGGTTTTAGAAAAATCTTTTTGATTATTTTAAAATAATTACAACTTCATGATGATGAGCAGATATTTAATAATAACAGAATAATAATCACGATCACACACTCATCAAAAAAAAAATAAATGCGGAAGATAATCAGAAAGAACATATCAGATTTTATAGTGATTCGGTCAACTTGACCTATGTCCACTCCTCGGAGCCTCCCCTCTGGCCATTGCACTAACACTAAGTGACTCTCCTTCTGCTCCTACAGCAAGGCGGAGAATCCTGTATAAAACTCATTTCCACCAACCCGGTGGGGCAGAGAACCTATACTCCTTTCGCTTCCTTCTGAAGGAGGCAGAGAACCTAGACTCCTTTCGCTTCCTCCTAAAGCAGGCAGAGAACCTAGACTCCTTTTTCTTCCTCCTAAAGCAGGCAGAGAACCTGGATCTTCTTGCGGATGATCCTCCCATAGAGACATTGACAAGATAAGAGACGACGACCAGAAAAGATGACTCAGATCCTTACTTGGAGCAACCTTAGTGAATCCCTCACAAACTCCCCCTCACAAGATCCTCTCTCTCTCTCCCAAGCTCTCTCTCTCTCTCTCAAGGTTTTCTCTGGAAAGGAAAGTGACATAAGATTTTTCTTGTTAAAAGAAAAAGATCTTAAATAGGAGGGCTACAAAATTACCCTAAATCTCAACTGGTCGTCAAAGATCGTCTAGGATGATCAGTTGATTGTACTGTTCGATCAGTTCAAAATCATATATATCAGCATGGAAAATCTAGTTCCTTTAGACGATTAGTAGACAAAAATTGTTTTGATCGTCCCGTACGATTCTACGATCGTCCGGGACGATTAATATAAATCAGGAATTTTTCCAGAAGATAGCTCTGGTCATCCGAGGGAACTTGTGCTGGACGATCTCAAAATAACTTGATTGTCCAGGACGATATGTATATCATCCCGTACGATTAGTTCAAAAGCGACAAAATCATCCTACACACAGCTCGGGTCATACAGTCAAAAACATCCTGGACGATCTTAAAATGACTTGATTATCCAGGAAGATATCCCGATCATCCCATACGATTAGCTCAAAATTGGGAATATCTTCCAGTACATTTCTCGGATCGTCCAGGTAAAGTGCTCTGGACGGTCACGATTTTTCATGCATCGTCCAGAATGATCTTGCAATCGTCCAGGAAGATATGATCGTATCAATCACATATTAATTAATTTCCTTAATCACTAGACTAATTTAGGCATGATTGTGAAGGATCGTCCAGGACGATACACGTATTATTCAGGACGATCAGACCAAATCTCTAAAAATAAAAACTTGCCTAACTTAATCTTGTGACTGAGAATTTTTTATTTGAGCCTATCATCCTGTATGATATGGGTATCTTCCAGGATGATCTGCTTAATCAAACCGACTTAACATGGTCGCCCTTATCAGGGTTTTTATTTTCACTAGATCGTTCAAGACGATAGGAATATCATCCAGGATGATATGAATGAAATTTGAAATAAAAACTCTAACTCACTAAAACTCTCCCCCTGATTATGTGTGTGCATGGTTACTTAGCTAAGGGATCAATTACATTACGTTTGACTCAAGAAAAGGCGAAAATTATAATTTAAACACATGCAGGCCCGACCTTGAGTTGGCTTGAATTGCATTTGATCTTTTGTACCTAAATGTTAGTCAATCAAAATAGAACACAAAAATATTTGTTATCATCAAAATTGTAATCCTTAAATCTAAGTTTGCAACACAATCAACTTTCCAAATGATTTGACTCTCATAGACCAGTTTAACCAAGCTCACAATTGACTTGGTCAATTGGACCAAAAAGAGGTTAAAATTGACTCATATAAGTCAACCCTTTCACATCCAATTAAATTAAATTTATCAAGCTCCATCAAATCTCCAAGCTATATGTTTCAAACAAAATATATTCAAAATCATTAATGACTTAGGTTTCAGATGTTTAACCTGGTCAAACCCATGTGTATAGTCAACCCATGTCAAGATATGTCAATTCAATCCACCCAACCAAATTGAACCTTTCAAGCTTTCAATCTTATTCATGTGCATGATTCAAATGCATTTGAACACATCATACTTCAAACACTATGAGCTCTGACTTGGTCAAACATCAATCCATGGTTAAACTTTACATTCTATGTATTTATCCATTGACACTCCAATCCTATTATTTTAAGAATCCTCAAAACCATTTCATTTAATGCCTGTTGACTTCATTTTCTTATAAGCTCTTAGGGACCCATCCAGATTTCTACCTAATTGATCTAATGGTTAATAAGGATTTAGGTGCCAACCATCTAGATTTCAATTTAGGACTCAATCTATTCAAGCATCAAATCCATCCAAATCTCAAATCAATCCATACTTTAAATCAATTTAAACTTTAAACCTATCCAAACTTTAAATCAACGCAGTCTTTAACCTAGATTTTAATCAACACTTGATCCAGCCTCCAATCAAGCTTCAATCTTATCAAATCAATTAAAATCATTTAACTAATTATAATTGATTAAAATATTTTAAATTCAAACAAGCAAATCTAAAACCAAATTCAGACTAAGGAATCTAAACCAAAAATCTAGAGTTAAAGGCTTATGTCTTGAAAGCTTTTTTGAGTGATTTAATAATCTTTTCATAACCCAGACAAATGACCCCCAAATCATGATCTATTAATTGAATATTGATTATGCATGTACTTAAAGTCAACCCTCCAAATTTGAGCTCAATTTGACATCTCTAGCTCCAAAAACTAAATCTATTCCCAAAGACTGTAAAACTATCAAATATTTACAATATATGCCACCAGACCTTCCACCTTATGGAATTTGACCTTGGGATCTTCCCCAAGACCTTTGATCATATCTAGACCCTTAATTCGGATATGCCAAATATTAAACTATATTTTGGTGGACCCAGTTTGACCCTGAGTTGATGAGGGATCAAAATTACCAATATGCCTTTTTAGGGTAAAATTGAAGTTTTATTTAAACATAGATATGGACCAATAAAATCAAACTTTTAAACCTTTTCTAATACATCCTAAAAATCATTAGGAATACATTAGAATTAAACCCAAACCAACCTATTTTGGCCAAAATGCCCCTTAGGGGTTTAAATGGTCATTTCATTCCAATTGGTCTCACTATTACATGGGACCACTTCCATTGAACTCAAAATGTCATTTTGGACCAATTGGATTCAAACTCAAGCCCTGGGTCAACTTGGTTGACCAAGTTAATCTAGTTTGATTAAGTCAACTTAGGTTGACCAATCGGCCCCTCAAGAGTCCAAATAGTCAATTTGATCCAAATAACCATTCTAACTCTTGAGACCACCTCCACCTGACTCTATTGATCAAACCAAACCTATTGAGCCTAAATCTAGACCCTGGGTTATTTGAGGTTGTTTCATGTTATTTCATCTTTATACTCATGTGAGTTTTTGATGAATATAAAATCTTATTATTTGGCTATCATTTCTCCTAATATATATATTGGAAAATTTGTTTTTGTGTGTACTAACAAGTTTATCAAGAAAATCATACTCAAAATAGCTAAAGACTTCAAGACAAGCTAGATTAAGGATTCTTGTAAGTGAAGTCTAAAAGTTTTACTTTTCTTGATTCTGAGAGAGTGTGATTGTAAGTTGGATAACTATGCACACACATACTGGGGATTGTAACAAAACTTTAATTTTTTTAACTAATCGTACTGTATGATTTTAAATCATATTGGATGATTTATCTTATGTGTCCCTCAGAAGTGAAGTTGATTAGTGCTTGAATATAAATTTTTTCTAAGTACCTATCGTATGGTACGAAATTAGGTCATCCTGGATGCCCATCAGAGTACAAAATCAACTTCATTTAGATCATCTCGTGCGATCCAATACATTTTTTAACTGATCGTATGGTATAAATTAAGATCGTCATGGATGCTGATTAGTGTATGAAATCAGGTCCGTCGAGATCGTCCCATATAAAATATCAAAATTTGAACTGATCGTCCCCTACGAACATGGTTCGTACATACGCCAATCAAAGAATAAAATAGAGCTCGTAAGTAATCGTACAAACGATGTGGAAGTTATTACGAAATTTTGGAACTGATCATATCGTACAAAGTTAGTTCGTATAAATGTCGATCAGTGTACAAAATTGTGTTTGTCCACATTCGTACAGACGAAGTCTCTATTTTTGAACTGATCGTATTATACGATCAACGTTCATCCAGAAGCTGATTAGAGTATGAAATGAGGTTCATACAGCATCATACGAGACTTTTTGAACTATTCATACATACGAACATCGATCGTACTGTACAATCCTAGTCCGTTAAACTTGAAATTTTTAGTTTTTGGAAGATTTTTCTTGTCCTTTGTACTTAAAGATCCAAAAAACTAACAGTCTATGTGACCTTCCATGAATTTCTCTTGAGTGCTCTTGAGAAGGGTGTTTGGGAGAGTAATTTGAGAGTGAAGTGTGAGAGATCTAGTGTAAGAAAATTGTGAGGGGATTCACAAGGTTATCCAATGGTGAGATTCTCTTACTTATTCTTTAAAGTTCATCCCAATCTCCTTGAAGGCTCTTGCAAGAGGATAATTTAAGAAGGCTTGGTTCTCTTCCATCACCAGGATGGTGAAAAAGGATGCTTGGTTCTCTACCATCACCAGGAGGGTAAAAAAGGATGCTTGGTTCTCGTCCATCACCAGGAGGGTGAAAAAGGATGCTTGGTTCTTTGCCATCACTAGGAGGGTGAAAAAGGATGCTTGGTTCTCTGCCTTCACCAGGAGGGTGAAAAAGGATGAAGGTTCTCTGCCACACCGGGTTGGTGGATGAGAGTTTGTAAAGGCTTCACTACCATACTGTGGGGGCTAAAGGAGAGTCACTTGAGTATAGTGCAATACCTAGAGAAGGAGTCTCTAGGGAGTGGATATAGGTCGTGTTTGACCGAACCACTATAAATTCTGGTGTTCTCTATTCTTATTTTATTTTCTGCAAATTTTATCTTCTGCTTTGTACTGTATTTATTTGTGGTTGACAAATACTTAAATTTCACATCTGATCATACTATACGAATTGGATCGTATTGTATGATAAATTGAAGTTCTGTACAAAAGGTTTTCAAAACTTCCAAGAGTTTTTGGAAGTACCAATTCATCCCCCCTCTTGGTTAGCCTAGGGCGTAATTAATATGTCTAATAACCTATTTGCATTTTCAGGTGGTATTAGAGCCTATTTCAAAAATTACTGTTTAAATTACTTTTTGAAATTTGATCATGGCTAATTTTGAAAACCAAAATACTTTGTTTGATAATATTCCGTTTGATTTCTAGAAAACTCACATGTCTACTTTTTGGCAATCACTTGATTATTGCATGTGGATGTTAGTACAGGATGGTTATACTCCACCTACTAGACTTGTAGATGGCACTAGAGTGGAAACACCATTTTCTAATTGACTGTAGAAGAAAGGGATTTAGCACAATTAATTACAAAATACTTGAATAGCTTTTTTTGTGCTCTTAAATCTGAAGACTATATGCGTGTTTCTACTTGTAAATCTGGAAGAGAAATTTGGGATAGACTTTGTATTACATATGAAGGTACAAATGAAGTAAAGCAAACTAGATTGAACATTCTTTTACATGACTATGAACTCTTTCACATGAAACGAATGAATCAATCTCTGATATGTATACTCGATTTACACATATATCCACTTCATTGCATGCCTCAGGTAGGGAATTGACAAATACAAAAAAAGTGAACAAAATACTTCATTGTTTGGCTACTGCTTATGATGCAAAGATAACTGCCATAACTAAATCAAAATATTTATATACCTATTCTATTGACAATCTTCTTGGATCACTAATTACTTACGAGCAATCTGTGACTCAAAGATAGATTGATGCAGGTGATAAATGAAAGGAGAAGAATATTATACTGAAGGTGGATGGTTCAGATAGTGATCAGTCACTACCTATGGATGAGGAAGATATTGCCTTAATGATAAGGCAGTTTAAAAGTTTCCTAAGGAGGAAGCAGAGAAGACGCCAATAATAGAACAAAGGTAAGTTCCATAAAAATGTTAAGGCTTCTAATGATGTTATTTGTTATGAGTGTAGGAAGCCAGGACACATAAAGATTGATTGCCCCAATCTCAAGGCCAATCCAAGCAAAGAGAAAGCCGAGGAGAAACTAAAGGATAGAAGGGGTAAAAAGAAACTTCAACGATCATTTTGGGTAGACTTAGCTTCAGATTCCTCAGAAATAGCACCTGAAGAGGAAGTCATAAATTTGTGCTTGATGGCTGACAATCTTGATCATTCAGATCAAGAGGAGGTATGTGACTTAATTTAAGATGAATTATTTGAAGTTTCTGAATGCATTCATTCTGCATATAGGAAACTAAAGAAATTGCATTCCAAACTGAATCTAGACTACTTAACATTGCAAAATGAATATGAAATCCTTAGGAAAGATCTTGTATTAATTGATAATAACCACATGACATTATTGGATGAGTTTGATGATTTAAATAAATAGCATGAACTTTTAAAATCATCACACATTGAACTTGAAAATGATTTCAAAACCTTTATGGATGAATCAGATAGTATAGAGCAAAACTTGAAGATTAAAATTTTGATTCTAGAAAGTGCTAATGCATATCTTGATGTTAAGTTTAAAACACTTAAGGAAAATAAGCTTCCACCAAAACTTGAAGATTTTCACAAAATCTACCACAAGTCAATTAATTCAAAATCTAAAAGAAGATCTTATATTGCACATAGATTGGTGAATCCTTTCCCTGGAGTAAAGTATTTTTCTTGTGGTATGATTGGATATATTTCTCACACTTATACTATTCATCATAGAATACATTTAAAGTGGAGACCTAAGATGCATAAAATATAACATATCACACATGCATCTGTTTTAAAATTGCCAAGAGGAGAACCCATACTTGTTTGGGTTCCCAAGTCTAACATTTGATAATTTTGTAGGATCGCTCTCACAAAAGACCTCATGAGAGAATTTGGTACCTGGACAGCGGCTGTTTAAAGTATATGACTGGAGATGCAAATCAATTCATATCACTGGAAGCTAGGAATGAAGGCAAGGTTACACTTAGAGACAATACCACCAAGAGAGTGGTAGGTACATGTATGATTGGAAACTCAAGAAATTTTATGATTGGAAATGTTCTGTTAGTAGAAAGCTTAAAACACAATCTATTGAGCATAAGTCAACTGTGCGATAAAGGTTATCATATAAAATTCTTGCCTACTAACTGTGTTATTAGTCAAAATAGAGTTATTGTGTTGAATGGTGATAGAGTAAATAATGTTTACATGCTAGATTTGAATTCTATAAAATCTTCTACTGCTTTTTCTTTGAAAACTGTATCTGATGAGTCATGGTTACGGCATAGAAGACTTTGTCATGCTAGCATAAGAAATCTTTAGAAAATCACCTAAAAAGAGTTAGTTTGAGGAGTACCCAAATTAGACTTTTCAAAAGATCATTTATGTGATGCATGTCAATTAAGAAAATAAGTGAAATCCTCCTTTAATTTATTCAAGGAAGTTAGGACTACTAAGCCCTTAAAATTCTTCACATGGATCTGTTTGGACCTATTAGTACCTCAAGTCTAGGAGAAAAAAGGTTTGGGTATGTAATTATTGATGATTATTCAAGATTCACATGGATTAGATTTTTGAATCATAAAAGTGAATCATTTGAGGAGTTTAGAGACTTTGCCACTTGGATTTAGAGAAAATTAGAGTTTGAAATTGTTACTATCCAAAGTGATCATGGGGGAGAATTTGAAAATGAATTATTTGATGATTTTTGTAAATCCCATGGAATAGATCATAATTTCTCAGCTTCTAGGATACCTCAGCAGAATGGAGTAGTTGAGAGAAAGAACATGACATTAATTCAAACTGCTAGAGCCATATTGGCAGAATATTCACTTTTAAAATATTTTTGGGCTGAAGTAGTTAGCACCGCATGCTATGTGTTGAATAGGGTGTACATTAAGTCAAAATTAAATAAAATACCCTATGAACTTCTTAAAGGAAGAATTCTCAACCTCTCACATCTATATATTTTTGGATGTAAAGTGTTCATTCATAATAATGGAAAAACTCTCTTAAGAAAATTTGATCCTAAATCTGATGAAGGAATTTTTCTAGGATATTCAAGTGTTGGAAAATTCTATAGAGTTTTTAATAGAAGGAAATTGGTAGTTGAGGAGATCACTCATGTTGTTTTTGATGAATCTGATAATACTGGAGGGTCAAGGTTGGATGAAGATGAAGTTGATGAAATAACCCAAGGACTTGAAAATATAAAAGTGGAAGAAAGGGTTAAAAATCATGAAGAAATTGAATTGCCTAGAGAATGGAATTATCCTAAGAGTCATCCTAAAAAGTTGATTTTAGGAGACCCAAGTGAAGGAGTTAGGACTAGGCACGGTTTGAGGAAAGAAGTCAATCATTCAGCCTTTATTTCAATGATTGAACCCACTAATATAAATCAAGTACTTTTGGATGAATTTCAAATTTTGGTCGTACAAGAAGAATTGAATCAATTTATAAGAAATAATATTTGGGAGTTAATTGAAAGGCCAAAGGATCAAAGTGTAGTTGGGACTAAGTGGGTGTTCAAAAACAAAATGAAAGATTCAGGGGTTGTGATTAGAAATATGGCTAGATTGGTAGATAAGGGGTATAATCAACTAGAAGGGATTGATTTTGACGAGACATTTTCCCCTGTAGTAAGTCTTGAAGAAATTAGGGTTTTGTTAGCCTTTGCCTGTTTTAAAGATTTTAAATTATATCAAATGGATGTTAAAAGTGTCTTTTTGAATGGGGTGATAGAAGATGTTTATATTGAGCAACCTCAAGGTTTTGAAAATTATAAATTCTCTAATCATATTTTCAAATTGAAAAAGGCATTATATGGACTAAAACAGGCACCTAGGGCGTGGTATGAGAGGTTAAGCACTTTTCTATTAAAAGGATCATTTGTTAAAGGAAGTGTGGACACCACTCTCTTTTTGAAAAGATTAAAAATGATATACTCACTGTTCAAATATACATGGATGATATCATTTTTGGATCAACTAATAAAAATCTATGTGATGAATTTTCAAAAATAATGAGTAGTGAATTTGAGATGAGTTTGATGGAAGACTTGAGTTATTTCCTTAGTTTTAGCATAAAATAAAATAAGGAAGGAACTTTTCTTAGTCAATCTAAGAATGTTAAGGACATCCTCAAAAAGTATGAGATAGATAATGCTAAACCAGTTACTACACCCATGAGTTCCTCAGTACATTTAGATAAGGACCATAAGGGAAAATCTATTGATCAAAAGAAGTTAGAGGAATAATTAGATCAATACTTTACTTGACAGCTAGCAGACCAGACATTATGTTTAGTATTTGCTTATGTGCTAGATTTCAATCCGATCCAAAAGAATCACATTTGACAGCAGTGAAAAGAATATTGAGATATCTTTTGGGAACTCAAAACTTAGGGATTTGGTATCCTAAGCACAGCTCTTTATTTGAAATAATTAGATATTCATATTTGGATTTTGTAGGTTGTAGGGTTGATTAGAAAAGTACATCTGAAACTTATTAATTCATTAGAAATTCTTTAGTATTTTGGTCCAGTAGGAAACAAAACTCAATAGCACTTTCTACAGCTGAAGCAAAATATATTGTCTTAGGTTGCTGTGTGGCACAGGTGCATTGGTTGAAATAATTATTGGTTGACTTAGGACTTTCTATTGGCATAATTCCAATCTTTTGTGATAACACTAGTACCATATGCATCTCAAAGATTCATATTCAACAATCTGGAACCAAGCATATTGATGTAAGGCATCATTTTATAAGAGATAATGTAGCGAGAGGCGTAATTGAATTACATCATGTTGCTATTAAAGATCAACTTACAGATATTTTCAAAAAACCACTAGCTTTTGATACTTTTAGCATGTTAAGGACAAGGCTAGGTGTGATTGATCTTAATGCATGATTGAAAATTTTACAAATTTGTTTTGTATGTGATTGTGGGTTTGTTTATGTCAAGTGTATGTAGTATAGGTTGTAAGTTTTAATTTTGTTGTGTTTTTTATTGTACAAGTTGCATTATATTTTTATTATTTGTATTTTATGTAAAAAAATAAAAAATATTTCACTTTGAAAGGTTTTTGAGTTTCTCCTTGTAGTTTAGGTTTCTTTTATTTTCGTACTGTACGAAATTATTTTGTACAATACAAATTCTACAGTATATGCATGAGAATCTGTAGAGTTGAGGAGAGAAAATTATGTTTGCATAATCTATTCGTACTGTACGATAATATCATCATACCGTATAATATGTACATGATCATCTGTACGAATGGGGATGCGTTTACAGTTAGTGTCAATTATTATTAATGATCGTACCTACGAACACATCATTCGGCTGTACGATCATTGTAGCCGATTTGGATAAGGGTGAACCTAACAGTTGCTAAACGATCTTTAATATTCTGATCATCCTAGACGAACATGTCATCATGTGTACAATCGATGTGTTATCTTTTCATACGGACAACCCCAACCATTCCTGGACGACCATTCATTTTCTAATCATCCCAGACAAACACCTGTTCGTCTGTATGATCCTTTAGTCAAAAAGTCTATACAAAAGGATGCCTTGAAAAGGGTAGTTTATGAAAAAGCCATTTCATTTTTGTCTGCTTGTGATCATATGTATGAATTTCTTTTCGTATAGGATGATTATACAATCGTACGTACAAACCTTATATCCTATAGTACGATTTGCCATTTTTCTTTAAATTCGAAGGTTTTGGCTGTCATTGTCTTCACATCACTTTCAAAATTTCAAAACCTTCTGATCTAAATGGCAAGTAGCAGCAAAAGAACATGAGGTTCTAGAGGATCCTCCTTAATGGCTGAGAGAGATGATGACTTCTTGTCTAGGGACAATGGACAGGCATACGATAGGTATTGCCTTGCTAAAATCACTGCCTCTAAAACTCTTATTCAAGGGGATATAGGTTTTTCTGTCATGGCTCTGTTTGATTCAACCCAATTATCTTTTATCTTAACCTTGGCCCATGCTTACCACAAAGATATCCTTAGACATTTTTTGGCCAACATTCATTTCAATGAGGATCATACAAGGATATCTTCTTATGTCTTTAGACAAAGAGTCCAGATTTCAAAAGAAGACTTAGGAAATTTTCTACATCTTAGAACCCAAGGGGTAAGGGCACACATGATGACTTCTCGATCTGATTTTGATAGGAGTGAGGTAAATCAAGTTCTTAGGGGTGTCCATTAAATATGTCACCTACCTTGTGTGTACACCCTGCACCAAAATGCAAGGATCATTTAGCATGTTTTAAGGACATCCATTATTCCTAAAGCTGGTGAGCGTGTAAACATGACCCCTCTTTTGTCGACTTTCACTTATTTGATTATGATTGAAAAGCCATTTGATGAAGCCCAACTCATTATGGACTACCTATACACTCTTTCTGACAATGGGCAACCTAACAACAAAAGAAAGAAAAATGTGGCTTTAGGACACCTGGTTGCCTATATATTGGAGAAGAAGTACAATCTCGTTAATCCAGAACCTCCCACTGAATTCCCTCTTTCTTCACCAATGCCTCTTTTAAAGCCCTATTCAATCAGGATCAAAGTTCAGAGGGAGATGATTCAGGAGGAGAAGGAGCACCTGCACCTAGACCTGACCAGAACATCTATCAAGAAATGGTCCAAAGATTTGATAGACTTGAGACTCATTTTGATCAACATTTTTATCAAATCTAGACTCATCTGATCGAACAGGATGCACTATACCAAGAGGATATGGGTTTGGTTCGTGGCCAGTTTTATTACATGAACACCAACATTGCCACGATAAATAGCTATTTCACTGCCTTCAACCCACAGCCACCTACTGACCAGGGCCCTTCACAGTTCTAGTTGTACTTCTATTTTGTATGTGTGATGCTCTTTCTAGGCTTGGAAGCTATGTGTGTTATTGGTTTGGGTTTATGTTTGTTTTCACTATATCTCTGTTGTACTGTTATGTTTTGATGTGATGTGAAATGTAATAGATGTAAGAATGGCTTTATGCATATTAGTATGTGTTTGTATTTCTAATTTGAAATGCTTAAATGTTATAACTCACATGTAGTTGATTTAGTTTATCAAATGGTTGTTGAATTTGATTTACAATAGTATTCTCTATGCAAAATTTAATTACTCAAAATATTTAAATTACCTTATGACTGGATGTAGATTAGAAGATCTTTTTATATTATTTATAAACATGTATTACTTAGTTTAAATTATTGTGAATTCGATGTCATATTTTTTCTCTTGTTTCTATCTCAAAGTGTTTATTGTTGTATTAATGTCAAGAGATAGTGATTTTGGAAAGAAATTTCTTAAAGAGGCATAAAATAAGCCTGAAACTGAAAAGATGCACAAAATGTGCCACAAATACTAAAAGATGCGCAATGATCGCCAAATTATAAAGACGCATAAAATTAGCCCAAAATTGATAAATGCACAAAGTGCGCCATGGAAATTGAAAAAGATGCGCAATGTCGCCAATTGCTCTTTCCTTTATCAAGTTTCTCTTTCAAAATAAAAAATGATCTTCACTATTGAATTAGAAATTAGTAAATTTATTTCATCTTTTATGCAACGGTTTTAATTACATAATCTGTCTAATACAATACTAACATTGATCAACGTTTCTTATATGTGTTATTCTGTAATTTAAAATATTTGAGTCCTTACTTGTTGCATCAATTTTTAACATTGTAATAATAATTCATTCAACATTGTCTTAATCATCAACTACTAAATTTATTACCCTTTTTATTGTTGTGAAAAGGTGGAGTTATTGTTTGTTTGATATGCATTTTGATTGTGTTTTGGATAGTGTGTTGTATTTGTGTAGTATTTTGTGTAGTGTCTTGGATAGTGTGTTCTATTTGTGAATGTGTATGTGTATGCTTGTTTCATGTGTTGGTATATGTATATAGAGTTAGGATATCCGATATCCTAAATCTACAATCGTATCCCTTATGTTAAATAGATCATTCATTTAGGGGGAGGATTCATGTAGGGGGAGCTAAGTAGAAAATGTGTGTTAATGCTTAACTCAAACAATAGTTATTTTTTCATCATCAAAAAAGGGGAGATTATTGAGGTTGTTGCATGTTATTTCATCTTTATACTCATATGAGTTTTTGATGATAACAAAATCTTATTGTTTGGCTATCGTTTCTCCTAACATATATATTGGAAAAAATTTATTTCTGTGTATACTAATATATTTGTCTGGAAAATCATACTCCAGACAACTAAAGACTTCAAGACGGGTTAGATTAAGGATTCTTGTAAGTAAAGTCTGTAAGTTTTACTTTTCTTGAGTCTGAGAGAGTATGATTATAAGTTGGATAACTATACACACACACAATGGGATTGTGACAAAACTTAATTTTTTTTAACTAATCGTACTGTACAATTTTAAATTGTACTGGATGATTTGTCTTATGTGGCCCTCAGAAGCGAAGTTGATTAGTGCCCGAATATAAATTTTTTCTAAGTACCTATCATTTGGTACAAAATTAGGTCATCCTGGACGCCCATCAGAGTGTGAAATCAACTTCGTTTAGATCGTCCCGTATAATCCAGTAAGTTTTTAAACTGATCGTATGGTACAAATTAAGATTGTCCTGGATGCTGATCAGTGTACGTAATCAGGTCCGTCCAAATCATCCCATAAGAAAAATAAAAATTTGAACTGATCGTCCCGTATGTATATGGTTCATACAGACGCCGATCAGAGTACAAAATAGAGCTCATAAGTAATCGTAGAGACGATGTGGAAGTTATTATGAAATTTTTGAACTGATCGTACCTTACGAAGTTAGTTCGTATAGATGTCGATAAGTGTACGAAATTGGGTTCGTCCATGTTCGTACAGACGAAGTCTCTATTTTTGAACTAATTGTACTGTACGATCAGCGTTCATCGAAACACTAATCAGAGTACGAAATGAGGTTCATACAGCATCATACGAGACTTTTTGAACTATTCATACATATGAACATCGATCGTAATGAACAATCCTAGTCCGTCCAACTGGAAATTTTTATTTTTTTGATAGTTTATCTTGTGCTTTGTACTTAAGGATCCAAAAACTTGATAGTCTGTGTGACCTTCCATAAATTTCTCTTGAGTTCTCTTAAGGAGGGTGTTTGGGAGACTATTTTGAGGGTGAAGTATGAGAGATCTAGTACAAGGAAATTACGAGGAGATTCATAAGGTTATCCAACGGTGAGATTCTCTTACTTGTTCTTTAAAGTTCTTCCCAATCTCCTTGAAGGCTCTTGCAAGAGGATTATTCAAGAAGGCTTGGTTCTCCGCCATCACTAAGAGGTTGAAAAAGGATGCTTGGTTCTCTGCCATCACCAGGAGGGTGAAAAAGGATGCTTGGTTCTCTACCATCACCAGGAGGGTGAAAAAGGATGCTTGGTTCTCTGCCTTCACCAGGAGGGTGAAAAAGGATGAAGGTTCTCTGCCGCACCGGGTTGGTAGAAGAGAGTTTATAAAGGCTTCTTCGCCTTGCTATGGTGGCTAAAGGAGAGTCACTTGAGTATAGTGCAATACCTAAATAAGGAGTCTCTTGGGGCTGAACCACTATAAATTCTGGTGTTCTTTGTTCTTATTTTATTTTCTATAAATTGTATATTCTGCTTTGTATTGTATTTTTCTGTGGTTAACAAATACTTAAATTTCATATCTGATCGTACTGTACGAATTGGATTCTACTGTATGATAAATTGATGTTCTGTATAAAAGGTTTTCAAAACTTCCAAGAGTTTTTAAAAGCACCAATTCACCCCCCCCCCCCCCCCCCTCTTGGTTAGCCTAGGGGTGTAATTAATAGGTTTAACAACCTATTCGCACTTTCAGGGTTAAACTAGTTGACCAAGTTAAACTAGGTTGACTAAATTAATGTATAAGCTTTATTTATATTAAATCAACTCTCAAATGCATTCAAATATTATTAAGTCTCCCTTGACTACATCCCCTACTAAATTGGGACCTGACTGGTCACCTGACCTAATCATTAGCTGACTTGGTCAAATAAACCTACTTCTAATCAACTCTAGTCAATATAGGCCCATTCATGGTCCATGTTTAAATTAAAAATTATCAAACTCCATCAAACATCCAGTCTTATGTGTTTCAAACATTAAATGCATTCAAATCTATTTAGAGTCAAATCACCAAAGGTTTTAAATTTGTTAATTCATCATGTTTGATCAAACTAAGTCAAATTGGAACTACTCCCTACACACATTTAAACTAAACCCATTAAATCCTCACAACTATTCCAGTGCATAGTCCAAATATCTCTAAGCCTACCTTGAGTCAAACTCTTGTTTGTTAGACTAAAGTCAACACATATATTTGGTCAAAAACCCATAGCACTAGTCAAATATCCATCAATTCTCAATTGAGCCATTAGGACTCAACTCAAATAGCTCCCTACACTCTCTACTTTCCAGGTCATTACCTCTTGACTGTTTGACGAGTCAATCTAGTCAACAAATGGGTAAAAAGTGGTCAAGTGGTCAAATCATCTAGTTTAAGCTAATCCATTTCATTTAAAACCATTCTAGCCATATAAATATATTTTGGTGGCTTCTTAAACCTCAACTCAATTGATTTTAACCCATGCATTAAGCCTAAACTAACCCAAGTGGTCCCTTCCCCATGTGAAGCCAAAACTACCTTTTCAACTCTTGGTTCTTTCTCCTACCCTTCTAGCTAACTCTAAGACACATGGCATGCATCCTAGAATATTGCTAAATAAATCCTAACCATCCCTATTAGCTAGGGTATTTTTAATAGGGTTAAAACTTCAAAAATAAGGATCATTCATCAAGCAACACTCTCTCCTACTCATAGCCTGCCAGAACCCAACATCTTCTTGTTTGAGCCCTTAACACATTCCTCTACATCTTCCAAGCCCAACTCTAGTGATTGGAAGCCATCGGTGATGATTCTTTGGCCACCCTAGCAACCACTTTGTTTAAGGCATAGATCTCACGATAAAGTGCATTTTAGAGCATGATTTCTTTAGAGGAATTGAGTTTGGCCTGTCAACAAGTCCATCTTATTGCAAATCTTGATTCAAGAATTATGATTTTGATGATAGAAAATATTTTTCTTTCTATTTGAGTGTCTAACCTTTTAGGTTCACAAGATCAATTGCAATTCAAGCCAGCTCAGGGTCGAGTCAGTCTGTATGTGTTTCAGGTTCAATATAACTTTTTCACCTTTCTTGAGTCAAGTGTAATGTAAAGGATCCCCAAGCTAAGTAACCTTGCACATACACACTCAGGGTGAGAGTTTTAGTGAGTTAGAGTTTCTGTTCATAGTTTATTCAGATCATCCTAGATGATATTTATATCATCCTAGATGATCCATTGAAAATAGAACTCTAATTAGGGTGACCATGTTAAGTCAGTTTGATTATGCAAATTATCCTGGATGATACACCCATCGTATAGGATAATATGCTCAAATAAAAAATTCCTAGCCGCCAGACTAAGTTAGGCAAGTTTTTATTTTTAACTTTTTGATCTGATCGTCCTAGACGATATGTGTATCATCCTGGATGATTCATTATAATCATGCCTAAATTAGTTAGGTGATTAAGGAAAGTAATTAAGGGTTAATTAATTTGATCATATCATCTTGGATGATCGTAAGATCATCTTAGATGATCAATTAAAAATCTTGACCATCCAGTGCTTTTCACCTGGACGACCCGAACAGTGTGCTGGACGATATTCCTATTTTTGAACTAATCGTATAGAAAGATATCAATATTATCCTGGACCATCAAGTCATTTTCAAATCATCCAGCATGGTTGACCTGTATAACCCGAATTATGTGTCAGACGATTTTGGGCAATTTTGAACTAATCATACAGGATGATCTATGTATTATCCTGGAAGATTAAGTCATTTTCCTTTGATCATCCAGGCTTTTCTCCTGGATATCCCAAACTATCTTTTGGATGATACTCTTGATTTGAACTAATCATCCAGGATGATCGCAGAATTGTCTCGGACAATCTAAATAAACTTTGTCTTCTAATCATCCAGATGAACCAGATCATCCAGGCTGATATGTGTGATTTTGTACTGATCATACAGGATGATCTACCGATCGTCATGGATGATCTTTGACGATAAGTTGAAATTTAGGGTAATTTTTGAGCCTTTTTATTTAAGATCTCTTATCTTCTATCGTTGAGATCTATTTCCGCTATCCTTTCCAATGAGAGCTTTGAGAAGGAGAGAGAGAGAGAGCTTGGGAAAGAGAGAGGATCTTGTAAGGGGGAGTTTGTGAGGTGTTCATAAAGGTTGCTCCAGGAAAGGATCTGAGTCATCTTCTCCGATCATCGTCTCTTATCCTTTGGTGTCTCCGTGGAAGGATTGTCTGCAAGAAGATCAAGGTTCTCTGCCTGCTTCAAAAGGAAGTAAAAAAGAGGTAAGATTCTCAGCCTGCTTCAGGATGAAGTGAAAGGAGTCTGGGTTCTCTGCCTCACCGAATTGGTGGAAAGGAGTTTTGTAAAGGCTTCTCCACCTTACTGTGGGAGCAGAAGGAGAGTCACTTAGTGTTAGTACAATACCCGGAGGGGAGGCTCCGGGGAGTTGACGTAGGTCAAGTTGACCAAACAACTATAAAATCTGGTGTGTTCTTTCTGATTATGTTCTGCACTTTATTTTTCTGTTCATGATCGTGTGATTATAGTTATTATTTTATTTTGTTAAACATCTGCACATCATCGTGAAATTATAATTATTATAAAAATATTCAAAGAGATTTTTAAAAATGCCAATTCACCCCCCCTCTTGGTTAGCCTCGAGCTAGTTCATAAGCGCTTAACATTCCTAACGAACTTTCAAGTGGTATCAGAGCGGGATACATAAAATTAAGTTTTGAAAAACTTTTGAATTTGATCTGTAGCTAACTTTGGTAATAAGAACACTATAGAAGGATATTCCATTTCTAGACAACACTTGTTTGATAACATACCTTTTGATTTTTGGAAAACTCGCATGTCCATATTTTTACAATCTATTGATTATCGCATGTGGATGCTTGTTAAAGATGGTTATGAAGCACCTTTTAGACTTGTTAATGGTATCAAAACTGAACTTTCTTTTTCCGAATGGACCTTTGATGATAGAGAATTAGCACAACTGAATGTAAAATGCTTAAACTATTTTTTCTGTGCTTTAAAATCTGAAGATTACATGCGTGTGTCGACCTGTACAACTGGTAAAGAAATCTGGGATAGATTATGTATTACTTATGAAGGCGCATCTGAAGTTAAACTGTCTAGGTTGAATATCCTACTTCATGACTATGAACTCTTTCATATAAAACCTAGTGAGTCAGTACCTGAAATATACACTAGGTTCACACAAATTATCTCTTCCCTGCATGCCTTAGGATGAGAACTCACCAACTATGAAAAAGTTAATAAAATTTTGAGATGTTTGCCTTTTTCCTATAATGCCAAGATAACTGTTATTACTGATTCGAAAGATTTGAATAATTATTCTATTGATAACTTACTTGGATCACTAATTGTATATGAGTAAGGAGTGAACCAAAGATAGCTTAATGTAGGTGAGAAAAAGAAAGAGAAGACAGTGGCACTAGAGGTGAATGATATAGATACCGATACTTTCGGGTTTGAAAGCAATGATGTTGCCTTAATCACTAGGCAATTCAAAAGATTTCTAAGGAAGAAATATAAGAACTTTCAGAAGTAGAATAACGGTAAGAGTAGCAAAAATCCTAAAGGGTCTTTTGATGTGGTTTGTTTTGAATATAGAAAGCCAAGACATATAAAAGCTGATTATCCTACACTTAAGGTTCACCCAAGTAAGGAGAAGGGTAAGGAGAAACCCAAGTTTAGAAAGAATAATAAACAAATTCAAAAGGCTTTCTGGGTAGATTCTGCATTCGACTCCTCTGAGATTGAAGCTGAAGAGGAGACTACCAACCTATGTTTGATGGCGGATAAACATCATGGTCAGTTTGATCAAGAAGAGGTATGTGAACTGACCTTTGATCAGTTATTTGATGTTTTTGAGAAAATTCATTCGTCACATAGAAAACTTAAGAAAAATCATGCGAATCTGAAATTGGAATTCTAAAATTTGTAAAAAGAGCATGAAGGTTTGCTTAAGGATCATTCTACACTTGATAGCAATCACATGTCACTACTTGATGAATTTGATGAGTTAAATAAAAAATATTCAGAATTGATTGTTGAATATGACTCATTGAAAACATCACAAACTAATCTAGAAAAAGCATTTAAAGAACTAGACAATATGGCATTGAATTTAGATAATAATGAGCATGCATTAAAATTTGAAGTGTAAGTCTTAAAAAGGAAAATGAATTTCTAAGTATAAAAATTAGTGCATTTGAGAATAACAAAACACCTCCTACATTTGCACAATTTTACAAACCTCCATCATTTAAACCTAGGAAGAGGTACTATCACCCTCGTAGATTAGTTAATCCTTTTCCTGGTGTTAGATATTTCTCATGTGTCATGTTAGGATATATCTCTCACACATGCACTATTCACCATAGTACACATTGGGTGTAGAGGCCCAAACTGCATGTTCCACAGCATAGCACACATACATTGCATTTTTCTTTTCATAAAAAGGAACCCAAACCTGTTTAGGGTCCTAAGTCTGACGTTTAATGATTTTAAAGGGGTGCTCTCACACAAGACCTCATGAGAGCATGTGGTACCTAGACAGTGGATGCTTAAGACATATGACTAAAGATGCAAATCAATTCATTTCACTGGAGGCAAGGGCTGGAGGTAAGATTACTCTTGGAGACAACACCACCAGGAAAGTGGTGGGTGTAGGTATAATCAGATACTCCAAGAACCTTTTGATTGAAAATATTTTACTTGTAGATGGACTGAAACATAACCTACTCAGCATCAATCAACTCTGTGACAAAGGGTTCAGCATCACGTTCTTGGCAAACACTTGCCTTATAAGCTTAAATAATAACACTATTTTATAGGATAAGAGGATCAATAACGTCTACATGCTTGATTTAAATAACATTGAATGTGCTACATCATTTTGCTTAAAAATTGCTGCTGATGAGTCTTGGATGTGGCATAGGAGATTATGTCATGTTAGCATGAAAACAATTAGAAAAGTCACCCAAAAGGACTTAGTTAGAGGTGTCCCCAAGCTTAAGTTCACTAAGGATCACTTGTGTGATGCCTGTCAACTAGGGAAGCAAATTCAATCCTTTTTTCACTCCATTAAGGATACTAGCACCTCTAGACCTTTAAAAGTCCTTCACATGGATCTCTTTGGACCCATTAGCACTGCCAGCTTACGGGGAAAAGTTAATGGATTTGTTATTGTCGATGATTACTTAAGGTTCACTTGGATTAGATTTCTGTCACATAAATCTAAGTCATTTGATGAATTTAAATCTTTCTCCACTTGGATTCAAAAGAAGGTTGTGAGATTTTCACCATCCATAGTGATCATGGTGGAGAGTTTAAAAATGTGAAATTTGGAACCTTCTATGAGGAGCAAGGGATTAGCCATAACTTTTTAGCTCCTAGGACCCCTCAACAGAATGGGGTACCTAAATGAAAGAACGGGACCCTAGTGGAAGCCAATAGAGCCATGCTGGCTGAGAACTCACTTCCAAAATACTTTTGGGCAGAAGCGGTGAACACAGCCTGTTATGTTTTGAATAGGGCGAATGTTAGATTCAATCTGAATAAGACACCCTATGAGATCATTAAGGGTAGAACTCCAAACTTGTCCCACCTCCACGTCTTTGGCTATAAGGTTTTCATTCTTAACAATGGGAAATCATCC
Source organism: Dendrobium chrysotoxum (assembly GCA_019925795.1). NCBI lineage: Eukaryota > Viridiplantae > Streptophyta > Magnoliopsida > Asparagales > Orchidaceae > Dendrobium > Dendrobium chrysotoxum. The sequence continues at coordinate 53,935,005 of CM034315.1, forward strand.
TTAGGAGAATTTGACCCAAAATCTGATAGAGTGTTCTTAGGATATTCAAGTGTGGGGAAATCCTTTAAGGTATTTAACAAGAGGACATTGGTGGTGGAGGAGACTACTAATGTGGTGTTTGATGAATTTGATCCTAAGATGTCTAGAGTTGAGGAAGAACAAGAGGTAGGAGAGATTACCCAAGGAGTTGAAAATGCAAATCTGGAGGAAAGGGTAGAATCTCAAAATACTTTGCTTAGAGATTAGAGATATTTATTGAGAATTGTGCAAATCTATTTATTCAAGTAAGGTGTTTTGATATGAAATATTTTAATGATTACAAAAACTTATTGTTTGCCTATTGTTTCTCCTAACAAATATTAGAATTTCTATTTTATGTGTACTAACATGTCTTTCAGGAAATTCATACTCAAGACTGCTGAAGACTTCAAGTTAATTTGTTAGAGTTTATTGTAAGTGAAGTCTGTAATTTTTACTTTTTTTGAGTCTGAGAAAGCGTGATTGTAAGTTGAATAACTGTGCACACACACACTGGGGGAGTGAGATAAAACTTAATTTTTTTTTAAAACTAATCGTACTGTATGATATGTGATCGTACGGGACGATTTGTGTTATTTCTCCTCAAATACGAACCTGCCGGATTAGAATTTTAATCTATGTAAAACTCATATTATACGAATTTTTTTTGTACATCATTTTCTAGAGTATGAAATGAGGCTTCTTTGGTTCGTACATGGCATCATACGGGATGAACTGTTCATTTTTGAACTGTTTGTACAGTACGAAATTATTTCGTATATCATTTTCTAGAGTACGAAATGGGGCGTTCATTATTCGTACGAGACATCATACGGGATGAACTGTTCGTATGGTACTATTTATTTTCATGTATCATTTTCCAGAGTACGAAATGGGGCGTTCATGGTTCGTACGGGATGAACTGTCCGTACGGGATGAACTATTCATTTTGAACTAATCATACGATACAAATTATTTTTGTATATCATTTTCCAGAGTATAAAATGGGGCATTCATGGTTCGTATAAGACATCATTTGGGATGAACTATTAATTTTTGTATTATTCGTATAGGACAAAATAGTTTTGTATATCATTTTATAGAGTACGAAATCTGGGATTCCTTGGTTCGTACAGAATCGTATGGAATGAATCATTCAATGATTTGAACTACTCGTACATATGAATGTCAATCGTACATTACATTTTGACTTCGTCAAACTTGAAATTTTTAGTTTTTTGGATGGTTTTTCTTATCTTTTGTACTTAAGGATCAAAAAAATTGACAGTCTAAGGGTCTTCCACGAATTTCTCTTGAGTGCATTGAGGAGGGTGTTTGGCAGAGTATTTTGAGAGTGGAGTGTGAGAGATCTAGTGAGGGGGAGTTATGTGGGATTCACAAGGTTTTCCAAAGTGAGGATCTCTTTGTCTTCTTCAACTTTCTGCCCATCTCCTCTGGAGGCTCTTGACGAAAGATTTTAACATTGTGTCTCAGTTCTCTGCCGTCACCAGAAGGGTGAAAAAGGATGTGTGGTACTCTGCCATCACCCGGAGGGTGAGAAAGGATGTGGGGTTCTCTGCCTTCACCAGGATTGTAAAAAATGACAACGGTTCTCTGTCGCATTGAGTTGGTGGAAGAGAGTTTGTAAAGGCTTCTCGACCTTGCTGTGGGGGTTAAAGGAAAGTTACTTGAGTATAGTGCAATACCTAGAGAAGGAGTCTCTAGGGAGTGGATGTAGGTCATGTTTATCGAACCAATATAAATTCTGGTGTTCTCTGTTCTTATTTTATTTTTTATAAATTTTTTTTTCTATTTTATACTGTACTTTTCTGTGGTTGACAAGTACTAAATTTTCAAATCTGATTGTACTGTACGAATTGGATCGTACTGTACGATATATTAAAGTTTCTTATAAAAAGTTTTCAAAAACATCCAAGAGTTCTTAAAAGTGCAAATTCACCCCTGCCCCCCCTCTTGGTTAGCCTAGGGACATAATTAATAGGTCTAACAACCTATACGCATTTTCAATATTTTTCAAGTCATCCTAAAGAACAGATCTTAGGAGACCCTTCTAAAGGTGTTAAAATTAGGCATGGACTTATGAAGGAAGTAAACCATTCTACCTTTATCTCAATGATTGAACCCACCAACATCAATCAAGCCCTTTCTGATGAGTTTTGGATCTTAGCTATGTAAGAAGAACTTAACCAATTTGTGAGGAATGATGTTTGGGAGTTAGTAGAAAGACCTAAAAATTAGTGTAGTGGGAACCAAATGGGTCTTTAAGAATAAGATGAATGATTCTGGTTTGGTGGTTAGGAATAAGGCAAGATTGGTGGCTAAGAGATACAATCAAATTGAAGGGATTGATTTTGAGGAGACCTTTTCCCCTGTAGCTAGATTGGAAGCCATTAGGGTGCTACTAGCCTTTGCCTATTATAAGGGATTTAAGCTTTTTCAAATGGATGTTAAGAGTGCCATTTTAAATGTGGTAATAAAGGAAGATATCTTTATAGAGCAACCCCAAGGTTTTAAGAGTTCCCAATATCCAAGTCATATTTTTTAATTAAAAAAGGTCTTGTATGGATTGAAATAGGCACCCATAGCTTGGTATAAGAGGCTTAGCACATTCCTACTAGAAAGAGAATTTGTTAAGGGGAGCGTAGACACCACCTTTTTTCTGAGAAAAGTAGGAGATGATTTACTCATTATACAGATATATATTGATGATATACTATTGGATCTTCTAATTAAAAGTTATGTGATGATTTTTCTAAAATAATAAGTAAGGAGTTTGAGATGAGTATGATGGGAGAACTGTCCTACTTTTTGGGGTTTAGCATAAGGCAATTGAATGCTGGAACTTCTATTAATTAATCAAAGTACATTAAGGACATTTTGAAGAAATATGAAATGGATAAAGCCAAGCCAATAAACACTCCATGAGCTCCATTGTTCAGTTAGATAAGGATTCAAATGGAAAATCTATTGATCAGAAGAAGTACGGGGGAATAATTAGTTTTCTGCTTTACTTGACTTCTGGCTGACCTGATATAATATTTAGTGTTTATCTCGGTGCTAGATTTCAAGCTGATCCTAAAGAATCCTACCTGACTGTTGTTAAGAGAATTCTTAAATATCTTTTAGGGACTCCAAACTTAGGAATCTGGTATCGTAGACATAGCACTTCTTTTCAGATTACTAGATATTCTTATTCTGATTTTACAGGGTGTAGGGTTGTTAGAAAGAGCACTTCTGGAACTTGCCAATTCATAGGACAGTCCTTTATCTCCTGGTCCAGTAGAAAATAAAACTCTATTATGCTTTCCACTGCTGAAGCTGAGTATATTATCTTAGGAAGTTTTGTAGCCCAAGTCCTTTGGTTGAAGCAACAAATTCTTGATTTAGGATTACTTGTTGGCACAATTATAATTCTATGTGATAACACTAATGCCATATATATCTCTAAGAATCCTATCCAACATTAAAGAACCAAACACATTGACATAAGGCATCACTTCATTAGGGACCATGTTACAAAAGGGAACTTAGAGCTACATCATGTAGCAACTGAAAACCAGCTGGCTGGCATCTTTACTAAACAACTGGCCTTTGACTCATTTAGCATTTTAAGGACTAGATTGGGTGAGATTGACATAAATGCTTGAATTTAATGATTACTGATTTATGAAGTTTCTATTTTTTCATTTTTCTTTTGGCTTTTTTTTATTTGATTGTCTGTTTCCTTTTAGATTTCTTTTTATTTTCCTGCTGATTTTTGGTTATTTAATTTGCTTATTAGATTTGGTTATTTCATTTATGAGCATTCTTCTTATTTATTTATTTATTATTTATTCACTTCAGAATCAGATCACTGCTCACTACTATTGATAAACTTAATTTTTTATTTAGAGTTTTGCCTTATTTTTGTTTGGAAGCTTTTAAGTAGTGATTGACTCCTCTGAATCTATTAAAGGGAAGAAACATTGATGATTATTTCTCTTCCTCTAACTTCGTTAATGGTGTATTATTTCTTTTAGATAAAAATCATCTTCAAAAATTAAAAAGTTGGTTTTTGAAATAAAGATCTATTTTATCTTCCTACAGTAATCTACCTCATATGAATAGTGTTGTTAAAGCTTTGAATCATTGTTATATTTTTCTTAATTAGGTAATTGCACTTATCATATGGAGTATGATTTTATTCTGTGAATTACTCCTCCTTACTTTAGAGAGAGTTTTTTCTTCTGTGATGTCTGAAAGGTAATCTCACAACTGAGATTATTTAGAGATTATGAAAGGAAGTAAGCTTGCAAAATAAATAAAAAGAGGCACAAAATGGGCCAAAATTGAAAAGATGCATAATGCCCCCAAAAATTGAAAATATGCACAAAGTGTATCAAAAGTCAAAAGATGCACAAAGTGCTCCAAATAAATAAAAAAAAAATAAAGAGGCACAAAATGAGCCCACAAAGAAATAAGCTTCCTTTGCTTTCATATCCTTAAATGACTTAGAAAGATCCATACGCTACATAATATTTTCAAAAACATGAAATTAAAAATCATGATTTATGATTTCTTACTTTGTAGTACTATTTTATCAGATACTTTTCTGGAATGACGCTTGAAAGGATCACTTTTCAAATCTAATTTCTTTTCTTGTGAACTAGACTTTTGTTTGAAAAGAATTTAAACATGTAAGGTGTTCGAGGTAGGAGTTACGAAAATCAATTTTCTAACTTTTTTGGATTTCAGCATCGTCAATTTTCTTCTTATTATCTTTTGAATTGAAACTCAAGGAAAAATTCTGATTTACTAGAGCTGATTGATTAAAAAAAACTATATTTTTATTAATGTTTCTTGTCTTTTATTTTTTTTTCTTTTTTTGTTTTGGTTTGAATTTGATTTTCTTTTATTTATTTTGGGAACCCTGATCATTCCTCTTCATCCTTCATATTTTTTTCATTTTTTGGTCACATCATCCAGGATGATCTATACATCATCCTAGACAATATGATCAAATCTTCCCCATCTTGATCCAACGGCTGATCTGAACTAATTATTGGTGATTATCCTAGATGATCCACCTCATCATCCAAGATGATCCATGTGGCAGCAGCTGGATGATTCAAATTTGGTCTGTCCAATTCATTTATTTCATATCGTTCTCAACGATCTAACTAATCATCCTGGATGATACTTTTAGTCAATGGTTATCCAGCGTGACTCCTCGGGATAATCGCCTGAGTCTAATCATCATGGATGATATCTAATCATCCTGGATGATCCGACTACCTTTTTGACCAATCGTCTTGGATGACATTATTGCTCCTATCATCCTGGACGATCCTACGATCGTCTTGAATGATATGGCCAAATTCTATTTAAACAGCCAAATTGCACCATTGTTTCACCACTCCTTCCTTCAATCCTTACTCAATCATCTCCTCATGGCTGGTGGCAACTGATCTAGGCATCAGGGTGCTAGTTCTTCCTGGGGAAATATTGATCCCTGCTTTCCTGATGCAGCCGATCAGGGTTCCTTCCAGCGCTACCTTGATATGGGAATCACTCAATCCAAAATTGTAAACCCACACAATCTCACATATCCAGTACTGGATCATTTCGCTCACACCTCCCTCACTTTCATCCTGACACTAGCTTTTCTATTTAGTACTGAGATTCTCCATATTTCCTTTACGAATCTTTGCATCGATTCCTCTTACTCTGTCCTCCGATCTTTTGTTAATCATCGCCCTGTTGAGCTAACCACCCAAGACTTTAACTGGAGTGCTGCCAACCACTTTCTTAGGAACACCAATGCCCCATACCACGATAATACCTGCTCTTCCTTACTCAAGGATGCTCTAACAATCTTGCATGTCCTTCGCTCCTTTATTATTCTAAAGGGTGAGGATCGCATCCACATTACCCCTTTGCTCTTTATGACTACCTTCTACATCATGGCCCATCATGATTTCAATGTTATAAATCTCCTTTTTCACTACATAGAACACCTTACTAGTATTATGTTATGAATCTGGTTTTAAGGGTTACAATTTTGATGATAGCAAACATTTTTGTTTCTGGTTGCCTGTTTAATCTTTAAGGTACGCAGGATCAATTCCAAGTTCAAGCCAGTCCAAGATCGGGTCAGTTTATTTTAAAATTTAGGTCCAATGTACTGTTTTCATCTTTATTGAGTCAAATGCCATGGAACTGATCCCCTAGCTAAGTAACCTTTCACACACACACTCAGGGAAAAAGTTTTAGTGAATTAGAGTTTCTGTTCAATTTTTATTCTGATCATCCCGGATGATATTCACATCATCCTGGATGATCTAGTGAAAATAGAAACCCTAATTAGGAGATGATGTTAAGTCAGTTTAATTAAGCTGATCGTCCTGGACAATCTCAATATCGTACAGGATGATAGGTTTAAATTAGAAATTCTCAGCTGCCAGATCAAGTTAGGAAAGTTTTATTTTAAGTGATTTGATCTGATCGTCCCGGACGATACGTGAATCATCCTGGATGATCCATTACAATCATGCCTAAATAAGTCTGGTGATTAAGGAAAGTAATTAAGGTCTTATTGATTCGATCATATCATCCTAGACGATCGCAGGATCGTACGGGATGATGTGTTAATAATCCTGACTGTCTAGTGCCTAACACCTATACATCCAGAGCTGTGTGCAGGACAATAATCCCATTTTTGAACTAATCATACAGGATGATATCCATATCATCCCGGACAATCTAGTCATTTTAAAATCATCCAATATGTTTTGACCTGTATGTCCAGAGCTGTGAACCGGACAATTTTGGCACTTTTTGAACTAATCGTATAGGACGATAGACATAACATCCTGGACGATCATGTCATTTTGAGATCATACAGCACAAGTTCCCCTGGATGACCAGAGTGGTCTTTTACACAAAATTCTTGATTTACACTTATCGTCCCAGACAATCGAATTATCGTACGGGATGATTTGAACAATTCTTGTCTACTAATCATCCAGAGGAACCAGATCATACAGGCTGATACATGTGATTTTGAACTGATCATATAGGAAGACCCGTCCATCATCCTGGACGATATGTGCTGACCATTTGAGATTTAGGACAATTTTTTAGCCCTCCTTTAAAACATCTTTTTCTTCCAACAAGAAAATTTTTTTGCCACTTTCTTTTCCAGAGAAACCTTGAGAGAGAGAGAGAGCTTGGGAGAGAGAGAGAGAAAGAGAGGATCTTATGAGGGGGAGTTTGTGAGGGATTCACAAAGGTTGCTCCAAGAAAGGATCAGAGTCGTCTTCTCCGTTCATCGTCTCTCGTCTTATCGGTGTTTTCTATTGGAGGAACATTCGCAAGAAGATCCAATTTCTCTACCCACTTTAGGAGGAAGAGAAAGGAGTTCAGGTTCTCTGCCTGCTTCAGGAGGAAGTGAAAGGAGTCTGGGTTGTCTGCCTGCTTCAGGAGGAAGTGAAAGGAGTTCAGGTTCTCTACCTCACCGGGTTGGTGGAAAGGAGTTTTGTACAGGCTTCTCCGCCTTACTGTGGGAGCAGAAGGAGAGTCACTTTTTTGTTAGTGTAATATCCGGAGGGGAGGCTCTGGGGAGTGGATATAGGTCAAGTTGATCGAACCACCATAAAATCTGGTGTACTCTTTCTGATTATTTTCTGCACTTTACTTTTCTATTAATATTTGCTTGGGTGAAATCTGTGGTTAATCTTTTCATTTCTTTTTTTACTTATTTCCACTGCAAATTATTGAAAAGATCTTTCCTATTGCTCACAAATTTTTTAAAATAACCAATTCACCCCTCCCCCCCTCTTGGTTAGCCTCGGGACTAGTTCATCAGGGCTTAACATCCCTATCGAACATTCATATTAGGTATCCTGGCCACAGGAGACGCCCAAATCTACCCTTAGGCCACTTCATCACCTATGCTCTTGAAACTAAATACAATTTGTAATATCCAGTTCCTGCCAATATCCAACCTTTATTCTACTCCAATAACTCCTTTAATGTTCTTCACAGTACTCGACTTCATCCGGAGCCCAATTCCGATGTTGAGGGAGAAGAGAAAGAAGTAGCTCATGAACCTACTACACCTACCCCTCTCTATATAGAATCACCGATAGATCACCTGTTGTATTGGTTTGATCAGTGGGAGGCACACTTTGACTCCTACGTGGTTGCCCAGGAGCAGCAGCACACTGAGGATGTCCACCGATTCAATGTCTATGTAGCCTAGCAGTAGCAGTAACATGACCAGGATATGGCCTTGTTTAGCGAATAGTTTGCCTCCATACACAGTCTGCTTCAGCCACCTTCACCTCCATCTGATCAGGATCTCCCTTTGTACTAATTTGTTTGCATTTACTATTTTTCTTTTGTTAGTTTTGTACTATTTTTTTATGTGTCCATGAGATATTTTCCCCTTTTTATGATGTCAAAAGGAAGAGTAGTTTGTGTTCTGGGTCATTGTACGCTCTTGAATTATTAATGTTTAAATGTCTAGTGTTTTGAATTATTAATATTCAATATTAATTTTCTAAATTTAGAATTAGTAACAAATGTTTGCCATCATAAAAAAAGGGAAGGCAAATCTGGATTCAAGAATTATTATTTTGATGATAGTAAACATTTTTATTTCTATTTTAGTGTCTAATCTTTCAAGTTCATAAGATCAATTACAATTCAAGCCAGCTCAAGGTTGAGTCAGTCTATATGTGTCTCAGGTTCAATGTAACTTTTTCACCTTCTTTGAGTCAAGTGTAATATAAAGAATCCCCAAGCTAAGTAACCTTGGAAACACACACTCAGGATGAGAGTTTTAGTGAGTTAGAGTTTATGTTCATATTTTATTCAAATCATCCTTGATGATATTCATATCATCCTACACACTCCATTGAAAATAGAACTCTAATTAGGGCAACCATGTTAAGTCAGTTTGATTAAGTAGATCATCCTGGACGATATACCCATCGTACAAGATGATATGCTCAAATCAGAAATTCTCAGCCACCAGACTAAGTTAGGCAAGTTTTTATTTTTAGCTTTTTAATTTGATCGTCCTAGATGATACGTGTATCATCCTGGATGATTCATTACAATCATACCTAAATTAGGCAAGTTATTAAGAAGAGTAATTAAGGGTTGATTGATTCGATCATATCATCCTGGACGATCGCAAGATCATCCTAGATGATCAATTAAAAATCCTGACCGTCCAATCCTTTTCACCTGGACGACCCGAACAGTGTGCTAAATGATATTCCTATTTTTGAACTAATCATATGGGATGATATTAATATCATCCCATACAATCATGTCAATGTGAAATCATCTAGCATGGTTGACTTGTATGACCCGAACAGTGTGCCGGACGATTTTGGGTAATTTTGAACTAATCATACAGGATGATCAAGTCATTTACCTTTGATATTCCAAGCTTTTCTCCTGGATGTCCCGAACTATCTTCTGGATGATACTCCTGATTTAAACTAATCATCCAGGATGATCCTAGAATTGTCCCGGATGATCTGAATAAACTTTATCTTCTAATAGTCCTGAGGGACCAGATCGTCCAGGTTGATATGTGTGATTTTGTACTGATCATACAGGACAAATTATCCTGGACGATCATTGATGGCAAGTTGAAATTTAGGGCAATTTTTTAGCCTTTGTATATAAGAACTCTTATCTTCTATCGTTGAGATCTTTTGTTGCTGTCCTTTCCTATGAGAGCTTTGAGAAGGGGAGAGAGAGAGCTTGGGAGAGAGAGAGAGAGGATCTTGTGAGGGGAAGTTTGTGAGGTGTTCACAAAGGTTGCTCTAAGTAAGGATCCGAGTCTTCTTCTTGGGTCATTATCTCTTGTCCTTTGGTGTCTCTGTGGAAGGATCTTCTGTAAGAAGATCAAGGATCTCTGCCTGCTTCAGGAAGAAGTAAAAAGAGATAAGGTTCTCTGCCTACTTCAGGAGGATGCAAAAGGATTCTAGATTCACTGCCTCACCAGGTTGGTGGAAAGGAGTTTTGTAAAGGCTTCTCTGCCTTGCTATGGGAGCAGAAGGAGAGTCACTTAGTGTTAGTACAATACCCGAAGGGGAGGCTCTGGGGAGTGGACTAGGTTAAGTTGATTGAACCACTATAAAATTTGGTGTGTTCTTTCTGATTACGTTCTATACTTTGCTTTTGTTTATGATCGTCTGATTGTAGTTATTTTTTTGTTCTATTAAACATCTGTACATCATCGTGAAATTGTAATTATTTTAAAAACATTCAAAGATGTTTTCAAAAAAACAAATTCACCCCCCCCCCCCCCCCCCCCCCTCATGGTTAGCCTCAGGCTAGTTCATAAGGGCTTAACATCCCTAATGAACTTTTACAACTATCCATTAAGCGGTTCAATCCACACATTAAATTAAGGTAAAAATCTAAACCCTAGTCTAGGACACTCTAGGTTAAATAGCTTTTTAATAAGTGTGTTTTAAATTGTAAAATAAATTCCCCATAGTTTTTGTTCATATGCTTCAACTATGTTACAAATTTTAAGATAAAACATTACATGTTTTGAGAAAATGAATGAATTTTTGAATCTATAGTCCAATCCGTGGCCTATTTGCATTGTATAAAATTTCAGCCATTAATCTCTTGATCAACAACTAAAATCCTATTATTTTGTGTGCTAATCCAACCACACAGTTCGTTGTGATGTTTTGATCATCGTTCGATGCAATCTGGACTGTTAATTAGAAACAGCAGACAATCTGATGTTCGCAGCAGCCGCTGAAGAGGATAAGTGGAAACTATGTGCGCTGCTACTGCATCTCCATAATTGTTAATGATTGAGCAACTGCATAATCCTTAGCAATAAATGCGATCGCAGCCGCGGTTTTAACCTGGCAAATCCGAGAGTGCCGTGTAGCTGCCAGGGCCATCGTTTTAAGTTTTATTTGATTTTAATTATTTTAAATCCATTAAAATCTAAAAAACTTCAAAAAATTATTAAAAATTAAATACTTTTCCAAAAATTAAGTATTTTATATCAATCTCTTTAGAATTTTAAATTATAATACTTAATATAAATTATTTGGATTATAATTAATATTTAATTAAATATTAATCTTAATATTTTCAAATTTTGAGGAAAAATATTTTAACATATTTCTAATATTCAGTAAATTTTCTAGAATTTTTTGAATTTAATTTTAATAATATTTTGAATTTTTAAAATTTAAGTCATATGTTTTAAATATGTAAATTTTAAAAAATTAATTTTTAAAATTACATATTTTAGATCTTTTGTATGCATTTAAGTGAGGTCTAAAATTTTAATCGGAGTTTAACCATCCATTATGATTTCTAATTATTTTGGTCATGCCTTAATTTCATTTCCTAGGGCTGCAAATGAACCTAGCTTAGGGCTCTTTATTGCTATGATTTATGCACTTTGCACATGTTTAAGGTTTAGTAGAATATTAATTTTAAGTCATACAACTTAGTGTCACCTTAGGATAATAATTAAGGACTTATTTTAGAAATTTAGAAAAATTTCTTGAAAATTAAATTTACTTCTAATGGACATGAGACTAGAACTACTTAAACTTAGTGATATCCTTGGCCCTAAGAAAAGATTCCCACTAATTTTAAAAATCAGTGAGTTAATTATTTAATTAATTTTAAATTAATCCATTAATTAAGCTCAAAACTTTTAAAAATTATAATAAATTCAAATTAAATCAAAAAATTATAAATAATATATCAAATTGACCATAATTAAACCCCTAATAAAAGAAATTAAAATCCCCTTGATTGGACTTCAATTTTAAATTTATAAAATTAATATTTAATTAATTTAGTTAATTAAAAATAATTAAAATTGTAAAAAAAATCTCAAACACTTGAGAACACTTCATTGGGTCATTACTAACCTTGGGAGTGATTTCAAAAAGTTTGGATTGAAATCATTAAAAGCCCTTTAATTAAATCAATTTAAATTTTAATTAAATGGTTAAACTTTAAAAATTCATAACTAATTTTAGAAATTTACAAATTAATCAAACTAAAAAAGCATTAGACTCTATTTAAGGTCTAATATTTATTAAAAATATCAAACCACTAGAATTAAGCCAAAGTCAAAAGTCAATTTTTTGTCAACTCTAGTTCAAATTTAAGTCAAAACTTCAAAAAATCATAACTAAATATAGAAAAATCCAATTCTAACAAACATAGTTTAAAATTACTCATCCTAAGGTCTAATATTTAAGGAAAATATTAAAACTTTAGAAATTAACCTTAATCAAAAAGTTATATTTTAACCCTTTAATTTAATATATTAAAATAATTCAAATAATTCTAAAAAACTCAATAATTGCTCTAAATTCTAGAAAACTTTAATCCAACTCTTAAAACCAGTAATCAATCAATTTCATTAAAAATTATCAACTCTCAAACTTTAACCAGTCAAGTCACTTAATTAATACTAGTTACTACTAGGTAACCTAGGCCTACGAGGCTATTAAATTAGCCCTAAGAAAGCTGAAATAAACTTTACAACCTTAGTGTAAATAAAAGTAGTAATCAATTAACACTTAAAATACATCTTTGAAATTAACATTAATACATTAATACTTAAACTCAAATTTAAATCCCTTAAGACTTCATTCAATCAAAACACCAGATAACTTTAACGAATTACATGATATAGGAGATATCTAAGCCACATAGGCTGCTCCACACACTTTAGATGATTTGATAGAATAATTGACTCCAATTTTAGTCTAGGCTTGTATTTTCTTTTTGTTATGAGTGTGTGCCAGATTTTTCAGGCTTTTACTACATCTTGGTTGCTAATATTAATTGATGTGATCTTTTACTTTAGTTTTAATGCACACTATGATTTGAATTAATGAGCATTAGATTACCCCTAGGTTACGAATAATCTAGTTGCTTACATGAATGTTTGCGGGTGGTCATGCTCATACAGGGCTAAAAATCAAATAAAATGGGGAAAAAATTAAGCTTTTAATTAACAAGTGTTATACAGGTGCTACAATTGCTAAGTCCCCCTTTTAATTAAATGGAGCAAGGCCATGAGTGGCTATAATTTAAATTTGAGCATATATATATATATATATATATATTTAACTGCTTGAGATGTTGATTTTGATATAAATTTCTTAGAGTCAATGTAATTTAATTTAAGTCAATTGTTATAATGTGAAAGTTAATATTTGAGGTGTAATATACATCTAACTTAGAGTCCAAAGAGGAGGGAACATCCCTTAGGGGAGAGTTCCCTTTCATTTGGATATATAAATTAGGATTACTTTAAATATCCAAAGAGAAAAGAAAATACTCCTTCAGGGAGGGGGGGGGGAGTGGTGGAGTTTCTTTTCATTTGGATATCTAAACCCGAAGAATCTAAGGAGCTAGTAGTAGGATAAAGAACTGAAGACCGAGAAGAATCCCAGACTCAAAGTCACTTGCCATAGTCCTAGGAGTAGAATCTAGGTTGTTGTCAGTGGTACCTGGCAACTTTAAACTCTACAGACCCTAGGTCGTACTATTAAGTGGCACTTGCCACATGGACTTTGAATTTAATTTAATTGATTTGATTTGATTTATTTAAATTTATTGGTTAGTAGAAATGACATATTTTTCTAGCTTTATTTCTTGCATGTTGTTTTTTAATTTAGTTTGGATTCGATCGAAGGCTCATGAGGTTACGAATAAAGTTTTTCTACTTTAATTAAAAATAAAAATTTTAAGCTCACATAGAAACCCTAATGATTTTAAGAAGTAAGCTTGGGCTTACCGATGGTCGCAAGAATCATATTGTATTTTCTCTTCCTTGTAAGGCATATCCCTGCCTACAGGTTCTAGCAGGCCACCTGACCTATTAGGGTGCAGTCCTATCAAGAAGAAGTTATACAATCCTCAGGATAAAACCTATTTTTTAGCCTTTTTAAAATTGGTTTATTAAATTTATGTATTTATCGAGTCAATTTGCATGTATTGCACTAGAAACCAATTAAATGAGCCAAATTTTAATTGCATTTTATTTTCAAGCAACAATTACTCGACATAAGTCAAGAGGCTAATTATGATCTACAATAGATGTCAACCCTGATTCCTCAAACATAATTAAATAATGTTCCTACCACTCTTGCATAAAAGACCATACTCATGGATTTTAAGTGATTCGGTGGTAAGCTGGCTCCCCAATCCAAGCCAGGGTAAGTCTTGGTATTGCATTGCTTTAGTAGCTAGGTTTGGGTTACTATTCTTCAATGCCCAATTCAGACTTAGGATCTGGGGTAGACTCAAAATCATAAGTCCCAATATTTTGGGAATATAATCCTCTCTTTCTAATAAAATTATCAACTTAAATTTAAATCTCCTTCAATTCAATATTAAAGCCCAACACATAAGATAGATTGGGGCCATTTTGAATTATTTCAGAATTCTAAAATGCCTCCTACCTCTCCTCCTTTGACCTCCAGAATAAATGTTTAATTTTGATCCATTCACATTCAAAATTCTAGCTTCAATCCTTTGATATCAATCCTTGGTAAAATCTAAATAAAATATTTACCATTATTTTAATCAACAGTTTCATAGAAACTTTGATTTCCTATGATATAATTAATTACAAGGGCTTGTGCTTATAGGAGATTTAGAACCCAAATTAATTTTTAAAATAAAGTTTTAAAATTAATTAATTATCTTTGGGAAAATTAAAGTCAATGATCATTATTGTTATATTCAAATGATTTATAGTAAATGCTATCTTTTTCTCTCAGGAAGATATATTGTTCTATTATCATGACTTTGATTATGAAATTAATGATCCCATATCTAGATTATTATAGTCAAACACTTAATCAAACATCATTTTGACCCTTTGGGGTCATACGTGATTCTTCCCCGAGTTTGACTATGATAATCAAGATGAACTCAAAGTTTTGTAATCTTAACCTATTATGGAATGATATTTTTGCCTCCCAAGGTGATATATCGTTTATAATGACATGTTCGATCTCAAAACTTAAATTCTAAAAATTAAATTCTCCCAAAAAAAATTAATCTTTTCAAAACTTAACTTTTTAAACAGACAATGCCTTGAACACTTCCTAGATCACTATAAGTCAAGTCATACTCAATTTGACCAAGTCAACACACTAAGACTTAGTCAAACTCACTCAAGTTCCCATATTATTATTCAAATCCCAACCCCTTGGCTCTATACTTATTCCAAACCATTCTAATAAGTTCATGGTGCCATCTTAGCTGGTTTGACCAGTTAACTGGTCAAATCAGTTAACAAATCTTCAAAAAACCATTAAATGGTCAAATCTCTAGGCTCAAGTTAATCCCCTCTATTCCAAACCACTCCAGTAACCTTAAATAACTTCTAGAAGCTTCCTGAGTCACCATTAACCCCTGGATTAAACTTAAGCAAGCCATATGGTCCCCTCTCCATTTGAAGACATGGAAAGCTTTCTATGTCATAGTCCTTGGGGTTATCCTTCTTCCATCCTTATAACAACCTAGGGACTGGTGTCAATCATCAGGGGAAGCAGCCAAAGTCATCCTACCCATCCAATCAACTTAAGGAACTTGAATTCTGCCAAAGGGACCAAGTAGTTCACATTCCTAACCCTAGCATTATCTCTCCACACTTAAGCCTTACAAATAAAATCTCTTTTTTTAACTCTATAGCCTTCATTCAATATCCCCCAAGTCCAACCAACCATTTCAACCCACCGGCGACGAGCTTTTCGCAACCACAACTCTATTTTTCATCCAGCTCAAATATGTTACGAATCTAGCTTTAAGGTTATGATTTTGATGATAGCAAACATTTCTATTTTTGGTTGCTTGTTTAATCTTTTAGGTACGCATGATCAATTGCAAGTTTAAGCCAGTCCAAGATCAAGTCAGTCTATTTTGAAATTTAGGTCCAATGTACTATTTTCATCTTTATTGAGTCAAATGCTATGTAATTGATCCCCTAGCTATGTAACCTTGCACACACACACTCAAGGGGAGAGTTTTAGTGAATTAGAGTTTCTGTTCAATTTTTATTCTGATCGTCCCGGACGATATTCACATCGTCCTAAATGATCCAGTAAAAATAGAAACCCTAATTAGGACAATCATATTAAGTCAATTTGATTAAGCTGATCATCCTGGATGATCCTAATATTGTATAGGATGATAGGCTAAAATAAAAAATTCTCAGCCGCCAGATCGAGTTAGGCAAGTTTTATTTTAAGAGATTTGATCTGATCATCCCGAACGATAACTGTATCATCCTGGATGATCCATTACAATCATGCCTAAATTAGTCTGGTGATTAAGAAAAGTAATTAAGATCTGATTGATTCGATCATACCATCCTGGATGATAGCAGGATCGTACGGGATGATGTGTTAAAAACCCTGACTATCCAGTGCCTATTACATGTACGTCCAATGCTGTGTGCAGGATGATATTCTCGATTTTGAACTAATCGTACAGGATGACACCCATATCGTCCCGGACAATCAAGTCATCTTGAAATCATCCAGTATGTTTTGACCTGTACGTCAAGAGCTGTGGAACAGATAATTTTGGCACTTTTTGAACTAATCATACAGGACGATAGACATATCATCATGGATGATCAATTAATCATAGATCATCCAGCACTAGTTCCCCTGGATGACCTGAGCGGTCTTCTAGATGAAATTCCTGATTTGCACTAATCATCCCGGATGATGGCAGAATCGTACAGGACGATCTGAATAACTTTTTTCTATTAATCGTCCAGGAGAACCAGATTGTCCAGCATGATACATGGGATTTTGAACTAATCATACAGGATGATCTAGAGATCGTCCTGGATGATATTTATCGACCAGTTGAGATTTAGGAAAAATTTTGAGCCCTCCTATAAAAGATCTTTTTCTTCCAACAAGAAAATTTTTTTGCCACTTTCCTTTCCAGAGAAACCTTGAGAGAGAGAGAGAGAGCTTGGGAGAGAGAGAGAGAGGATCTTGTGAGGGGGAGTTTGTGAGCGATTCACAATGGTTGCTCCAAGCAAGGATCAGAGTCATCTTCTCTATTCATCGTCTCTCATCTTATCGGTGTTTTCTATGGGAGGATCGTTTGCAAGAAGATCCGGATTCTCTACCCGCTTCAGGAGGAAGTGAAAGGAGTTTAGGTTCTCCACTTTCTTCAGGGGGAAGCGAAAAGAGTCTATGTTCTCTGCCCGCTTCAGGAGGAAGCAAAAGTAGTTCAGGTTTTCTGCCTCACCGGGTTGGTGGAAAGGAGTTTTGTACAGGCTTCTCCGCCTTGCTGTGGGAGTAGAAGGAGAGTCACTTTTGTGTTAGTGCAATACCCGGAGGGGAAGGCTCTGGGGAGTGGACATAGGTCAAGTTGACCGAACCACTATAAAATCTGGTGTGCTCTTTCTGATTATTTTCTGCACTTTACTTTTCTGTTATTATCTGATTGGGTGAAATATGTGGTTGATCTTTTCAATTCTGTGTTTACTTATTTTCACTGCAAATTATCAAAAAGATCTTTCCTGTTACTCATGAATTTTTAAAATAACCAATTCACCCCCCCTCTTCGTTAGCCTCTGGACTAGTTCATCAGGGCTTAGCATCCCTATCTAACTTTCAAGTGGTATTAGAGCTGGATTCAAAAATTAAGTTTAAAAACTTTTGAATTTGATCCATGGCTAACATTGAAAATCGCAATACTGCTGAAGGTTATTCAATTACACGACTGTCATTGTTTGATAATATACCTTTTGATTTTTGGAAAACTTGCATGTCCACTTTTCTTCAATCTATAGATTATCGAATGTGGATACTTGTTAAAGATGGCTATGAACAACCTTTTAGATGGTTAACAATGTTAAAACTGAACTGCCTTTTAATGAATGGACTTTTGATGATCGTGACTTAGCCCAAATGAATGCAAATGTTTAAACTATTTTTTCTATGCCTTAAAATCTAAGGATTACAAGCGTTTTTCTACTTGTACAACTGGTAAAGAAATTTGGGATAGATTTTTCGTCACTTATGAAGGTACAACTAAAGTCAAACAGTCTAGGTTAAGCATATTGCTTCATGACTATGAACTTTTTTGCATGAAATCTATTGAATCTATTTCTGAAATGTATACAAGGTTCACTCAAATTATCACTTCTTTGCATGCTTTAGGAAGAGAACTTACAAACTATGAAAAAGTGAACAAGATTTTGAGATGTTTGCCTTCTTCGTTTGATGCTAAGATAACTGCAATTACTGAATCGAAAGATTTGAAGAATTACTCTATTGATAACTTACTTGGATCACTCATTGCTTATGGGTAAGGGGTGAACCAAAGACAACTTGATGCAGGTGAGAAGAAGAAGGAGAAAACAGTGGCACTGAAGGCTAAGGATACCGACACTGACTCTTCCAGGTTGAATAGCGATGATATTGCCTTAATCACTAGGAAATTCAAAAGCTTTCTAAGGAAGAAACCTAAGAACTTTCAGAAGTTGAACAAGGGTAAGTCCAGTAAAAATTTTAATGGTTCATTTGATACTATTTGTTTTGAATGTAGAAAGCCTGGACATATAAAGGTTGATTGTCCTACACTTAAGGCTCATCCAAGCAAGGAGAAGGGTGAGGAGAAAGTCAAGTTTATGAAGGACAAGAAGCAAATTCAAAAGACATTCTGGACAGATTCTGCATCCGACTCCCCTGAGACTGAAGCTGAGGAGGAGACTACCAACTTGTGTCTGATGGCTGATGATCATCCTGGTTAGTCTAATCAGGAAGAGGTATGTGAGCTTACTTACGATTAATTATTTGAAGTGTCTGAAATAATTCATGCATCGTATAAGAAGTTTAAGAAATTGCATGCTAACCTAAAATTGGCTTTCTTAACCTTGCAAAAAGTATATGACTTTGTAGTTAAAGATCATTCCACACTTGATAGCAATCACATGTCTTTACTTGATGAATTGAACAAAAACCATTATTATCTTATTACTGGGCATGATTCATTGAAAGCCTCACATGTTGATTTAGAAAGAGCTTTTAAAGAATTAGATAATATGGCATGTGACGTGGAGAGTAGTAGGGGAGCATTAAAATTTGAAATTGTAAGTTTGAAGAAAGAAAATGAATTTTTAAAAGTAAAAATTAGTGCTTTCGAGAAAAATGAAACACCTCCTACTTTTGCATAATTTTATGCACCTCCACCTTTTAAAGAATCTATTTTAAAATCATCAAAGCATGTTTCATACAAACTTAGGAAGAGGCACTATCACCCACGTAGATTAGTTAACCCTTTTCCTGGTGTTAGATATTTTTCTTGTGGCATGTTAGGACACCTCTCACACACCTGCGCTGTTTATAGTAGTGCACATTGGGTGTGGAGGCCCAAATTGCCTATTTCACACCACAGCACACATGCATTACATTCTTCTTTTCGTAAGAAGGAACCCAAACCTGTTTGGGTTCCTAAATCTGACATTTGATGATTTTATAGGTGTGCTCTCACACAAGACCTCATGAGAGTATATGGTACCTAGACAGCGGATGTTCAAGACACATGACTGGAGATGCATGTCAGTTCATTTCGCTGGAGGCCAGGGCTAGAGGCAAGGTTACACTTAGAGACAACACCACCAGAAGGGTAGTAGGAGCAAGTATAATTGGTGATTCAAAGAATTTCATGATTGACAATGTGTTGCTTGTATATGGATTTAAACACAACCTGCTGAGCATCAGTCAACTCTATGACAAAGGATACAACATCAAATTCCTGCCCACTTGTTGCATTTTAAGCTTAAATGACAAAATTATTTTACAGGGATAAAGGATCAATATTATCTACATGCTAGATGTAAGTTGCTTTAAAGCTGATAATTCAATTTGCTTAAAAACTGCTGTTGATGAGTCTTGGTTGTGGCACAGAGATTATATCATGCCAGTATGAAAACCCTTAGAAGAGTCACCCAAAAGGACTTAGCTAGAGGTGTCCCCAAGATTAAGTTCACTAAGGACCACCTGTGTGATGCCTGTCAATTAGGGAAGCAAGTCCAGTTCTCCTTTCACTCCATTAAGGATATTAGCACCTCTAGACCTTTAGAAGTCCTTCATATGAATCTCTTTGGACCCATTAGCACTGCCAGCTTAGGGGAGAAAGTCTATGGTTTTGTGATTGCTGATGATTACTTGAGGTTCACTTGGATTAAATTTTTGTCCCATAAATATGAGTCATTTGATGAATTTAAGTCTTTCTCCCCTTGGATTCAGAGGAAGTAAGGTTGTGAGATCTTGACTATTTATAGTGATCATGGTGGAGAGTTTGAAAACATGAAGTTTGAAATTTCTATGAGGAGCAAGGGATTAGTCGCAATTTTTTAGCTCCTAGGACCCCTCAGCAGAATGGGATAGCTGAAAGAAAGAACAGGACCTTAGTGGAAGCCACTAGAGCCATGCTTGCTGAGTATACACTTCCAAAATACTTTTGGACTGAAGCGGTGAACACTACCTGCTATGTGCTAAATAGGGTGAATGTTAGATCCAATCTGAACAAGATACCTTATGAGATCATTAAGGGTAGAACTCCAAACCTGTCCCACCTCCATGTCTTTGGTTGTAAGGTTTTCATTCTGAACAACGAGAGATCATCCTTAGAAAAGATTGACCCTAAATTTGATGAAGGAGTGTTCTTAGGTTATCTAGTGTGGGGAAATCCTTTAGGGTGTTTAATAAGAGGTCTTTGGTGGTGGAAGAGACAACTCATGTGGTGTTTGATGAATCTTATCCTAAGGAGACTAGAGTTGAGGAAGAAGAAGAGGTAGGGGAGATTACCCAAGGGGTTGAAAATGCAAATCTGGAGGAAAGGGTAGAACCTCAAAAAACTTTGCCTAGACATTGGAGATATTCTTCGATTCATCTTAAAAAACTGATCTTAGGAGACCCTTCTAAAGGTGTTAGAACTAGGCGTGGAAGTAGGAAGGAAGTAAACCATTCTGCCTTTATCTCAATGACTAAACCTACCAACATCAATCAAGCCCTTTCTGATGAATTTTAGATCCTAGCTATGCAAGAGGAACTGAATCAATTTGTAAGGAACAATATTTGGGAGTTAGTAGAAAGACCTAGGAATCAAAGTATAGTGGGGACCAAGTGGGTCTTTAAGAATAAGATGAATGACTCTAGTGTGGTGGTTAGGAATAAAGCAAGATTGATGGCTAAGGGGTACAATCAGATTGAAAGGATTAATTTTGAGGAGACCTTTGCCCCTGTAGCTATATTGGTAGCCATTAGGGTGCTACTAGCCTTTGCTTGTTATAAGGGATTTAAGCTATTTCAATTGGATGTCAAGAGTGCCTTTTTAAATGGGGTAATAAAAGAGGATATTTTTGTAGAACAACCCCTAGGTTTTGAAAGTTTCTAATATCCAAATCATGTTTACAAATTAAAAAAGGCCTTGTATGGATTGAAACAGGAACCCAGAGCTTGGTATGAGAGGCTTAGCACATTCCTGTTAGAAAGAGAGGTTGTTAAGGGGAGCGTAGATACAACCCTTTTTCTGAGGAGAATAGGGGATGATTTACTCATTGTCCAGATCTATGTTGATGATACACTTTTTGGATCTTCTGATAAAAGTTTATGTGATGATTTTTCTAAAACAATGAGTAAGGAGTTTGAGATGAGTATGATGGGAGAATTGTCTACTTTTTGGGGTTTAGCATAAGGCAACTGGATGATGAAGTCTTTCTCAATCAATCTAAATACACTAAGGACATTTTAAAGAAATATTAAATAGATAAAGCTAAGCCAATCAACACTCCCATGAACTCCTCTATTTAATTAGATAAGGATTCAAGTGGAAAATCTGTTGATCAGAAGAAGTATAGAGGAATAATTGGATCATTTTTTACCTGACTACTAGCTGACCTGATATTATATTTAGTGTTTGTCTTTCTGCTAGGTTTCAAGCTAATCCTAAAGAGTCCCACCTAACTGCTGTTGAGAGAATTCTTAGATATCGTTTAGGGACCCCAAACCTTAGAATCAGTTACCCTAGGTACAACACTTCTTTTGAAATTATTAGATATTCTGATTCTGACTTTGTAGGGTGTAGGGTGGATAGAAAAAGCACTTCTAAAAGTTGTCAATTTGTAGGACAGTCTTTAAGATCCTGGTCTAGTAGAAAATAGAACTCAGTTGCACTTTCCACTACTGAATCTGAGTACATTTCCTTAGGAAGTTGTGTAGCCCAAGTCCTTTGGTTGAAGTGACAAGTTTTGGATTTAGGATTACCTATGGGCATAATTTCTATTCTGTGTGATAACACTAGTGCTATCTGTATTTCTAAGAATCTAATCCAACATTCTAGAACCAAACATATTGATATAAGGCATCACTTCATTAGGGACCATGTTACAAAAGGGGACATTGAGCTACATCATATAGCAACTGAAAATTAGCTGGCTGACATATTTACTAAACCACTAGCCTTTGAATCATTCAGCATTTTGAGGATCAGATTAGGTGTGATTGACATAAATGCTTGATTCGGATGACTACTGATTTCTAATTTATCTATTTTTCATTCTGTTTCTATTAGTTAGTTATTTGATTTGATTATCTGTTTCCTGTTAGTTTTTATTTTTTTACTGATTTTCATTTTAATCTTGTTGTTAGTTTGATTTGAGTATTTATTTTGATGTGATTTTCTACTTGTTTTTTATTTACTATTTTATTCCTTTCAAAATTTGATCACTGCTCACTACTGCTGATAAACTAGATTTCTAACTGAGAGTTTTGCCTTGTTTCTATTTGGAAGCTTGTAAGCAGTGATTGACTCTTCTGAATCTGTTAAAGGGAAGAAATATTGATGATTGTTTCTCTTCCTCTAATTCCCTTTAATGGTGTATTGTTTCTTTTGGATAAAAATCTTTTTCAAAATTAAAAAGTTAGTTTTTGAAATAGAGATCTATTTTATCTTCCTATAGTAATCTACCTCTTATGAATAGTGTTTTCAAAGCTTTGAATCAGTGTTATATTTTTCTTAATTAAGTGACTGCACTTATCATATGATGTATCAATTTTGTTTTGTAAATTACTCTTCCTTATTGTGGAGAGTGAGTTTTGTCATCTCCTATGTCTAGAAGGTAATTTTACAGCTGAGACTCTTTAACGATTATGAAAGGAAGCAAGCTTACAAAAGATGCGCTAAAAGCGCCAAAATGAAAAGAGGCACAAAATAAGCCCAAAGCTAAAAAGATGTGCAATGTCGCCAAATTGAAAAAATACACAAAGTGTATCAAAAATCAAAAGATGCGTAAAGCGCCAAACAAATTGAAAAAGAGGCACAAAATGAGTCCATAAATAAATAAGCTTTCTTCCCTTTCCGATCTTTAAAAGTCTTAGAGAAATCCATGCACCACTTAATATTTTCCAAAGCTTGAGACTAAAAATCATGATTTTTGATTCCTTACTTGTAATACTATTATATCAGATATTTTTCTAGAACGAGGCTTGAAAGGATCTCTTTTTGAATCTAATTTTTTTTCTTCTAATTTAAACTTTTGTCTGAAAGGAAGTTGAACCGGAAAGGTGTCTGAGGTAGGAGTTACGAAAGTCAATTTTTCAACTTTTTTGGATTTCAGTGGTGTCAATTTTCTTCTTATTGGCTTTTGAATTAAAAATTAAAGGAAAATTCTAATTTCCTCGAGCTGATCGATTATAAATAAATCAAATCAAAAAATCAGTGTTTTTCAATTTGCCCTTCTCATTTTTATTTCTATTTGATTTTATATTTTCTTTTTATTGCATGTATTTTTGGGTCCCTAATCTTTCCTCTCCATCCTTCATCTTTTTCACTTTATCTTCACATCATCCTCGACGATCCACACATCGTCCTTGACGATCCATTCAAATCATCACCACTATGATCAAATGGTTGAGATGCATCAATTATTGGTGATCATCCTAGACGATCCTTACATCGACCTGGGCAATATGATCCAGTTTTCTTAATCCTGATCAAACGGCTGAGAATGCACCAATTATTGGTCATCATCCTAGACGATCCACCTCATCATCCTGGATGATCCACGCGTCAGCAGTTGGACGATTCAAATTTTGCCCGTCCTATGCATTTATTGTATATCATCCCGGACGATCCACCTCATTGTCCTGGACGATACTTTTTGTCAATAGTTATCCAGCTGGACTCCTTGGAACGATCCCATGTCTCTAATAGTCCTGGATGATATATGATCATCCTGGATAATATAGCAACCTTTTCAACCAATCATCCTGGCCGTGATTATTACTCATATCGTCCGAAACGATCTTGCGATCGTACGGGATGATCCGGCTGACTTCTACTTAAACAGCCATTTTCTTTCGATTTCTTCACACTTCTTCCTTCACTCCTTGCTCTCTTGGTATACTAATAGCTGGTGGAAAGAGATCTAGGCATCAAGGTGCAAGCTCCTATTGGGGAAATGTCGATCCCCACTTCCCTGATGCAGCTGATCGGGCTGCCTTCCAACTCTACCGTGAGGTTGGAATCACTCACTCCAGGATTGTCAACCCCCGCACTCTTATCTACCCAGTCCTGGATCTATTTTACCATACCTCCCTGACCTTCATTATCACCTTGGCCTTCCCTTTTAGTTCTAAACACCTTAGGGTCTTTTTCACAAATCTTCGCATCGCTGTTGACTACTCTGCCCTTCACTCCTTCGTTAATCATCATCATGTAGAACTCACCGCCGAGGATTTTTACCATATCCTTCAACTCTCCATTACTTCTGATAAGATCCACACCCTCATTACTGATCTAGACTTTGAATGGAGTATCGTCAATCGTTTCCATCAAAACACCAATGTTAACTATTACGACAATGCATGTTCCACCCTCCTTAAGGATACCCGCACTATTCAACATGTCCTTCGCTGCTCAATCATCTCCAAGGCTGGGGACTGCATCCACATCACACCTTTACTTTCCATGACCACCTACTATATCATGTGCTACTGATCTTCTCTTTTGATACATTGAACATCTTACTAGCATTAAGGATCTAGGCCACAAGAGACGCCCAAATCTAGCCCTAGGCCACCTCATTGCCTATGCCCTTGAGATGAAATATAATCTGTAATATCTAGTCCCTGTCGATGTCCCTCCTTCCTTCTTCACAAATAACTCCTTCCATGCCCTCCACAGCACCCGACTTCATTCAAAGCCCGCAACGAATGTTGAGGAGGAAGTGCAGGAAGATGTTCTTGCTCTTGCTGCACCTGATGCCCCAGCTCCCCTTCGCATTTCTTCCCCTTTTGATCATCTGGTGCAGTGGTTCGACCAGTGGGAGGCCCAATTTGATTCTTATGTGGCTGCTCAGGAGCAGCAGCACACTGAGGATTTGAAGCGCTTCAATGACTACGCTACTCAGCAGCAACAGCACCACGACCAAGACATTACCTGGTTTGGACAACATTTTACCACCATTCATAGTTACTTTATGCCACCTCCTCCTCCTCCTTCTGATCAGGATTCGCCTCCTTTTTAGCTTTGTGTTTCGTGATATTTTCTGTTCATATTGTGTTGTCTGTTCTTCCTCCTTTTTGTGATGTCAAAAGGGGGAGTTAGTGTTTTGAGTGACTAGTAGTTTCTTGTACTATTCTAGTTATTTCTGGTATTGCTCTTATTTTGTAGTTATTTTCCATATTATATTTTGTGTTTAGAGAAATTTAAAATGATATCTTTCTTTTATGTGTGCGTTGAGTAGTCCTGTATGTTTTATTTGAAACTACTGCATTAATGTTTGCCATCGTCAAAAAGGGGGAGATTATTACGAATCTGGTTTTAAGGGTTACGATTTTGATGATAACAAATATTTCTATTTCTGGTTGCCTGTTTAATCTTTCAGGTACGCATGATCAATTGTAAGTTCAAGCCAGTCCAAGATCGAGTCAGTCTATTTTTAAATTTAGGTCCAATGTACAATTTTCATCTTTATTGAGTCAAATGTTATGTAACGGATCCCCTAGCTAAGTAACCTTACACACACACACTCAGGGGGAGAGTTTTAGTGAATTAGAGTTTTTGTTCAATTTTTATTCTGATTGTCCCGGATGTTAATCACATTATCCTAGACGATCCAGTAAAAATAAAAACCCTAATTAGGATAATCATGTTAAGTCGGTTTGATTAAGCTGATCATCCTGGACGATCCTAATATCGTACAGGATAATAGGCTAAAATCAGAAATTCTCAGCCGCCAGATCAAGTTAGGCAAGTTTTATTTTAAGAGATTTGATCTGATCGTCCCGGACGATACGTGTATCATCCTGGAAGATCCATTACAATCATGCCTAAATTTGTCTAGTGATTAAGGAAAGTAATTAAGGTCTGATTGATTCAATCATATCATCCTGGATAATCACAGGATTGTACGGGATGATGTGTTAAAAATCCTAACCATCTAGTGCCTATGACCTATACGTCTAGTGCTGTGTGCAGGATAATATTCCTGATTTTGAACTAATCGTACGGGATGATACCCATATCATCCTAGACGATCAAGTTATTTTGAAATCGTCAAGCATGTTCTGACCTGTACGTCTAGAGCTGTGAAACAGATAATTTTGGCACTTTTTGAACTAATCATATAGGATGAAAGACATATCATCCTGGACGATCAAGTCATTTTGAGATCGTCCGGCACAAGTTCCCCTGGATGACCAGAGCAATCTTCTGGATGAAATTCCTGATTTAAACTAATCATCCCGGACGATCGCAGAATCGTACGGGACGATCTGAATAACATTTTTCTACTAATTGTCTAGAAGAACCAGATCGTCAAGGCTGATATATGTGATTTTGAACTGATCGTACAGGACGATCTAGTTGAGATTTAGGGCAAATTTTGAGCCCTCCGATAAAAGATCTTTTTCTTGCAACAAGAAAAATATTTTGCCACTTTCCTTTCCAGAGAAACCTTGAGAGAGACAGAGAGAGCTTGGGAGAGCGAGAGAGAATCTTGTGAGGGGGAGTTTGTGAGGGATTCATAAAGGTTGCTCCAAGAAAGGATCAAAGTCGTCTTCTCCATTTACCATCTCTCATATTGTCAGTGTTTTCTGTGGGAGGATTGTTCGCATGAAGATCTGGGTTCTCTGCCTGCTTCAGGAGGAAGCGAAAGGAGTTCAGGTTCTCTACCTGCTTCAGCAGGAAGCGAAAGGAGTCCGGGTTCTCTGCCCGCTTCAGGAGGAAGGAAAAGGAGTTCAGGTTCTCTGCCTCACCGAGTTGGTGGAAAGGAGGTTTGTACAAGCTTCTCCGCCTTGCTATGGGAGCAGAAGGAGAGTCACTTTTGTGTTAGTGCAATACCCGGAGGGGAGGCTCCGGGGAGTGGACGTAGGTCAAGTTGACCGAACCACTATAAAATCTGGTGTGCTCTTTCTGATTATTTTTTGTACTTTACTTTTCTGTTATTATCTGATTGGGTGAAATCTGTGGTTGATCTTTTCACTTCTGTGTTTACTTATTTCTGCTGCAAATTATTGAAAAGATCTTTCCTGTTGCTTACGAATTTTTAAAATAACTAATTCACCCCCCTCTTGGTTAGCCTTGGGACTAGTTCATCAGGGCTTAACATCCCTATCGAACTTTCAAAATTCCCAGTAATTCAAAGCATTTCAAGCCATGACCTCTAAAAAAGGATTAATCATGGTAAGTTCAATAAGGACTTGATCATTGAAATCCATCCATAAATCAAGGTAAATCTCAAACCCAAGATTAGGACACCTGGAGTTAAATAATATTCTAAAAAGTATGTTTCGAACCATGAAATCATGCCCAAATGAATACTCTTCATGTGTGATATCTCTATTTTAAATTTCATGCAATTGGGTTGAATATTTTTGGAGAACATGTTGATTATCTTATTTTAGGGTTTAACGGTACATCTCATGCACATATACAAGATCTGAGTTATTGATCTTTCAATTAACGCCCTAGATCACGTCCTCCTGATGTCTTATTTGACCGTAGGTGTCCTTTGGTCAATCTGATCTTTGTTTGACTCGATCATAGCCATCCATACTGACCAGTGAAAGATCAGACAGCTACCTTATAGCGCTGACGTAGATTAATGATGCCCCGTAGAACCCACCATCTTTTTGTGTTAAATGCTGATGATTGTCGATGACATAATCATCAATATTTAATGCCACCATCGGCAATCATTAGTTGTGGTTTGAAGCACCACAAGACTCCCCACTATCGTTGTCTCCGCCGTTTTATGTATTCATTGATTTTAATTATTTTAAATGCATTTAATTAGTAGAAACTTCAAAAAATTATTAAAAATAAATATTTTTTCCAAACAATTAAATGTCATATATCATTTTGCATAGAATTTAAAATACTTTAATTTAAAATTAAGATTATTTAAAAATATTTTATATATTTTGAATATTTTTAAATATTAATTATTTGGAATTAATTTAAAATTTAATTAATTATAAATCCAAAAAAATTAAAATTTTTAGGGAAATTATTTTGGCATGTTTTCAATATCTAGTGAATTCTCGAGAATTATTTGAATTTATAAAACTCAAGATTTTTGTTTTAATATTTAATTTTTAAAAAACTAAAATTAATCATATTTTAAAATCACCTGCATGCATTTAGTTAAGTTTTTTAAAATTTCAAACAGAGACTAGCTTACTTGAATTGATTTAATGGGGATTGATTAATGAGTATTTATGTTTAAGTTACACATCCATTAAA
The DNA here is from genome assembly GCA_019925795.1 of Dendrobium chrysotoxum. Lineage (NCBI taxonomy): Eukaryota > Viridiplantae > Streptophyta > Magnoliopsida > Asparagales > Orchidaceae > Dendrobium > Dendrobium chrysotoxum. The sequence continues at coordinate 53,963,847 of CM034315.1, forward strand.
TTTTCCAATTATTTTAAGTTATTTCTTAGTTTTAATCTCGAGTATTGGACATGCATCTAGTTTTAGGTTTCTTGATTGCAACATGTGGCTAATTGTGTTGATGTCTAAGGGTTAGTAACATTGATTGTAAACCTACACAACCGAATGTCACTTAAGGATAATAATTAAGGACAAGTTTTAGAAATTTAGGAAAAAATCTAGAAAACTAAATATAAATCCAATAGGGAAGAAACATGAACCATTTAAACTTAATGGCATGCTCTACATAGGGGGAAATTTTCTCTGATTAAAAAAATATTAATTCAATAATTTAATTAATTCAAAATTAATTCATTAATTAAGCTCAAAACTTCAAAAAAATTACAATAAATTCAAATCAAATCTAATAAATACAAATAATATATCAATTTTTTTAGAATTAAACCCTTAACTTAACAAAATTAAAATTCCCTTAACTGAATTTCAATTTTGAGCATAATTTAACTTTTAAGAAAAAAATTAATATTTAATTAATTTAATTAATTAAAAATAATTTAAAATTTAAATAATTCTCAAATACTTTTTGTTTTTTTGAGGAAATACTAGATGTAATTTTATTAAAAGAAATCGAAGAACAAATACCTAAGACAAGAAACACTTACCACATTCCTCCTTTAACAAATTAAAAAAAAGGAGGAATCTTATTACTATCTAATCTATCCCAAACAAAATCAAAAGAACTAGCAAGGTTAGCACAACAATCTGCTAACTTATTTCATTCCCTATTCACAAATTGAATGATAACTTGGTTAAAATTTCTCAAAAAGAAGAAGTCATCTTGACTAGAGCCGTCCTCTTTGATTATCTCTTTATTCATCACTCTTTGCAAAAATTTCATAACATTATAATTATCTCCTTCAATGATGATTCCTTTCGCCTCATACATCCATTCTTGAACCAGCTTCCTCAATGATAATATAGCTTTCAGCTCCAAGACCGAGCAATCCCAATGCAAGCATTTAAAACCAAAGGCAAATAGAAATCTACCTTTTGTATCACTTATCACACCACCTAGTCCTGCTTTGTATGAGTTATCAAGGGAGGCATCAACGTTAAATTTAATCCAATCGGTTGGAGGGGGATTCCAAGAGGAAGAAAATTGCCTAAGCTGATTAGAATCCTAGTTGACCGAAATTAGATTATAGGTAAATGAAGTGGAAGCAAAACTAACTGCGTTTGCTGCTATAACATATATACCATCCTCTTTTCTTCCATGTACCATCTTGTTTCTACTTTTCCAAGTCATGAATACTGTCATGGGTTATTTCTGACCCTTGGGAGTGATTTAAAGAAGTTTGGAATCAATTTGGATAAAAACCATTAAAATCCCTTTCAATTAATCAATTAAAAATTCAGTTAAATAGTCAAAGTTCAAAAATTTATAATAAATTTCAAAAAAAAATTTAAATGGAACAAACTTAAAGGCATTAGACTCCATTAAGAGTCTAGTATTTATTAAAAATGTCAAACAATCATAAATAAGTCAATGTCAAAAAGTCAATATTTTAGTCAAGTGTAGTTCAAATTCGAGTCAAAACTTTAAAAATTCAGAACTTAATCTAAAAAAATCTAATTCCAGCAAACTTGTTATATAATTACTCATATTAGGATCTAATATTTAAGAAAAATATCAAAATTCTTGATTTTGACTTAAATCAAAAAGTCATATTTTGACCCCTTAATATAATATATTGAATAATTCCAAAAAATCTAAAATTTAATAATTGACTTTAAATTTAAAATTAGAAATCCATTAACTTAATATTAAAAATTATCAACCCTTAAACTCTAACCAATCAAATCAATTAATTCATACTGGTTACTACTAGGTAACTAGGGCCTACGAAGCTATGTATTTAGCCTCAAAGAAGGTGAAATAAACTTCACATCCCTCGTGTAGACCAAGATAGTAATTAATTAACATTTAAAATATATTTTGAAATTAATATTAAGACAATAATACTTATATATAAACCAAATTCCCTTAAGCCTTTCAACCAACCAAAGCATTAGACAACTTTAATAAATTACCCAACATAAGACATATCCAAGCCACACAACCTACTTCACACACTTTGAATGGCTTGCTAGGATAACCAGTTCTAGTTTTAGGCTAAGTCGGTGTTTACTTTTATGTTGCTTATGTGCCAGGTTTTTTTTTGTTTTCACCGTATGCTAGTTTTAAGAATTAAGTGATCTAATTATTTATTTTAAATGTTAATGCAATCTATGATTTGATCTGATGGACATTGGATTATCCCTAGGTTAGAAATGATCAAGATGCTCACATAATTTTTTGTAGGTGGCCATCCTCATATTGGGTTGAAAATTGAGGGGGAAAAATTTAGCTTTAACATAGCAAATTTTCTACAGGTGCTAAGCATACTAAACCCCCTTAAAATTAAAAGAGCATGGTCATGCTTGGCTGTGATTGAAATTTAAGTAATTTAATATATTTAACTGCTTGGGATGTTAATATTGACTATAATTACTTAGGATAACCCTGTCGGTATTCTAAAGTCTTTTAAGTTTTGAATTTTAATGTAATATAATTCAAGATAAATGTTGTGAAAGTCATCCTTGAGATGGGATATCACATCCAATTTTGAATCCAAAGAAGAGGGAATATCCCTTATGGGAGATTTCCCTTCCATTTGGAGATCCAAGTTTAGATGACTTTAATTTCTAAAGAGAAAATAAAACACCCATTTGGTGAGGAGTTTCTTTTCATTTGGATATTCGAACCCGATGAATCTAAGGAGCTCATAGAAGAATAGAAGATGAAGAAGTAAAGGAAGAGAATATCCTAGTCTCAAAGTCACTTGTGTTAGTCTAGGAATAGAATCTAGTTTTTATAAGTGGTCCTTGGCCACTTTTAATTTCTACAGACCCTGGTTATTAATTAAGCAGCACTTGCCACATGGATATTATACTTAATTTGATGATTTAATTTATTTATTTACATGGATTATATAGTTGAAATTGCTTATTTTTCATTTTTTTTATTGCAGACTGCTTTTACATTAGCCTAGATTCAATTTTAGGCTTGTGAGGGCGTGTTAAAAAAATTTTTTTTTATAAATAATTTTAAAAATATCAGGCTCACATAAAAATCTAACAACTTTAAGAAGTAAGCCCAAAAATGTCCTAAGAATTCGTATGCATTGATTTTGAATTTTTTCTTTCTTGTTAGGCACCTCCTCGCCTATGGGTTCTCGCAGACCACTTGAACTATTAGGGTACAGTTCTGTCAAGGGTATATTGTGTAATCTCAAGGATAAAACTCATTTTTAAGTCTTTTTTTAAAATAATTTCATATTTAATTTATGCATTCAAAGAGTCAATTAGCATGCATTGCATTAGAAATAAATTAAAAAGAGTCAAAAATTTTAATTGCATTTTACTTTCAAGTATCAATCACCCTACCTAAGTTAAGTGGCCAATTAAGACATTCTTTAGATGTTGGCCCCAACTCCTCAAAACTTAAAAATAGTTTTACCTATCTTTCATTAAAGACCATATTCATGGATTTTAAAATTCCTAGGTGGTTAGCTGGCTCCCTAATCCAGACCGGGGTAAGTATAGATTTATACTCTATTAGCTTGGTTCAGGTGGCTATTATTTAGTGCCCAAATTAGACTTAGGGTTCAGGGCAGACCTAAAATAATAATTCCCCACCTTCAAAAATATAATCTCACCTTTCTAATTAAATGTCAACTTGAATTAAAATTCTTTTCAATCTAAAATTTAAAGCCCAACATATAGGATAGATTGGGATATTTTAGAATTATTTCAGAATCCTAAAATGCCTCCTACTCTTCTTCTTTTGGCCTCTAGAAATAAGTGTTTAAACTTTGATCCAATCCTTTAATACCACACTTTAAATATCTCAAAATAAACTTTTTACCATTATTTTAATTGATAGTTTTTATAGGAAACTCTGGTTTCCTATAATGTAGTTAACTACTAGGGCTTGCAGTTGTAGGAGATTTAAAGACTCTAGATCAATTTTTAAAAAATTGATTAACTCTCTTTGGGAAAATCAAAATTAACGATGATCATTATCATCATATTCAAATAATTGATAGTACACGATACCCTCTTTCTCTTTGAAGATATATTATCTTATAATCATGACTTTGATTATTACATTAATGATATTTCATCTAAATTATTATGATCAAATACTTGATTGAATAACATTTTGACCCTTTGAGGTCATATGGAGTTCATCCCTGAATTTGATTAAGATAATTAGGATGAACTTGTTGTTTCCTAATCTAAACCCATTAGAGAATGATATCCTCACCTCCCGAGGTGATATATCATTTATAATGATGTGTTTGATTTCAAAATTAAAATTTTAGAAATTAAACTTTTCCAAAGAAATTTAATCCAATTTCTTTTGCCAATTTCTAAAGCAAAGAAAAGAATGCTTTTTTAACTAAACAGTTCATGGTATGATTTGAGGTAAAACCTGCCACTATGTTCAGGGAGACATTTGCCACATATAGATGTAAATGCTCCTCCTCATCAACCTTCTCCTTTAAAGTCTCCTCTTCATCATTGACTTTAAGTACCTTTACAGAATGGTCCTTATAGCGGTGGCCCGATGAAAACTTCTCATCACAATGAAAATAAAATCCCATAACCCACTTATCCTAAACCTCTAACTCAGTCAGCTACTTCAAATTTCCCTCAGGTCATGCTCTCAATCTCTTATCCACAGGTACTTCTCATAAAATGTGCATAGGTTGTACCTTTAGTGACAAAAAAGTAATCTTCATCTGATATGAAGCACCTGAATTGCTTCCCTTGTTGCATCTTTCAAGTGATTTTTTTCCTCCACCATTTGGGCTAACTTCATAGCCTCCCCCAACCCTCGTGGCCTCAATAACTGAATTATGGAACTGATCTCTAACTTGAACCCCATTCAAAAAATTATACTCCAATAATGTCTCAGATAGCTTCCCTAATTGACAAGAAAGGTACACAAACCTCTCTTGATAATCCATCACTATCTCTTTCTAAACCAGAGAAAAAAATTTTTTATAGATGTCTCCTTCCCAACTGGTTCAAAAATTTTCTAAAAAACTTTCTTTGAACTCCCCCCACAATCAGATTACATCTCCCATGTTCCTCTACTGATACCAATATAATTCCTTCCCCTCCAAGCATAATTCCTTTGCCATCAGTCTCTCCTCCTTCCTCTACCCATTTACCGCAAAGCACCTCTCCACCCTATAAATCCACCCTTAAGCACCTTCCCCCTAAAAAACTAAGCATCTTTAGCTTTCTCACTCTCAGATCCCCTCTATCCCAATTTCCTCTTCCACCTCTTTCTCCTACAATGTGATGATTATTGTAATCTCTCCATTATTCTCACCCACCCTACCTCCTTTTATAAATATCATATTCCTCAAAATTAGCCCTCCTCATTTTATTTCCCAAATTTCTCCTCATGTATTATGTTGCAAATCTAGTTTTGATGATGACAAACATGTTTCCAGTATGTTTTGCTTGGCTAATCTGTTTCAGGCACAAAAGACCGCGAGCCACTCAAGCCAACTCAAGATCAGGTCCAAGTGTGTCAAATGTATGATTTTTCTTTTTATTGAGTCAATTATAATGTAACTGATTCCCTAGCTAAGTAACCTTGCACACACACACTCAGGGAGAGAGATTGAGTGAATTAGAGTTTCTGTTAAAAATTTGTTCAGATCGTCCTGGACGATATCCACATCATCCGGGACGATCCAGTTAAAACAGAAACCCTAATTAGGGCGACTAAGTTAAGAGGGTCTGATTGAGCCGATCGTCCTGGACGATATACGGATCGTATGGGACGTTATGCCCAAATCAATAATTCTCAGCCGCCAGATCAAGTTAGGCAAGTTCTTATTTTTAGATACTTGGTTTGATCGTCCCGGACGATACGTGTATCATCCCGGACGATCCAGTACAATCATGCCTAATTTAATCTGGTAATTAAGGAAAGCAATTAATTTTTGGTTGATACGATCATATCTTCTTGGATGATCGCAGGATCGTCCCGGACGATCTTAATCGTCTAGTGCATTTAAGCTGTACGTCCAGAACTATGTACAGGACGATTTGGGGCCTTTTTGAACTAATCGTACCGGACGATGACCCTATCGGTCGGGACGATCAAGTCATTTTTTGGTCGTCCAGCATAGATTTATCTGGACAACCCGAACTGTCTTCTGGACGATTTCCCTCAATTTGAACTAATAGTCTCGGACGATCGCAGGATCGTACGGGACGATATGAACAACTTTTTCTACTGATCGTCCAGAAGAGCCAGATCGTCCAGGCTAAAACAACTGAATTTGAACTGATCGTACAGGACGATCTACCGATCGTCCTGGACGATCTTGGCCGACCAGTTGAGATTTAGGGCAAATTTTAAGCCCTCCTTTAAAAGAACTTTTTCCAATTTTTGGAAATATCTTTTGCTGCCTTCCTTCCCTGAGAAACCCTAGAGAGAGAGAGAGTTGGGAGAGAGAGAGAAGATCTTGTGAGGGGGAGTTAGTGAGGGATTCACTAAGGTTGCTCCGAGCACGGATCAGAGTCGTCTTCTCCGCTCGTCATCTTTCGTCTAGTCAGTGTTCGTCGTGGGAGGATCGTTCGCAAGAAGATCCGGGGTTCTCTGCCCGCTTCAGGTGGAAGCGAAAGGAGTTCGTAGGTTCTCTGCCTGCTTCAGGAGGAAGCGAAAGGAGTTCGAAGGTTCTCTGCCTACTTCAGGAGGAAGCGAAAGGAGGTCGGGTTCTCTGCCTCACCGTGTGGTGAAAAGGAGATTTTTGTACAAGCTTCTCTGCCTTGCTGTGGGAGCAAAAGGAGAGACACTTCTGTTTAGTGCAATACCCGGAGGGGAGGCTCCGGGGAGTGGACGTAGGTCAAGTTGACCGAACCACTATAAAATCTGGTTTGCTTTTCTGATTCAATTCTGCACTTTAATTTTTCCTGATATTAACTGCTTGGGTGAATATCTGTGGTTTATCTTTTTATCGTTGTTTTAATTCGTTTTCGCTGCACTTTATAAAAAGATTTTCATAGTTATCGTGAAATTTTTAAATAACAAATTCACCCCCCCCCTCTTGGTTAGCCTCGGGACTAGTTCACTAGGGCTTAACATCCCTTTCGAACTTTCAAGTGGTATCAGAGCGGGATTCAAAATTTAAGTTTAAAAACTTTTGAATTTGATCCAATGGCTAACTGTAACAATCGTAATACTGCTGAAGGTTATTCTATTACCAGACCACCGTTGTTTGACAATATTCCTTTTGATTTTTGGAAAACACGCATGTCTACTTTTCTGCAATCTATTGATTATCGCATGTGGATGTTAGTTAAGGACGGATACGAACCACCTTTTCGAATGATTAATAATGTGAAAACTGAATTGCCATTTGCTGATTGGACGTTTGATGATCGTGATTTAGCACAGTTGAATGCAAAATGTTTGAACTGTTTCTTTTGTGCTTTGAAATCTGAAGACTATATGCGTGTTTCTACTTATACAACGGGAAAGGAAATCTGGGATAGGTTATGTATAACATACGAAGGTACAACTGAAGTCAAACAATCTAGGTTAAACATCTTGTTACATGATTATGAACTTTTTCGCATGAAACCTGGTGAGACTATTTCAGAAATGTACACAAGGTTCACTCAGATTGTTACCTCTTTGCATGCTTTAGGTAGAGAACTTCCCAACTACGAAAGAGTGAACAAGATTCTTAAATGTTTGCCTGCTTCTTATGATGCTAAGATTACTGCTATTACTGAATCCAAAGATTTAAATACTTACTCTATTGACAGCTTACTTGGATCACTCATTGCTTACGAGCAAGGGGTGAACCAAAGGCAACTTGATGCAGGTGAACGCAAGAAAGAGAAGACCGTGGCACTAAAGGCCAAAGATTCAGATGCTAGCACTTCCGGGTCTGATAGCGATGAAGTTGCCTTAATCACAAGGAAATTCAAAAGCTTTCTAAGGAAGAAACATAAGAACTATCAGAAGTGGAACAAGGGTAAGTTCAATAAAAACTTTAAGGATTCATCTGAATCGATTTATTTTGAATGCAGGAAGCCTGGACACATTAAGGCTGATTGTCCAACACTTAAAGCTCACCCAAGCAAGGAGAAGAGTGAGGAGAAACCAAAGTTCAGGAAGGACAAGAAGCGGATTCAGAAGGCGTTCTGGGCAGACTCTGCATCCGACTCTTCTGAGACTGAAGCTGAAGAGGAGCAAACAAACTTGTGTCTGATGGCGGATGATCACCCTGGTCAGTCGGACCAGGAAGAGGTATGTGAGCTTACTTACGATCAGTTATTTGAAGTTTCTGAAAAGATTCATACATCGTATAGGAAGCTTAAGAAAACCCATGCTAGTTTGAAATTAGATTATTTGACATTACAAAAAGAGCATGATTTTGTAGTTAAAGATTATTCCACACTTGATTCCAATCACATGTCTCTGCTTGATGAGTTTGATGAATTGAACAAAAAATATTCTGATTTAGTTTCTGAGCATGATTCTTTGAAAACCATGCATGTTGATTTAGAAAAAGCTTTTAAAGAGTCAGATACAATAGCATGTGAAGTAGAAAGTAACAATGGCGCCTTAAAATTTGAAATTGCAAGTTTAAAGAAAGAGAATGAGTTTTTGGAAGTAAAAATCAGTGCTTTTGAAAAGAACAAAACACCGCCTACCTTTGAACAGTTTTATGCACCGCCACCTTTTAAAAATTCTGTTGCAAGTTCATCAAAGCATGTTTCATACACTACTAGGAAGAGACACTATCACTCACGATGTTTAGTTAATCCTTTTTTTGGTGTTAGATGTTTTTCATATGGCATGTTAGGACACATATCACACACTTGTACTGTTCACCGTAGTACACATTGGGTGTGGAGACCCAAACTGCCTGTTTCACAGCACAGCACGCATGCATCTCATTCTTCTTTTCATAAGAAGGAACCCAAACCTGTTTGGGTTCCTAAGACTGACATTTGATGATTTTGTAGGTGTGCTCTCACACAAGACCTCGTGAGAGCATGTGGTACCTGGACAGCGGATGTTCTAGACATATGACTGGAGATGCAAATCAGTTCATTTCGCTGGAGACCAGAGCTGGAGGCAAGGTTACACTTGGAGATAACACCACCAGGAAGGTGGTAGGCACAGGTATGATTGGTGATTCAAAGAATTTTGTGATTGATAATGTTTTTCTTGTAGATGGACTGAAACACAACTTGCTGAGCATTAGTCAACTCTGCGACAAGGGATACAGCATCAAATTCCTGCCCACTGGCTGCATTTTAAGCTTAAATGATGAAGTTGTTTTGCAGGGGCAAAGGATCAACAACGTCTACAAGCTGGATGTAAGTAGCATTAAATCTGATAATTTAATTTGCTTAAAAACTGCTGCTGATGAGTCTTGGTTATGGCATAGGAGATTGTGTCATGCCAGTATGAAAACCCTTAGGAGAGTCACCCAAAAGGACTTAGTTAGAGGTGTGCCCAAGCTTAAGTTCACAAAGGATTACCTGTGTGATGCCTGTCAGTTGGGGAAGCAAGTCCAGCCCTCTTTTCACTCTGTTAAGGACATTAGCACCTCTAGACCTTTAGAAGTTCTTCACATGGACCTCTTTGGACCCATTAGCACTGCCAGCTTAGGGGGGAGAGTCTATGGTTTTGTGATTGTTGATGATTATTCAAGGTTCACTTGGGTTAAGTTTTTGTCACACAAATCTAAGTCATTTGATGAGTTTAGATCTTTCTCTACTTGGATTCAGAAGAAGTTAGGATGTGAGATTATTACCATCCATAGTGATCACGGAGGGGAGTTTGAAAATGAAAGATTTGGAAGTTTTTGTGAGAATCATGGGATTAGTCACAATTTTTCATCTCCTAGGACCCCTCAGCAGAACGGGGTAGCTGAAAGGAAGAACAGGACCTTAGTGGAAGCCGCTAGAGCCATGCTTGCCGAGTATTCACTTCCAAAATACTTTTGGGCTGAAGCGGTGAACACTGCCTGTTATGTGCTGAATAGGGTGAATGTGAGAGTCAAACTGAATAAGACACCTTATGAGATCATTAAGGGTAAAACACCAAATCTGTCCCACCTCCATGTCTTTGGCTGTAAGGTTTTTATTCTGAACAACGGGAAGTCACCCTTAGGAAAATTTGACCCCAAATCTGATGAAGGAGTGTTCTTAGGATATTCAAGTGTGGGGAAATCCTTTAGGGTGTTCAATAGGAGGACTTTGGTGGTGGAAGAAACAACCCATGTAGTGTTTGATGAATCTGATCCTAAGGAGTCTAGATCTGAAGTAGAAGATGAAGAGATTGTTGAGGTTACCCAAGGAGTTGGAAATACAAATTTGGAGGAAAGGGTAGAACCTCAAACCCCATTGCCTAGAGATTGGAGATATTCTTCGAGTCATCCTAAAGAACTGATCTTAGGAGACCCTTCTGAAGGTGTTAGGACTAGGCATGGACTTAGGAAGGAAGTAAACCATTCTGCCTTTATCTCAATGACTGAACCCACCAACATCAATCAAGCCCTATCGGATGAATTTTGGATTTTAGCTATGCAGGAAGAATTGAATCAATTTGTAAGGAATGATGTTTGGGAGTTAGTAGAAAGACCTAAAAATCAAAGTATTGTGGGAACCAAGTGGGTCTTTAAGAATAAGATGAATGATTCTGGTGTGGTTGTGAGAAATAAGGCAAGATTGGTGGCTAAGGGGTATAATCAGATAGAAGGGATTGATTTTGAGGAGACTTTTGCCCCTGTAGCTAGATTGGAAGCCATTAGAGTGCTACTAGCCTTTGCCTGTTACAAGGGATTTAAGCTGTTTCAAATGGATGTCAAGAGTGCCTTTTTAAATGGGGTAATTAAAGAAGATGTTTTTGTAGAACAACCCCCAGGTTTTGAGAGTTCCCAATATCCAAGTCATGTCTATAAATTAAAAAAGGCCTTATATGGATTGAAACAGGCACCCAGAGCTTGGTATGAGAGGCTTAGCACATTCCTGTTAGAAAGAGAGTTTGTTAAGGGGAGCGTAGACACCACCCTTTTTCTGAGGAGAATAGGAGATGACTTACTCATTGTCCAGATTTATGTTGATGATATAATTTTTGGATCTTCTGATAAATATTTATGTGATGAGTTTTCCAAAATAATGAGTAAGGAGTTTGAGATGAGTATGATGGGAGAATTGTCCTACTTTTTGGGGTTTAGCATAAGACAAACGGATGATGGAACCTTTCTCAATCAATCAAAATACACTAACGACATTCTGAAGAAATATGAAATGGACAAAGCCAAGCCAATCAATACTCCCATGCCCTCCTCAGTTCAGTTAGATAAGGATTCAAATGGAAAATTTGTTGATTAGAAGAAGTATAGAGGGATAATAGGGTCACTGCTTTACCTGACTGCTAGCCGACCTGATATCATGTTTAGTGTCTGTCTTTGTGCTAGGTTTCAGGCTGATCCTAAAGAGTCCCACCTAACTGCTATTAAGAGAATTCTTAGATATCTTTTAGGGACCCCAAACCTAGGAATTTGGTACCCTAGGCACAGCACCTCTTTTGAGATCATTGGATATTCTGACTCTGACTTTGCGGGGTGTAGGGTGGATAGGAAGAGTACCTCTGGGACTTGTCAATTCATAGGACAGTCATTAGTCTCCTGGTCCAGTAGAAAATAGAACTCAGTTGCACTTTCCACTGCTGAAGCTGAGTACATTGCCTTAGGAAGTTGTGTGGCCCAAGTTCTTTGGTTGAAACAACAAGTCTTGGATTTAGGAGTACCCGTTGGCACAATTTCTGTTCTGTGTGATAATACCAGTGCCATCTGTATCTCTAAGAATCCAATCCAACATTCTAGGACCAAACACATTGACATTAGGCATCACTTCATTAGGGACCATGTTACAAAAGGGGACATTGAGCTACATCATGTAGCAACTGAAAATCAGCTGGCTGACATATTCACTAAACCACTGGCCTTTGACTCATTCAGCATTTTGAGAACCAGATTAGGAGTGCTTGATATAAATGCTTGATTCTGATGATTGCTGATTTATGATCTTTCTGATTGGTATTCTGATTTCTGTTAGTTAGGTTTAGTTTTTTGATTTCTGATTTCTGTTAGTTAGTTTTTACCTTGATTATTTTATTTTCAGTTGATTTTATTTCTTCTGCTGATTTCTGTTTTAGCCTTACTATTAGTTTGATTTGAGTATTTACTTTGGTGTGATTTTTTACCTGCTTGTATTCACTAGTTCATATTTTGCACTTACTATTTTTATGTTTTTCAAAATCTGATCACCGCTCACTATTTCTGAAAATCTAAATTTCTTACTATGAGTTTTTTTACTTTGTTTTGGTTTGGAAGCTGATAAGCAGTGATTGACTTCGCTGAATCTGTTAAAGGGAAGAAACATTGATAATTATTTCTCTTCCTCTAACTCCTTTTCTGGTGTGTAGTTTCTTTTGAATAAAAATCCTTTTCAAAATTAAAATGTTAGTTTTTGAAATAGAGATTATTTATCTTCCTACAGTAATCTGCCTCATATCAATAGTGTGTTTCAAAGTCTTGAGTCATTAGTTTGATTTTCTAAACCAAGTGATTGCATTTATCATATGTTGTATGGATTTTATTTTGTGAATGGTTCTTCCTTACTGCGAAGAGTCATCTCCTATGTCTGGAAGATAATCTCACAGCTGAGACTCTTTAATGATTGTGAAAAGGAGAAAGCTTATAAAAGATGCACAGTGCGCCAGATAATTTGAAAAAAAGGCATTAAATGAGCCCAAAACTGAAAAGATGCGAAATTGCCAAATTGGATACACAAAGTGTATCAAAAATCAAAAGATGCGCAAAGCGCCAACCAATTTGAAAAAGAGGCACAAAATGAGCCCAAAACAAGCTTTCTTTCCTTTCAGATTGTTAAATGTCTTAGAGGAATCCGTGCGCCACTTAATATTTTCAAAAGCTTGAGTTTTGAAAATCATGATTTCTAATTTTTTACTTTGTAACACTATTATATTAGATATTTTTCTGGAAGGAGGCTTGAAAGGATTTCTTTTCAAATCTAATGTCTTTTATTCTGAATCGGATTTTTGTTTTGAAAGAGGTTTGCATCGATAAGGTGCCCGGGGTCGGAGTTACGAAAGTTGATTATTTCCAACCTTTTCTGGATTTCAGCGCTGTCAATAGTCCTGTCATTGGTTTTTGAATCTAAAGTCAGTTCTGTGTATGTTTTATTTTATGTTTTATTTCCGTGTTATGTTTTTCGCTCCTCCTTTTTGTGATGTCAAAAGGGGAAGTCAGTTGTAGTCGTGTCTATTTCTGTTTTCTGAGTCATATTTCCTGTATTGTTTTAGCTGTTAAATGAAAATTTAAAAAATGTTTGTTTGTTTGATCTCCTAGTTTACTTTTATTTTCAGACTACTTTACAAATGTTTGCCATCATCAAAAAGGGGGAGATTGTTGCAAATCTAGTTTTGATGATGACAAACATGTTTCCAGTATGTTTTGCTTGGCTAATCTGTTTCAGGCACAAAAGACCGCGAGCCACTCAAGCCAACTCAAGATCGGGTCCAAGTGTGTCAAATGTATGATTTTTCTTTTTATTGAGTCAATTGTAATGTAACTGATTCCCTAGCTAAGTAACCTTGCACACACACACTCAAGGAGAGAGATTGAGTGAATTAGAGTTTCTGTTAAAAATTTGTTCAGATCGTCCTGGACGATATCCACATCGTCCGGGACGATCCGGTTAAAATAGAAACCCTAATTAGGGCGACTAAGTTAAGAGGGTCTGATTGAGCCGATCGTCCTGGACGATATACGGATCGTACGGGACGATATGCCCAAATCAGAAATTCTCAGCGGCCAGATCAAGTTAGGCAAGTTCTTATTTTTAGATACTTGGTCTGATCGTCCTGGACGATACGTGTATCATCCCGGACGATCCAGTACAATCATGCCTAATTTAATCTGGTAATTAAGGAAAGCAATTAATTTTTGGTTGATACGATCATATCGTCATGGACGATCGCAGGATCGTCCCGGACGATCTTGATCGTCTAGTGCATTTAAGTTGTACGTCCAGAACTATGTACAGGATGATTTGGGGCCTTTTTGAACTAATCGTACCGGACGATGACCCTATCGGCCGGGACGATCAAGTCATTTTTTGGTCGTCCAGCACAGATTTCTCTGGACGACCCGAACTATCTTCTGGACGATTTCCCTCAATTTGAACTAATCATCCCGGACGATCGCAGGATTGTACGGGATGATATGAACAACTTTTTCTACTGATCGTCCAGAAGAGCCAGATCGTCCAGGCTAAAACAGCTGAATTTGAACTGATCGTACAGGACGATCTACCGATCGTCCTGGACGATCTTGGCCGACCAGTTGAGATTTAGGGCAAATTTTAAGCCCTCCTTTAAAAGAACTTTTTCTAATTTTTGGAAATATCTTTTGATGCCTTCCTTCCCTGAGAAACCCTAGAGAGAGAGAGAGTTGGGAGAGAGAGAGAAGATCTTGTGAGGGGGAGTTAGTGAGGGATTCACTAAGGTTGCTCCGAGCATGATCAGAGTCGTCTTCTCCGCTCGTCGTCTTTCGTCTAGTCAGTGTTCGTCGTGGGAGGATCGTTCGCAAGAAGATCCGGGGTTCTCTGCCCACTTCAGGTGGAAGCGAAAGGAGTTCGTAGGTTCTCTGCCTGCTTCAGGAGGAAGCGAAAGGAGTTTGAAGGTTCTCTGCCTGCTTCAGGAGGAAGCGAAAGGAGGTCGGGTTCTCTGCCTCACCGTGTGGTGAAAAGGAGATTTTTGTACAGGCTTCTCCGCCTTGCTGTGGGAGCAAAAGGAGAGACACTTCTGTTTAGTGCAATACCCGGAGGGGAGGCTCCGGGGAGTGGACGTAGGTCAAGTTGACCGAACCACTATAAAATCTGGTTTGCTTTTTTGATTCAATTCTGCACTTTAATTTTTCCTGATATTAACTGCTTGGGTGAATATCTGTGGTTGATCTTTTTATCGTTGTTTTAATTCGTTTCCGCTGCACGTTATAAAAAGATTTTCATAGTTATCGTGAAATTTTTAAATAACCAATACACCCCCCCTCTTGGTTAGCCTCGGGACTAGTTCACTAGGGCTTAACATCCCTTTCGAACTTTCATATTACCCTTCACGTATCGCCTTCCTGGTTATTAGTTCAAGAGGTGGAATATTTTCCCTGTCGCCTAAGATTTAAACCTCTTGATCATCCCCCATTATGCTGATATAGAGGTTTCCCACTCTTCTTTGGCCACTCGTCGATGCTCACTCCTTTAATGTTGCCGGTTGGGTTTGATTATCCAAAATTTTCTTCATCATATCCTCTAAGTTATAAAGCCTTCCTTCCATAGATGAAAACCATTCCCCAACTTTAATTTTGTGTTGGCCAACTTCTCCTTCAAGTTTTTCTTCCAATGCATTCAATTTCTTAAATTTCATAGGTCCCAAAAATGTACCTTGATACTAAATTTTATAGGAATCTAACCTTTACGCAACAAAAATAGCAAGAGTGGAGAGAAAATACAGAAGAAATTAGCAAAAAAAATTATTATTTTAGAATAAAAGAATGGTTCATAAATATGAACACGAGGCCAACCCAACACGTGAACCCTAGCGAGGCAAGTATGAGGTGATTTCTTAGCATGATCCAAAGGTGAGGCGAGTTCAAGTGTGTGGCATGCATGAGTGTGAGGATATCATGAATGCTAAGTAAGCGGGTGAGGTGATCCATGAGGGGGTGTGACTGTGCGAAGGTGTGAATGGGTGAGGCGAGCCGCAATAGTAGTGTCGTATTCACCACTGTAGAACTTCTACCTTTTATCATGATTTAATTATTATGAACTTCTTTTGATAGTAGAACCTCTTCATCTATACTATCTACACTAGCATTATAAAAGTCGCTTGAGTTTCTTCCCAAGTCAAATCCTAGCCTTCCATTTTAATTATTTAAAAATATCATGGCCTTTGATGTATTACAACATTATGATAAATTTAAATTTTAAATTATAATTAATATGTATTTGATCTTCATTCTGCTTTACTAAGCTAATAACTATTTGGTTATCACTTCAATTTTGTGAATGAATTCCACCATCGCTCACTTCATGTTTGTGCCCTAATACTTTTACGATAATTTTAAATTAGTAAATATGTTTGAAAGAAAATAAATTTTCCATTAGCTAATAACATGCCAAATTTGCCCTTGCCTTCGTATTTACACCCTTCTCAATTGTATTCATGTGCGACTGTTTGCCTCCAGATTTTCTTTATCCCATCTCTCCCATTTTCTTCAGTAGCATATCTTCTCCAATTATTTCAACCTCTTCAACTAATATAACAAATAATCTTCCCAACATCTTAAATTTTGATTTCTTGTAACATCAGATCTCCTACTATTTCAGAAACTTTAACTTCTCAGTATGTTCTTCCCTCTACAACATATTTTTTTCTCTTCTCACCAAATATGAAATCTTTTACCTCGCATGTAGTCCTCACCGCCACACTGCATTCCACTTCTCGGATGATGAATCAAATGTTTGAACTTCCTACTAATTGGAATCTCTATCAGAGGCCAATAAAATAGTTAAATTACTTATACTACTCTCCATTTTATATATTTGAAATGAAATTCTCATATAACTATTGACTCTCACTTATTTTTTAAAACCTCCACCCTGATTTTGATTTAGTAGTTTGATTTAGATCTCTACTCTTCTTGCTTTATAAAATAGGTAATATTCTATATAAATTTTTGTTTCTAGGTTTTATAAGTTTCATGAAGTCATTTTTAGTAGTTTGTTTATTTACACTAAAATAATTATTGTATATGTTTTATTATTATAAAATTCTTTATACATTTATGTTATATGTATGTTTTTTTTATTAATTTATTTTACATATGTATGTTGATTTCTTTTTTGTAGGTTCTATGGTTATTATTATTTTTAATTAATTTTTGTTTAGTTTTCTTCGGATATCCTAAAAGCATTTTTAATCATTTAGATTTGATTCATACCCATTGTGTTGAGCTTGTACTATTTTATAATGTATCATTTACATGTTTGTTGTATCTAATAATTGCTTATGGATTTATAAGATACTTTTCTAATTATTTTACTGTTACTTGTTCACAACTATTAGTTAGTGAACTAATTCATTGAGAAAGAATCATCTTAGACAATTATGCTAGAGTATGTGAACGTCTTATTGAATCAAATTACTGGCTATTAATCCATCAATGTTAGCAATGCTTTAACTGAATAATGGTATGGTTTAATTCTAAAATGCATTTCAACCTTTATCAACTATCTACCTTGACTATTCAGGGAATAATGATGTATAATTTGTTGAAGAAATGATGAGGGAATAAACCTTATCATATATTTATAAAGCCTAATATTTTCCTTATAGTTATGACCACCCTGTTATCAATTATAACTGTAGGTTAAGCATGCCAGCCAATGCAATGTAAAAGCAAGAAATGATTCTGATAAGCCCCTAATTTATCGTAAAGTAAAAGATAAATTTCTCCACAAGGTATTGCCTTGATCAGTTATTTTTATTATAAAATCTCTTATCATTCATTTATATACTTATCAATGAACCTATGTCATTTCATTTGAGTTCATTTTCTAATTCATTTCATCTTCATTCCTTATCATTTGTTCCAAACAAGGTATGTTTATATTACAGAGTTTTCCTTTTAGTATTCTTTTTTTTTGTAATTCATAACCTTCCTTGTATTTAGTCATCTCATGTGGGTTGTTTAATAAAATCATCAAAACAACAAGTGTGATCATCAAACCTAATAAGTGTTTCTGACACTAAATATTGGGTATCTAACTTTTATTCTTTTTGTATAATTCTTTATAATATGAGTTTCTCATAATGAATGATGGATTAGATTTGTTGAAAGGAAAACCATAATTAAGAAGAAATATGGTGAATGTTTGGAACCATTATCGAGGTTCTTGGAGAAGGCCATATATGCCTTTGCAAAGTTTGTAGACATGATTTGGATAGAGAGCGTTAACAAAACTTGGTGGCTGATTCATATAAATGGTTTTATGGAGCTAACCATGGAGAAAGGCATTAGAGACACCAAGTTATTAAAGTTGCCAATTATTGTGTAAAGCAACCATAAGGAGTTGAAACATAGCTATCTTAGAAACAGGGCTAAAGGTTTTGGTGAAGTTGATGTCGTGTTCTTGTTTGAAACCTTGTGCGACTGGTCTGGATTTGAAGCATTCAATGCTAACATCATATTTTAATTTAATTTGATATGCCCATTTTAAACCGATGATAGGATGATTAGGAGGTGGGGAGGGAAAAGACTAGGTGCCCTATTTTTGAAGTGCATAGAACTCATCTGACAAGGCTTTCCTCTAAGTTTATTCTTTGGCTGCTTAGGAGTTGTTAGATGGAGTGAAGGTGGTGTAATGTTTTTTTTTTTCAAAGTGAAGATTTATTTTTGTTTGAGATTAGCCATCTTAAGATGTGTTTTCCTAAGATGGTTTGATGTAGTATAATGATGTTCTATAGATGGAGTAGTTGAAGTGGATTTGGTTGGAAGTTATTTGGAGAGTGGTGAAGAGCTAGGTGACGAAGAAATGTTGGGTTGGGATTCGGTGGGAGGAGATGTTGTCTATGGAGGTTGGTTTGTGATAGTAGAATGGGCGATGGAGTTTGGTATGAGAAGTAATAGAGATATTGATGGGTTGTGCTGGGGGGTAGGTGGATGGGTTTGAGAAATAGGAAAAGGAAATTGGTTTTCATAGAAAACTACAAGGCGAGATATGAGGATATCCTAGTAATAGGATTGTAGCAGCAATAGTTATTAATTGAGTTGTAGTAGCCAAGGAAGATACATAGAGATGAGCATGGAGAGATTTTATTAGGTGCAAGAGGTTTCGGCTATGGAAAATAGTATAGCCAAAGACTTTGAGATTGGTAAAGTTTGGTGTAGTGGTAAAAAGTTGGTAGGGGGATTTGAGAGAGGTGTTTTTTGAAGGGATTCTATTTATGAGAAAGGTGGAGGTGAGGATGGCTTCAGCCCAGAATAAGGGTGGGAGATTAGCTTAATGTAAGATGGGCGTGTTATATTAAGGAGATGTTGGTTCTTATGTTCTGAGACTCCATTTTATTCAAGTGTGTAGGGAAAGGTAGGTTGTTGTGTGATACCTTTATTGGTCAGAAATGTTTTAAAATGGGTAGAAATGTATTCTCCATCGTTATCAGAGCAAAAATATTTAAAGCAAGTGTTGTATAAATTTTAAACCATGGTGAGAAGATAGACTAATTTTTAGAAAGTTTCAGCTTTTGAGTGCATAAGATAGGGCCAACAAAATTTGGAGTAGTCATCTATAAAGATTACATTATATTTAAAGCCATTTAGAGATGAAACTGGAGATGGTCCCAAAATTTTGCTATGTATTTAATGTAATGGAGTGGCTATAGATTTTCTAGTCATTCTAAAAGGTAGTTTGTGGCTTTTGGCTACATTATCAGTGGTACAAAAGAGTAAAGAAGAAGGACTACATGAAAATTGTAAAGTTTTGGCAATATGTGAAGTTACAAAATTGTGAGGGTGACCAAGTCGGGTGTGCCTTAACTTTAGTGTATTAAACTGAGAAGTAAAATTAGTTGGTGCCATAGTAGAAGTTGAGCATGTGAAGGGATAGAGACCATTAGAGTTATGGCCATGAAGAAGATATTGGTGAGTCAACAAGTTCTTAATTTGAAATCCATTTGGATTGAAAGAGACAGATCATTGATTGTCAGTTGTAGGCTTATGTATAGATAGAAGGTTATGGGAGATTGAAGGGACACATAAGATGTTTTAATGAAACATCTTACAATGAGGAGTGGGTGGTAGAAGGAAAGTATTTCTTATGCTTGGTATAGAAAGCGCAAAGCCAACTCCAATTAATATTATGTCCGAATCGTATAATGGTGTGGGTTGTTGTATATTAGAGACGTCTACTATAAGATGAGCACATGCTCCAAAATCTTGGCACCAATCTAGAGAGGAGGTAGTATTGGAGTAGAGCCCAGTTAGTGATGTGGAGGAAGATGAGCTTTACTGTAGAATGTAGTGGTGCTAATAGTGGAGACTAGAGTGTCCTAGTTTGCAAAAGTTTGGTAATGTACTCAGGGAGTGGAGTAGGAGCAGCCACTTATGGATTGAGGAGTGTTGTTGTGTGCTATTAGTGGAGTGTTATTTAAAGAATGACCATGACCATAGCAAGAGAAGCAATCTCGGGTGGTTTTGAAGGCAACAAAAGATGAATATGTAGGGATGAGTTTCATCCTTTTGGTCCTTAGATTGATTTCTTCATTGCAAAAGACTAAATACAGGTCATCAGGGCTGATATAGGTAAGTTTTGTTTGTATAGCTATTTTTAATGATTGATATGAAGTGCGAAGGCTGTTTAGAATGTATAAGATGATGTCTTTAGAGTCAATCTAAGAGCATGTTGCAGTAATGTTATCTACAATGGTTTTGCTATTTGAAAGATATTCTGTCGTGGTATGGTCCTTCATAGAGTTGCCATGAAGCTCATTTTTGAGCTAAATGACACGAGAGCGACTTGTTCACTGTAATCTCTTCTATAGCGTGGTCCAAATAGTATGTCAAGTTGTAAGGTTTAAGATGTGTGGGAGGATAGATATGGTGATTGTTGAGCAAATAGCTCAGGATAGGTTTTGAGCAAGGAGTTGCCAGAATGTGTATGTTGGTTTAGGCTAAGGTCGTTGGTTGAAGATAAAATATGCTTATAAGGGCATAGGAAGTACAGGTTAAAAATCCATTAAAGAAGTTTGCTAAGAAAATTTTTAGAACTTTTAGATGCCAAATCAAGTATTTGTTAGTGCTCAGTTGAACATGGACAGTGTTCTTCAGATTTGACATGAGAAATTTTAACGATGATGGTATGTTGGCTTCTGTCATGGTGGAAGAAGTAGACTGAGAAGTGATAGTCATAGTTGCTGTAGTACAAGAAGAATCTTCCAGGGAGTTTAGAGGCCACGGGATAGCCATCGGGCTTTCACTACTCTGATACCATTAAATGATATTAAATACAATTGAAAATAAGGTAAGGTAAGCTTAAGGAGGAGGAGGTAATAAGAACATGACATAGATAATCCTTGCAATGTTCTTAAACACATTCCCAGTAATATGACATAGTATAAGTATTATGAAAGAAGGAATATGCGGTTCTAATGTTTAGTATGAGAGCCTAGAGAGCAATGATTTAGTAAAGTGGAATAGTGGGAAGTATTCGTGTGCATGACAGTGGAAGTGGTGAAGAGAAGACAAAAGACAGAGATATTGCTACTTGCTTATCATATCAGATTGTATAGCTTATCAAGAACAAAATGTACTATAGCCAGATAATCTTTATGGCCTAATAAAATTTATATTTTTGTGGAAACTTATATATTGACAATTGATGTCAGTGACATTATTAATATGATTTTGCTGCTCGTTAAAATTTTATTCCTCTAAAAATTTAGTTTTTTTTTTCTTGCATCTAAATTTTTTAGCATATTTTCTATTCATAAATAATTCGATTGATATTATTTTGGTTCTTAGTTTGTCAATATTGGGTTGTTAGTTATTAGTTATTTATTTATAAATATGTAAAAGAAATCTTAGAGTAAAAGAAATGTTTATAAGGATTAATGTTTCTTAAATGATTCTCTTTTTATTTAAAGACATATTTTCATAGTAATCTTTTACAATTGTTTTCCACTAATTTATATATGGAAATTTTATGAATTGCATTTAGTTTGACCCACCAAATTACTAGAGCATCAATTGGATGTTGTGGTTCCTAGTGCATCTGATACCTCTAATGGTTATGTTCCAGTTTCCATATTTCCTTTCAGCTAGATGTATTACTCCTTCCATAGTATTTCATAACTTTTCACTACTTTTTTTTTCATGAATCATATATGATTTAATTTCTGGTCGAGATAAGTAGGTAGGTTCTTGTTACCATTTCAGCTAGATGTATTATTCATTGATATATATATTAAAATATTTTTTTTTTCTTTTAATGAATCATATATAAATTGATTTCTATTTTTTTGGTAAAACCCTCAGTGGGGCCTTCGCATTGATACAAGTAAAAAGTACAAGTCCTTAAAGGATCCACAGCTCACTAAAAATATAGCATTTGAAATAAAACCTAAGAGCTATCGATCCTACCTAATACATGAGGATAAAAAAGGAAAGGAAATCACATAACAGCAACAAAACAAAAGCAGACACACGAAACCTCCAAATTCAGCCTCTAGGGAAGTAATCTAAAGCATGGTCAAGCCACCAAAAGTAACCCAAGTGATCGAGATTAGCTCAACTAAAGAAGCATCAACCTGCAAACAACACTAAAAGGAAAACATGAATTGAAGGAACAAACCCACATCACCCTCATGAAGGAAAAACAACAGCCAACCAAAGTCACTACAAACAAAAGCAGAGAAGTAAAGCAGCAAACAAAAAGCCGCCAGAAGTTCAAAGAAACTGCCACCAACAAAATACCAAGAACTACTTTTTGTGTTTCTTTATTGGTGTTTACTTCCACGAGAAAAGGTTTTCTCCACAACTTTACAAACATCAATGCCATACAACTCCCTAAATGATTCTGCCTGATAATCACCAAGGTCATCAAATTCATCAACCATCTCACCAGTAGGTGATGGAGGCCCATCATGCCAAGGCAAAGGACCCATGGAACTAGTCCCCACATTAAAAGTAACACATGTATTTAATTCATTAGGAGCCATAAAGACAATCAGCACATCTGCAAGGTTCTCATAATGTAAAGAGCCCACATCAACAATCAAAATAAGCACGCCACCTACAGTTCCCAGAAGGGGAGAAATAGCTTCATCAACTTGTTCATGAGATGCCACAGCCCCAGGTGAATCAATGCACACAATCTGCTGACCTGAAACTTCACCACATTCACCAACCTCCACCTCCTTAACAAGAGACAAAGCCAAGCCACAAAACCCAACTTCACCAGAATTATTTAACTGAACACAGGCGCTCGGCTTAGGGACCACAATAGGAGAAATAAAGCCACCATCACGCTGAAAAACAACATCACCTAGTTCTAAACCATTCGTAGCCTTATGCCCCACCACATTAAGCAAAGGAGACACAACATCAATATTACCATTATCATAAACTACATCATTATTCACCACCTTCTCATTACGATCCGCATCAACCAATTCATTTGTAGGATTCCTAATCACTACAGCGTCAGCCCCCTCCTAAACAGAAGGACCAACATCCACCTTTGGAAACAGCATAAGACAAACCTCCTTAGAATGCCCTAACGTTTTACAATGAAAACAATACAATGGAAATCCTTCCATTTCAATTGATTGGATGTACTCCATAGATTCGGAACAAAGACAAACTGGAGAGCCATATCGTTTTGTAATATCATGTTCCACAAGAACTCGAGCAACAGACGATTGAGTGCCATTCGTAGTGGCATTATCAATACATAAAGGTCTACCAAACATAGAACCCAGTCCATGAAGAATGCGAGGGGAGAAGATATGAGGATGCAAACTTGGAAAATAAACCCAAATGGGCACAATAGGCGACTCCACATTAACATCAAAGTGGGGAGTCCACTTAAACAACTTCATGAAACATTTGGCAATGAAGTAAGATCGATGAGAGAAGACCCTGCAGTAATCTAGGTCGTTAACAAGCATAATCAGCACATTTTTTGGATTCAAGACAGCAACCGAAAAGGCCCCACAAAGCTTGAGAATAAAGAAAAATTTTCGAATCAAATCAAGAGGCAGCTGATGAGCCAGAAATTTCCCTACCAACGTAAACTCAAAAGGTGCTACAAGAGAAAGTAACTCCTCATCCAAAATGAGTAACGAAGGCAAACCATGACGAGGCGAGACTTTGAGCGGTGGAAAAATAGATAATTCACCAGATAAAGCATCACGAAATGACTTTGATTTAAGCTTACCATCCAAAACCCCAGGATCCCTTAAACAATTTGCCGCCATACGGAAGGAAATCGTAGGAAAAAGGAGGTTTTAGGGAAGAAGAATCAAATAGCAGCCACCTCGCGCTAAAACCCCAGAACCCCTAGACATCGCGTACCTTCGTCTTTCTTAAGCTTCCTTGATCTTTAAAGTTTAGATAAGTATGCAAATTAATATTTGAGATTTGTTATTGCCATCTAATAAATCACCTTCTCATTTGTCTATTTACTATGCAATGAAATTGGGCATACTCGGCCTTGCCTTCATTTTCAAGTGACATGCAAGCTTTTGTTCATGACTTTGATGAATATTTTATTTATATTTGTAATCATTTTTTCTTAACTCATGGCCTTGATTCTTTCTTTCTCTTATTAGTATTATTTAGAAGATTTAACATTTAGGGTTTAGCACAATTATGTTTTATCCCCTATTAGTTTTCATTTTCCTTCACCTAAAACAACAAATTCTAGAGAATATTTACTGGTTAGGTGATATTGTCAAGTAGCCTTTTATTAGCTTGCTAAAATATTACTAAAATTATTTATTTGGTCTAAATTAGTATTGCACCTAATTTCATTTAATCATTTATATATTATTCTTTCGTTTCACTTAATTTACTAAAATTTACCCAAAAAATTATTGTATTAGATAATTTTGTACTTGTAAATTTTATAGTACTGTAACTAAATCCTTACAATTCTTCAAATGTTTGAGTTCTGCTATATATTAGATAGCTTGTTCATGTTGCCTTTAGACTTTTGCGTTCTATCTCATCTCTTTTATGTAGTAAAAGGAATTATTTTACCTCAAAAATATCAAATTTCAAAAATTTCTTTGTTACATGTAATAAAAAAATTTATACTATACATTAGTAGATCTTATTATATGTAATCATGAAGGAATCTGCTACAATTTTGTAATTAAAAATATTACATTAAATTATTATACTTTAAATTATAAATGAGCCAAAAATAGATAGCTCAATAAATAAAAGTTTATTCGAGTGATATCAATAAATTTATTTATTTTTGTAACTAAATAAATAAAATATTATATTTAATACTATTTTATTTCTTTTATTTTAATCAAGTGCACTTAGTGCACGTGCAATTATACTAGTCCTATAATATTTCGTGTGGCATTGGATATACGAGCAAAATTTTTTCAATTGAAATTTTGTATGCATTAATTAGGAAATTCAAATACGCTAAAATATAACTTTTATTTGATCATTCTGTAATAAAGTTTCAATTAAATAAATGTGTCAAGGGGATATATGGTGGAAATATTGCACATGTAGTCCTAACTTGTTTGGACCTCAAGTCGGATTCCATTCTCAACGTAATGTGCATAAGCACAAATAATTTGCTCAATTCAGGTAACATGGCCAAGACTGAGGCATGATTTCAAGACTTTATAGACCATTTCAACTTTTTTTATTTTTTTATTTTGGTTGAACCCCACTGGAGGGGCTACGTGTTAATATTAAAAAAAGGAGTGCAAGTCCTTAAGGGGACCTCCAGCTCTCTACTGCTCCAAGGAGCAACGAAAAAAGTATAAAGAAAACCTAAGAGCCGGAAATTCCCACAAAGCACGAATACAAGGATGCCTAATAAAATTCTAAAAATCCAACAGGAAACGGAGAAATAGTAACCATTCAACTCAGCCTTTCCTACCAAAAAAGGACCCTGCACAAAACGAGAATAAGTCTCCAAAAACCTGTAAACAAGGCTTGCAAGGAAACCAGATAAAATAATTAAAAGTAACAAAAAAGAAGGAACATAAAAATTAAAAACACTAAGCAAATAACATAATCTACAGCTTAAGAAAAGGTTATGCAAATTAACAATAAAATAAGACATAATAATTTTAAGGAAAGCCTTGCAATTATCAAAATTGAAATAGCACCAACAATCTTAAAAGACTGTTAATGATTAGACCACCACAACTACAGTTAAACTTCTCGATCTCACCATTACCACCTATAGGATAGCAATGCCAAATAGAATCCAGGATAAATAAAATGTCAGTATAGTAGATATAGCAGCCACTATTGAAACAAAACACAGCACCCCTGGAGCAGCCATAGATAGAACCCAACCACGAAATACTAAACCCAAGATTCTAGAAAAGATGATGTTTATAGCAGCCACTATTGAAGACAATCCAAGATAGATCATGCCAGGCAGCCAACAAAACAACAAAAAATGGTTCCACAGGGTAGAGGTAGCAGTAATAACTATCCAAATAACAAAATTATTAGATGGGTCCTCAAAACATAGATAGCCATAAAGCAGTTGATGAACACACCACCACAATTTAAGCAAACAAAACAACCAAAGAAAGAACACGTCTAGCCTACAGAGAATACAGGAACAAATTCATAGTAGAGAAACCAGGAGAAAAGACAGGCTAATAGAGCTCAGGAAGAGGCAACCAGAGCAATCATCAATTTGATAGCCCCAATGCTGCTCAATTCTATACCCAGAAACTCTCAAACACAAGAATATGCAAAGAGCAGGGCTAAAGGAAAAGAAATATAGAGAATAGAGCCACACAACCGCAAAGCCTCTGGCAGGAGAATTCTAGGCACCAGCACCACCCTAGTAAAAGAATGAAACTGTAGCCTATAGCAACAACCAAAGACACCAGCAGACCCTCCAAAAATGGCAAAACGCCTTTCCATAAACCAGATCCAAAATGCACAGAATAATAGGAAACCCCCAGATACCAAAAGTACAAAACACCTCAGTAAAGTAAGGGAGAAACTCCAGCAACCAAAATTCCTAAAGACAGGACAAACCCAACACAACAATAAAACCATAATGGTGAAAACTGATAAAGCACCCAACAAACCTCACAAAGAGGCCAGTAGACTTAGCCCTAGACAGCACTAAGACACACTACACCTCCGGGGAGTAAAAGAGTAGCAAATAGGGAAAACATTAGTATAACAAATAATACAATCACAGCTCAAGCCCATCACCACAACACATATGAAAGATTTGTAATGAAGCAAAGAACTAAAGCAATTAGTGGTTAGCACCAGAAAAACTAACGATTGAAAATAATAAGTAAAAACCATGACCCAAAAGGAAACAAAAAACCAAACACCTCTACTAAAATAACAACCCTACCAAAAACAAAGCAAACCAAAGGCAAAGCACAGAGTGAGGCTAAATTCTGATATATAGTAGCCCCATTTTATCCAACCTAATCATGCCTTTAAGTAACATAGGTAAATTAGAATTTGAAAAATTGGTAAGAAAGTCTAACATACAACCCAGATTAACTAACTAGTCGACATAAGAATTACCTTCCCTATGGACATGACAAGTACAAAAGTTAACAAACATCAATAGCTAATTGATTTCTCTAATAAGATAAAAAAGATCCTGACAACAAACTCTATTCTTTGGATTCATAAGGCAATGAATTATACAAGTGGCATCTACTTCAATCCAAATATTGGTAATTCCAAGAGAAAAGCATAATTTTAAACTATTAAGAATAGCAAAAATCTTGGCCCTAACCATAGAACACTTCTCCATTGGGCCAGCAAAAGCCATAATCATGTCACCATTATCATCCCTGATAATACCACCACACCCAAAAGCATCATTTTTAACATAACCATCCACATTAAAAAGTATTGAGAGGAGGTTTGATCTAATACCCTAAATTAGGATCCTCCAAAAAGCAACTATTCTATAGAAATATGCCAAAATTATAGGCAACAAAAGAATAATTCCTAGAATTCTTTGATATCTCAAGATTAGCTGCAAAAAGCATAAAAACTTTATCCTTCATATTTTGAATAATATGCTAGGCATCCATGCAAATATTATTAAACATAGAATTACTTCTAGCAATCTATATGTACCACATAATCAAAGAAGGAATAACATTTCTGATATGCCTATTAGAATTGATGAACCAAGAATTAAGCAAAGTGTTGATAGGCATATTAGCATTAAAAAAGATTTAAATTGAAAATGTCATCAAAATAATACCAAATTTAAACAGTAATCAGACAAGAGATAAGCACATGATGCATGTTTTCAACATGAAAGCAGCATTGGCACTTAGAAGTAATAATAAAGCCTTTTTTCCTCAAATTGTCGTCAGTAGGGATATAATTATGCATAATTCTCCACATAAAAATAGAAATTGGTCTTAGGGGTACTTTTATGCCAAATCATAAAGAACACCTTTTTAACACATTTTTTCCCTAAACATATGCCAAGCATACATTAAACTAAACATGTCGTTATGAGCCAAATGTCATAATAACAAATCATCAGAATCAATATAAATGGCCAGGTTAACAATTTTGTAAATAACATCTCCAAAAAGGGTATCTGTCAATTTAGTATAGTCCCAATTATTATTAGTAATAAAAGAGTCCACTTTAGTAGCGGCAGTGGAGAAAGACTTTATAATGGAATCAATGGACTTACCTCCATGCCACTGATCTTGCCAGAAGAAGAAATTCGCTCTACCAAGCCCCCATTTAACATGATGTTCAACACTCCACTTAATGTTGCAAAGACTTTTGCACACTCTGGAGTCGCCATATTTAGAACAACACATAGAAGGATGCTTACCAACACAATACATATCAATCATAAAGTTAGATCAAAGAGAGAGTCTAGAATGAAAATTGAACTGCAATTTAAAGGAAAATGCATAAGATAAATCAATCATGTTTTTACAACCCAACGCCCCTTCATTAAGAACCCCACAACAATTGGTCCAAGAGGACAAAATAACTTTAGAGTTCACATTAGAGCCATGCCAGAAGAACTTATTGATTAATTTCTCAATTCTATTACAAATAGTAAGCATAGGTTGAAAGGTTTGAAAGGAATAAACTTGTAAAGAATATAATATGCTTTTGATAAGAGTTAATCTACCCCCAAAACTAAGGAAATTAGAGTCCCCAGAGAGGAGTCACTTGTGTATAGAAATAATAAGATCATCAAAAAGAAAGGTTTTCTTTCTACTTTTGTAGAGAGGGACCCTAAATACCTAATATGTAAAGACCCTTGAGCAAAGTCGATATTATGCTTAATAGTGATAATGCGATTATGGGAAACCTTGTCAGAAATAATAAAGCAGCTCTTATTTTTATTGACAAAAAGACCACTACACTTTTCAAACATATTTAAAAACCTCATGAGTTTATTAACCCGATTAATCAATGCATTAGAAAAAATAATAACATCATCAGTAAAACATAAATGAAAAACAAGAAAGCCACCCATAGTTTTATAATAATTGTTAGAAAAGTTTTCATAAAGGTTAATAAGACCTCTAGACAAATACTCTATGGCAATAATAAAGAGGACAGGAGAGATAAAATCACCTTGTCTCAACCCATGAGAGGATTTAAAAAAACATGACTTTTACCACTAATAATAACAGAGAAAAAGGAATTTTCGATAGACTATTTAATAAGGTTAACACAAATGAAATTGAAACAAAATAAATGCAAGATACAAAATAAATGCAAGATGTGATAAAGAAAATCCCAACTAACATGATCATAAGCTTTATTAATATCCAATTTGAAAATAATGTTACCACCAGGCACCCTAACATCCAAATCATTCAAAATTTCTTGAGCTAATAAAATGTTACCCAAAATAGTTCTATGTTTGACAAAGCCAGTTTGATTAAAAGCAATAATTTTCCATAGCAAAGGAGCAAGCTGGTTCATAAGCATTTTAGAAATCACTTTACTAAAAAATAGTACAAACACTAATTGGTCTAAAGTCATTTCAACTAGGGCCCCCATTCTTTTTAGGAATAAGCACAATGGAGGAGGATGAAAAAAACTTAGGCATAGGGTTGCCAGTAAAGAAATCTAAAATAGCATTAAAAAAATCAAAACTCATAATGTCTTAAGCTTTTTGGAAAAACTTAGTCGTGTAACCATCAGGACCAGCAACAGAGTCAGAATTCAAATAAAAAACCATTTTCTTAATTTTCTCCAAACTAGGGGGAACAGTAAGAGCCAAATTATCATCCTAGTTAATGATATTAGGAATAATACTAGGATTATCAATAGGGACAAGAGTAAAATTATTATTAAGAAATTTTTTAAAAAATCCATGCTAGAGTTAGCAATCTCCCCAAGCATCTCCATTATACGAACCATCAACACGAGCAATTTTATGAATCCAGTTCCTAGCTCTATTCCTTTTAACTAATGCATGAAAATACTTAGTGTTACTATCCCCATAGATAAGGAGCTTAGAAGCTACTTTCTACTTCCAATAAGTTTCCTCCATATCATGGAAATTACACAAAACACTTTTAGCATGTTGAAGCGCAAAAAAATTAGCATAAGAAGGATGGTTTTGTAGAATCTGCTCTAAAGAGGAAACTCTCTCTTCAGCAGTAAAAATGTTAGTAAAAATATTTTTGAAGACATTCTGATTCCACCAATTAATCTTTGCTTAAGTCTTTTCAACTTAAGCCACAATATGTTCATACTAAAAATAGAATTATTAGGGTGAAGGGGGGCATGCCAATTCTCTTGTACCATGTCAATGAAAGAGTGATCAAGAAGCCACTTGTTCTAGAATCTGAAGTTATAGCTAGAGATGTCATTTCTAAGCCTAATCGTAATAAGCAAGGGGGAGTGATCAGAAAGAGTTCTACTAAGATGTTCAACATGCGTAGAAGTAAAATTATTAATCCAACTATCATTAAACAAGACATGATCCAACCTTTTCCAAAGATTACCATGGTTCCAAGTAAAATTGCAACCAGTATAACTAAATATTCATGAAGTTACAATCTAATATCATGTTATTAAAGTCCTCCATAGATTGGTAAACAACAATAGACCCCCCAAGTCTTTCAACTAGGGAGTAAATAGTGTTGAAGTCTCCACCCACCATCCAAGGAGAATTAGTACTATTATGAAAAAGAACAAGTTGGTCCCACAAAGTCTTTCTATTGCTATTAGAAGAAGCCACGTAAACAAATGAAGCAAAATAATGGGAGTGCATAAAACCAATACTACAATGAAGCACCTGAGTAAAATCACCCATAATATCAATAACCAAAGGATCCTTCCAAATAACCCAAATCTCATTTGAAATTTTAGCCACATCATGATTAAAATTAAAAAATCTAGCAGTGCTATTTATTTTATCAATAGAAATAAAAGGCTCAATAATAATAAGCACAAAAATATTATGAATATGACATAAGTTCTTCACTCTAACTCTAGTTGAAGGGCACCCAATACCCCTAACATTCTAAATAATAAACTTAATCATAAAAATTTAAATAAGAAGATTAGAATCGAGTGGTTCTAGGGGATTTAACCACAACATTTTTGTGTTTCTTATTCTTTTTGGATTGAACTGAATGAAATTCACTCTCCTCCTCACCAGCTTCCTTATTTATATCTACCTAATTTTCACCAACATTCATAGAACCAAATTCTGAGATACAGTTTGAGAATCCTTACAACCCTTTTCCACAATAGAACAAAAGTTAATATTACCCTCCACAATATCCCCTTAAACATGTTCTCCTTCTTCCAAATTATGCTCTCTAATTACCTGCACATGAGAAGTAGAGGCAAAATTAACATGTGGATTGGACTCCTTGTTATTAATATCAGAACTAATTTCAACTAAACTCTTATTAGTAGAACAAGTTAATGGGAAA
Organism: Dendrobium chrysotoxum; assembly: GCA_019925795.1. Taxonomy (NCBI): domain Eukaryota; kingdom Viridiplantae; phylum Streptophyta; class Magnoliopsida; order Asparagales; family Orchidaceae; genus Dendrobium; species Dendrobium chrysotoxum. The sequence continues at coordinate 53,995,714 of CM034315.1, forward strand.
CTAGTAAGTATATAGTTATGCTCACCAACTATTACATCCATTTGATTCTTTGAATTGGTTTCCATCCTTTGCTCATCCTCATTACCAGCGTTGATAGAGACTAAATAATCATTGCCAACAATACCATACGGAGGATCCACAATCCCTCTGACAATGAGGGATTGATTAGAGGGATTATCACTCGCCTTAAGCAATAACGGGGCCATAGGTTCATGATCATGATTGTCCCATTGAGAGTTATGCTCCTCAACCATTTCCTTCATAGGGTTTGAAACCTGAAGATATGCATGATTCCTCATAATATTTTCCCCCTCTAGATCTATAGATTTTTCCTTATGCTTGCATTAATTAAGATGTTATCTAAAGCATTCAGAGTTACCATGACCATGTATATTATAATAAAAACAAAATATCGACAAATTTTCAAATTCAACTTTTTGTTGGTAACTATTGAACTCAGAGCCAATCCATATTTTCTTAGGATGTTTCTTGGAAATATCCATTTCAACTATAACCCGAGCAACTAACGGCCTGGAAACTGAGGTAGTAGCTTGGTCCTTCTGTAATGGTCTACCAAGATAGAAGCTAAAGCAAAAAGGATTTGAGAATTAAAAAATATAGCCTCAGATTTGGAAATGAAATCCAAACAGGGGTTATAGGCGATTCCTCTCTAACATCAAAATCAGGAGTCCACTTAAGCAGGTACATTTGGCAACCTTGAATGTAATACACTCTCCTCCATGAATGTAATACGCTCTCCTCAAAAAAATACAGCTATAGTCTAAATCATTTGAAAGTTGTATAGCAACATGGAGTTGATCAATCAATCCAATAGAAAAGGTTTCAAAATGTTTAAGGTTCACAAAAATCTTGCGGATAATATCCAAATTTGGTCGACGTAACACAAATTTCCCCACAAGGGTAAAGAAGAAGGGAGCGGCAAGATGTGAAATAACTTTATCATCAGGCAACAAAGCTGGTAACCTCTTGAAAGAAGTCTAAACTAAATCGATCTTAAAGCTAGACGATGAAGCACAACCTGCAAGAACCTCCTTAAAAGACCAAGACTTACCTTCCACATTCGCAGTGAGCCAAGGGTTCGATGACGATGACGTTATTATCACCCAAAACTACAAAAAATACTAAAGGAAACAAAATAAAACCACGAAACCAAACAAAAAATAGAGAACGAATGGTGAAAAATAATCAAAACCAGCCACAAAAAATGATCCACGATGAAGAAAATGGATGCCGGAGTAGGAGCCCTAGAATTGCCTTAGAATTGCCAGAGAACAGAGAGCTGTTGCGTGTCTTGGGATTTAGATTTGATTTGATAGACCATTTCAACTGATCGCTAAGGTAAACATACTAATAATGGTTTTATTATATTTTCATCCTCATATATTTGATAGGATGAAACTCCCCTAATACTTAGAAATATTACTTTAAATCTTCAAATAATTGTTAAAATGCTTGTAAATAATTTAAACAAAAATTTAATTTAAAATGAAATGTTAATTAAACTATTTTAAATCATTCCTATTATGAAATTGGACATATTTAGGCAAAGAAACATTGAGAGTAATTAAAATTGTATAATAAAAAATATCATATTATATAGTCTGAATAAAGAGAGAATAGTTTGGTATGATCTCCAGTTGTAAAAAAAGTTTGAATCTGCTAGAGGTGGCAAATGAACTAATTATATTGTATCATAAATTTTTTAGAGTTTTGAGAAAGATTATGTTAATCATACCATATAATTATATGATCAGATTGTATGATCTGATCATCATGTTTCATAAATAGTAATTTATAAGATTTTTTATTAACTAATCATATATGGAGTGTAGAAAAAATCTTAGGGTGACTATTTGGAATATAGAGTCGGCCTAAAAATTTGAGATATTCTTGTGAGAAAATATTCTTAGTAATCTCTCTCTCAGTTTACTTCAAGCTTTCAAAATTATTGAGAGATTCTTTGGTTTGAGGTTACACTTTATGATTGTTCTCAAATCATATCCTTATAATTCTCTAATTTGAGAGTTCAATGTTCATAGGTTGAGAGCTTCTTCAACTTGATATTATAGATATAAAAGAGATCTCAAAGAGTTCTTATACTTTGTACATATAGTTGTGTGGCTAGGTATTGATGCAATTTTTAAGAAGAAAATTAGTATAGGGTCTATCCGTTACTCATGAACGAGAGAGGCTTCTCCATCTTATTAAGATCAGAATGACAGAGTGATAGTAGAGTTCTCAAGTAGAGGACTTGGAGAGTGGGCATGAATCCATGCTCACCACGCCTTAGAAAATGATAGATTCAAATCTGTCCATGCATGACACTCGACCTTACTAGTAGGCAAACTCTATGAGGGGTGATGCTAGAGAATGGAGAGGAAGCAATTTACTAGAATAAAATGGTAGAGAAGTGCTCAACAAACTTATAATCTTAATCTATTAAAGATCTAAAAGGCTAATTTTAACCCTTTTCTTTATATGGATTTCAAAGCTACAGGAAATACTACATCTAAAAAAATAATAAAAAAATATTAACTTAAATGATTCAATATAAACTTTTTTAAGCATGTGCCACCTTCTAATTAGCTGAGGACGACAATGACATTTATCTTTAATGATCTATCACTACGAAGGGTCTATAAGTGCTAAGCAGGTTCATCAAGTACATTTGGGCAAGAAAATTGGATATGCATGGGTGCCTGTAACTACTAGACATGCTGGAGTTGCTAACAACCTATGCGGAGGTCTATGATCACCTTAGGAGAAAAAGGAATATGAGTTATTATTATTATAAGGAGGAAGAGCTCTATAGTTAGTTGTTCATAGCATGGTTAGTTGAGAGCTTTATAGGTATACACTTTCCCATAGTTTAGGTTGACAAGCATAAGTGAGGATGCCTGCCTAGGATGAGGGTAACCAATCATAATAATTGAACTTTAGTACAATGAGTGATGCATCACTTAATTTGTAAGGATCCTTATTTTTGTTTATGAGGGTTGACCTCCTTTTGTAGGCCTTAATGAGTAATGTCTATTAAATATTGGGTGAGTTCACTTGGGGGACCCTAGGAGAGTATCTTCTACTAATCATCAAGAGAGTTTCCTTGTGGGTTATTCTGAGTGCAAGTTTCTTTATCATGACACATGGACAACTTGCTAAGTACTTGAGAAGACATATCCAAGTACACACTTAAAATCTTACCATTAATCATTATTTTTATTGTTAAATTATATCTAAAGTTTTGACTTCATACCTGAATAATTCAATTTCATCATTAGAGGCCTCAAGCCCTACTCCATCTTTGTCTCCTTCTCCTCCTTTTACAACACGTTACTCTACTCCATTTGAAGAATGCTCTTAACATGTCAGTTCTCTTTCCTTATCCAACAATCCACCCTCACAAATATACAACTTCTCTCTTTTATCAAGATTTAATTATTGAGAACATCTTCATGATAAATAGCATTTTATTAAAAATTATGTGGCATCAAACATTTGATCAGAATTTGTTTGATTAGAATTTGGTAAGAATTAATTTGGAAATTTATATATGCTAAAATTAAATTTTTTATTTGATAAATTTATGATAATGTTTTTTATATTGTAAATTAATGCATCGGTCCCCTTGCATAAAGCATGCATAAACAATGATGTTGGATCCTTTAACCATTATGTTCTTCAATGTATAATTATTTATATGACTACAAGCACATGAAAATCTGACTTCATAAAATTTAAATTAATGCATGCCTTGTTGTGTGCCAAGTTTATAGCATTAATTCTTTTCTCAGTTACTTGGATGCACAATTTATTTCATGCAACAAGTATTGCATTAATGTGCACATGAATTTTGACACTTGGTTATATTTAATACTAACACATGCTCTTTTTGTGTCACTTCCAGGGGCGGAGCCAGAAAATATTTTATATGGGGGCAAAAATTAAAATTAGTAATTGAATTACTCGTAAAATACAATTTTTATTCATTGTAATCAAAGATCATGAGACATATTTTTAATTAAAAATTATAAAAATATATCTAAAGTCATATGCATTTCCATTAAAAAAAAAAGATATATCACTCTATATCTTATTATTTATTAAAAAATTAATATTCCTCCAAAGATTATTAATGAATTGAGTTCAAATAAATTGCTTTTATACTTAGGATACTTTATTTGAATTAATTAAATTAAGTTTTAATTTTGAATTATATTTAGATTAATTAAATTTAAAATAATATAAGGTCATTATCTACTAAGGTAAACATACTACACTTAATTGTTTTTACTTTTTCATCCACATTTGTTTTGTAAGATGGAATTTCTACACACTTAGTAAATTTAAATACAAACCTTAAATAATTATTGCAATAAATTAAAATTAAATTTTAATTTTAAATGAAATAAAAAATAACCATCTCATAATTATTCATAAAATCAAATCAAAGAGAGTCAATTAAAATAAATTATAAATGTCATAGTATAATAAAATCAATTCAATTCAAATCACATCAAAATCTTTTCTTAAATCAAATAAAATTTAAGACTACAAAAAAAAAATCAATTATATACACTTTATTTCTGAAAGCAATAATTATTGATCAATCTTCCAAAAGCTACATGCTAGAGAACAGAAAATCTAGGGCTTCCTTCCGGAGCTGGAGAATCGGATCGCTTATAGCTTAGAGAGTGAACACTTAATTTGGATCAAATTAAAGCTTAGTTCAAGTTACATTGAACTAAATTAATCAATTCAAAATCATCATAAATTCATTTTTGAAATCAAATTAATCAAAGAATTAATAAATATGAAATCTCATCCATTCAAATCTAATAAAAATTAAGTAAATAAGCTCAAATCAAGTAGAAATAAATCAAATTTTAAATATAAATAAATAAAATTAAATTCAAACTTAAAATATACTCATTCCAAATCCTTCTTGGTTAGTCTAACCTAGATTTGACTTTAGGTTCCTTTGAAATATTTATATGAGCTTTCTTAGTCATCCTACTCTAACATTGAAATCCATATGTAGACTGGCCTTTCCTTATTGAGAAAAAATTGATTCAAATGACACTTTATTCCTACTTTAGGTTAAGCATATTCCCTAATTGATAGTTTTTTTAATCTGAATTTTCTTTCTAATTATTTGATTTATATATTACTTTGTATTTCAATACATTAAAATTTTCTAAATTATTAACTACAAAACATAACAAAAATAAAAAATAAAATTCACCATGATTATAATATTTTGATCAGAATTTTATTTTAAATCTAACTAATCGAAGAATCAATCATGTAGTGGGCTAGAATATAGGTGGCGATAGAGTTAGAAAATTTTTGTCTCAGCATTGTTCGGATATCCAGCACACAAACAGAAAAAAAATGTAACACCATAATTTTTAGGTAGAAACCCTGGAAAAGGGAAAAACCACGGGGCCAGGCCCAGTTAAAAGGATTTCACTAGTATTTTCTTTGGTTACAAGTGGTTGACTCATCCTTGAAATTGAGGACAATCATATTAGAATAATCAACTCTCGAATTGAAATTCAGTTACAAGTAGAGAGCAAAAATCCAGCAATGTTGAGTGGTCGGGTGGAACTCCAGCGTCAAGTGGCAGTCCGACGGAACATCGACGTCAAGTGCCTGTCCGACAAAACTCCGGCATCAAGTTGTGGTCTGGCAGAACTCCAGCATCAGGCGATGGTCCGGCAGAGCTCCAACATTAGTTGGTGGTCTGGCGAAACTCTAGCGTCAGACGATGGTCCGACGGAGCTCCAACATCAGTTGCAGGTTCGACGGAACTCCGACGTCAGGTCGGTGGCTAGGTAAAAGCCTGGCGGTGGTTGAGGAGGAGTCTCTTCCTTCTCTTCTCTTTTTCTTCTTGCTTGGATCCCCCCTTAAGAGAAATGAGGGGTCTATTTATAGTTTTTTTAGAGTGGCATGGCCAGTAAATAAGAGGAAGTTCAAGAGTAAATTGGGAGTGGTTTGAATGGATGGCTGATGTTGAATCTTTGATTATGGACTGTTTATTAAACATTTGAAGCCTTAATGATATCAGAATTTGACAATCTTATGCTCATTGGATTCGTCTCGTCGAGCCTTCTATAAGCACATCACGTTTGAAAATTGTTTGGTAAGCTGAATTATGGATTGAACCTTCCAAATGAGCTTTGGGTCTTTGATTTGGACTCATTTGGGCTCGGGTTGAGTTGAATTTGGTGTCGTTGGGTTCGTATTTCTGAGAGATTCAATTTGACTATAAGTTTGCTGAAATCAAAGTTCAGATGATTTCTGAATTAATTTTTGAAGTTTCCAACTTGATTTTTGCCTCAAGATTCATGCCCGATCAAGATAATTCTTTGATGATATATCAGTTTTCCCTTATTTTTGGATGTCAAAGCCTATAAAGTCCGAAAATATATAACATAGTATTTCAATTATCATATATCTATACTTATATCATATATTTATCTATCTCTCTTTATTTTATTTAAAATAAATGAATCTTAATAAGAGATATAACTATATTAATATATCAATTGATATAAAATCTTTGTTAATTATAGAGAGAGAGAGAGTGAGAGTTCTTTCATATATCATTAAAAACTCTCATGCTATCACAACTATGCGTATAAATTAAAACTTATATCAATATACGTTTTATGCCCAAGCCATCAATTATTTGCCAATGGAAAGACACGCCTTTAGGCACTCGAGCTCTAAGCAAGCGGTTTTTTGTTGTTGTCGTGGGGCCCACAAAATTTTCTTTTGTTTTTTATATTTTATATATATATATATATATATATATATATATATATATTTAAAGGCTGTGTCTAAAGCCGCCCCTTTTTTTCTAAATTATCTTATATATATATATATAAGTGGGGCCCACCACTTTTTCTTTTCAATTCTTAAAATTATATAAAGGGGCCCACAAATTTTTAGAAACTTCTAAAGATATTTTTGAAAAGATTTAAATAATTTGGAGGTAAATTTCCCCCCAAATTTCAAACTATTTCCCTCCCATTTTCGTCCTATAAATGCCCCCTTGGGGAAAAGGGAAAATTGCTCCATTTCTCCTCCTCCCTCTTCCCTCTAACTTTCTTATAGTTGAGGCATTCCACTACTTTTTATAGGTATCTTTCCCTACACAAAATCATTGTCCCTCTCCTTGTGTAGAAGTTAGAATTTTGTCTTCTCCCTTTTTTTCTTTTCCCTCTAACTTCATTACAGTTGAGGCATTCCACTATTTTTTGTAGGTGACTTTCCCTACACAAAATCAGTGCCCCTCTCCTTGTGTAGAAGTTAGAATTTTGTCTTCTCCCTTTTTTTCTTTTCCCTCTAATTTTCTTATATTTGAGGCATTCTACTATTTTTTGTAGGTGACTTTCCCAACACAAAATCAGTGCCCATCTCCTTATGTAGAAGAAGTTACGATAAGAGCTTACTTTCCCACTAAACTGTCTTTGACAGAAGAATATCAAATACTTCTTGTATGCGAGGGTGATTTGAGAAGATCTGGTGGTAATAGCATCCAGGAGGAGAACCAGAAGTGATTAGTAGATGGGGAGAATTTTGATGATATTTGAGCGGAAGTCCTTCGGTGATGGATGGTCGATTGGAAGTCTGTTGGCAGTCAACGATGAAGTGGAGAGCTGAAGGAGAGAGTTGGAGGGTGCGCTACTAATAACGGTCAAGCGAGAAGCCGATGATGGCTGATACGAGGTTAAAGACAGCCGGCAGATGTTGACCTCATTATTCAAGGTCAATATTTCCCAAACCAATTCTCTAGCACCAAGGTCTTCATTGCCAAGTGTAGATGTTGCTCCTCTAGGACTTCTCTTAGGAGGATGCCTAATGACATAGCATCTACTCGACTTTCTAATTTGACCAAAATTATACCCAATTATAACACAATTTAAATTAAAATTAAACTTGTCTCAAACTTATTAAAACCAAATAAACATTAATTAGAATAAATTGATTAAATCAAACTTTTAAAATCATTAAAATAAAATCAAAATAAATTTTTATTAAACTTGAGATTAAGATAATTTAATTTGATCAAATCAATTATAACTATGATTAAAATAATCAACTCAAATTATTTTTTGATCAATCCATAGATCCCTCTTTAAAGCATGAATCAATCTTAGCCGTTGATTTGAATTAAGAAGTTGTTTTGGGTAGGAGTTGGACCGATTGAACCGCACCTCACTGACCCCTCCTCCATATTATTTCGCAAAAAAATGAACCCCCCACTCCCTCTCTAGTTCACCAAACCACTTCAGGTCTCCTGTCGGCTCCCAATTCGCAAACTGCTCTGCCTCCCTCTCTCTCAATTTACAAGAAGCCCAGGTGAGAGCCCTCCCTCTCCATCGCCTCCCTATTCTGCAAGACGCCAGGGCTGGACATCCCGTCGCAAGCCTAGTTGAGCCCTTCTCCCCTTTTTCTACTACCTATCATGCATGAGAAGACCTAGATCTAACCCTCCTTGTAGCCTCATTTGTGTGGACAATAGCCGGACCCCTCACTTCCTCTTCCCTAGCAGACGCCAGCAATCCCCTTTATCTTTGGGTAATATCTTCTACATCCTCATCCATTTTCTTCTTCCTCTTTTTTGTTGTTTAGAGAAGTGATTACTATGAGATATGGTGAGAAACGTGGTTACCTAGAGAGGGAAATGATAATGGAAATCTTTAGTATTTAGAAAGGAAATAATGGAGTTTGTTCTCTTGTTATATTGTTGAAATCGGGAACAAAAAAATTCATTTCTCTTTCTTGAAAAATGAAGGAGAGCCTTTCATTCACATTTTTGAGATAATTTGAAAGGATAAAATGAGCTTGCATTACTATTGCTTTGAAGTAGATTTCCTACATAATGAATATCTTGCTTGAAAGGTGATTGCATTGTTATTTGATGATTTATCCCTTATGATTTTTGTTCCAGCATTTTTTTTTTGGAAAGGATGAATTTCTGAATCATCAACGAATTCAAAGCATGCGTTTAAAGTAACACTTTATCATTATATGGCTTATGGTTGATTGGAGAAATATACATACCACTGCATGTTCAGGATCATTCTTTCAATTAGTTTTGGGAAAGCATTTCATGTGACCACTTGTGCTCTAAGTTGTTTTGGAAATAGGCATTCATAAGTCTCTTATAAAGTGTTTTGGAGAAATTTTGGAAATCTCACTTGCTTTATGTTGGAGAGCTTCATCGGATTTTTTTGGAAGGGGATGAAGTTAGTTTTTAGTTCTTTCTTTGAGTTGCATTTGTTGGAAGTATTGAGGATGAAAGGTGAAAGTGTATGCTGGAAATGTTTTGTGTGTGGAAAATGAAAAGTAATGTGTTTGAATTTTCAAAAGTGATTTGTCTGTTTTGAAAAGTAGAGAAATGGGTGTTTTGAATGGTAGAACTTTAGGTGTGTGAAAGTGGGAAATGAAAAGTATATTATTTTGAAAGGTATTATGTGAGAAAGATGAAGTGTGAATTGTGGGGCTTTGAAAGGTAAAATGTTTTGATAAGTGTGTGTTTTTGGAAGGTATGTATATGTTTGGAGAGATGAAGTATTTTGGAAAGTTTCTGTGTTAAAAAGTGAATTAAGTGTATTGAAAGTTGAGATGTGTTAATAGTGCATTGAAAGTTGGAAAGTGGAATGATGTGTTTGAAAAGTGACTTGTGTATGTATAAGTTGAAAAGTAAAGTGTTTAGTTTTGGAAAGAAATGTGACTTGCACATGTGTGTAAAAGTGGAATTTTTGTGTGTTTTGGAAGGTGGAGATGTGGAGTTTGTGTGTAAAAGTGGACCTTATGCGTTTTGGAAAGCCGAAATAATGTTTATACTTTGAAGGTGGATTGTGTGTTTCATTCGAAAGTGACACATATAAATATGGTAAAGTAAAGCATGTGTATTTTTAAAAAAGTGTGTATGTGTGTTTTGAAAAGTGTTCTTTGTGTGTAAATTAAGTGACTTGTGTGTGCTTTAAAGGTGATTGTGTGATCTTTGGAAGACGAAAGGTGTATATTTTAAAATGTGAAATATGTAAACGTCTAATTGTAAAATGTTTAAAGTTTGTAAAATGTATGTGTGTATTGGGAAGTGTATCGAGTATGCATTGAAAAGTGAAGAGAAATGTGTAGTGAAATAAGGTGTTTTGAAAAGTGAAATGTTTTATTGTTGAAAGATAAAGTGTGTAAGTGTTTTGAAAAATAAGGTGTGTGAACTTTGACGTAGTGAAATGCATGAATTTTAAAAAGTGAAATATGTGCATTTTGGGAATTGAAGTGTTTTGAAAGATGAAATGTATGTTTTGAAAAGTGTATGAAAAGTGTTTGTGAAAAGTGAGTGATTTTTAGAAAGTAGACATGTGTATGTCTTGAAAGGTAAAAAAGTGAGAACGTTGAAAAGAAAGGGTTAGATTGTGAGAAATAAAGTTTGTGTATATCGAATGAAGTGTTTAAAATGTGTAGAAAATGAAAGTTTTAAAGAAAGCAATAACTCTCTTTCTCTCTACCCCTCTCTTCCTTCTCCTTCTACTTCTCCTCTTTTCTTGTGTCTCGGGGTAAATGTTAAAAAAATATAAAGTATGCTTTCAAAAATGAAAAGTTCAAAAGGTGATCATCTGACCCGATGTACAAGGACGAAAAATGGTACATTTGGAATAAAATTATATTTTTTTATTGCGATTATAATTATTAAATGTGCTTCTAACCATTATTTTCTTCTCTTTATTTGCATGAACTACGAGGAACGGTATCGAATTGAATGAACAAAAGGGAAAAGAGACAAAGGCATGAGTCACCTCTATCCAACCGGGTAGAGGTGCTACGGGTGGAATCCACCGGGTCATAGCCCCCGGTGTTGTAAGTTTTCTTAAAACATAGAAAGATCCTAGGAGGACCTTGGTGTGGATTGTTCAAACCCCTCCCCTTTAGGTCCTTGTAGCAACTTCAATTTGATTAGGGGTATTTTTAATTCATTTTAGATTCTCAAACCCCTTTACACGTGGGTAATGTTTTAAGGGTTAGTGATAACAAAATTTTTCATCCCATATAACATTAGTGACATTTAAGGATAAAATTAAGGGCTGAGTCTTAGAAAACATAGACTTACAATGCATGCACACTTTAGGATAGAAACACAGAACATGGAAAACTTAGAGTCATTCCGCTTAGGATTAGTGTATGTTATTAATATAACCATAATAAAGTCTAATCAAAATTAAACAATCAATTAATGAAAATTTCAAATAAACTAATAATAATTCAGATAAAAATACATGAAAACTACATAAACTTTAATAACCAAATCATAATTAACACACATAACCACTAAAAGATTAAATTTGAACATAAATTTAAAATTGAATCTAATTAATATTTTAATCATTTCTTAAAAAAATAATAACTAAATAAAATCTTCAAAACTTCAATAAATCATCAACAATGTCACAAATAATTTAAAATTTTAATAATTTTTTAAATAATCAAAATTTCAATCATTAAAAAATTTGATAGATAATTAAGTTAAATATTCTAAGAAAAACAATGATGTTTAATTAAAACACTTTAAATAACTAAACTCATAAATCAAACTTTAACAATTAAAATTCAATTTAAAAAAAAAACTTCAAAATATTAAAGACATTAAAACTTAAATCTGAACATCAGAAATTCCCTTGACCTTTCAACAAATTAAATTTTAATCAATTAGAAAAGTTTAACTAAAAAAACTTAGGATATATCGAAACCACATAGCCTACTACACACACTTAGATTTGTTTGCTATGACAACCGACTATAGCTTTAGGTTAGGTCGGTGTTTATTTTCTTGCTAATGTGTGATGGGATTTTTCAGCGCTTTCACTGCATACTGGTTGTAATGGTTGATGTGATTGTTTATTTATTTATTTCTATAATATCGAATTGATGTGATGGGTGATAGATCACCCCTAGGTTAGGAACGATCTGAACGCTCACAGAATTTTATGCAAGTGGCCTTGCTCGTGTAGGGCTAAATCAAAGGTGGAAAATTAAAGATTCAAATTGACATAAATTTTCTACAGGAACAAAATGCTAAGCCCCCTTAAAATTAAAAGAGCATAGTCAAGTGTGTATGGTGAAATTTAATTTAAATATAAATATATAAATGCATGCGATGATTTTATTATAAACTACTTAGGATAACCTTGCAGGTAGTCTAGATTTTCTTTTTATGTGAAATATAATGTAATGTAAATGTGTTTAAAAAGAGTTTTTATATGAAAGTTATTTGAAATTGGGATATCACATCCGATTTGGAATCCAAAGAGAAGAGAATATCCCTTAGGGGAATATTTTCTTCTATTTGGAAAGTCGAGTTAGGATGTTTCTAATATCCAAAGGGAAAAGAAAATGCCCCTTCAGGGATGAGTTTCTTTTCATTTGGATATCCAGGCCCGACGGATCCAAGGAGCTCATAGAGGAAGAAAAGATGAAATGAGGAAATAAAAGGAAGAAGAGAAAGAAATGAAGATAAGAAAAAAAGTATGTCCCGTTTCAAAATCTCTTGTGTAAGTCTTAGGATTAGAAATCTGAGTTTGTTATCAGTGGTGCCTGGTCCCTCTACTTTATAATAAATTCTGGATTGTAAATGGACTTTGGACATTATATTTTGGATAATTTAAATTTGATTATTTATATTGCTTGTGCATTAGAATTGCCTATTTTTTTAGGTTTTCTTGAATGCCGTATTTTGTTTTAGCCGGGATACGATCGAAGTTTTTACGAGGGTATAAATAAAATTTTTATACTTAAAATTTTAATAAAATTTTTATACTTAAAATTTTAATAAAATTTTTAGGCCCACATAGAATCTCTAACAACCTAAGAAGTAAGCTCGGGACCGCCGAGAGTTAGCATATGCATATTAATACTTTATGTTCCTTGTTAGGCACCTCCTCGCCTGCGAGTTTTGGCAGACCACCTGGCCTATTAAGGTGCAGTTCTGTCAAGGGGATGTTGTGTAATCTCTAGGAAAAAAACTATTTTCTAAGCCTGATTTTAAAATTGCTTCATAATCATTTTATGCATTCGAGTCATTTAGTATGCATTACATTAGATAAAAATTAAAAAAGTCTAAAATTTTAATTGCATTACACCCTCAATCATCATTTACCCTACATAAGTAAAGGGGCCAATTAGGATTTGTTTTAGATGTCAGCTCTGATTCCTTAAAACTTAAACATCGTCCTTACCCATCTTTCATAAAGAGACTAAACACATTATTTTAAAGCGCCTAGGTGGTTAGCTGGCTTCCCAATCCAAAATGTGGTAAGTCCAAATTTGTACTTCATTAGTTAGGTTTGGGTCACTACTTTGTAGTACCCAATTTAGATTTAGGTTCTAAAGCAGATTTTTAAATCTTAAGTCCTCACCCACCGAGAATATAATCTCAAATTTCTAAAAAAATGTCAACTTAAACACAAAAATTCTCTCTTAAAATATAAAGTCCAACACAGGATAGACTGAGGTTGTCTTTGAGCTTCTCAAAATTTGGCACCTCCTACTTTTCCTCCTTTGACTTGCTAAGAACTATTTAATGTCAAGCTTTCTCCTTGAAAATTTCCTAGTTATTTCATTGTCGTCTACTTTGTAATCAAAGGGTATTAAATCGCTATTTTAATCGAGAGTTTTCTTAGGAGCACCCCTCCTAAGATGTAATTAACTATAGGGATTTGCCTCTATAGGGATTTGAGAACACCAGATAAAAATAAACCTTATTTTTTTCCTATAAAATAAGGAAAAAATCTTAAGAAATGCAGATGTCTTTTGAAAACTGATTTCTAATTTTTAATATACTTGTAAAAATGTTATTAATGTCTTTCCAGATAATATAATATTTCACCTGTTATATTTATCTTAGAAATGATAAATTTTATAAAACCCACTCTTATTTTTAAATGTCTTGAAGAATGCTATGTTCATCTTTTAAGATGATATAATATTTTTCTTGTTACATCTAATCAAAAGAATGGATAAATTTTTCAAAAACCCTATTTTTATTTTTAAACACATTCTATAGAATTTCATGTTCATCATTCGAGATGATATGTTATTCTTTGAACTGTATTTAATTATAAAAATGTTATTTTCTAAAACCCTATTTTGATATTGAATCCATTATAGAATATTATGTCAGTCTCCCAAGACTGTACTTTATTCTCAATGCAGTATTCGATCACAAAATAGGAGAAATCAAAATCTACATGGTGGTAAATTTTACCCCAATAGGTTTTTCTGGCGACTCTGCTGGGGATCAATCCTCTCTCTATCTTTAGCAGTGATTCATACCCTTACATCGGTAGTATACTTGTGCCTCGCATAGGTTGTAACTACCCTTCTTCTGCCAGCTATATTATTTAATTCATTCTAGGATAATTTATCAGCATCTCTTAAATTTATAAAATGAGGTCCTTATAGAAACCCCATTAATTTTTGATGGGATATTTTCTTTATGCCTCGCTTTGTCCAGTCTTTAATAGTATGTACAGTTACTTCTTTTAGTAGCTCAACGTATTATTTGGATTGGGTCCAAAATATTTTTTTTTTAATCTTTAAAATTTTAAACTTCTCCGTGTCCTAGCTAACATGTTATAGTTATATATTTTGTAACTCAATATATATGGCGGGACAAATCTTAAGAAATTTTGAGCTTTTAAAACAAAGTTTTCTCCTTATCTTGACCAACATATTAGAGTTATATATTTTATAGCTTAATATGTGTGGTAGGATAGGGTCCAAAAGCTCAAACCTTCAAATCAAAACTTTTTGCTTGTCCTAATAATATATTGCAGTTACATGTCATTTATTGCTTGATATGTTTGTTAGGATCGGGTCCAAAGTCCGAGCTATGCAAGATTTTAAAGATTAAAGTTGATTTAATTCGAGAAAAGTTTGAATGTCCAAATACAAGTCAAGCTTATAAAAATAATTTTGTTAGAAAAAATGGTAGGTTGATTTCTCTTAAAAGAAATTTACCTCTATATTCCTTAAATGGTAATAAAAAGTTCATTGTGGTTGACTCTTCTAAACATTAAAAAATAAGGCCTATGGTTATCAATGCTAAAAGGAAAAGTATTTTCACTCCCTCCCTTCACTCATGTGGATTGACACTTATATCTAATCCTTTGAAACTTTAAAGCACAAAAGTTCAGCTAATTTTGCTAGGTTTCTAGTAATCTTCCGAATTAAATTCAAATGTATTTTCAAATTTTCTATTCAACCATATTATGATTTTTATAATTTTAGGAATATACAGCTATTGGTTGATTTGTTGAAGTTTGAAAATCATTCTGAATTCTCTCATCTTTTAACCTTCTTGTACATTAGAGTTTAAGATGCTTTTAAATCATATTTCCTAAGGGTACTATATGGATATGATAATTTGTCCTCTACTAGGTGGTTTAACCCTGAAAGAAAATAGATCTTAAGGCATGTAATAAAGATAAATGACCTAATCAATTATATAAAAGTCTTTGTTCAACATATGAAATTTTCTCTTATTGTGATATTTGTAAATTAAATCTTAGCTAAGTTTATTCTTAACTTTATCACTCTATTTGAGAAAACTCATGAGCAATACTTATTAAGATTGATCATCTTTAATTCTCATTTGAGTTAACGACTTAGGATGATTCAAGGTTATTTATTTTGGTTAACCCATGATATGGTTAACATTCCCTCTATCATGTAGCTTTCCATCAAAATTGATTGACACATCTTGAATTGATACTAAGTTAATCCACGCATATTTTCTTTTGAATTAATATCTATGTCATATTAATATTAGAGAAAATGAAAGTCTTATTCATTTCCTTATACATCTCATAGGCATCTTATAAATTGATGAACATGTCTCATAGTTATCTCAGTCAAGTTGTTTATTCCTACCATATGATTGGGTCCAATTTATATATACATCATCCTTACATAAGAGGGTCAATTTTTTTTCATTCTTATGCTCGAGAAATGATTTTACAATTAAAATTATTATTTCAATATTCGAAATAAAGGAAGCCTCCTAAAAAAAAAGAGAGAGAGACACACACACATTCAAAAAATGTGTAGCAAAAAAAAGGGGAAAAAAGAAAATGATAAAATTAGAAGATAGCTTTCTTTTCTAAATCTTGAAAATCATTGGATCCATTCATCTTTTAGTATTTTTAACCCTTGACTTTGAGAACTCAAAATTTTAGTTCATCATCAAGCATTGATGCTCTATTGGATATAATATATATATCATCTAAAGGATTTGGAAAGATTAGACTTCTACTTTTAATTTAATCCTCTTTGGATTAATCCTTAATTCAAAAAGAAAATATAAAGAAGGAAACCCTAGTTTTGTTTGTAGGGAAACTTTGATCTCGGTTAACAAAATCTAAAACCCGAGACCTCTCCAGTTAGAAACTTGAGTAGGTCAATTCATATCTTCAAATCATTATTAAGAGAAATCACACAGCTGATCAATCTAATTGAAATTATAATGGCGCTGGTTGTGCATTATTGAGTTTCACATAACTAACCTGATTTAAATGTATAAATAAACCATTATCCAAATATCTTCAACTCTCTTTTGAACAATCTTCCAATTTGATTGAGATTCTAGATAGGGTCCTGATGCTTAATGACCTATAGTGATATTTATAAATATAAAAATCACTTTCTTCATTTTCAAAATTTTGAAACTAAACTAAGAGACATCACATAGTTGGTTTTGAAATAATTGTCTAATGTTCTCATTCACCATTGAGTAGATATCATGTTCAAATATAAATCTATAATTGATTTAGGATGTTAGAACATGAGGGGTTCTATCCTTAGTGATGTCAATAATATCTTCGTTTGAATCTCTACCAAACTTCAAACCAAAATCAAGTTACAATTTGACCTGGTCCATGATTGACTAATCTTGGATGATAGAATTGGAAGGATTCTATTCCCAATAAAGTCCATGACGACTTCACCAAATAGATATAAAATTTAATTTAAGGTACGTCTTCACTTTATCATAAACTAGAATCGGATGTTAGAGTGTAAACAACTCTATCCCCGTTAAAGAATCTTTCTATAGCATTAAAATTCAAAATGTTTAAAACTACAATTTTCTTTAAAGTAAGTTGTTAAGTTTTGACTATTTGATAAAAACTAATTTCGATCATTTTTAAACTATTTAATTTAGAGGGAGTCAACCCATCCTTCACTGAGTTTTTAAATCTTTTCCCATGTGTCAATTTCACTATGTTAAGATGATTAAAACTTAAGCGATTACTTTCAAATATTATAAGAAAATTATCAAATGAAAAATAAAGCTTTCACTTCTTTAAGGAAAATCAAACTTTTCTCAATCATTGTGAGTATTTGATATTCATTGGTACTTTCACTATAAAGGATGCTCAAATATACTCTTTGTTCTTTAACAAGTTATGTAAAAGTTAAAATTTTTCTAAGAAAATTTTATCATGTCGCATTTAGTTCTCATAGAACATGCAAATGATAACTCTAGAAAATTCAGATTATTTTCTTTAAGTTATTGAAGACAAATTCAATTACGGAATGAATCATTAATCAAGATCTTGTATTTCCCCTCCTGTAGTTGAGACACTTTGATAGTATTTTACTTATCAAAGATAATCGAACTACCGCACTCTTTCTCCTTTCTCACATATGATGATCCGATATAAAAATATAATCTCCAGTGGAATATTTGTAAGTTATAAGGATCATGAATAATGAAAAAGAGAATAAATTTTCAATCAAAATAATTTCAAGACTATCATTCTTCCGAATGTTTTTCCTCCCCTCCTAGAAAGTGACGTAGACAAAAGCTTTTGATCTCCGGTAGAACATTTGCAAGTTATTAACGTCATTTGTGGTAGAGGGAAATAATCAAAATCTCAAAGAAATCAAATATACATTATAAGTTTAAAAACTGTTTAAATTTGTCTTTAGGTCTAAGCCTGCTTTTACGGCATCCTATTGACTTCTAGCTTAAGTTCACTTTTACGGTAGCCAACCTGTTAAATCTATCTTTAGGTCTAAGCCCGCTTTTACGGTATCCTATTGACTTCTGGCTTAAGTCCACTTTTACGGAAGCCAACCTGTTAAATCTATCTTTAGATCTAAGCCCGCTTTTACAGCATCCTATTAACTTCTAACTTAAGTCTGCTTTTACGACAGCCATCCTGATTAAATCCGTCTCTAGGTCTAAGCCCACTTTTACGGCATCCTATTGACTTTTAGCATAAGTTCACTTTTATGGCTGCCATCCAGTTTAAATTCATCTTTAGGTCTAAGCCCGCTTTTACGGCATCCTACTAACTTCTGGTTTAAGTTCACTTTTATGATAGCCATCCTGATTAAACCTGTCTTTTATTCTAAGCCCGCTTTTACGGCATCCTATCGATATCTAGCTTAAGTCCACTTTTACGTCAGCCATCCTGATTAAACCCATCTTTAGGTCTAAGCCCACTTTTACGGCATCCTATCAACTTCTGGCTTAAGTCCGCTTTTATGGAAGCCATCCTGATTAAACCCAACTTTAGGTCTAAGCCGCTTTTATGCATCCTATTGACTTCTGGCTTAAGTCTGCTTTTACGGCAGCCATTCTAATTACAGCTTCCTATTGACTTCTGGCTTTAGTCCTTTTTTACAGCAGCCATCTAGATTAAACCTGTCTTTAGGTCTTACCCCACATTTACGGCATCCTACTGACTTTTGGCTTAAGTCTGCTTTTACGGCAACCATCCTGATTAAACTGACCTTTAGGTCTAAGCCTTCTTTTATGGCATCCTACTAACTTCTGGCTTAAGTTCGCTTTTATGGCTGCCATCCTGATTAAATCCATCTTTAGGTCTAAGTCCACTCCTACGGCATCCTACTGACATCTAGCATAAGTACACTCTTATGGCAGCCATTCTCGAAGTTAGGTATAAGTATCTACTTGGTGGCATCCTAATCTTTGTCCTGAAGTGAAGTATAAGCATCCCTAGTGGCATCTTCTCTTCATTAAATTTTTAAATCCCCAACCTTCTAAGTTTAGTGGTAGACCTTCACACAGGTTTACTCTTCCTTAGAAGACGCCCTCTAGTTTGTTGAGTTAGGTGTAAGTACCCATTTGGTGGCATCCTTTCTCTTAAACTAGAAAGAAGACTTTAGTCTTATCAAAATCACATCAACTCTTACATTTCTGTCAAACTACATTCAAATCACTATATTTAACTATTTCGTACATTGGCTTTACTCAATGATGCTAATCTCATTCATTATTATTTACTAAAGCCATCCTCAACTTTCAAATTAATTAATCAATCCTAATCTTTCAATTAATCAACTCAAATTTTTTTATAAACTTTTCATTCTCATCTTCTATCAAAGCTCAAATCTCCTTCAATTCATATACCTAAACTTTCTATTATTTTGGATCTAGTTGATTGTTTTGGTCAACACCAATACACACGATAAACTTTGGCAAGTTTATCATGCTTATTGGGGGTCCATTTGTTGACCTAATTATTTGAGGTCAATATTCCCCAAACCAAATCTCTACCACCTAGGTCTTCGTAGCCTAGTATAGAGGTTGCTCCGCTAGGAATTCTCTTAGGAGGATGCCTAATGACATAGCATCTACTCAACTTTCTAAATCGACCAAAATTATACCCAATTTTAACACAATTTAAATTAAAATTAAACTTGTCTCAAACTTATTAAAACCAAATGAACATTAATTGGGATAAATTGATTAAATCGAACCTTTTAAAATCATTAAAATAAAATCAAAATCAATTTTCATTAAACTTAAGATTAAGAGAATTTAATTTGATCAAATCAATTATAACTATGAATAAAATAATTAACTCAAATTATTTTTAGATCAATTCATAGATCCCTCTTTAAAGCATGAATCAATCTTAGCCATTAATTTGAATTAAGAAGTGGTTTTGGGTAGGAGTTGGACCGGTTGAACTGCACCTCAGCGACCCCTCCACCTTATTATTTCACAAAAAATGAACCCCCCACTCCCTCTCCCATTCGCGAAACTGCCCCAGGTCTCCCGTCGGCTCCCAATTCACGAACTGCTCCACCTCCCTCTCTCTCAATTCATAACAAGCCAAGGAAAGAGCCCTCCCTCTCCGTCACCTCTCTATTTCGCATGAGGCCAGGGCTGGACATCCCATCGCCACCCAAGTCAAGCCCTTCTCCCCTCGTTCTACTACTTATCAGTCATGAGAAGACCAAGATCCAACCCTCGTTGTAGCCTCATTTACGTGGACAACAACCGAAGCCCTCACTTCCTCTACCCTAGCCGATGCCCGCAATCCCCTTAATCTTTGGGTAATTTCTTCTACAGCCTCATCCATTTTCTTCTTCCTCTTCTATGTTGTTTAGAGAAGTGATAGCTATGAGATATGGTGAGAAATGTGGTTACCTAGAGAGGAAAATGATAATGGAAATCTTTAGTATTTAGAAAGGAAATAATGGAGTTTGTTTTCTTGTTATACTATTGAAATCGTGAATAGAAAAATTCATTTCTCTTTCTTGAAAAATGAAGGAGGGCTTTTCATTCATATTATTGAGATAATTTGAAAGGATAAAATGAGCTTGCATTACTATTGCTTCAAAGTAGATTTTTTATAAAATGAATTTCTTGCTTGAAAGGTGATTGCATTATTATTTGATGATTTATCCCTTTTGGTTTTTGTTCCAGCATTTTTTCTTTTTTGAAAGGATGAATTTCTGAATCATCAATAAAGGTAAAGCATGCATTTAAAGTAACACTTTATCATTATAAGGCTTATGGTTGATTGGAGAAATATACATACCACTGCATGTTCAGGATCGTTCTTTCAATGAGTTTTGGGAATGCTTTTCATGTGACCACTTGTGCCCTAAGTTGTTTTGGAAATAGGCATTCATAAGTATCTTATAAAGTGTTTTGGAGAAATTTTGGAAATCTCACATGCTTTATGTTGGAGAGCTTCATTAGTTTTTTGGGAAGGGGATGAAGTTAGTTTTTAGTTCTTTCTTTGAGTTATATTTGTTGGAAGTATTGAGAATGAAAGGTGAAAGTGTATGTTGGAAATGTTTTGTGTGAGGAAAATGAAAAGTAATGAGTTTGAATTTTGAAACGTGATTTGTATGTTTTGAAAAGTGCAAAAATGGGTGTTTTGAGTAGTAGAACTTTAGGTGCATGAAAGTGGGAAATGAAAAGTATATTGTTTTGAAAGGTATTATGTGAGAAAGATGAAGTGTGAATTGTGGGGCTTTGAAAGGTAAAATGTTTTTATAAGTGTGTGTTTTTGGAAGGTATGTATATGTTTGGAGAGATGAAGTATTTTGGAAAGTTTCTGTGTTAAAAAGTGAATTAAGTGTATTGAAAGTTGAGATGTGTTAATAGTGCATTGAAAGTTGGAAAGTGGAATGATGTGTTTGAAAAGTGACTTGTGTATGTATAAGTTGAAAAGTAAAGTGTTTAGTTTTGGAAAGAAATGTGACTTGCACATGTGTGTAAAAGTGGAATTTTTGTGTGTTTTGGAAGGTGGAGATGTGGAGTTTGTGTGTAAAAGTGGACCTTATGCGTTTTGGAAAGCCGAAATAATGTTTATACTTTGAAGGTGGATTGTGTGTTTCATTCGAAAGTGACACGTATAAATATGGTAAAGTAAAGCATGTGTATTTTTAAAAAAGTGTGTATGTGTGTTTTGAAAAGTGTTCTTTGTGTGTAAATTAAGTGACTTGTGTGTGCTTTAAAGGTGATTGTGTGATCTTTGGAAGACGAAAGGTGTATATTTTAAAATGTGAAATATGTAAACGTGTAATTGTAAAATGTTTAAAGTTTGTAAAATGTATGTGTGTATTGGGAAGTGTATCTAGTATGCATTGAAAAGTGAAGAGAAATGTGTAGTGAAATAAGGTGTTTTGAAAAGTGAAATGTTTTATTGTTGAAAGATAAAGTGTGTAAGTGTTTTGAATAATAAAGTGTGTGAACTTTGAAGTAGTGAAATGCATGAATTTTAAAAGGTGAAATATGCGCATTTTGGGAATTGAAATGTTTTGAAAGATGAAATGTATGTTTTGAAAAGTGTATGAAAAGTGTTTGTGAAAAGTGTGTGATTTTTATAAAGTCAACATATGTATGTCTTGAAAGGTAAAATTGTGAGAAAGATGAAAAGAAAGGGTTGGATTGTGAGAAATAAAGTTTGTGTATATTGAATGATGTGTTTAAAATGTGTAGAAAATGAAAGTTTTAAAGAAAGCAATAACTCTTGAAAGTACGAGATGCGCCAAGAGGGGGGGTGAATTGGTATTTTAAAAATTTAACCCTACACAAGAGTTCTAATTTTTTTGTACTTTCAAAACATAATTTAACGACTAATGTGCGGAAGCAAATACAACGTTCACAACGATGAAATTGATAGTTCAATTTAGATTTTACACTACAATATTTAAATACTGATTTTTCACCAAGCAATTAAAACGCACAAATTTAAAGCATGAAAAGTAAAGTACGGTAAACAGGAAAAAACAAACCAGAGATTTTTATAGTGGTTCGGTCACTTGACCTACGTCCACTCCCCAGAGTCCTCTACCCCGGGATTTGCACTAGTAAAAGTTGACTCTCCTTTTGCCCCCACAGCAAGGCGGAGAAGCCTTTACAATACTCACTTTCACCTCCCTCGGTGCGGCGGAATACCAAACGCTATGTCACCCTCCTGGTGACGGCAGCGGACCTTCTCCTTTTTCTCCCTCCTGGAGATGGCAGAGTACCTTGGCGATGTTGATCTTGAAGTGACTCTTCCCTCGAGAACTTTCTTGAAGCTTCCAAAGCCATAAGAGGAGCAAAGCATGCAGCTAGCTTGGAGCCACCGTGTGATCCCCTCACACTACCTCTCCCTCACGCTCAAGCTCACCTTCACCTTCCTCTCTCAAGCTCTAGATCTCTCCAAAAACATCTCTCTACCGAATCCCCTTCTTTTTCCTCCAAGCCTCTCACAGCAAAAGGATTGATCAACAACTCCCTAAAGAAAATTTTAAGTTGTTTTTATATCAGGCTTCAGAAAACCCTAAAAGTTTCAACTTTTGCGTTTCTGTTCGTACAGTACAATTTATAATCGTACAGTACGATCAGTTCAATTACAGCTCCGTCCAGTACGAGTACAGACGAACAGGTATCGAATTTTATTCATATCGTACGGTATGATATGTATATCGTACAGTATGATACTGTTGATTCGTACTGTTCGTACGGGATGAACTTTGGGACGAACCTCGGGACGAAAGAACTCATCTCTGTCAGTCGTCCAGCACTCATTTAATCGTACAGTACGAATAGTGTTTTTCATGATATCGTCCTGTACGATAAGAATATCGTCCAGGATGAATAGTACAAAAATTCTTGGGATCGTCTGGTACGATCGCTAGGACGAAGGAAATCGTCTCTAACAATCGTCCAGCACTCCACCAGTCGTACAGTACGATCAGTTCATTTTTTCTTGATATCGTCCTGTACGATATGAATATCGTCCAGGATGAACAGAACAAAAAACCTTAGTTTCATCTGGTACGATCTCTGGGACGAATGAAATCGTCTCTGTAAGTCGTACAGTACGATATACGATCGTACAGTACGATCGACATATAAAATAGAAACCAACGTTTATTTTCTCATTAGGGAGATAATTTTGGCAAGTTTTAATTAATCGTACAGTACGAACAGTATCGTACAGTACGATCAGTTCAGAAAATCAAATTCAAAAACTTACCAAACTTATTCTGGCGGCTAGGGTTTCACAATTACATATTATCGTACAGTACGATATTGATCGTACAGTACGATAAGTTTGTAAACTTAATCATTCGAAAATTAGCCGTTAGCCTGAGTATTTTTAATTAATCGTACAATACGATCCAAGGTCGTACAGTACGATGTGCTTAAAAAAATTAATCATTTTAAAAGAAAATTCTCCCCTGTGTGTGTGCATGGTTGCTCCTTTCACATGCACGCTTCTGTGGCGGACTCAACAAAGAAAAAATAAAGAAATAAAAATTACAGACTCTTCAACATCATATTCTACCCGATTTGAGTCTCCAGCAATCTTTAGCAGTGTGCATCTGACCTGAAATATTAGTGCTCATATACAAAGATTAAACATTTGTAATCTAACGGAAGTCTATATGTACTCAGTAAGTATTAGTTGTCACCATCAAAATTAAGTGCTCGGGATCCTGGATTTCAACAGTCTCCGCCTTTTTGATGGTGTCAAATAATATTTTCTGATGGACAGATGTTCTGACTTCTTTAGCTCCCCCTCAGAAGAGTAGCTTATTAATTTTTAAATAGGAGGAGATGAAACAGTTTTTTTTTTATTATAACATAAATAAAACAACAATATAAAAAAAACAAATGTAGTGAGAACATAAACAACCAATAGCATTTAATAGTAAGCAAAAACATAATATAGAACACACAGAAAAGTCTCCCCCTTTTGACAGCACCAAACAGGAAAGAAAAAGAAAAAACAAGTACACTGATAACAAACAGAAAACAGAAACATCTACAACAACCTAAAAATCTGGATCCTGATCCAGAGGTGGTGGTGGAGGGTCAGGAAACAGCTGGTGGTACTGATGAAGGGAGGCGAACTGGTGATCGATCGATGTGAAGCACTCCCTAAACCATTTCATATCCGTGTCATGCTCCTGATGTTGCTGAGCAATGTGGGCATCCAACCGAGTCTCCAGACGATCAAGTCGTCGAATAATGTCATCATGAGGGTAGTCGGGAGGAGCAAGGCCATGTGGTTGGATTGGTGGTGGCGGAGGTGCGTCAGCAGGACCAGTAGCCTCCTCGTCATCAAACTCGGGATCGGCGGGAGCGGCCCCCCGATGGAACAAGATACGAAAGGAGGCATCCGAGTAGAAGATAGGAAGGTGATCAGGAGGGAGCGGATAATGAAGTTGGTATTTTTCATCTAGGATGTAGCCTATGACATGCCCTAAAGCAAGGTTCAGTTTATGACGGGCACCGGGATATCGGAAGGCAGACAAGGTATGAATGTAGTCAAACACCATTTGAGCTTCATTGAATTTTATGCCAGACATAATGAGATAGGTGACGACAGAAAGTAGGGGAGTAATATGGATGCGATCTCCAGCTTTAGGTATAATAGATGTGCGTAGGACATGCTGGATAACGTGGGCATTTTAATTTAAGGTTTGGACCAGGGGTAGGTGTTGATTGGAGGGGACACCTCTAAGGGTCATATTTACTGACGTCCAATCATAGTCGTGGGAGATCATGGATTGGGGACGAGGGCCGTCAGTGGACAGCCCGATGTGCTCAGCAATGTCGTTGACGGTGATAACGACATTCTGTTTACAGTCATAAGATGTGAAGGTAGTGTTCTCAGGGTCGACTCGGATATTTGCAAAAAACTCAAACAAGAGTTCGGAGTGAAACGGAAAAGCAAGAGTCAGAAGGAATTGATGGCTAGTGGAGGCGAATAGATTCATCACCTCAAAATTTAGGGCGGCCTGATTGAGCATGCGGGATGGAGTGAACTTTGCCTCCTTGATTTTCATATACGCTTTCTCGTCCGCAGCGGAGAGAAAATGATCATCGAAGCACCGAGAGGAGGAAGAGCTCCCGACGATCATACGACCGCGCTTACTGGACCCAGACATTTTGGAAGAAAGGATTGGATGAATGATGAAATTCAGAGGGATTGAAGGTGAGGAGAAATGGCAAAGAATCCCTCCCGTTTTATAGAATTTAAGGGATATCGTACAGTACGATTGAGAATCGTACAGTACGATATGCGCAATAATGTCGTCTGGACGACCTTTCGGAATAGTGAGTCAAATCATAAAGTACGATCAGTATCGTACTGTACGAACGTGAGTGTAAGGTGTTCATCCCAACGAGTCGTCTGAATGACTTTTGACCAAAAGTGTTCGTACAGTACGAACAGGTGTTCATACAGTACGAACAGGTGTTCATACAGTACGATAGGCAATAATGTTCGTACCGGCCGATTTAAATTCGTCCTAATCCTTTTGACATGTGGATCATACAGTACGATTGGTATGTCGTACAGTACGATGACCAATAATTAGTATCGTACGGTACGAGTGGTGAATCGTACAGTACGATAGGTATAAGACATGAAAGATCTGGATCGTAAATGGGAATGGACGGCTGAGATTAAAGTGATTTGAACCTTATCGTACAGTACGATGGTAGATCGTACAGTACGATTGTCAGAGAATACCAAAGTTTGTGAGCAACATGGGAAGAGGATCAGGAATCCAATTTTTTTTGTTTTTTTTTTTTTGTTTTTTTTTGTTTTTTTTTTTATTTTAACAAAAACAAAACAACCACAAACCTTTTTTTTTTTTTGTTACATTAGGCGTGAATGTCTATGACACCTAATTTGGTTCGTAAAGTGCTAAATATGTCATACCCTAATGGTTTTGTGAAAATGTCCGCCAATTGATCTTCAGTAGCAACGTGGTGTAGTTCAATATCTCCTTTGGCTACATGATCTCTAATGAAATGATGTCTAATGTCTATATGTTTAGTTCGTGAGTGTTGAATTGGATTTTTGGATATGTAAATTGCACTAGTGTTGTCACACATGATCGGAATGGTTCCTACAGGTAGTCCTAGATCTACAAGCTGTTGTTTTAACCACAACACTTGTGCAACACAGCTACCTACCACTATATATTCCGCTTCGGCTGTGGATAGGGCTACTGAATTTTGTTTCCTACTGGACCATGAAACTAATGATTGTCCAATGAATTGACAAGTGCCAGAAGTGATTTTTCTATCTACCTTACATCCTGCAAAGTCTGAATCTGAGTATCCTAAGATTTCAAAAGAAGTGTTGTGTCTAGGATACCAAATTCCTAAGTTCGGGGAGCCTAGAAGATATCTAAGAATTCTTTTGACAGCAAACATGTGAGATTCTTTCGGGTCAGCTTGAAAACGGACACAGAGACACACACTAAATATTATGTCTGGTCTACTGGCAGTCAGATAGAGAAGCGATCCAATTATTCCCCTATACCTCTTTTGATCTACAGACTTCCCACTGGGATCTTTATCCAATTGAATATTAGAGCTCATGGGTGTATTCATAGCCTTAGCATTGTCCATTTCATATTTTTTTAAAATATCATTGACGTACTTAGACTGGCTAAGAAACATTCCACCTTCCGTTTGTTTTACACTAAATCCAAGGAAGTAACTAAGTTCGCCCATCATGCTCATTTCAAACTCGTCGCTCATTATTTTTGAAAATTCATTACATAGGTTTTTCTCCGTCGATCCGAATAATATGTCATCTACATAAATCTGAACAATGAGTACTTCAACTCCTACCTTCTTCAAAAATAAGGTGGTGTCCACACTACCCTTTACAAAGCCTCTATCTAGTAGGAACGTACTAAGTCTTTCATACCAGGCTCTAGGTGCTTGTTTTAACCCGTACAGTGCCTTTTTCAGTTTGAACACGTGGTTTGGAAATTGTGAGTTTTCAAACCCCGGAGGTTGCTCCACATACACATATTCCTTGATTACTCCATTCAGGAAGGCACTCTTTACATCCATTTGATACAGCTTAAAATCCCTAAAACAAGCAAAAGCTAACAGTACCCTGATGGCTTCTAGTCTAGCTACCGGAGCAAAGGTTTCTTCAAAATCTATTCCTTTAATTTGGTTATACCCCTTCGCTACTAACCTAGCCTTGTTTCTTACTACTATTCCTAAGTCATTCATCTTATTTTTAAAGACCCACTTAGTTCCAACCACACTTTGCTCTTTAGGCCTTTTGACTAACTCCCATACATCATTCCTAACGAATTGGTTCAACTCTTCTTGCATTGCTAGGATCCAAAATTCATCTCCTAAGGCTTGATCTATAATCGTGGGTTCAATCATAGATATGAATGCAGAATGGCTAACCTCTTTCCTAAGTCCATGCCTAGTTTTTACCCCTTCTGATGGGTCTCCTAAGATCAGCTCTCTAGGATGACTAGAAGAAAATTTCCAATCTTTAAGCAGATGTTCCTGTGGTTCCGCTCTAGTCTCTATGGTAATGGTTTCTACTCCCCGTATAACCTCAACTTCTTCTTCTTCATGATTAGGTTCAGATGTCTTATTGGATTCATCAAATACCACATGAGTGGACTCTTCTACTACTAGGGTTCTCTTATTGAATATTCTATAGGCTTTACCTACAGATGAGTAGCCTAGGAAAACCCCTTCATCAGATTTAGGATCGAACTTTCCTAAGGGTGACTTGCCATTGATTAGGATGAAGCATTTGCACCCGAAAACGTGTAAGTGGGAAAGATTGGGTGTCCTACCCTTAAGCAACTCATAGGGTGTCTTATTAAGTTTGGATCTAATATTTACCCTATTTAATACATAGCATGTGGTATTTACTGCTTCTGTCCAAAAGTATCTAGGGAGAGTGTATTCAGCTAACATAGCCCTAGCAGCTTCAACTAAAGTTCTATTCTTTCTTTCTGCTATTCCATTTTGCTGAGGAGTTCTAGGGGCAGAGAAATTATGTTCTATTCCAACCTCTTTACAAAAAGATTCAAATTTATCATTCTCAAATTCCCCACCGTGATCACTATGAATTGTTGAAATTACACATCTTAATTTTCTTTGAATCCAAGTGGAGAAAACTCTAAATTCTTCAAATGACTCACTCTTATGAGCTAGGAATTTCACCCAAGTAAACCTAGAGTAGTCATCTACTATTACAAACCCATACAACTTCCCTCCTAGGCTGGCTGTACTAACAGGTCCGAACAGGTCTATGTGGAGAGTTTCTAGTGGCCTAGTGGTGCTGATATCCTTGATTGCATGAAATGAAGATTTAACTTGTTTTCCTAATTGGCAAGCATCACAAAGATGGTCCTTAGTAAAGTCTAACTTTGGTATGCCTCTAACTAAGTCTTTCTGAGTAATGTTCCTAAGTGTTTTCATACTAGCATGGCATAGTCTCCTATGCCATAGCCAAGAGTCATCTGCTATTGTTTTCAGACACAAGGAGTTTGAGGTTTCAATGCAGTTCAAGTCTAACATGTAAATATTGTTTATACGTTTTCCTTCTATCACAAGTGAATCATTTAAACTAATCATGCATTTGTTAGACAGAAATTTTATATCAAAGCCCTTGTCACATAGTTGACTTATACTTAAAAGATTGTGCTTTAAACCATCCACTAAAAGTACATTCTCAATAATTAAATTTTTAGTATTTCCAATGATACCTGAGCCCACCACTTTTCTGGTGGTGTTGTCTCCCAAAGTTACCTTGCCTCCTGACCTGGCCTCCAGTGTCACGAACTGCTTCATGTCTCCAGTCATGTGTCTTGAGCAGCCACTGTCCAGGTACCACATGCTCTCACTAGGTCTTTTGTGAGAGCATCCCTACAATGTCAATCATGGATTAGCTTTGGGAACCCAAGTGAGTTTGGGTTCCACATCATGCTTATATGAATGAAATGTATGCATGTTATGCTGTGATGATTGCGATTTTGGTCTCCACACTAGATGTGTCCTATAGTGAATTGAGCACGTGCGAGCTATGTGACCTAGCATGCCACAAGAATAAAATCTAACACCTGGAAATGGGTTCACTAATCTACGAGGGTGGTAGTGCCTATTTCTGGGTTTGGATGATGCATGCCGTGCTGGTTTTGAATGAGATGATTCACATGGTGGAGGCTGAAAGAATTCAGCAAACGTGGGAGGTTTTTTGTTATTCTCGTATGCATGAAGTTTTTCATTTAAAAATTTGTTCTCTTGGTTAATACTAGCATATTTGAATCTCAATGCATGCTCACTACTACTAAGTTCCCCTGATAGTTCTTCTAGTTCCTTAAATGCATTATCTAATTCAACATGTGATGATTTCAAGGTATCGTGTGCAGTGGTTAACTCAATATGCTTCTTGTTTAATGCATCGTATTCATCAAGCAAAGACATATGATCTTTATCTAAGTCAGAAAAATTTTTTACCACACTAGCATGCTCCTTTTGTAAAGTACTAAACTCAGTATTAAGACTAACATGCTTTTTCTTCAATTTTCTATACGAGTCATGGATTTTTTCAGAAATAACAAGCAGTTCATCGTAAGACAGTTGACATACCTCATCATGATCTGATTGATCAAGATTATCATTAGTCATAAGACACAGATTCATTACCTCCTCCTCTGCTTCTTCTTCCGATGATTCTGAGGCAGAGTCGGCCCAAAATTCTTTCTGAGTCTTAAACTTGCCCTTCTTGAACTTTGATCTTTCCTCACCCTTCTCCTTGGTTTGATGAGTTTTGATGTTGGGGCAATCAGATCGGAGATGACCGGGTTTCCTGCACTCAAAGCAAATTATTTCAGATGCAACCTTAGTATACTTTGAGTTCTTACCTTTGTTCCAATTGCTTTGATGATGGCGCTGCTTTCTTTTCAGAAAATTTTTGAACTGACGAGTCATCAAAGCTATGTCGTCATCTTCCTCCGCTGCTGAGCTGTCACTTTCAGAATTATTTGCTTTTAAAGCCACTGCTCGCTCCTTTTTCTTTTCACCTGCATCACTTTGTCGTTGACTCACTCCTTGCTCGTAGGCAATGAGTGACCCAAGCAAATTATCAATAGAATAAACATTTAGGTCTTTTGACTCAGTTATTGCAGTGATTTTAGCATCGTATGAGCTAGGCAAACATCGCAGTATTTTGTTTACTTTTTCCGAGTTAGACAACTCTCTTCCTAAGGCATGCAGTGATGTTACAATCTGGGTGAATTGAGTGTACATGTCAGATATAGTTTCACTAGGTTTCATGCAGAATAGTTCGTAATCATGTAACAGTATGTTCAACCTAGATTGTTTGACCTCACTAGTTCCTTCGTACGTGATACACAGTTTGTCCCAAATTTGTTTACCAGTAGTACAAGTTGATACTCGCATATAGTCTTCTGATTTTAATGCGCAAAAGAAACAATTTAGACATTTAGCATTTAGTTGTGCAAATTCTCTATCCTCAATGCTCCATTCATTAAATGACTATTCAGTTTTAACTCCATTCAACATATGAAATGGTACAGAATAACCTTCTTGGACTAACATCTACATGCGATAGTCTAAAGACTGTAAAAATGTAGACATGCGTATTTTCCAAAAATCAAACGGTATGTTGTCAAATAAAGGTGGACGAGTTATGGAATAACCCTCCGTAGTGTTACGGTTACCAAATTGAGCCATGGATCTTACGTTTCTAGGTTTTCTAAAACACTATTTTGAAACCCCGCTCTGATACCACTTGAAAGTACGAGATGCGCCAAGAGGGGGGGTGAATTGGTATTTTAAAAATTTAACCCTACACAAGAGTTCTAATTTTTTTGTATTTTCAAAACATAATTTAACGACTAATGTGCGGAAGCAAATACAACGTTCACAACGATGAAATTGATAGTTCAATTTAGATTTTACACTACAATATTTAAATACTGATTTTTCACCAAGCAATTAAAACGCATAAATTTAAAGCATGAAAAGTAAAGTACGGTAAACAGGAAAAAACACACCAGAGATTTTTATAGTGGTTCGGTCACTTGACCTACGTCCACTCCCCGGAGTCCCCTACTCCGGGATTTGCACTAGTAAAAGTTGACTCTCCTTTTACCCCCACAGCAAGGCGGAGAAGCCTTTACAATACTCACTTTCACCTCCCTCGGTGCGGCGGAATACCAAACGCTATGTCACCCTCCTGGTGACGGCAGCGGACCTTCTCCTTTTTCTCCCTCCTGGAGAAGGCAGAGTACCTTGGCGATGTTGATCTTGAAGTGACTCTTCCCTCGAGAACTTTCTTGAAGCTTCCAAAGCCACAAGAGGAGCAAAGCATGCAGCTAGCTTGGAGCCACCGTGTGATCCCCTCACACTACTTCTCCCTCACGCTCAAGCTCACCTTCACCTTCCTCTCTCAAGCTCTAGATCTCTCCAAAAACTTCTCTCTATCGAATCCCCTTCTTTTTCCTCCAAGCCTCTCACAGCAAAAGGATTGATCAACAACTCCCTAAAGAAAATTTTAAGTTGTTTTTATATCAGGCTTCAGAAAACCCTAAAAGTTTCAACTTTTGCGTTTCTGTTCGTACAGTACGATTTATAATCGTATAGTACAATCAGTTCAATTACAGCTCCGTCCAGTACGAGTACAGACGAACAGGTATCAAATTTTATTCATATCGTACGGTACGATATGTATATCGTACAGTACAATACTGTTGATTCGTACTGTTCGTACGGGATGAACTGTGGGACGAACCTCGGGATGAAAGAACTCGTCTCTGTCAGTCGTCCAGCACTCATTTAATCGTACAGTATGAATAGTGTTTTTCATGATATCGTCCTGTACGATAAGAATATCATCCAGAACGAATAGTACAAAAATTCTTGGGATCGTCTGGTACGATCGCTGGGACGAAGGAAATCGTCTCTGACAATCGTCCAGCACTCCGCCAGTCGTACAGTACGATCAGTTCATTTCTTGATATCGTCCTGTACGATATGAATATTGTCCAGGACGAACAGAATAAAAAACCTTGGTTTCGTCTGGTACGATCTCTGGGACGAATGAAATCGTCTCTGTAAGTCGTACAGTACGATATACGATCGTACAGTACGATCGACATATAAAATAGAAATCAACGTTTATTTCCTGATTAGAGAGATAATTTTGGCAAGTTTTAATTAATCGTACAGTACGAACAGTATCGTACAGTACGATCAGTTCAGAAAATCAAATTCAAAAACTTACCAAACTTATTCTGGCGGCTAGGGTTTCACAATTACATATTATCGTACAGTACGATATGGATCGTACAGTACGATAAGTTTGTAAACTTAATCATTCAAAAATTAGCCGTTAGCCTGAGTATTTTTAATTAATCGTACAGTACGATCCAAGGTCGTACAGTACGATGTGCTTAAAAAAAATTAATCATTTTAAAAGAAAATTCTCCCCCTGTGTGTGTGCATGGTTGCTCCTTTCACATGCATGCTTTTGTGGCAGACTCAAAAAAGAAAAAAATAAAGAAATAAAAATTACAGACTCTTCAACATCCTATTCTACCTGATTTGAGTCTCCAGCAATCTTTAGCAGTGTGCATCTGACCTGAAATGTTAGTGCTCATATACAAAGATTAAACATTTGTAATCTAACGGAAGTCTATATGTACTCAGTAAGTATTAGTTGTCACCATCAAAATTAAGTGCTCGGGATCCCGGATTTCAACAACTCTCTTTCTCTCTACCCCTCTCTTCCTTCTCCTTCTACTTCTCCTCTTTTCTTGTGCCTTGGGGTAAATGTTAAAAAAATATAAAGAATGCTTTCAGAAATGAAAAGTTCAAAAGGTGATCATCTGACCCGATGTACAAGCACAAAAAATGGTACATTTGGCTTAAAATTATATTTTTTTTATTGCGAATATAATTATTAAATGTGCTTCTAACCATTATTTTCTTCTCTTTATTTGCATGAACTACGAGGAACGGTATCAAATTGAATGAACAAAAGGGAAAAGAGACAAAGGCATGAGTCACCTCTATCCAACCGGGTAGAGGTGCTACGGGCAGAATCCACCGGGTCATAGCCCCCAGTGTTGTAA
This sequence comes from Dendrobium chrysotoxum, assembly GCA_019925795.1. Lineage (NCBI taxonomy): Eukaryota > Viridiplantae > Streptophyta > Magnoliopsida > Asparagales > Orchidaceae > Dendrobium > Dendrobium chrysotoxum. Next base: position 54,029,467 of record CM034315.1, read on the forward strand.
GTTTTCTTAAAACTTAGAAAGATCCTAGGAGGACCTTGGTGTGGATTGTTCAAACCCCTCCCCTTTAGGTCCTTGTAGCAACTTCAATTTGATTAGGGGTATTTTTATTTCATTTTAGATCCTCAAACCCCTTTACACGTGTGTAATGTTCTAAGGGTTAGTGATAACAAAATTTTTCATCACATACAACATTAGTGATATTTAAGGATAAAAATTAAGGATTGTGTCTTAGAAAACTTAAACTTAGGATACATGCACACTTTAAGGTAGAAACACAGAACATAGAAAATTTAGTGACATTCCCCTTAGGATTAGTGTATGTTATTAATATAACCTTAATTAAGCCTAATCAAAATAAAACAATCAATTAATGGAAATTTTAAATACACTAATGATAATTAACACACATAACCACTAAGAGACTAAATTTAAACATAAATTTAAAATTGAATCTAATTAATATTTTAATCATTTCATAATCAAAAAATAACTAAAAAAAATCTTCAAAAATTCAATAAATGATCAACAATGTCACAAATCAGTTAAAATTTTAATAACTCTTTAAATAATCTAAATTTTAATCATTAAAAAATTTGATAAGTAATTAAGTTAAATATTCTAAGAAAAAAATGATGTTTAATTAAAAAACTTTAAATAACTAAATTTATTAATCAAACTTTAACAATTAAAATTCTATTTAAAAAAAAACTTCAAAATATTAAAGACATTAAAACTTAAATCTGAACATCAGAAATTCTCTTGCCCTTTCAACCAATTAAATTTCAATCAATTAGAAAAGTTTAACTAAAAATAAACTTAGGATATATCCAAAATAAATAGCCTACTACACACTTAAATTTGTTTGCTATGACAACCGACTATAGCTTTAGGTTAGGCCAGTGTTTATTTTCTTGCTATTGTGTGACGGGCTTTTTCGTGGCTTTCACTACATGCTAGTTGTAATGATTGATGTGATTATTTATTTATATATTCCTACAATCTGAGAATCGATGTGATGGGCTATAGAATACCCCTAGGCTAGAGCGATAGATTACCTCATAGAATTTTATGCACATGGCCATCCTCTTGTAGGGCTAAATCAAAGAGGGCAAATTAAAGATTTAAATTTACATAAATTTTCTGCGGGGGCAAAATGCTAAGCCCCCTTAAAATTAAAATAGCATGGCCAAGTGTAACTGGTGAAATTTATTTTAAATACAAATATATAAATACATGGTATGATTTTATTATAAACTACTTAGAATAACCTTACAGGTAGTCTAGATATTCTTTTTATGTGAAATGTAATGTAATATAAATGTGTTTAAAAAGAGTTATAATGTGAAAGTGATTCGAAATTGGGATATCACATCCGATTTGGAATCCAAAGAGAAGAGAATATCCCTTAGGGGAATGTTTTCTTCTATTTGGAAAGTCAAGTTAGGATGTTTCTAAAATCCAATTGGAAAAGAAAATACCCCTTCGGGGACGAGTTTCTTTTCATTTGGATATCCATGCCCGGTTGATCCAAGGAGCTCGTAGAGGAAGAAAAGACGAAATGAGGAGATGAAAGGAAGAAGATGAAGAAATGAAGATAAGAAAAAAAAGTATATCCCATTTCAAAATGACTTGTGTCAGTCTTAGGATTAGAAATTCAAGTTTATTATCAGTGGTGCCCGGCCACTCTACTTTTTAGTAAATTCTGGATTGTAAATAGACTTTAGACATTAAATTTTGGATAATTTAAATTTGATTATTTACATTACTTGCTCATTAGAATTGCCTATTTTTCTAGGTTTTCTTATATGTCGTGTTTTATTTTAGCCTAGATACGATCAGAGTTTCTATGAGGGTATGAATAAAATTTTTATACTTAAAATTTTTAGGCCCACATAGAAACTCTAATGATCTAAGAAATAAGCTCAGAACTGCCAAGAGTCATCATGTGCATATTAGTACTTTCTCTTCCTTATTAGGCACCTCCCTACCTACAGGTTCTGGTAGACCACCTGGCTTATTAGGGTGCAGTTCTATCAAGGGGATGTTGTGCAATATCTAGGAAATTTTTTTTTCTAAGTCTGATTTTAAAACTGCTTCATAATCATTTTATGGATTTGAGTCAATTAGCATGCATTTCATTATATACAAATTAAATGAGTCTAAAATTTTAATTGCATTACACCCTCAAGCAGCATTTACCCTACATAAGTAAGTGAACAATTAGGATTTGTCTTAGATGTCAGCTCCAATTCCTTAAAATTTAAACAACATCCCTACCCATCTTTCATAAAGAGACTGAACAAATTATTCTAAAGCACCTAGGTGGTTAGCTGGCTCCCTAATCCAGGCCTTAGTAAGTCCATATTTACACTTCATTAGCTAGGTTTGGGTCACTACTTTATAGTACCCAATTTAGATTTAGGTTTTGAGGCAAATTTTCAAATCTTAAGTCCTTACCCTCCCGGAATATAATCCCAAATTTTTATTAAAATGTCAACCTAAACACGAAAAATACCTCTTAAAATGTAAATCCCAACATAGGATAGATTGAGGTTGCCTCTGAGCTTCTCAGAATCCGGCACCTCCTACTCTTCCTCCTTTGACTTGCTAAGAACTATTCAATGTCGAGCTTTCTCCTTAAAAATTTTCTACTTCTTTCATTTGTTCTACGTTGTGATCAAAGGGTATGAAATCACTATTTTAATCAAGAGTTTTCTTAGGAGCACCCCTCCTAAAATGTAATTAACTATAGGGGCTTGCCCCTATAGGGATTTGAGAACTCTGTATTAAAATAAACCTTATTTTTTTCCTATAAAATAAGGGAAAAATCTTTAAAAATGCAGATCTCTTTTGAAAATTCATTTTTAATTTTTAATATACTTGTAAAAATGTTATTTTAATCTTTCCAGATAATATAACATTTCACCTATTATATTTGATCTTAGAAATGATAAATTTTATAAAACTTATTCTTGTTTATAGATGTCTTGAAGAATGCTATGTTCATCTTTTAAGATGATATAATATTTTCCTTATTACATCTAAACAAAAGAATGGATAAATTTTTCAAAAACCATATTTCTATTTTTTAACACATTTTATAGAATTTCATGTTCATCATTCGAGATGATATGTTATTCTTTGAACTTTATTTGATTATAGAAATATTATTTTCTAAAACGCTATGTTTATATTGAATCCATTATAAAATATTGTGTCAGTCTCCCAAGACTATAATTTATTCTCAATGCAGTATTCAATTACAAAATAAGAGAAATCAAAATCTGCGTGGTGGTAAATTTTCCCCCAATAGCAGATATCAAACAAAGGGCTGATGATGGCAAGTGACCAGTGGCATTTTGCAAAGGCAATATACATCCATACTGAAGTGTGCCGACATCATATATCCTTGAGTCAATAGGCCTAAGCAGTGTTTTATGCCAGCATTCTGGTAACACACTAACACTATTAACTGAGTGGAGGCCTGATGATGATCAGGTTATGTCCTTTCTTTGAAGAAGTTGTAGGAGATTCTTTAATGTATAATAAAGAACAGGTGACTTGAATCCACTAAGGATATTTGACCATTTTGAAGTTGCTTGTTGCTTGATGATAGTAGCTTATACAAATGACACCAATATACTTTTTTAATTTTAACTTCTAGTGAGAATAAATGTACACTTAAATCTGAAGTTAAATTTATGTAACTCCATTAATATTGTGTATGCAGTTGAGAACTTGTCCCTCGGAGGAAGCTAAATTGCTTTCGCATCTTTGAGATATGCTTTGATATATTGCCCCCCATATTTTTTTAGGCATTCTTAGACTGCTAAGATCTTTATATGAGTGATCACTTTATCAATCACTTACTTTCATGATATCTTTTAGAGAGAATGTTGTCCACTTAGATCATTGCTCGATGATGTTGACCTCTGTGGAAGAGGTCCAAAGAATTCACCAAGGATGTATGACCTATCGGAGGTTGTATGTCAGAGTCCTACTCAATGACATTAACTTATATGGAAGAGGTTGAGAGAATCCACCAAGGATGTATAACCTATCCGAGGTTATATATTAGAACCCTACTCGATGATGCTAACCTGTATGGAGGAGATCGAGAGAATACATCAAGGATTGATGACCTATCCGAGATTATATTTTAGATCCTTGCTCGATGACATTAACCTATATGAAGGAGGTCGAGAGAATCCACGAAGGATGTATGACCTATCCGAGGTTATATGTTAGAGCCCTGCTCGATGACGTTAACCTATATGGAAGAGGTCAGATCGAATCCCCCTAGGATTAATCATCCAATGATTGAGACACAATAAAAATTACGTATTGCTCGAATCAAGAATTTTATGATTTTATTGATATATTCTAAGGATGTTTGACCTATCAAAGGTTGTATGTCAAAGCTATGCTCGATGATGTTAACCTATATGGAAGAGGTCAGATCGAATCTCCTTGGGATTGATCATCCAGTGATTTAGATACAATAAAGATTATATATTTTTCAAATCATGGATTAAGAGATTATATTCATCTGTAGTTTTTTATTGTCATTTTTTATCCTTTTTAAAGAATGGGATGATATCATAATGGAGTAAACAATACATTACTATATTATATAAGACAGTATAAGAGTTACACCATACTCAGCACATAAGAGATATATATAGGGAAATTAAAGTGACACCCTTCTTATCATTGAAGAGATACACGATGACATATGAGAAATAATAGTACTAAGATAAAGGCCCAAATTGCATGGTTATTTAATCTCACCAATCATTTGAATATAATTCAATGGTTGCCTTTCATGTTGTTAATTTTTCCTTCTAATGAAATGAACCTCATCTTGTGCAGGTGAACCTTGAATGAACTGTCAAAGGTAGCCTTATCGAATAAGTCTCTCAATTTTATTTTTGAGCGGCTTACAGGCTTCAGTCGTGTGCCCCGACTGTGGTGGAAATAACAGTATTGATCTTGATTTCCTGTATTCGACTTCAAAGGATTAGGCCACTTAATATTTTCTTGAACTCGAATAGCCATCAGTACATTGGTTCGAGATGCATTGAGAGAAATATAGTCTTTTTCTTATTGACACCTATGTCGTCGTAATGGAGGCAGGTTATTCTTTCCTTATTTCATTCATTGCGAGAATGAGTTATCCATTGTAGGAGAATTTTTGCACTTTTTGGAAGGTTGCTCGAATTATTTTCTATGAGTATTTATGGCTTCATCTGCAGATATTTATGCCTCCACATGATAGATCAGGTCGGTGTATGAATGAACCATGTCTCACATGACTGCCGTTCAGGACGTAGGCCTCGTAGAAGGACTCCTCTCAATAATTCAGGATCTACTCCTAGAAATTGTTGAGCCTCGGTGAAAAATCATTGAAAATACTTCTTTAGTGATTCTCCTTCATTTTGGTGGGTCCCGGAGAGGTGGGAAGAATCCTTAATAATTCTTTGATTGGCAACGAATTATTCGACAAATACTTTTGTCAATTTGATGAATGAAGGAATAATTCCGGCTGGAAGTGAATAAAACCACGTTTGAGCTTGGCCTTTGAGGGTAGTAGGAAAAACCTGACAGAGGAGCAAATCTGTGGCTTGCTGGATATGCATGATGGTTCTATAATGATCAATATGCTTATATGGGTCAGATGTCTTGTCGTAGGTATAGACCTCATTATTCGAGGTCAGTTTCCCAGGAATTCATCTCTAGCTTCTAGGTCTTCTTAACCTAGCATAGACGTCGCCTCTAGGATTTCCCTTAGGTGGATACCTGCTAACGTAGCTGACTTGATCGCTTATTTCAACCTAAATTATTGCAAAATTATTTAAACCAAATCTGCGTTAATTAGGATAAATTAGACACCATTTGAACTCATTTCAACCTGATCAACATCACATAAATAAAAAAATATTACTTAATTTTATTGCAATTCAGAACCAAATCGATTCACCTCGACTCAATTAAAATTAAATCGGCATAAATAATGGATAAATTTGGTCATTTAAGGTTATCTTAACTTTACATTTTAAGACAGAATAACCATTTAAATCATTAAAGTTTATTCAAAATTAATCCTCAAATAAAAATTTCCTTTCAAATCAAGATTAACCCTTAGATCTTCCTTTAAAGGCATAAACCAATCTGAGCAGTCAATTTATTTTGAAATGAGATGTGATTAAGTGCATTTAGAGATGGTTCAAACCAAACCCTCATGATCTCTCCCTATAATTCGCAAACTGCCTCACACCCTATGATTGGTTTGCATGAAGCCCCTCCGCCTCCTGGCTCACAGTTCACAAGAAATTCAAAAACTCTCCATCTCCTCCCAGTTTGCAAGAAACGAGGCCTTTGAACTGGTCGCCCCTCTACATTTCACGAAATCCCCTAGGCCCCGTCTCCTCTTACTGGCAAAGTCCTTCTCCCGTCGCCTCCTCTGCCCTAGCCGAAGCCAAGCCCCTCCTCATCGTCGCTCCTCTTGCTTGCATGGACAGCAGCTCTAGCCAAAATCATCACTTCCTCTACCTTAGCCGATGCTAACTTTCTTTGTAACTACTTTTTCTTCTACCTTCCTCTGATATTCTCCATAGTCTCTGCTTGAATGTGAGATGACTGAATGAAATCTGTTGCAATCCACATTCAGACTAAATCATTTTTATTGAACACATGATTTTGTGAAAATATAGAATAAAATGAAAAAAAAAACAAGTTTGTAAAGTTTTGACAGACCTATATAGTTCATCTTAGGATGGAAATGTACAATTTTGACCCAATATTGTAGTACTTAAATTTCTTTCTAGAACTTTCATCACTCGCCTTTCATCCAAGTTAGAATTTAGAACACCCCAAATTACTTTTGTTGCCAATGGAGATCCTAAAAGCTTTTTAATTACCTCTCCAGCAATGGCTCAATTTTTTTTTTAGATCATTAAGGTTCTCTACATGATGAAATGCATTGCATGTTGAGAAGAAAAGTGTTTGGAATGTTGAAAGTGTGTGTGTATTAAAAGGTAAAATGTGTAAATATGGAAGATTTAAGTGTATGTGAGTAGTTTTGGAAAGTAAATTGTTTTGGAGAAGAGAGAGTTTTCATGTCCTTTACATATAAGTTTTCGTATAGACCCAAATATGATATTGCTTCATGATTGTTGGAATACTTTCTTGAATCTTGGAAAGAAATAAATTCTATCAAATATTTTATTTCCTCTAAATTACATTTGGTGAAATTTTTGAATTGGGAAGTAGACCTGTATTGGTTTGTGGTGGAAAACACTTGACGAAAATTGTTATGTATAATTATGCTTTGCCTTATATATATATATATATATATATACAAATGTTCCTATCATGTTTTGGGAAAATATAGAGTTTAGAGAAGGGCACCTTGCTTTGATTAGAAGTGGCTTAGGAAGTGAAGTGTATAAGCATATAAAAAAATGATGATGAAGTAAAATGCATGAGCTTTGAAAAGTGAAGTATATGGAATGTTGAAAGTGTGTGTTTTTGGAAGAGAGTGTGTGTGTGTTGAAAAGTGAATTGTATGCATTGGAAGTTGGTGTGACTAAAAGGTGCATTGAAATTTGAAATGTGCAAAATTGTTTTGAAAGGTGAAATATGTGTATGTGAATAGTGAAGTGTATGATGATTGTGAAAAGTGAATCATGTGTGTGTGAAAAGTGAATTGTGGGTGTGTTCAAAAAATGTTTGTGTATAAGATTGAGAAGTGTGTGTATGGTTTGAAAAACAAAATTTGTGATTTTGGAAAGTGAAAAGTGGAAAGTGGATATTGTATGTTTTAAATGTGGAAGTGTAGGTTGGAAGGTAAAATATATGAAAAGTTGAAAAGTAAAGTGCATACTTTTGTGAGGAATGTGTATGTTGGAAAACAAAAAAATTGTGGAAAGTTGTTCGTATTAAGAAGTGGAGTGTGTGTTGAAAGGTGTTGTGTGAGAAAATGAAAAGTGGAATGTGGGATTGTAAAAGGAAAAGTGGTTTTAATAAAAGAGTGAATTTTGAAAAGTGAAAGTTTATGTTGAAAGGTGAAAGGAGTGGGTGTTGGAGAGTGTGTTAGTTGGGTGCTGTTTGATTGAAAAATATATCAATTTGAAAAGGTTAATTATCTTTGGGAATAATCTAAAAATTGACATTTAAATTTTAATCCTGAAATTGAACATCCATTAGTGATGATATACTACCTTAAAAGGCAGAGATAAAATCTCCTAAAGTGTTCAAATTTAAAATTACGAATCTAATCCAGAATATCATAACTAGATTCAGGAGGGAACCTCATATGATCCCAAAGGATCAAAATAAAGTTTAATCAAATATCTAGCTATGATAATCTGGATAAATTATTGTTGATTTTATATTCAAAGTTATATCAATAAATGATATATCGTCCCAAAGGAAGAAAATATCATTCATTATTAATTACTCAAATATGATGGTAACGATCATCATTTTTTGTTTGATTTCCCAAAGGTAATTAATTAAGGGTTTTGAAAAAAATTGATTTTTAAAATCAGGTTTGGGTTTCTAAATCTCCTATGAGCGCAAACCCTCATAGTTATTTACATCATAAGAAAATAGAAATTTCCTACGAATACTCTCGATTAAAATAGCGATACGAATTTCATTTGGATTTCAAAGTTTAATGTCAAAGGAGGTAGGGATTGGAATTTCAAATGGGACAAGTTCAAGGTTAAATAGTTTTTTCTGGAGGTTAAAGGAAGAGGTTTAGGAGGTACTTAGGATTTTGAATCACTTCAGAAGCACCTCAGCCTATCCTAAGTGTTGGGCTTGAATTTGATGGAAAAGAATTTAAGTTTTGAATGATTGATTTTATTAGAATGTGGGAATTAGATTCCCGGAGGTTGAGGTCTTAAGATTGAAAATCTGCCTCAGATCTTAAGGCTAAAATAGGTCTTGAAAATCAGTGACCCGGATCCTAGCTAATGCAATGCAAATCTGGACTTACCCCGGCTTGGATTAGGGAGCCAGCTAAACCACCTAAACGCTTCAAAACCATGAGTTATTTCTTTAATGTAGAGTGGTATGGACGTTATTTAAGATTAGTTTAAGGAGTTGGGGTTGACATCTATAGCAGATTCCTAACTGACCCCTTAAATGATGTTGAGTGAAATGCTTAAAATAAAATGCAATTAAAATTTTAAACATTTTTAGGTTTGTGTCTAATGCAATGCATATAAATTGACTCAATTAAATGCTTAAATCAGGATGAAGAAGTTTTAAAATAAGGCTTAAAAATAGTTTTATCTTAGAGATGCACAGATCCCCTTGGACAGAACTGTAACCTCATAGGCCAGGTGGTCCGCCAAAACTCGCAGGCGGGGAGGTGCCTAGCAAATGGAAAGGAAGTAAAATAAATATGCTTATGAAAAACCCCCGGCAGTTTCGGGCTTACTTCTTAAAATGTAAGAGTTACTATGTGAGCTTAAATCTTTTAATTTTATTTAAGTAGAAATAGTTAATCGTACCCTAACGATCCTTCGATTGGGTTCCAGGCTAAATCAAATACGACATGCAATAATCACGAAAAAACTATAAAAGTAGGCAATCCTAATATTGCAATCAACACATCAAATAAATTATTTAAATAATCAAATCAATTAAATGAGAATTCAAACTGAAAGTCCATGTGGCAAGTGCCACTTAATATTACAACTCAGGGTCTGCTAGGAAAGTAAAGTGGCTGGGTACCACTGACTATAACCGAGATTCTATTCCTAAGACTCAAGTGACTTTGAGATTTGGGATTCTTCTCGTTCTTAACCTCTTTGTCTTCTTGGAACTCCTTGGATCGTTGGGTCCGGATATCCAAATGAAAAGAAACTCCCCCTGAATAGGGGTGTTATCTTTTCTCTTTGGATACTTTGAAAGTCATCCTAATTTGGATCTCCAAATGGAGAGGAACTCTCCCTTAAGGGATGTCCCTTCCTCTTTGGATTCTAAATTGGATGTTTAAACATCCCATTCTCAAATCACTTTAACATTACAACTCAATTCAAATTAAACTACATTAATCAAAATAAAAAAATCTAGACTCGATCTTGCAGGATTATCCTAATAATCAATAGTTAATAAATAACCCAAGTAGTTAATATTTGAAATTTAAAATACTCAATCACAATCACACTTAGTTATGCTCTTTTAATTTTTAAAGGGGGACTTATGCGTAGCAGTACCTGTAGAAAAATTTGTTTATTTTTAAAAGCTTGATTTTATTATGCCCCTTTTATTTTAAATGCCCTATGCGAGCATGGCCACCTGTATAAAATTGAATTAGTACAAATCATCCCTAACTTAGGGGTAGATCTAACGTACAATCAAATCAACACAGAATGCAATAAATAAATAAATAAATAATCAATTCTACTACTAGCAAACAGCATGCAGTAAAAGCACGAAAACCCGGCACACAGCAAAAAAGTAAATACCGGCCTAGCCTAAGACTAGAGTTGGTTGTCCTAGCAAACCATCTCAAGTGTGTGTAAAGGTTGTGTGGGTTTGATATGTCCTAAGTAGGATCACTAGTTGAAATTATTTAAAGCTCTAGTTGGTTGAAAGGCTTAAGCAATTTAAATTTGAGTTTAAATATTAATAGCTTATAATTGATTTTAAAATATATTTTAAAGGATTATTGATTATCACCTTTGTTTCACACTGAGGCCGTGAAGTTTATTTCAACTTCCTTGAGGCTACGTTAATAGCCTCGTAGGCCTGGATTACCTAGTGATAATCATATAGTTAAGTCTTTTAATTGATTAAGGGTTTGAAAGTTGATGAATTTTATTCAAATTGATTGGTTGCTAGTTTTAATATTAAATTGATGTTTACTGGAATTTTAGAAGATTTTTAAAATTTTCTTGATTATTTTAATTATTTAATTAACGGCTTAAAAGTTGATATTTTGATTAAAAGTGATTTCTAGAAAGTTAATATTTTATTAAAATACTAGACATTAATACAATCAATTAGACTATAAGCATGATGAAATTGGATTTTTTTATATTTTATTATGAAGGTTTGAAGTTTTGACTTGATTTTAAACTAGGTTTAACCAAAAATTGACGTTTTCAAATTGGATTGATTTCTAGAAATTTGATACTTTTAATAAATATTAGACCTTAATATGAGTTGAATGCCTTTGAGTTTGACTAATTTGGAGTTTATTTGAATTAGTTATGAATTTGTGAAGTTTTGAGTATTTATTGAATTTTCAAAATTACTTAATTAGGGGCCTTTTGTTGATTTGAGCCCAAATAACCTCCATACTCCTTGGAATCAACTCCAAAGGCCAGGAATGACCTAAGAAGAGATTCCTAAGTGTTTGAGAGAGTTTTGGAATTTTTAATTATTTTTAATTAATTAAATTAATTAAATATTAAATTTAACCTAAAATTAAATTATTCTTAAAATTAATGTCAAATCTGGTTGCTTTTATTTTTTGATGATTAGGGATTCAATTCTGGTCAGTTAGAGGTATTATTTGTAATTTTTTTATTTAAATTTGATTTATTACATTTTTTAAAAATTTTAAAGGTTTAATTAGGGTTTAATCTTGATTAAGTTAATTAAAGAGCTTAATGACTTCAAAATTTAGTGAGGAATTTTCCTGAGGCTAAGAGTGTCTCTAAGTTCATATGTTAAAAATTTCAAATCAATAGGAGGTCAATCCTAATTATTGGAATTATTCTAAGTCTTCTAAATAAACACTTAATTATTATCCTTAATGACACTAGGTTTGAATAGGTCGAAATTAAGGTTTTGCTAAACCTTAGACATAAACATGATACGTATACATGCAAACACAATCAAATCCTAAATCTAAGAGAGCCCTAAGACTAGGTAGTGTACGTATCCTACACATGCGAGAAATAAAATAACATTTAATTAATAAGAAGATTAATCAATGAATAATTAACGAAGTAATTACCCATTGATTAATCACTATTCCCCATCAATGCTATTCAATCAAGCTTACTCAATGTTTAAAATTTCAAATGGATCTCTCAAACTTTAAAGTTTAATATAAATTTAAATTTTTTTTAAATATAATTTCAAAAATACATATATATACAAATATATAAATATACGTAAATATATGTATTTATATTAAAAATATCTAAAAAAATGATCAAATTATTTTGAGAGATCCTCTAACTTGTTGAAATGATTTACAAATAAATTTTTAATTTTCAAAAATATTTAATATAATATTAAGTTAAATATTAATTAAATATTAAAGTAATTAAAATTAAAATTACTTAAGATAAATTAAGTTTCTGATTTTGAAAATAATTTTAAATTAAAATATTTTTAATTTTGAAAATTTTTTAAGATATTATATTAAATTTTCTAAATTTATTTGAATTTATTTTGATTTTTTGAAGTTTTTAACTTAATTAAGGCATTTAAGTTAATTTAAAATTAATTAATATTTGAATTAATTCTTAAATGAAATTATGTTATATTATAACTATTTTTGGAATTATAAAAGTATTTATAATAATTTCATTTGAATTTTAAAATTATTCAAATTTAATTTCAATTAAATATTGATTAAATATTTAAAGATAACAAAAAAATACAAAAAAATGATATTAGAAATAATATTAAAATTATCTTAAAATAATTTTAATACAGTCTCTGAATATCAGAGAGAGTTTTCTCCATAAATTCCTTGAAATTTGAAAATATCTTGATTTAGTATAATTAAATATTATTTAAAATACCTAGTATTTAAATATTTGAAATAATTAAAAACATATTAAGTATTTTAAATTAATTTTAATTTTTAATTAAAGGGGTCTAAAATCTGAGCAGTTCGACATATTGTACTCAATTTTTTGAGTTTATTTGAATTTTTAACTAATTTTTGAAGTTTTCTTATTTAAAAAAGGACTAATAAAATTTGAATAATTAAGTCTTAATCCGACGGCAGGCGACTACGTGGCAGCTTCTGGTTGGGCCATTCAAACCGTGGTAATGATTGCACGGCAGCACAATCATTGCTGCATGATTAAAGTGCGGTGGGGCCTACTAACCTCACTTAACCACATCGGCATTTGATCGCGGCCGTCCGATCTTCTGGCGTTCTGATTGAACGATTAAGATTGAGGCAGTATGAGATCTAAGCAGTCACGCGAACCACACGGTTGTGTAGATCCGTGATGCTGCTCGATCCGAACTTTTGATCTGAGGATCAAAAGCCCAAAAGGCATGCAGCTCATGCATGCTTAAATCCGAAGCTCTAACAAGAAAAATGGCTCATTCTATTAACATACTCGACCAAATTGAGTAAAATTTAAACATAGGATTGTTAAATGAACAGAAATTTTGGGGAATAGTTTTGAACATTTGAAAAGCACTTTTCAGAAAGCTAAATAACCCTAAGTATTGTAAGCTAGGGTTTGGGTTTTTTACCTTGATAATGGACGGTTTGGACCGTTTAAAAACTTGTTATATTTGTAGACTATCCACGCTCCATTTTGTAGAAGATAATTCGGTTTAAGAACGCCTGAATCAACAGAAAATTGACCTTTGATGGATCTAAGCTAGACTCATCAGAAAGCTTGCCGGCGGCGGATTTGACCGGCTGTATTTGGCTCAGGGAATGAAGGAGGATATATAGAGAGCTCAAATGAAACAAGAAAAGGACCTGGTTTTTTTTTTTTTTTTTAGTGGTGACATAATGGATCCTCTAAGAATGAGAGCTCCTTGGTCTTTTTTCCCCTATTCAAATGTCTTATGCTTCTTGAATGGTTGGGATTGCTTTGGATGGGCTCCCTGATGCTTGCCACTTGTCCTCAAACAGTTAGAATGGTAGGAGGAAGGATTATAGGGTACAATGAGGCGTAAAGCCCATTTGGTCCTCCCATAGGCATATGGGAGTGATCCAAACCATTAAATCCCCATCCAAGGGTTAGAATACACCCTAAAAAGGTTCTAGAACTTATTAAAATGGCTGGATGGGTTTATAATTAAAAAGAGATGGATTAAGATAGGTTTTCGACCATCTTTGACCACTCCTTAACCATTTGTTGACTTGATTTGACCAGTCAACAGTTAAGGGGTGGTGAGGTGAATACCAAGGGGACCTAAGGGGCTAGTTGGGTTAATTCAAAGGGGATTTAAGAGTTTGAAATTGGAGTTTGAATTAATTAGAAGAGTTTGAGCTGATTTGACCAAATCTCAATGTGTTGACTTGGTCAACTTGACTTGAATTAAGTTGGCCAAGCATTAGGACACATTAAGGTAATGATTTGAAGTTGGTTTGAGATTTAAAATAGGTTGAATTGATTAAGAGCATTGAAATGGGTCATATGTGCCAACCTCGACCAACCATAGACTCAGTTAACTTGGTCAACTATTGATTGGGTCATGGGTCTATTCAAGTCCAAATCATTGGAGGATGTGGCCAGAGAAATTTGAGGGAGTTTAATGTTGATCTAAGCATGATTGGGTTTAAATGGGCTAAAGGGTTTAAATTGGTCAACCTGAGTTGACCTGGCCAACCAGGTTAACCCAGGGCCAGGGTCTAGACTGAATTAATTTCAAATGATATTTGAAGTCTGGTAGAAGTAGTTTGAGGGATCAGAATGATCATTTGGATAAAAATACCTATTTGGGCCCTTAATGGGTCATTGGGTCAACCCAGGTTGACTTGGTCAACTAGGTTGACCCAAGAGCTGGGAATGGGCTCAGCAGGTTCAGTTTGATATTTAAAAATTTCTGTAAGTGATCGCAAGCAATTTGGAGATCATTTAGTTTGAAATAGGCATTTGAACCCCTAAGGGGTAGTTTGGTCATTTTGACCCCGGGTCAACTGGGGGTCAAAAGTGGGTCCAACAAAATACAGTTTAATACTCAAGAAGTCAGGATTACAGGTCCAAATGTGGTTGGAAGCTTTAGAGAAAGCTCCAAGGTTAGGATCCACTGGGTGGCAGGTCTAGTGGCATAGACCGTAAATATTTTAAGATTTTACAACGTTTGAAAATCAATTAAATTTTTGGGGTTAGAGACCTCAGAATGAGTTCAAATTTGGAGAGTTTCCTCTAGAGGTATGTCACATCAGTGTGAAATTGATAGACTCTGAATCTGAGGTCATTTGACTAGGTTTTAAAATGTTTAAAAAGTCACTAGAAAAGGCTTTCAGGACCTAACTCTTTAGCATTGGATTTTGGTTTAAAAATCTGAATTTAAGCTAGATTTTGAGTTTGAATGATAGGATTTATGAAAGTTTGATAAGGATGTGAAGCCCTGATGAACTAGCCCAGAGGCTAACCAAGAGTGGGGGTGAATTGGTTATTTTAAAAATTCGTGAGCAACATGAAAGATCTTTTGATAATTTGTAGTGAAAATAAGTAAACACAGTAATGAAAAGATCAATCACAGATTTCACCCAAGTAGATAATAACAGAAAACTAAAGTACATAAAATAATTAGATGGAGCACACAAAATTTTCTAGTGGTTCGGTCAACTTGACCTACGTCCACTCCCCGGAGCCTCCCCTCCGGGTATTGCACTAACGCAAAAGTGACTCTCCTTTTGCTCCCACAGCAAGGCGGAGAAGCCTGTACAAAATCTCCTTTTCACCAACCCGGTGAGGTAGAGAACCTAAACTCCTTTCGATTCCTCCTGAAGCAAGCAGAGAACTCGGACTCCTTTTGCTTCCTCCTAAAGCAAGCAGAGAACCTCGATCTTCTTGCAGACGATCCTCCCATATAAAACACTAACAAGATAAGAGACAATGAATGGAGAGGACGACTCTGATCCTTTCTTTGAGAAACCTTTGTGAATCCCTCACAAACTCCCCCACACAAGATCTTCTCTCTCTGTCTCTCAAGGATTTGTCTAGAAAGGAAAGTGACAAAAGATTTTTCTTGTTGGAAGAAAAAGATCTTTTAAAGGAGGGCTCAAAAATTACCCTAAATCTCAACTGGTTCTCACATATCATCTAGGATGATGTATGGATCGTCCAGGATAATCACCAATAATTGGTGCATCTTAGCCATAGGATCAAGTGGGGATGATTTGAATGGATCGTCCTAGATGATGTATGGATCATCCAGGACGAAGAGGATCATCCAGGATGATGTAAAAAAATGAAAAAGATGAAGGATGGAGAGGAAAGATCAGGGATTTCAAAAACACACAAAACAAAAAGAAAGCAAAAAAAAGAGTAAAAAAATAGAAATGAGAACACAAAACTAAAAACAACATTTTTTTTGGATAGATCAACCTCAATAATTCAAAAATTTTCCCTTAATTTTTAATCCAAAAACTAATAAGAAGAAGATTAACAGCACTGAAATCCAAAAAAGTTGGAAAATCGACTTTCATAACTCCCACCTCGGACACCTTATTGGTTCAAATTCCTTTCAAAATAAAAATCAAATTCAGAAGAAAAGAAATTAGATTCAAAAAGAGATCCTTTCAAGCCTCATTCCAAAAAAATATCTCATATAATAGTATTATAAATTAAGGAATTAGAAATCATGATTTTTCATCTCAAGCTTTTGAAAATATTAAGTGGTGCATGAATTTTTCTAAAACATTTAAAGATCTGAAAGGGAAGAAAGCCTAATTCTTTGTGGGCTCATTTTATGCCCCTTTTTTTTTAATTTGGTTGGCGCTTTGCTCATCTTTAGATTTTTGATACACTTTATATAACCTTTTAATTTTTGGTGACATTGTACATCTTTTCATTTTGGCGCTCTTTGCGCATCTTTTGTAAGCTTACTCCCTTTCAAAATCATTAAAGAATCTCAGCTGTGAAATTACCTTCCAGACATAAGAGATGACAAAACTCACTCTCTACAATAAAGAAGAGTAATTCACAAAATAAAAACTATACATCATATGATAAATGCAATCACCTAGTTTAGAAAAATATAATAATGACTCAAAACTTTGAAAACACTATTCATATGAGGTAGATTACTATAGGAAGATAAAATAGATCTCTATTTCAAAAACCAACTTTTAAATTTTGAAGAAGATTTTTATCCAAAAGAAACATTACACCATTAAAGGAGTTAGAGGAAGAGAAACAATCATCAATGTTTCTTCCCTTTAATAGATCCAGCGGAATCAATCACAGCTTACAAGCTTCCAAACCAAAAATAAGGTAAAACTTTCAGTCAGAAATTTAGTTTATCAACAATAGTGAGTAGTGATCTGATTTTTTAAAGGAAAAAAATAGTGAATCAAAAACACATAGGAAATCTTATCAAAATAAATGCTCAAATCAAAAAAGCACCAATCAATAAAAAGAAAATTAGCAGTGAATAAAAATAAAATAGGAAATAGACAGTCAAATCTAAAGTTTAATAGAAATAAAATAAAAATAGAAAAAACTCAAAAATTATCAGTCATCAAAATCATGCATTTATGTCAATCACACCCAATCTAGTCCTCAAAATGCTAAATGAGTAAAAGGCCAGTGGTTTAGTGAAGATGTCAGCTCGTTAATTTTCAGTTGCTACATGATGTTGCTCAATGTCCCCTTTTATAACATGGTCCCTAATGAAGTGATGTATTATGTCAATGTGTTTGGTTCTTAAAAGTTGGATGGGATTCTTAGAAATGCAGATGACACTAGTATTATCACACAGAATAGAAATTGTGCCAACAAGTAATCCTAAATCCAAAACTTGTTGCTTCAACCAAAGGACTTTGGCCACACAACTTCCTAAGGCAATATACTCAGCTTCAGCAGTGAAAAGTGAAACTGAGTTCTATTTTCTACTAGACCAGGAGACTAAAGACTGTCCTATGAATTGGCAAGTTCCAGAACTGCTCTTTCTATCCACCCTACACCTTACAAAGTCAGAATCAGAATATTCAATAATCTCAAAAGAAGTGTTGTGCCTAGGGTACCAGATTCCTAGGTTTGGGGTCCCTAAAAGATATCTAAGACTTTTCTTAACAGCAGTCAAGTGGGATTCTTTAGGATCAGCTTGAAACCTAGCACAAAGATAAACACTAAATATAATATCAGGTTGGCTAGCAGTCAGGTAAAGCAGTGATCTAATTATTCCTCTATACTTCTTCTGATCAATAGATTTTCCATTTGATTCCTTATCTAACTGAACAGAGGAGCTCATGGGAGTGTTGATTGGCTTGGCTTTTTCCATTTCATATTTCTTCAAAATATCCTTAGTGTATTTAGATTTATTGAGAAAGGTTCCATCATCCATTTGCATTATGCTAAACCCTAAAAGGTATGATAATTCTCCCATCATACTCATCTCAAACTCCTTACTCATCATTTTAGAAAAATCATCACATAAGTTTTTATCAGAAGATCCAAAAATTATATCATCAACATAGATCTAGACAATGAGTAAATCATTCCCTACTCTCCTTAAAAAAAGGGTGGTATCTACGCTCCTCTTAACAAACTCTCTTTCTAACAAGAATTTGTCAAGCCTGTCATACCAAGCTCTGGGTGCCTGCTTCAATCCATATAATGCCATTTTTAATTTGTAAACATGATTTAGATATTGGGAACTCTCAAATCCTGGGGGTTGCTCTACGTAGACATCCTCTTTTATCACCCTATTTAAAAAGGCACTTTTAGCATCTATTTGAAATAACTTAAATCATTTATAACAGGAAAAGACTAGTAGCACTCTAATGGCTTCCAATCTAGCTACAAGGGCAAAAGTCTCCTCAAAATCAATCCCTTCAATCTGATTGTACCCTTTAGCTACCAATCTTCCCTTATTCCTAACCACCACACCAGAATCATTCATCTTATTCTTAAAGACCCACTTGGTTCCCACTATACTTTGATTCCTAGGTCTTTCTACTAACTCCCAAATATCGTTCCTTATAAATTAATTCAGTTCCTCTTGCATAGCTAAGATCCAAAATTCATTAGAAAGGGCTTGATTGATATTGGTGGGTTCAGTCATTGCAATAAAGACAGAGTGGTTTACTTCCTTCCTAAGTCCATGCCTAGTCCTAACACCTTCAGAAGGGTCTTCTAAGATCAGTTCTTTAGGATGACTCGAAGAATATCTCCAATCTCTAGGAAAAATATTTTGAGGCTCTACCCTTTCCTCCAGATTTTCATTTTTAACTCCTTGGGTAATCTCTCCTATATCTTCTTCTTCCTCAACTCTAGTCTCCTTGGGATCAGATTCATCAAACACCACATGAGTTATTTCTTCCACCATCAAAGTCCTCTTATTAAAAACCCTAAAGGATTTTCCCACACTAGAATAGCTTAAGAACACTCCTTCATCAGATTTGAGGTCAAATTTTATTAAGGATGACTTCCCGTTGCTTAGATTAAAAACCTTACAGCCAAAGACATGGAGGTGAGATAGGTTTGGAGTTCTACCCTTAATAATCTCATAAGGTGTCTTATTCAGATTGGATCTAACATTCACCCTATTCAGCACATAACAGGCAGTGTTCACCACTTTAGCCCAAAAGTATTTTGGAAGTGAATACTCAGTAAGCATGGCTCTAGCGGCTTCCACTAAGGTTCTATTCTTCCTTTCAGTAACCCCGTTCTGCTGAGGGGTCCTAGGAGCTAAGAAATTATGGCTAATCCCTTGCTCCTCATAGAATATTCCAAATCTCATATTTTTAAACTCTCCACCAAGATCACTATGAATAGTCAAGATCTCACAACCTAACTTCCTCTGAATCCAAGTGGAGAAAGACTTAAACTCATCAAATGACTCAGATTTATGTGACAGAAATTTAATCCAAGTGAATCTCGAGTAATCATCAACAATCACAAATCTATAGACTTTCCCTCCTTAGCTGGTAGTGCTAATGGGTCCAAAACGATCCATGTGAAGGACTTCTAAAGGTCTAGAGGTGCTAATGTCCTTAACAGAGTGAAAGGAGGACTGGACTTGCTTCCCCAATTGACAGGCATCACATAGGTGGTCCTTAGTGAACTTAAGCTTGGGGACACCTCTAACTAAGTCCTTTTGGGTGACTCTCCTAAGAGTTTTCATACTGGCATGACATAATCTCTTATACCACAACCAAGACTCATCAGTAGCAGTTTTTAAATAAATTAAAACATCAGCTTTAAAGTAACTTACATCCAGCATGTAAACATTGTCGATTCTTTATCCCTGCAAAATAACTTTATCATTTAAGCTTATAATATAGCAAGTGAACAGGAATTTGATATTGTATCCTTTGTCACAGAGTTGACTGATGCTCAGCAAGTTGTGTTTTAGTCCATCTACAAGTAAAATGTTCTCAATAATGAAATTATTTGAATCACCAATTATACCTTATCCTACCTCCCTCCTGGTGGTATTGTCTCCAAGTATAACCTTGCCTCCAGCCCTGGCCTCCAACGAAATGAACTGAATTGCATCTCCAGTCATGTGTGTTGAATATTCGCTGTCCAGGTACCACATGATCTCACGAGATCTTATGTGAGAGCACACCTACAAAATCATCAAATGTCAGATTTAGGAACCCAAATAGGTTTGGGTTCCTTCTTATGAAAAGAAGAATGCAATGCATGTGTGCTGTGCTGTGAAACAGGCAATTTGGGCCTGCACACCCAATGTGTACTATGGTGAACAGTGCAGGTGTGAGAGATGTGTCCTAACATGCCACAAGAAAAATATCTAACACTAGGAAAAGGGTTAACTAATCTTCGTGGATAATAGTTCCTCTTCCTAGGTATGTATGAAACATACTTTGATGATTTTGAAACAGATTTTTTAAAACGTAGAGGTGCATAAAACTGTGCAAAAGTAGGAGGTATTTTATTTTTCTCAAAAGTACTAATTTTAACACTCAAAAATTTTTTTTTCAGACTTACAATTTTAAATTTCAGATGATGTTCACTACTATCTAAATTAGATGTAAGAGTTTCTATTTCTTTAAATGCAGCTTGTAATTCAACATGCGGTTTTTTTAATGAACCATGCTCAATAATTAAATCAGAATGCTTTTTGTTCAATTCATCAAATTCATCAAGTAAAGTGATGTGATTGCTATCAAGTGTAGAATAATATTTAACCATAACATCATGCTCTTTTTGCAAAGTTAGGAAATTCAATTTCAGGCTAGTATGCAATTTCTTAAGTTTCCTATAAGATGAATGAATTTTCTCAAAAACTTCTTGCAATTGATCATAAGTAAGCTCACATACCTCTTCTTGATTAGACTGATCAGGATGATCATCAGCCATCAGACACAAATTTATAGTCTCGTCCTCAGCTTCAATCTCAGAGGAGTCGAATGCAGAATCTGCCCAGAACGCCTTTTGAATCCGCTTCTTGTCCTTCCTGAACTTGGGTTTCTCCTCACCCTTCTCCTTTCTTAGGTGAGCCCTAAGTGTAGGATAATCGGCCTTAATGTGTCCAGCCTTCCTGCATTCAAAATAAACAGTATCAGATGAACCTTTAAATTTTTTACAGGACTTACCCTTATTCCACTTCTAAAAATTCTTATTTTTCTTCCTTAAAAAGATTTTGAATTGCCTAATGATTAAGGCAACATCATCGCTATCAGATCTGGAAGTATCAGTATCACTATCGTTGGCCTTCAGTGCCACAGTTTTCTCCTTCTTCTTCTCACATACATAAAGCTGTCTTTGGTTCACCCCTTGCTCGTAAGCAATGAGTGTCCCAAGTAAGTTATCAATAGAATAATTGTTCAAATCTTTCGATTCAGTAATTGCAATTATTTTGGCATCAAAAGAAGAAGGCAAACATCTCAGAATTTTATTCACTTTTTCATAGTTTGTAAGTTCTCTTCCTAAAGCATGCAAAGAAGTGACAATTTGAGTGAACCTTCTATACATTTCAGAAATTGATTCAGTAGGTTTCATGGAAAAAGTTCATAGTCAAGAAGCAATATGTTTAACCTAGACTGTTTAACTTCAGATGTACCTTCATAAGTGATGCACAATCTATCCCAAATTTCTTTACCAGTTGTACAAGTAGAAACACGCATATAGTCCTCAAATTTTAAGGCACAAAAAAAATAGTTCAAACATTTGGCATTCAGTTGGGCTTAGTCACAATCATCAAAAGTCCATTCAGTGAAAGGCAGTTCAGTTTTAACATTATTAACCATTCTAAAAGGTGCTTCATAGCCATCCTTAGCAAGCATCCACATGTGATAATCTATAGATTGAAGAAAAGTGAACATGCGAGTTTTCCAAAAATCAAAAGGTATGTTATCAAACAATGGCGATCGTGTAATTAAATAACCTTCATCAGTATTACGATTACCAAAGTTAGCCATGGATCAAATTCAAAAGTTTTTAAACTTAATTTTTGAATCCCACTATGATACCACTTGAAAGTTTGATAGGGTTGTTAAGCCCTGATGAACTAGTCCCGAGGCTAACCAAGAGGGGGGGTGAATTGGTTATTTTAAAAATTCGTGAGCAACAGGAAAAATCTTTTGATAATTTGCAGCGGAAATAAGTAAACATAGTAATAAAAAGATCAATCACAAATTTCACCCAAGCAGATAATAACAGAAAAATAAAGTGCAAAAAATAATCAGAAAGAGTACACCAAATTTTATAGTGGTTCGGTCAACTTGACCTACGTCCACTCCCCAGAGCCTCCCCTCCGGGTATTGCACTAACATAAAAGTGACTCTCCTTTTGCTCCCATAGCAAGGCGGAGAAGCCTGTACAAAACCTCCTTTTCACCAACCCGATGAGGCAGAGAACCTAAACTCATTTCGCTTCCTCCAGAAGTAGGAAGAGAACCCAGACTCCTTTTGCTTCCTCCTAAAGCAGGAAGAGAACCTCGATCTTCTTGCGGACGATCCTCCCATACAAAATAATGACAAGATAAGAGACAACGAACGAAGAAGATGACTATGATCCTTACTTGGAGCAACCTTTATGAATCCCTCACAAACTCCCCCTCACAAGATCCTCTCTCTTTCTCCTAAGCTCTCTCTCTCTCTCTCTCTCTCTCTCTCTCTCTCTCAAGGATTTCTCTGGAAAGGAAAGTGGCAAAAGATTTTTCTTGTTAGAAGAAAAAGATCTTTTAAAGGTGGGCTCAAAAATTGCCCTAAATCTCAACTGGTCGTCACATATCATCTAGGATGATCGATGGATCATCCTGTACGATCAGTTCAAAATCACATGTATCAGCCTGGACGATCTGGTTCCTCTGGACGATCAGTGGACAAGAGTTGTTCAGATCATCCCGAACGATTCTACGATCGTCCGGGATGATTAGTGTAAATCAAGAATTTCATCAAGAAGATAGCTCTGCTAGTCCAGGGAAACTTCTGCTGGACGATCTCAAAATGACTTGATCGTCTAGGATGATATGTCTATCGTCCTGTACGATTAGTTCAAAAAGTGCCAAAATCATCTAGTTCACAGCTCTGGACGTACAGTTCATAGCATGCTAGACGATTTCAAAATAACTTGATCGTCCGGGATGATATGGGTATCATCCCGTATAATTAGTTCAAAAATGAGATTATCATCCTACACACGGCTCTAGACGTACAAATGATAGGTACTAGACGGTCAGGATTTTTAACACATCATCCTGTATGATCCTGCGATCGTCCAGGATGATATGATTGAATCAATCAGACCTTAATTACTTTCCTTAATCATTAGATTAATTTAGACATGATTATAATGGATCATCTAGGATGATACACGTATTACCCGGGACGATCAGACCAAATCTCTAAAAATAAAAACTTGCCTAACTTGATCTGGCGGCTGAGAATTTCTTATTTAAGCCTATTGTCCGGTACGATATTAGGATTATCCAGGATGATCAGCTTAATCAAACTGACTTAACATGATCATCCTAATTAGGATTTTTATTTTCATTGGATCATCCAGGACTATGTTAATATCGTCCACAACGATCAGAATAAAAAATGAACAGAAACTCTAATTCACTAAAGCTCTCCCCTTAAGTGTGTATGTGCAAGGTTACTTAGCTAGGGGATCAGTTACATAACATTTGACTCAATAAAGATGAAAATAATACATTTGACCTAAATTTTAAAATAGATTGACTCGATCTTGGATTTGCTTAAACTTGTAATTGATCCTCCGTACCTGAAAGATTAAACAGGCAACCTGAAACAGAAATGTTTATTATCATCAACATCATAACTCATAAAACCACATTTGAAATAATTTGAACTACATAAGTCATTTATAATCATTTAGATGATTGTAGATGATTAGATCAGATTAAGGTCAGGTCAGGGGCTAGAGCAACTAGATCTGAGCTATTTAAAGGTCAGGATTGGTTAGGGGTTTGAATTGACTTGAGCTTTGGATTGATTTAAGTCTTAAATAAATTAATTTAAAGTATGGGTTTATCTGGCATCTAGATTAATCCTAGGGTCTAAAGTCTAAGCGAATCTTAGAGTTTAGATTAGTCTGGAGTTTGATTGAATTGAGTTTAAAATTAATGTGGGGTTAGGATTGATTTGAATCTGGATTAACCCTAAACTCTGGATTGATTTAAGATCAGGTTGATCCTAGGGTCAAGATTGATCCTAAGGATTGAAAAGATCCTAAGGTCTAGGTAGATCAAGGGTCTAGAAGGATCTTAGGGTTTAGATTGACCTAGAGTCTGGGTAGATCCTAGGGTTTGAAATCTAGTGGAATCCTAAAGTCTAGAAGTCCTATAATCTGGGGTCCGGAATGATCTTAAGATCTAAATAGATCTAAGGGTTAGATTAAGTTGATCTAAGATCAGAATTGATCTTAGGGCCTGGATTCATCTGGAGTCTGGGTTGGGTCCTAATGACCTTATACAAAAATAAGGTCAATAAATAGACCCCCAATATGTGTTATAGAATAAAATTCTATTGCACATATTGGTGTTGACTGAATTAAAAGTTCAAGTCTAGAATTTTGATACTAAGGGAATAAAAAGTCTTTCCCTAGGGAATCAAAGGTTTAAATTGGTACTAGGGTAGTGCCATGAAGAGCGTACTCTACTCTTAGTGGGTCTAGTCCTAAGGGAAGGGAGTACCTACATCCTAAGGAAGAAAAAATTAAATGATCACATAGGAAGGAAGAGCTCCTAACTACAGAGGATCAAATTGAAATTTGATACTAGGGTAGTGCCATGCGGGGCGTACTCCACTACTAGTAGATTTAATATTAAGGGAAGGGAAGTCCTAACCTTAGAAAGAAGAAGTCTGGATGATTGTATAGAAAGAAAGAATTCCTAACTATAGAAGATTGATTTTTAAATTTGATACTAAGGGAAAGGAAATCCTAACCTTAAAAAATTGAAATTTAAAATGATATTAGGGTAGTGCTGGGGGCAGCATGCTCTACCACTAGTAGATCTAATCCTAAGGGAAGAAACATCTAACCCTAAGGATAGGAGGTTGAGTGGTCATATAGAAAGAAGCAACTTCTAGCTACAGGGGACCGAGTCTGGATTTTAATTTTAAAGAAAGGGAAAACCTAACCCTAGAAGGAGGGAGATTGATTATGAAATTTTAGATTAACATTAGAGTAGTGCCACGAGGGGCATATCCTACCACTAGCAGATCTAATCCTAAGGGAAGGGAATACCTAACCTTAAGGAGAAGAAGAGTAGATTATGCTATAGGAAGGAAGAACTCCTAACTACAGAGGATCGAAGTTGAATTTTGATACTAGGGTAATGCCACGAAGGGCATACTCCACCACTAGTGGATCTAATCTTAAGGGAAGGAAGAGATATATGTCCTTAAAGAAAAGATGATTGAATTCAAGAATTTAAAATTGAAATTGAAACTGTGGAGTCTAATCCTACAGAAAAGAGAATACTTAACTCTAAGGAGAAGAGAACCTAGATGATCCTATAGGAAGAACGAACTTCTAACTATAAAGGATCTAGTTTGAATTTGATACTAGGGCAGTGCCACGAAGGATGTACTCTACCATTAGTAGATCTAATCCTAAGGGAAGGAAGAAGAACCTAGCCCTAAAGAAAAGAATGTTTGATTTTGGAATTTGAAATTGAATCCAAGATGATGCCATAGGGGACATATTCCATCACTGGGAAATCTAATCCTAAGTGAAGGAGAAAAGCATAACCTTGAGGAGTATAAAGTTTGATTTTAGAATTTGAAATTGAATCCAGGATAGTGCCACAGGGGACTTATTCCATCACTAGGGAGTCTAATCCTAAGAGAAGGAGAATACTTACTCTAAAGAAAAGAGAACTAGATGATCTCATGGGAAGGGAGTATTGCTTCCTATAGGAGATCAGGCTTAAAGTTTTGAATTTTGAAACTAGAATGGTGTCGTAGAGGGCATTATCCATCACTAGTAGATCTAATCCTAAGGATAGAAAATACGATGACTTACATCTATCCTTAAGGAAAAAAAGACTGGAGGACCCTGAGGTAAGGAAGCATTGCTTCCCACAGAAGGTTAGATCTTGATTTTGAATATAGGATGGTGCCACAGAGGCCGTGCTCCATCACTAGAAGATCTAATCCTAAGGAAAGAATGCACGATGACTCATATATGTCCTTAAGGAAAACAAAAATGGAGGACCCTGAGGGAAGGAAGCATTGCTTCCCACAGAAGGTCGGATCTGGACTTTGAACCTAGGATGGTGCAACAGAGGGCGCACTCCATCACTAGAAGATCTAATCCTAAGGAAAGAAAGTACGATGACTCATATCTATCCTTAAGGAAAAGAAAACTGGAGGACCCTGAGGGAAGGAAGCATTACTTCCCACAAAAGGTCAAATTTGGATTTTGAACCTAGGATGGTGCCACAGAGGGCGTGCTCCATAACTAGAAGATCCAATCCTAAGGAAAGAAAGCATGATGACTCACATCTGTCTTTAAGGAAAAGAAAACTGGAGGACCCTGAGGGAAGGAAGCATTGCTTCTCACAGAATCGGGTCTAGATTTTGAATATAGGATGGTGCCACAGAGGGCGTACTCCATCACTAGAAGATCTATTCCTAAGGTAAAAAAGCATGATGACTCACATCTATCCTTAAGAAAAAGAAGACTGGAAGATCCTATGAGGAAGAAGTATTACTTTACACAAAATCGAGTCTGGATTGATCGTGTGTGAAGGAAACTTGCTTCACATAGAGGATCGAGTCTGGATGATCATATATAGAGGAAACTTGCTCTACATAGAGGATTTGGTCAAGGTGATCATATATAGAGGAAACTTACTCTATACAGAGTATCAGGTTTGGATGATCGTGAGTAGAGAAAACTTGCTCTACCTTGAGGATCGGGTCAGGATGATCATATGTAGAGGAAACTTGCTCTACATAGAGGATCAGTTCAAGATGATCATATATAGAGAAAACTTACTCTACATAGAGGATCACGTCAGGATGATCGTATCTAGAGGAAACTTGCTCTACACGGAGGATCGGATTAGGATGATCGTAAGTAGAGGAAACTTGCTCTACATAGAGGATCGGATCTGAATTCTAGAATTTGAGATTTAAATGATTTTTGAATTTGAATGGATTTATTTTTAAGGTTGATGGGTTTTAAATTTGAAATTTGATTTGATTTTGATTGATTTGAATTTGAAAATTATAAAAATAATTTGATTTGAGTTTGAATGTGGAAAGGTTTCAAATTTGATTTTAAGTTTGACACTCATCTCGCATGGTACTTCCTTTAGAGTCTTTCGAATGTTTAAAAATATTTGGTGGCACTTATTAGGTTTGATCAGTTGATGGGAAATTCCCTCAAAGATCATCATTAGAATTAATGATCTAGTCAATATTGATTCAAGCTTTCCATTGATTCTGTGATGGATTAAAGTGGTCTCCGAAAGACTACGACCAAGTTTCATGCTTGGGGAGTTCTAAAGTGAGACAATTTATCACAATCTCAAATCACCCATGACATATGGATTTCCAAACTTTGTTGAGCACATATTTGATTTTTATTTGAGGACCTCGAGCTCCTCAAATTAGAGTCGGGCACTCTGCTCAATTAGAATTTGATTTTAAATAGCAAGTCTTAGCAAAGGAAACTATGCCCTTAGATCAGAATGATCAAGGACCCAGCATATGGTGTGGTTTGATTTGAATGAAAATTTCCAATATTAGAAAATACTCCTCTAGTCGGATTGATCTTAGACCCAGCATAGAGTGTAATTTTATAAAAAAGGCCTTATAGGAGAAGATGCCTATGTGCAAGGACTTACACATCTTTCTTAAGGACTAGATTTGAATTTTTATCAAGAGTAAAAGATTCATTCTTCCTATTAAAATATTTCCTCTAATTATTTAGACCCTATCGGAACGACAAGCGGGAACAAATTCAAAAGAACAGTGAAGACTTAAGTGACTCCAGCAAACCTGAAAAGGTTTTAGGATTTAGGTTTTATTGACCCAGACCAGGTTTCATAAAAACTAAACTGGCGTTTCCTTTAAATATTCTGAATTAAAAACAATTTCAAAGTGGTTTAAGTTAAATAAAGAAATTTGATCTTCTCAATTCTCTTATACAAGAGATTTTTGTATCTTCATAGATTATCGATGCACGACAGAAATTTGGGACTCAAGATTTTCAAAATCAAGCAATTAAAAATTGACTGGATCTCTTGAGATTCATGAATTTAGAAGAAGGGAGCCTCTTTCATTTTTTTTTCTTGGTGGCACATATTGCATATCTTTTGATTTATAGTGCATTTTGTACTATTTTTTGAATTTTTGGTGCATTTGTGCATCTTTTGATTTCAATTGAATTTGAGAAGAGGCTGCACCTTCTTTATTTCAATGTCGGGATTACATTTCAAGTATAAGAGAAGAAAGCTCACTCTCTTATACAAGGAAGAATAATCCTCAAGGCAGGACCCAACCCTTTTAAAAATGAATATCAACTTGACTTTTGAAAATTATTGAACAGATTTTAAGTACGTACGAGACATCTATCTAAGATAGAGAATTGCGAGAAGATTGAGAAGACTTTCATTTTAAAGATCAACTTAAGTTTGATATTGATTTTAGTTAAACAATTAAATCAATCCCATAAAAGAGATGGGAGGGAGGGGCATTTAAACATCTGGAGGAGTCAACTATAACTTTCTCCTGCTTAAGACTCAAGGTAGAGGTCAATTTTTGTTAAAAAGATAATTCAATTATCTTAAAAATTTTAAATCAGTACACTTTAGAAATTGAAAGTTTTCCTTGAAAGTTACAAATCTAGGTGGCAAAATCCTAGCAGTATGGAATTAGATTCTTATAATCTCATTGGAAGGGCAGACTATTATGGGATTTGCACTATCCTTAGTAGATGTTGCATCATTTCAATCAAAAGATTTATCACGATAGGACCTCGTTGAAAATTAAATTTTGACGGTATCACTATCTAATACAATCTTAGATTATTTTCCCTCTCTCTACTAGTGGTCTAGTCATTAGGAGAGTGGCACCCCGAGTGATTTTTAGACCGCCTCCTCTGTAGGTGATGTAGTAGGACACGTATAAGAAAGTGACCTAACATCTTCTAGTAGATTGGATGGGTCATAACCTTTAACTGGGGGCCTAAGGCCTAGTGCTGGTGTTTGTTTAATTTTGGCTTGATTGATTCTTGCCATGTAGTCGAGAAGGTGTATTGAAAATCATGCTCTCATTTCTACATCCTCCCTCCTTTGGGCAACAGGAGATGGTGGAAATTATTTCCACCAAGGAAGGGATACGTAGAAAGAGAAATGAATTTTTTATTAGCCATAGACTTCATGTGCTTTAAGGCTTTCGCCTCAGCAGTCTTTTTGGCCTTAACAACCTTCTTTCTGACTCTTCGAAGGTAGTTCTTCCTTTTGTTCTTGCTTACGATAGGGGTGCTAGAACTTGACCCAATCTCTGATTGAGATGGTAGCTCTCCCGTCGTTATTGACTTCTGGTTGTTATCATCCTCAGTAGAGGATACAGTGGGTAAAGGGGTGACAGCAACTTCCATCTCGGAGATGGGGGAGTCAACTCCTGACCCTAAAGTAATCTCAACCAAGGGGATATCCCTTTATATTCCGGCAGACAGATCAATCAATTCTTTTTCATTGACTAATAACTTGAAGTTTTGGAATCCCATTCCAAATTGGATTAAATTGCCAGAGGTGATGCCTTCTACTATCAAGTTTCTATCCATAGAGAAGATGAGTTTCTAAGCCATTTGAGTGCTCGATTTCCTAAAATTAATGAAAGGTGATTTGAATTAGATTATTTTGAAATTGCATTTAAGTTTGAAGCTTGAATAATTTCATTTAAAATTTTATAATTCAATCATGTTGAGTTTATATTCAAAATAGTGGTTCGTAGAATTGACAAGGAGAACTTAAGAGTTGAACTTGACTCTTTCGCAACACCAATTGACCTGGGGCAAAATTTCAAAGTTCGAACTCGATTAAGGCTTGAAGTTTGGAACTGGAATTAATTGATTCATTAGAGAGAATTTCCATCAAGATTTTGCAACTCAATATGTTGAATCTACATTCAACATAGAGGTTCAACAATTGAAGAGAAAATTTAGAGAGTCAGCTTTACTCTTTCACTATACCAATTGACTTGGGGCAAAATGTCAAAGCTTGACCTCAAATTTGAATTCAACATTGAATTTAAATTTAAGGTGAAAATCAAATTTTAACTTAAGGTTGAGATTGTATTTTGAATCAAAGTTGGATTTGAATATGAACTTAAGGTTGAAGTCGAATGGACCATTCTTCAAATTTTCTGACTCAACAGGTTGAGTTTCACTCAATCATGTGGGTGCACAAAATTGATATGAAAGATCTGGGGATCGTGCTCGACTCTTTTCGTTTCACTAATTGACTTGGGTCAAAATGTCAAAGCCCGGATTTTATTTTGACATTAAAACTATAGTTTAAATTAAGGTTGAAATCAAAATTGAATTGAATTTGGATTTAAGATCGAATTTGAATATGAGTTTGAAACTGAATAGATCTTCTTCAAACTTTGAAACTCAACACATTGAGTTTTATTCAAATGTGTAGGTTTACAAAAGTAACTTAAAGATCTCAAGAATTGGGCTTAACTCTTTCACCCTACTAAGTGGTTTAAGAATAAAATGTCATAGCCTAGATTTGACAAGAGTTTTGTATTCGCATTGCATATGTCCAACTACAACAAAAGGTTATAGAAGATACATGGAAATGATGATTAAAGTTGATTTGAAAGATTTTTTTTTTTTGACTTTTGAAACTCAAAATGTTGAGTTTTATTTTCAATATAATGGTTAACAAAAATTAAGGGAAAATCTAGAGACCTTGACTTGACTCTTTCACCAAACTGACTAGCTTAGGGTGAAATGTCAAAATCCAAGTTTGATTAAAGAAATTTTGAATCTGGATTTTGAGATAGAGGGATTTTCTATAAACTGTGAAACTTAGCATGCAAAGGTTTATTCGCATGCGAGTTTGCAACATATACAGGAAGATTTTAAAATGCTCGACTTGACTCTTTCGCTCTACCAATGAACTTGGAGGAAAAATGTTAAAGCCAAACTTGGAGGGAGGTTTCCTACACTTACCTCTCTTTTCACATGTCTTAATTGAGGTGGCCGCACTCACCCAAGGAAGAAATGGGTACAGGGACCAACGGAAGAAAGGTAGTCAAAACTACTGATGCAATAAAATTTATAGCACTATTAAAGATGGAGAGAGAGATAGTCCCCAGCGAAATCACCATTTTTTATTTGATCGAAAAATATATCAGTTTGAAAAGGTAATTATCTTTGGGAATAATCTAAAAATTTATTTGATTGATGTTTTCTAGAATTTTTGAAAATTTTTGGAATTTTTGGATTATTTTAATCATTTAATTAAGGGGTCAAAAATTGATATTTTGATTAAAAGTAATTTCTGGAAAGTTAATATTTTATTAAAATACTAGGCCTTAATATGATCAATTAGACTATAAGTACGCTGGAATTGGATTTTTCTATATTTTATTGTGAAGGTTTGAAGTTTTGACTTGATTTTGAACTAGGTTTGACCTAAAATTGACTTTTTCAAATTCGATTGATTTCTAGAAATTTGATATTTTTAATAAATATTAGACCTTAATATGAGTTGAATGCCCTTGAGTTTGACTAATTTGGAG
Source organism: Dendrobium chrysotoxum (assembly GCA_019925795.1). Lineage (NCBI taxonomy): Eukaryota > Viridiplantae > Streptophyta > Magnoliopsida > Asparagales > Orchidaceae > Dendrobium > Dendrobium chrysotoxum. Next base: position 54,061,583 of record CM034315.1, read on the forward strand.
TTTATTTAAATTAGTTATCAATTTTTAAAGTTTTGAATATTTATTGAATTTTCAAAATTACTTAATTTGGGGCCTTTTATAGATTTGAGCCCAAATGACCTCCAAACTCCTTGAAATCAACTCCAAAGGTCAGGACTGACCTAAGAAGAGATTCTTAAGTGTTTGAGAGAGTTTTGAAATTTCTAATTTTTTTTAACTAATTAAAATTATTAAATATTGAATTTAACTTAAAATTAAATTATTCTTAAAATTGATGTCAAATCTGGTTGATTTTATTTTTCAATGATTAGGGATTTAATTATGGTCAGTTAGAGGTATTATTTGTAATTTTTTAATTTAAATTTGATTTATTATATTTTTTGAAAATTTTAAAGGTTTAATCTTGATTAAGTTAATTAAAGAGCTTAATGAATTCAAAATTCAGTGAGGAATTTTCTTAAGGCTGAGAGTGTCACTAAGTTCAAGTGTTAAAAATTTCAAATCAATAGAAGGTCAATCCTAATTATTTGAATTATTCTAAGTCTTCTAAATAAACCCTTAATTATTATCCTTAATGACACTAGGTTTGAATAGGTCTAAATTAAGGTTTTGCTAAACCTTAGACATTAACATGATAAGTATACTTGCAAACACAATCAAATCCTAAATCTAGGAGAGCCCTAAGACTAGGTGGTGTGTGTATCGCACACATGTGAGAAATAAAATAATATTTAATTAATAAGAAGATTAATCAATCAATAATTAACGAAGTAATTACCCATTGATTAATCACTCTTCCCCATCAATGCTATTCAATCAAGCTTATCAATGTTTAAAATTTCAAATGGATCTCACAAACTTCAAAATTTAATATAAATATAATATTTTTAAAATACAATTTCAAAAATACATATATATACATAGATATAAATATATGTAAATATAAGAATTTATATTAAAAATATCTAAAAATATGATCAAATTATTTTGAGAGATCCTCAAACTTGTTGAAATGATTTAGAAATAAATTTTTAATTTTCAAAAATATTTAATATAATATTAAGTTAAAAATTAATTAAATATTAAGGTAATTAAAATTAAAATTACTTAAGATAAATCAAGTTTCTAATTTTGAAAATAATTTTAAAGTAAAATTTTTTTAATTTTGAAATTTTTTTTAGATATTATATTAAATTTTTTTAATTTTTTTTAATTTATTTTAAATTTTTGAGGTTTTTAAGTTAATTAAGGCATTTAAGTTAATTTAAAAATAATTAATATTTGAATTGATTCTTAAATTAAATTATATTATATTACAAATATTTTTGGAATTATATAAGTATTTATAATAATTTCATTTGAATTTTAAAACTATTTAAATTTAATTTCAATTAAATATTAATTAAACATTTAAATATAACAAAAAAAATTTAATATTATAAATAATATTAAAATTATTTTAAAAATAATTTAAATACAATCTCTAAAAATCATAGAGAGTTTTCTCTATAAATTCCTTGAAATTTGAAAATATCTTGATTTAGTATAATTAAATATTATTTAAAATACCAAGTATTTAACTATTTGAAATAATTTAAAATATAATAAGTATTTTAAATTAATTTTAATTTTTAATTAAAGGGATTTAAAATCTGAGCAGTTCAACATATTACACTTAATTTTTTTAGTTTATTTGAATTTTTAACTAATTTTTGAAGTTTTCTAATTTAAAAAAGGACTAAAAAAATTAGATTAATTAAGTCTTAATCCGACGGCGGGCGACTACGTGGCAGCTTCTGGTTGGACCATTCAAACTGTGGCAATGATTACATGATGGCGCAATCATTGCCGCATGATTAAAGTGTGGCAGGGCCCACTCACCTCACTTAACCACATTAACATTTGATCGCGGCCGTCCGATCTTCCACCATTCTGATTGAACGGTTAAGATTGAGGCGAACCGAGATCTAAGCAATTACGCGAACCACGTGGTTGTGTAGATCCGTGATGCTGCTCGAGTCGAACCGTTGATCTGAGGATCAACGACCCAAAAGGCGTGTAGCTCATGCATTCCTAAATCCAAAGCTCTAACAAGAAAAATGGCAACTCTGGCGCATTTAGAGAGAGAAACTCTGGTGCTGTTAGAGAGATAAACTCCCCTATTTTTTCAAATTTCATCATTCCTGATTTTTCCGCCTTTGATTCGGATGGCCGCCGGCCATCTTTGCCTTCGGTTGTGGAGGATTCATCTATAAGTGGGATAGATATGCGGAATAAGATGGTGGAAGGATGTCTTCTTACTAAAGTTGATCGTGACGCTAATGATGTTCACAGTTGGAGATCGAAAGGAAAACTTGTCATTATACAAAATGGTGGTGTTCATATGAATAAGGTTAATCAGGTTGAAGGTAAGGGTAAGAGGTCTCTTTGTGTATTGACTGCAAGACTATACGTATGTTCAAGTCGACTCACTTTTCTTCGTCTAAATCATTTGATCCTGATGCCTCGTCATCTGGTATAAAAATTTTTGTTAATAGATTCGGGAATTCAAATGCAATCACTGTCCTTGACAGTAAGATAAATGCGAATTCCTTGAGTTCTGTTAGCAAAAGTATTCATAATATTGTTAAGATGACAGTGGATCCTTCATAGATAGTTGCTGTCAATAGTGATTGTAATGCTGATCATGTGATTGTTAATATGTCTGAGAACAATGAAGAAGCTACCAGGTTGGCTAATCCATGGAGTAAAATACTGTATATCAAGCTTAATTTCAATAGGGAGAATGTGGTCTTAACAGAGGATGGAAAAGCTGTAAAGTTAATTGAATCTACCGAAGCTATTAATGCTAAAAGGTTGGAATATTCTCTGGTTGCAAAGGTGTTTGGTAGAGAAATACCACCTCATTTTGTTGCTTGCGAGTTGAGACGACAATGGGCTCTTTTTGGTCAATTTCACTTTACAACCTTAGGGAAGGGTTGGTATTTGTGCTCGTTCAAGACATTGGATGCCATGGAAGGAGTTCTGTCAGGAGGCCCATGGTTTGTTAATGGTCATATTATGGGAATGGAAAGGTGGTTGACTGATTTTTCTCCTAGCTCAATGAAGGGTTTGACTTCACCCATTTGGATTAGAATGCCACATTTTCCTTTACAATGTTGGGATGAAGACAATGTGGCCTTGATTGCTTCTATGGTGGGTATTCCATTGATGTTGGATGGGAACATGTTTCAATGGGGTAGGGAGGGAGTTTGCAAGGGTTTGTGTTCGAGTGGATCTGGACAAGCCTCTTCCCTTGGGTGTTTGGGTGGAAGGGATGGCCAGAAGGTTTTTTCAAAAAGTTGAATATGAGAGGATTTCATCTTTTTGTTATGGATGTGGTATGTTAGGCCATGACAAAAGTAATTGCAAAAAGGAGAATGTGGTGGTGAAGAACAATGTGGGTGCTTTAACTAATCAAGTTATAGTCAATCAATATAAGATTGTACAAGAGTCAGAGGTTAATGACTCTTACGGACCTTGGATCCATGTTAATCACAGAAGAAATAGGAGAGTTAATAAAGATGTGCATATGGTCAGGCCGTTACCTAAGAAAGTTGATAACAAAGTTCTTACCAATCTAGCTGTTTAAGCTGAAATTCTGGTCAAGGAGAAGGAGTCGGACATAAACAATGGAGTAGAAAAGGTCATGGTAAACAAATTGATGGTAGAAGAAGGTGAAATTGCAACGGCAGATAATGCAGCATATTAGTTGGAGTGTTCCATCTCGTCTGTGGTCGAAGATCTTTGTGATGTCAAGGTATTAAAATCTAGTCCAATTTCATTTACTATTAGCATGGCCAATAAATTTCAAACTTTGAGTGAGGATGCGGAGGAAAATGGATGTTTTGAGGCATCGAGTAACAAATCTTTGAAGGAAAATAAATGTGATGCAACGAATGAAAATATCATTGGAAGTAGTATGTTAGCAGAAAATGGAAGCAATCGAGGGATTGAGAAAAAGGAGGTTAGCGGTAATAATGAAGGAGCTAAAATTAAACTTGCTAAAGAATTGAGATCGTTGGGCCCAGTTAAAATTTTGCCTCGGGCCAGAGCATTGGATGGGAATAGTAAATCCAGAGCGGGGGGCTCTTCCCCCTTGGTTGATTAATGAATTCTACTTCTTTCTAGAATTGTAGAGGGGCTATGAAGAAAGAAGCCTTTCTCTACTTAAAAGAGTTTGTAAAAGATTATAAAGTACTTTTTGTTGGGTTGGTAGAGACTAAAATCTCTTCATTGGATAAAATGGCTTTCCATAAAATGATAGGACTATATTGGAATTTTTTTCTTTTTCCTTCAGCTGGTCTGTCAGGTGGAATTTTGGTGATGTGGAGATCGGATCTTGCTTCTTTCTCTATTTTGAAGGCTTATGAGTAATGTGTAGTTGGAGATTTGGAAGTGTTCGAAAGAGGGACCTGGATGATTTCAACCATTTATTGAATTAAGGAGGTAAATAAGAGAAGGGATTTGTGGGGTTTCCTTCATGAGGTATCTCATAGAAAAGTTCCTTCAGTGGTTGGAGGAGATTTTAACTATATCTTGGCTCAAGAGGATAAAAGAGCTGGAAGGAAATTTTTCTTTTCTCAAAGCTCCAAGGATATGATTGATTTAATGAATCTAAATGATTTTCATGAAATTGGAGTGGTTGGACCAAGGTTCACTTGGTGTAATAATAAAAGTGGGGGAGGAAGGGTCTTGGAAAGATTGGATAGGTGTTTGTTAAACTCTTTGGCCTTGGGAAAGATACAGGTGGCAGTTGAGAGACACATTGCTAGAATTGCTTCTGACCATTGCCCTATTATCTTAAAAATATTTGATTCAACCGATAGGAAGAATAGTCTTTTGAAGTTTGAGGATGTCTGGATGTCTTTCCATGCTTCTTCAGGTATTATTTCCAAAGTTTGGAAAAAATCGTATGTTGGAGATGATATGCAAATTTTAAACAAAAATTGCAAAAGAACATTGAAGGAATTGTTCTTTTGAAGTAAAGCTAAATTGAAGGAATTCTTATCCCTTAAAGAAGGCTTAAAAAAAGAGGTGTTGTGTTTACAAGAAGAAGAAGCTTTGGAAGGTGGGTTAAGTGAAGAGAAGTTGAAACTCTTGAGGAAGAAAGTGGGTGAGCTTAATGTCCACCTTGCTAGGTTGAATACTTGGTGGAAGCAAGGAGCTAAAGTTAGATGGATGGAAGAACGGGATTCAAATTCCAAATATTTTCATGCCTTTACTAATGCAAAGAGGAATTACAACTGGATTAATCGTGTAAAAGGGGCGGATGGGGTTGTGGTGGAGAATCCAATAGAGATAGAAGAAGTTTTTTTAAACTATTTCAAAGTAAAATTGAGGGAAAGGGATTGTTCATTGCTAAATTGGCCGGCACCTTGGAATGTTCTAGATGAAGATGATAGAACAAGGTTGGAGGCAAATTTAACTTGTTCGAAAATACTGAATGTTATTAGGAATTTGGGTGAGAATAAAGCTCCTAGTTGTGATGGGATAACTTATTCCTTTTTCAAAACATATTGGAATATTGTTGGTGAAGATGTTTGCAAAGCTATCAAACTATTCCTCTCTTCGGGTAAGTTGTGTGATGAGTGGAAAGAGAAATCGGCCATCTTGATCCCCAAGGTCAAAGATCTGAATTCTCCATCAGGTTACAGACCTATAAGTCTTTGCAACTCTATTTATAAGATTGCTGCTAAAGTCTTATTAAATAGATTGCTTTTGGTGGTTAATAAGGTGATATCGGAAGAACAAGTTGCTTTTGTGAAAGGAAAATCAATTTCGGATCACCTACTCTTAGCACAAGAGGTTTGCAATAAAATTAGGTGCTCTAAAGCTAAAAATGATTTTTTGTCTATTAAAATTGATATGGAACAAGCATATGATAGCATGTGTTGGGCTACCTTGAGGCAAATGCTGAAGATTTTGGGCTTTCCATCTAGATTCTCAGATCTATTGTTGGAATGTGTGGAGGATCTAATGTTTTCTAACATGATCAATGGAAGCAACTCAAGGTGGATTAAGGGATGTTGTCGATTTCGGCAAGGCTGTCCTCTTTCTCCCTTACTATTCATTCTTTGTTCACAATTATTGTCTAACTCTTTCTTGGATAAAGGCTTGGATATTGGCATCAAGTCATCACAAAATTCAAAGAAAATTTCACATCTTTTATATGCAGATGATATTTTACTCTTCTCTGATGCAAAGTTAAAGAACATCAAATTAGTGAAGAAGTTGATTCAAAACTATTGCAAGTGGACTGGTCAAAAGGTAAATTTTCAAAAATATGCTATGCTAATGGGAAAGACTATAGGGAGAAGGAAGAAAAAACAAATTTCTAAGTTGCTTAATATCAAAGTGGTTGAGGAAATGGACTATTTTGGTGTTAAAGTTTCTTTAAGAAGATTGAAGAAATCAGATTTTCAAATCTCTTGGATAAAGCTTCAAAAAAAATCAATGCTTGGGGAAACAGATTAATCTCAATGGCTGGACAGATAACCTTAATAAAGACTATTTTTTTGACTATTCCTTTACTTATTTCTTCTCATTCCTTGGTTAGCTTGAGTATATTAAAGGAGTTTGACAAGGCATGTAGGAATTACATTTGGAACATACATGATGGCTCCTATGGTCTTCGTTTTGTGGCGTGGGATGTCTTGTATAAATTGAAAGAGTATGGAGGCTTGGGTATCTTTTCAGCCGTCTCTAGAGTGGGTCCTCTAAGAGCTAGATTTACTTGGAATCTACTTGATAACCCACACTCTTTGCTTAATAAAAACTTGGTGGCTAAATATGGGAGCTGCTGGTGGAATAATACTGAGATGAAGACTTCTTCGGCCACTTGGAGGATTGTGATGGATGGTTGGAATTCTCTTAAAGGAATCGTGAGATGGAGTATAGCTTCAAGCTCGTTGATTGATATCCGAAAGGATATTTGGATTCTAGATAGAAGCTTAGAAAAATGGCCCATGTTTGTAACCAATTGGGAGGAAGAGATTGTAACTCTAAATTCTCTTATAGTTAATGGAGCTTGGGATGTTCCTAAGCTTCTCTAGTTTTGGGGAGAAGAACTTGTCAACTTGATTACTAAAGTTGAAATATTGCAGAGCTTGGAGGAAGATAGATTGGAACTCAAATTTAAGTTGTCAGGCAAATCCATTCCGGCATTATGTTTAGTTACTCGGTATACAGATTCTATGCAAGAATAGGTGGATAATTGGTTCTTTAAACTAAAGCTTAATCCCCGAGTTGAATTGTTTGTTTGGAGGCTTTGTATGAATGCAGTTCCAACCGCAGAATTCCTGTCTTATAGAAGACTCGCTGATTCAAATCTTTGTCCAAGAGGTTGTCTTGAGGTGGAAAATATTGATCATTATACAGCAACCTGTCAGAAATTGTTACAGGTTATAAGGTTACTATACTCTTGGGGATTCTCAGTTCCAGTTTTTAGTTCATTCTCGGAATGCATGAAGAAGTTAAAGTTGATTTGATAAGGAACCTTTTCTTGCCAAAGCTGTACTTTATTCGGATTTTCCATTCATGGATCAACAGAAACAAAGTAAAACATGGTGAAGTGGAGGAAAGTGAAGCTATTATTGCTGCTAAAGTCATAAGCTTTATGGCTACCTTACATAAAGACAAGATCATATTGGGAAACTGGGTTACTAATCAGTCTTCACGGCTATCGAATTTATGGCACCCCCTCCACCCAATTGGTTGAAGATAAATATAGATGGATCCCTATACAAGTCTAACATAGCTGGAGTTGGCAGTGTGGTCAGAGACGGCGAAGGCAGGTTTTTAATAGCATTTGGTTGTGGTTATGTTTATTGGGATAGTGCACAGTTTGAGCTTTTTGCTTTTAAATCTTTGAAAAGATTTATTCAAAAGTGGATGTTAGAAGCGTCTGGCATCATAATAGAGGGAGATAACATAAATGTCATCAACTTTCTTTATAAGTTGTATAGCATACCAAAGAAGAAGATGAGAGATCAAATGAATGAAGATCTTTTATTCTTGAAGGATTTGAATAATGTGTTTTTTAATTTTGTTAATAGACAATGTAATAAGTTATCTAATTATTGTGCTAACTTAGCTTGTGAGTATGATTTCTTTTGGGATGAAATTAGTGATAATAATATTCATCCTTCTTTTGTTCTTATGCTAATGGAGGAATGTAATAGGTTGCCTTTGATTGAGTAGTTTGTATCTAGGCTTGTTTTAATGCATTTGGCATTTCTTCTCAAAATAAAATCAAGAAAATTGCTCGTTCTATTAACATACTCGACCAAATTGAGTAAAATTTTAAACATAGGATTCTTAAATGAACAGAAATTCTGGGGAAGATTTTTGAGCATTTGAAAAGCACTTTTTAGGAAGCTAAATAAACCTAAGTATTATAAGCTAGGGTTTGGGTTTTTTACCTCGATAAAGGACGGTTTGGACCGTTTAAAGACTTATTGCATTTGTAGACTGTCCACCCTCCATTTTGTAAAAGAAACTTAGGTTTACGAATGCCTGAATCGACGAAAAATTGACCTTGGATAGATCTAAGCTTGACTCGCCAAAAAGCTTGCCGGCAGCGGATTTGGCCAGCTGGATTTGGCTCAGGGAATGAAGGAGGATATCTGGAGAGCTCAAATGAAACAACAATAGGCTCTATTTTTTTTTTTTAGTGGTGAGAGAATGGATCCTCTAAGAATGAGAACTCCTTGGTTCTTTTTCCCCTATTCAAATGTCTTAGGCTTCTTGAATGGTTGGGATTGCTTTGGATGGGCTCCCTAATGCTTGCCACTTGTCCTCAAAGGGTTAGAATGGTAGTAGGAAGGAAAATCGGGTACAATGAGGTGTAAAGCCCATTTGGTCGCCCCATAGGCATGTTAGAGTGATCAAAACCATTGGATCCCCATCCAAGGGTTAGAATATACCCTAAGAAGGTTCTAGAGCTTATTAAAATGGCTGGATGGGTTTAGAATTAAAAAGAGATGGATTAAGATAGGTTTTTTACCATCTTTGACCACTCCTTAACCCTATGTTGACTTGATTTGACCAGTCAATAGTCAAGGGGTGGTGAGGTGACAGCCAAGGGGACCTAAGGAGCTGGTTAGGTTGATTCAAAGGGGATTTGAGAGTTTGAAATTGGAGTTTAAATGTATTAGAAGAGTTTGAGCTAATTTGACCAAATCTTAATGTGTTGACTTGGTCAACTTGACTTGAATTAAGTTGGCCAAGCATTAGGACACATTAAGGTTATGATTTGAAGTTGGTTTGAGATTTAAAATAGGTTGAATTGATTAATAGCATTGAAATGGGTCATATGGGCCAACCTTGACCAACCATAGACTATGTTGAATTGGTCAACTATTGATTGGGTCAAGGGTCTATTCAAGTCCAAATCATTGGAGGATGTGGCCAGAGAAAATTGAGGGAATTTGACGTTTATATAAGCCTGATTGGGTTTAAATGGGCTTAAGGGTTTAAATTGGTCAACCTGAGTTGACCTGGTCAACTAGGTTGACCCACGATGAGGGTTTAAACTAAATTATTTTTAAATGATATTTGAACTCTAGTAGAAGTGGTTTGATGGATCAGAATAATTATTTGGTCAAAAATACCTATTTGGGCCCTTAATGGGTCATTGGGTCAACCAAGGTTGACTTTGTCAACTAGGTTGACCCAGGAGCTGGGAATAGGCTCAACAGGTTCAGTTTGATATTTGAAAATTACTGGAAGTGATCCCAAGCAATTTGGAGATCATTTGGTTTGAAATAGGCATTTGAACCCCTAAGGAATATTTTGGTCATTTTGACCCCGGGTCAACTGGGGGTCAAAAGTGGGTCCAACAAAATGAAGTTTAATGCTCAAGAAGTCAGACTTAAAGGTCTGGATGTAGTTGGAAGCTTTGGAGAAAGCTCCAAGGTCTGGATCCACTGGGTGGCAGGTCCCGTGGCATAGGATGTAAATATTTAAAGGTTTTATAGCCTTTGGAAATCAATTCAATTTCTGGGGTTTAAGTCCTTAGAATGAGTTCAAATTTGGAGGGTTTCCTCTAGAGACATGTCACATCAATATGAAACTAATATAATATGAATTAGAGGTCATTTGACTGGGTTTTGAAATGTTTAAAAAGTCACTAGAAAAGGCTTTTAGGACTTAAGTCTTTAGCCTTGGATTTTGGTTTTAAAATCTGGATTTAAACTAGATTTTGAGTTTAAATGATAGGATTCAAACTAACTAAGTCATTTACAAACATTTAGATGATTGTAGATGATTAGATAAGATTATGGTCAGGTTAGGGGCTAGAGCAACTAGATTTGAGCTGTTTAAAGGTCTGGATTGGTCAGGGGTTTGAATTGACTTAAGCTTTGGATTGATTTGAGTCTTAAATAGATTGATTTAAAGTATGGGTTTATCTGGAGTTTAGATTAATCCAAGGGTCTGAAGTCTAAGAGAATCCTAGAGTCTAGATTAGTCTTGAGTTTAAAATTAATATGGGGTTAGGTTTGATTTTAATCTGGATTAACCCAAAAGTCTAGATTGATCTAAGATCAGGTTGATCTCAGGGTCAAGATTGATCCTAAGGATTGAAAAGATCATAAGGTCTAGGTAGATCAAGGGTCTTGAAGGATCTTAGGGTTTAGATTGACCTAGAGTCTGGGTAGATCCTAGGGTCTAAAATCTAGTAGAATCCTAAAGTCTAGAAGTCCTAGAATTTGGGGTCTGGAATGATCTTAAGATCTAAATAGATCTAAGGTTTAGATTAAGTTGATCTAAGATCAGAATTGATCCTAGGGCCTGGATTCATCTGGAGTCTGGGTTGGGTCCTAATGAGCTCATACGAAAATGAGGTCAATAAGTGTTTATTAGAAGCTTTAAAGAAAGTAAAAGCTCTCTCTCTCTCTCCCCCCCCCCTTCTTCTTCCCCTTTCTTGTGCCTCGGGGTGAATGTTGCGAAAATGCAAAGTATTCTTTCAAAAGGTGAAACGTTCTAAAAGCAAAGTCAACCAAACTGGTGTGCAAGCCCGAAGAAAGGTACATTTTTATTTTTAGTAATTTTGATTATTTCATTATTAATTATTAAATTTGCTTCTAACCATTACATGTTTTCTCTTCTTTATTTGCATGAACTGCGAGGAACGGTACCGATCAAGTGAGCAAAAAGAAATGTACAAAAGGTGTCAGTCACCTCCATCCAACCGGGTGGAGGTGCTAAGGGCAGAAATATCGGACGTTGGCTCTGGTACTCTATAAGTTTTCTAAAACTTAGATAGCCTTAAAGCCCCAAAACCCTTGTTTTGTTTTACGAGCTCCCAACCACAGGGCCATGTAGAAACCCTTGTTTTTTTCTATTTTGCATTTTAGATTCAAAGTTACTTGCAAGTTATTTTCGTTCTGTTATTTGGATTTTATTCTGTTATTTAGAACCCAAAACCTATTTACCTGTGCGTGTATGTCCAAAGGGTTAGGAACAACATTTTTCATCCCATATAATATTAATGATACTTAAGGACAAAAAATTAAGGACGGGCCTTAGAGAACATAGATTTAGGATGCTTGCACCCTTTAGGAAAGAAAACAATGAACATAGAAAACTTAGTGACATCTCACTTTAGGTTTAGTAAATATCTTTAACCCAAAACTTAAATTTAAACATCAAATTTTCTTTGACCTTTCAACAAACCAATTTCAATCAATTAGACAACTTTAACTAATAGTAAACCTAGGATATCCTTAAACCACACGATCAACAGCACACACTTAGATTTGTTTGCTAGGACAACCGACTCCAGCTTTAGGTTAGACCAATATTTATTTTCTTGCTATTGTGTGATGGGCTTTCTTAGTTTTCATTGCATGATGTGTGTGATTGATGTGAGTGTTTATTTACTTTTATTGCTCTTTGTGATATGATGGGATGGACAATAAATTACCCCTCTAGGTTAGGAGCGATCTGAATGCTCACAGAACCTTATGCATGTGGCCATGCTCGTGCAGGGCTAAATCAAAGGGGGCAAATTAAAGATTTAAACTGATGAAATTTTATGCAGGTGCAAAATATTAAGCACCCTTAAAAGAGCATGGACAAGTGTGGCTGCTGAATTTAATTTAAATATAAATATATAACGACTAGGGATGATTTTATTATGAACTACATAGGTTAACCTTGCAGGTGGTCCAGATTTTTTTTTATCTGAGTTGTAATATAAGTGTGTTTAAAAAGAGTTATAAAGTGAATGTGATTTGAAATTGGGATATCACACCCAACTCGAAATCCAAAGAGAAGAAAATATCCCTTAGGGGAGTGTTCTTTTCTATTTGGAAAGCCAAGTTAGGGTGATTCTAATATCCAAAGAGAAAAGAAAATACCCCTTCGGGGTCTTTTCATTTGGATATCTAGGCCTGGCAGATCCAAGGAGCTCATAGAAGAAGAAAAGATGAAATGAGGAGATGAAAGGAAGAAGTATTTCCCATTTCAAAATCATTTGTGTCAGTCTTAGGATTAAAATATGGGTTTTTTGTCAGTGGTACCCGGCCACTTTACTTTTTCAGCAGACCCTGGGTTGTAAATAAAATGGACATTGGACATTATATTTTTGGATAATTTAATTTGATTATTTATATTATTTACACAGTAGTTTTTTTTAGGATTCTTGTATGTTGTATTTTGTTTTAGCCTGGATACAATCGGAGTATTTTTTTTGTAAGGGTACGATAAAAATGTTTCTACTTGAAATTTAAATAAAATTTTTAGGCTCACATAATAACTCTAATGATCTAAGAAGTAAGCTCGGGACCACCAAGAGTCAGTAGAAAGCATGTTATTACTTTCTCTTCCTTGTTAGGAACCTCCCCGCATACAGGTTCTACCAGACCACCTGGCCTATTAGGGTGCAGTTCTATCAAGGGGACGCTGTTCAATCTCTAGGAAAAAATATATTTTCTAAGCCTAATTTTAAAAATGCTTCATAAATCATTTTATGTATTTGAGTCAATTCGCATGCATTGCATTAGATACAAATTAAAAGAGTTTAAAATTTTAATTACATTACGCTCTCAAGCATCATTTACCCTACATAAGTAAAGGGGCCAATTAGGATTTATCTTAGATGTCGGCCCTGGTTCTTCAAAACTTAAATAATGTCCCAACCTATCTTTTATAAAGCGACTTGACACATGGTTTTAAAGCACCTAGGTGGTTAGCTGGCTCCCCAATCCAGGTTGGGATAAGTCCAAATTTACACTTCATTAGTTAGGTTCAGGTCACTACTTTGTAGTACCCAATTTAGTTTTAAGTTCAGAGGTAGATTTTTAAATCTTAAGTCCTCATCTTTCAGGAATATAATCCCAAATTTTTAATACAATATCAACTTAAACATGAAAATTCTCTCTTAAAATGTAAAGCCCAATATAGGATAGACTAAGGTTGCCTCTAAGTTTCTTAGAATCCAGCACCTCCAACTTTTCCTCCATTGATTCACTAAGAACTATTCAACATTGAGCTTTCTCCTTGAAAATTTCCATTTCTTTCCTTATCTTCCACTTTGTAATCAAAGGGTATAAAAATTGCTGCTTTAATTGAGAGTTTTCTTAGGAGCGCACCTCCTAAGATGTAATTAACCATAGGAGCTTTCCTCTATAGGAATTTAAGAACTCCAGATTAAAATAAACCTTATTTTATTTACATAAAATAAGGGAAAAATTTTTGGGAACACAGTTGTCCTTTAAAAACTCATTTTTTATTTTAAATATACTTGTAGAATATTATTATTGTCTTTTTATATAATATAATATTCCACTTGTTATATTCGATCATAGAAATGATAAATTTTATAAAACCCCTTCTTATTTTTAGATGTCTTGAAGAACGTTATGTTCATCTTTTAAGATGATAGATTGTTCCCCTTATTACATCTAATTAAAAGAAGGGATAGATTTTCAAAACTATATTTCTATTTTTAAACACATTCTATAGAATTTCATGTTCACCTCTCGAGATGATATGTTATCCTTTGAATTTTGTTTGATCATAGAAATATCATTTTCTAAAACCCTATTTTGATATTGAATGCATTATAGAATATTATGTCAGTATCCCGAGACTGTACTTTATTCTCAATGCAATATTCGACTATAAAATAGGAGAACACCGAATCTGTGTGGCGAATAATTTTCCCCATACAGGTTTTTCTGGCGACTCCGATGGGGATCAATCCTCTCTCCATCTTTAGCAGAGATTCATACTCTTACATCGGTAGTATACTTGTGATTGCCATAGGTTGTAACTACCCTTCTTCTGTCGGTTATATTATTCATTTCATTCTTGAATAATTTGATTGGCATCTCTTAAATATATAAAATTAGGTCTTATAGGACCCCCGTTAATTATTGACGGGTTGTTTTCTATATGCTTCTTCATACAAGTACTAAAAAAAATCTCTTTGCCCAGTCTTTAATAGTATGTGCAGTTATTTCTTTTAGTAGCTCAACATATTATTTGGATTGGGTTCAATTTTTTTTTTAAATCTTCAAAATTTTAAACTTCTCTGTGTCCTAGCTAACATGATGTAGTTATATATTTTTGTAACTCGATCTGTGTGGCAGGACAAATCTTAAATAAATTTGAGCTACTAATTCAAAGTTTTCTCCCTATCTAAACCAACATGTTGCAGTTATATATTTTTTTATAGCTTAATATGTGTGGTAGGACTGGGTCCAAAAGCTCAAACCTTTAAATCAAAACTTTTTGCTTACCCTAATAACATATTGTAGTTACATGTCCTTTGTAGCTTGATATATTTGTTAGGACAGGGTCCATAATCTGATCTATACAAGATTTTCAAGATCAAAGCCATGTCAATTTGGGAAAATTTTGAATATTCAAATACAAGTCAAGCTTATAAAACTTATTTTGTTAGAAAAATAGTAGATTAATTTCTCTTAAAAGAAACTTACCTCTATTTTCTTTAAATTGTAATAAAAGGTTATTGTGGTTGACTCCTCTAAACATTTAAAGAATAAGGCCTGTGGTTATCAATGCTAAAAACAAAAGTCTGTTCCCTCCCTCCCTCCACTCAGGTAAATTGAAGTCTTTGTTGAAGATATATCTGATCCTTTGAAACTTCAAAGCACAAAAGTTTAACTAATTTTGCAAGGTTTTTTAATAATCATCTGAAAAAAATTTAAATGTATTTCCAAATTTTATATTCAACCATATTATGATTTTTCTAATCTTAGGAATGTATAATTATTGGTTGATGTATTGAAGTTTAAAAATTATTTTGGATTTCCTCGGCTTTAATTTTCCTATAGGTTAGAGTTTAGGATGCCTTTAAACCTTATTTCTTAAGGGTACTATATGGATACGACGACTTGTCCTCTGTCATGTGGTTTAACTCTGATAGAAAATAAATCTTAAGGCATGTGATAAAGATATAATGACTTAATCAATTATATAAAAATCTTTGTTCAACATCTGAAGTTTTCTCTTCAAGTCATATTTTTAAATCAAATCTCAGCTAAGTTTATTCTTGGCTTTATCACACCATTTGAGAAAACTCATGAGCAATTCTTGTTAAGATTGAATATCTAAAATTCCCATTTGAGTTAACAACTTAAGACAATTCAAAGTTCTTTATTATGGTTAACCCATGATATGGTTAACATTCCCTCTATCATGTGGCTTTCCATCAAAATAAATTGACACTTGTTGAATTGATACTAAGTTAGTCAACTTCATAATATCTTTAACAGTTCCCTTCTTCAGTAGTGATAAAAAACTATCATATTTGGGTTCACCTATTATGATATCCATATGTATTTCTTTTGAATTAAGATGTATGTCAACTTGAAATTGGATAAAATGAAAGTCTTATTCATTTCCTTATTGTTATACATCTTATAGGCATCTTGCAAGTTGATGGACTTGCTCATAATCAGCTAAGTTATTTATTTCTACTATAGAACTGGGTCCGATTTATAAATAGATCATCCTTGTATAAGAGGATTAATTTTTCATTTTATGCTTGGAAGATGATTTTATAAATGAAATTATCATTTCAAGATTTGAGTAAAGAAAGTCTTTAAAAAAAAAAGAAAAAGAAAAGAAAAGAAAAAGAAAGAAAAGAAAAAGAAAAGAAAAAAAAAGGAAAAAAGAGTCACATTCATTAAATGTGTGGCAAATAAAAAATGATGGCTTCCTTTTCTAAATCCTGAATATCAGAGGACGCATTCATCCTTTAGTATTTTTACCACTTAACTTTGAGAATTCAAAATTCTGGTTCATCATCAAGTATTGATGTCCTATTGGATATAAAATATTTGGAAAGACTTAATTCTACCTCTAATTTAATTCTATTTGGATTAGTTCTTAATTCAAAAAGAAGAAAAAGATGCAGAAGGAAACCCCAGTTTAGTTTGTAAGGAAACTTTGATCTGGGTTAAAAAATCTAAATCCCAAGATCTCTCTAGTTAGCAACTTGAGTAGGTCAGTTCATTTCTTCAAATCATTATCAAGAAAAATTACAGAGATTATCAATCTAACTATAATTATAATGGTGCTGGTTGTGCATTATTGGGTTTCACATAATTAACCTACTTGAGATGTATAAACAAATCATTACTCAAACATCTTCAACTCTCTTTTGAACATCTTCCAATTCGAATGAGATTCTAGATAGGGTCTTAATGCTCGAGGATTTATAGTGATATTTATGGATATAAAAATCACTTTCTTTATATTCAAAATTTTGAAACTAAACTAAGGGACATCTCTTAGTTGGTTTTGAAATAATTGTCTAATGTTCTCATTCACTATTGATTAGATATCATGTCCAAATTTAAATCCATCATTGACTGAACTAGGATGTTAGAACATAAGGGGGTCTATCCTTAGTGATGTCAATAATAACTTTGTTTGAATCTCTGTCAAACTTCAAATCAAAATCAAGCTATGATTTGACCTGGTCCATGATTGACTAATATTGGATGTTAGAATTGGAAGGATTCTATTCCTGATAAAGTGCATGATGACTTCGTCAAATAGATATAAAATTCAATTCATGGTATATCTTCACTTTATCATAAACAAGAATCAGATGTTAGAATGTAAACAACTCTATCCCCGTTAAATAATTTTTCTACAGCATTGAAATTCAAAATATTTGAAACTATAATTTTCTTTAAAGAAAGTTGTTAAGTTTTGGCTATTTTGATTAAACTAATTCTGGTCATATTCAAACTATTTGATTTAGATGGAGTCAACCCATCCTTCTTTGAGTTTTTAAATCTTTTCCCACTTATCATTTTTGAAAGTGCGAATAGGTTATTAGACCTATTGCTTACGTCCCTAGGCTAACCAAGAGGGGGTGAATTGGTCCTTTTAAAAATTTCTCTTGGAATTTTGGAAAAATTTAATTTTAAAAACTAATGCAAATCGTACAGTACAATCTACCTTCGTACAGTACAAACAGAGTGATTTTTAATGCTCTCTTCAATCTTAGAAATTCAACCACAAAAAAATAAAATGTATAAAAGTAACAGTGCGAAAAAGTAAAAAATAAGAGCAGAAAACACCAGAATTTATAGTGGTTCGGTCAAACACGACCTACATCCACTCCCTAGAGACTCCTTCTCTCGGTATTACACTAATTTCAAGTGACTCTCCTTTTTCCCCCACAGCAAGGCGGAGAAGCCTTTAAAAACTCTCTTCCACCAACCAGGTGCGGTAGAGAACCGACGTCCTTTTTCACTCTCCAAGTGACGGCAGAGAACCATTCGTCCTTTTTCACCCTCCTAGTGATGGCAGAGAACCAAGCATCCTTTTTCACCCTCCTGGTGATGGCAGAGAACCAGACCTTCTTCAATGATCTTCTCTCAAGAGTCTTCAAAGAGATAGGGAAGTGACTTGAAGTATAAAGAATGAAATCCTCTCTATTGGATAATCTTGTGAATCCCCTCACAATTTTTACTTCAAGGATCTCACACAACTCACACCCAAACACTCTCCCTTATCACTCTCCCTTGTACTCTCAAGAAGAAATTCGTAGAAGCATCATCCTACAAGTCAATTTAAAGGTCCTTAAATACTAAGGACAAGAAAAACCATCCAAAAACTAAATTTTTCAAGTTTCACGCGTCCCGATCATGCCGTACGATCAATCTTCGTACTGTACGAATAGTTCAAATCATTGAACGATTCATCTCATACGATCCCATACAAACCTAAAATAGAGCCATTCATACCACAAAAGCTTTTGTACGAATTATATTTTGTAATGTATGAATAGTTCAAAAATGAACGAATCATCTCGTACGAATTAGTATAAACCAAAAATAGAGCCGTTTGTACCAAAAAAACTTCTGTACAAATTATATTTCGTACTGTATGAATAGTTCAAAAATGAATGATTCATCCCGTACAAATCAATACGAACCAAAAAATAGAGCCGTTCGTACCACAAAAACTTCTGTACGAACCATATTTCGTCTTGTATGAATAGTTCAAAAATGAACGATTCATCCCGTACGAATTAGTACAAACCAAAAATAGAGCCGTTCGTACTACAAAAACTTCTGTACAAATTATATTTTGTATTGTATGAATAGTTCAAATATGAACGATTCGTCCCGTATGAATCAGTACGAACCAAAAAATAGAGTCGTTCATACCACAAAAACTTCTGTACTAACCATATTTCATACTGTACGAACTGAACTTAGAAAAATTTTCAAGCCCGATAGGTTCGTTGTGGAGGACATATAATACAGATCATCCCGTACAATATCATATCGTACTATACGATCTGTTTTAAAAATGTAAGTTTCTACTCCCCCATTGTGTGTGTGGGGACAGTTATCCAACTTACAATCACACTTTCTCAGACTCAAGAAAAATAAGAAATACAGACTTCACTGTCAGTAAACATTAACAAATGACTTTGAAGTCTTCAGCAATCTGAAGTGTAAATATCCTGAAAAAATATGTTAGTGCACAGAAAAAGAAACTCCAATATATGTTAGGAGAAGAATAAAATAAATAATAAGCTTTTGTAATCATCAAAAACAATTTGTATAAAAATTTTTTTGAATGAATGGATTTACACAAATCATAACAATCTCCCCCTTTTTGATGATGGCAAAATATTTATTTGTTTTATTTAACCATTAAATTCATATGTCTCTTAAACTTCCACTAAATATACACTCCCCCTAAGTAAATGATCTCTTACGCTCCCGCTAAAGAAATGACCTATCCTAAACAAGGGATTAAAGGAGGTTAGATGATCTAATATACTAAAAAAGTGAAGAGAAGGGTAAGAAAAACAAACAAGATATGCAACACAAGCACTGCACACAAGCACATACAATACAAACATATATACAAGCAACTAAAAATAAAATTAAATTAAATTAAATGCAACAAGTCAAACAAAGAAACTCTCCCCCTTTTGACAACAAAAAAAAGGGAAGATACTCAAATTAGTTGAGAAGTTGAAGAATGTTAAAAGAAGGTTAACTACAATATTAGACTCAAATGCAAAAAGTAAAGACTCAAATGCAAAAAGTAAAGACTCAAAAAGATTTAGATTACATATTATATTGAGGAGAAGAAAAGTTGATCTATAATAGTAATGTATTAGACAGATTAGTAGCCACAACTTTTGCACAAAAGATGAAATAAAATTACCAAATTACTAAGTCAAAAGTGGCAATCATTGATTAGTGAACTTAGAGAAAATGCTAAAGGAAAGAACTATTAGCGACATTTCACATCTTTTCAATGTTTGGGCTAATTTTGTGCCTCTTTCTAGATTTGGCGACCTTATGCATCTTTTATTGTATGGCACACTTGTACCTCTTTCTAGATTTGGCGACATTGCACATCTTTTATTGTATGGCACATTTTGTGCATCTTTTCAAGCTTTGCTTTATTTTTTTTATTTAATAAACTTCTTTCTAACAACACTATCTCTAGGTCACAAATATAATAATGAACACTTCGATATAGAATGTAAGAGTAATATTAAGACATTAAATATACATCAATTTTGGCTAAGTAATACATGTCTAAATAAGATAAAGTAAGATCTTCCAATCCACACCAAATCATAACAAAATCTAAATATTTTGAGAATTTAAAGTTATGCATAGAATTTCTATTGTAATATAAACTCAATTAACATTTTAGAAATTTAATCAACTACAATTGAATGTTTTAGAAATAGTAAATTCCAGTCATACTCATTATCACAGAATAATATGCATATAAACACTGAACCCCCTTTTTTATATTTTAAGATATCAATTTAAACAACTAATCATAGCAAACTTTCACATAATAACCATAATCACATAAGATTAAGCTTGCTACACCCAATATAACAATCACAAAAAAAACTAACAACCACAAGCACAATCTACTACAACTCAAAGTATAGCAAAACAACAAATAAGCCAACTACTAAGAAGAACAACAAAAATAATCACATTCAAAGTCAAGCCAAGCCAACATAAATACTGCTAGTAATCTGAGGGACCCTAATCTGCAGGAGGTGGTGGAGCACCGAACAGAGCAAAATAGCTATTAAGCGTTACATTATTCATATTTACAGACTCGAATTGGTCCCTTATCCACCCCTTATCTTCTTTGTACTGATCATCCTGCTGCTTTAGGTGCGCCTCCATATGATCAAATCTTTAATCAAGCCTATTAAATCGCTGGACCATATCCTGGTAGAAGCCTTGGTTGGGTCCAGGTGCAGGTGCAGGAGCAGGTGCAGGTTCATCATCAGAACTAATTACATTTTCATCTTTCCCAAAAAGTGCTCTAAAAGAGGCATCAATGAAATAGAGTGGGAGTTCAGAAGGTCCGTTA
This sequence comes from Dendrobium chrysotoxum, assembly GCA_019925795.1. Taxonomy (NCBI): domain Eukaryota; kingdom Viridiplantae; phylum Streptophyta; class Magnoliopsida; order Asparagales; family Orchidaceae; genus Dendrobium; species Dendrobium chrysotoxum. Next base: position 54,082,472 of record CM034315.1, read on the forward strand.
GGATGGATTATGTTGTACTTCTTTTCAAGGATAAAATAGATTATATGACCAAGAGCAATATTCATCTTCCTCTTCACACTAGGATGGCCAATATCAGTAAGGTAAAAAATATAATCCAAAATCAGTTGGGCTTCATCGATAGGTTGACCAGACATAATCAGGTAAGTGACAGAAGAGAGAAGACATGTCATGTTTACTCTATCTCCAGCTTTAGGAATGATGGAGGTCCTAAGAACATATTGAATTATTCGGGCATTTTGGTTCAAGGTGTCGACATGAGGAACGTGAGTTGGTTGGCTTACACCACTAATGACCTGATTGACTTCAGACCAGTCATAGTCAGATCTATTAATTAAATTATGTGCCCGTATGCCCAAAGTTCTTAGATGAAAGTATTCTCCTAGATCCTCCTTGGTAATCTCTACTCTTTATTTCAGAACATAGGATGAGATCCTAGTATGATCCTGACTAAAAGTCATATTGTCTAGAAAAATATGGAAGAGGTCTTTATTGTATGAGTAGATTAGAGTGAGAAGGAAGGAGAAATGGGTAGTATCAAAGAGAGGCCTTACTACAAAATGGAGATTTTCGTGCAGTAGAATGCGGGAATGAGTGATTTTGGATGCGGCATACCTATAGTATGCCTCTTCATTTTGTCCACTCAAAAAATTATCATCCAGTCCCTCCAAGAAGAAGTCCCTCTGAATTGATGCACTCTTTTTCCACTTCCTGACATCTCTATACTATGCTCTAAAAGGTTTGAAGTGAAGATGAAATGAAAGAAAATGGCCCTCCTTTATATAGAAAATCAATTCAATCCTATTGTACGAATCCATTTCGTACACGATGAAATTTATTTCATCCAGGATGAATCAAATTTCGTTCAAGACAAACGAAAGTAATCAAAATGAAATGTTTTTTCGTAAACTGCTCGTCCCGAGGGATCCTTTTGTACATGCTTTTTGACTTTCCGATTGTACAGATGATGACGTGTTCGTCTGTGACAATCAGGATATTAAATGATCGTTCAGCGACTGTTAAGTTCGTCCTTATCCAAATTGACACATGGATCGTACAGACAAAAACATATTCGTCCTAGATAATCAACACTAATAACTGACAATAACCATGAATCCTCCCCATTCGTACAGACGAAAACTCCTACAATCATACAGTATGATGACGTCATCGTACTGTATGAATAGACATAAAAAATTATATTTCGTCACTCCAACTCTATAGTTTTTATGCACCTAATTAAACACTAACATAAAATAAGGTGTATATATTTTTTATTTTTTTTATTTATTTTTTTTTAATTTTAAAAAAAGACATACAAAATAACCACAAAAATATAATAGACTAGAAACAAACTAATGAACACTTACAAAATAAAATTTGCAGAATTTTTTAATCAAGCATTTAGATCAATTACACCTACCCTTGTCCTTAAAATACTAAAAGTGTCAAAAGCTAAGGGTTTTGTGAAAATATCTACAAGTTGATCTTTAGTAGCGACATGATGTAGTTCAATTTCCCCTTTTGCTACATGATCTCGTATGAAATGAAGCCTTATATCAATGTGCTTTGTTCTAGAATATTGAATAAGATTTTTAGAAATACAAATAGCACTGGTGTTATCACAAAAGATTGGAATGGTACCAATAAAAAATTCTAAGTCAACTATTTACTATTTCAACCAAAGCACCTGTGCAACACAAATCCCTAAGGTAATATATTCTACTTTAGCTGTAGAAAGTGCTACTAAATTTTGTTTCCTACTAGACCATGATACTAAAGAATTTCTAATGAATTGACAAGTCCTAGAAGTACTCTTCCTTTCAACCCTACAGCTTGCAAAATTAGAAACTGAGTATCCAATGATTTCAGAAGAAGAACTATTCTTAGGATACCAAATTCCTAAATTTTGAGTTCCCATAAGATATCCTAAAATTTTTTTCACTGCTGTCAAATATGATTCCTTTAGATCAGCTTGAAATCTAGCACAAAAGTAAACACTAAACATGATGTCAGGTCTGCTAGCAATCAAGTAAAGCAATGATCCAATTATTCCTCTAAACTTCTTTTGATCAATGGATTTTCCCTTAGGATCCTTATCTAATAATACTGAGGAACTCATGGGTTTAGTTACTGGTTTAGCATTATCCATTTCATACTTTTTGAGGATATCCTTAACATACTTAGATTGACATAGAAAAATTCCTTCCTCATTTTGCTTTATGCTAAAACCAAGAAAATAACTCAAGTCACCCATTAAACTCATCTCAAATTCAGTACTCATTATTTTTGAAAATTCATCACAAAGACTTTTATCAGTTGATCCAAAAATGATGTCATCAACATATATTTATACAATGAGTATTTCATTTCCAATTCTTTTCAAAAATAGGGTGGTGTCCACACTTCCTTTGAAAAATGATCCTTTTAATAAGAAAGTGCTTAACCTCTCACACCATGCTCGATTTGCCTGTTTTAGTCCATACAATGCTTTCTTCAATTTAAAAACATGATTAGGGAATTTAGAATTTTCAAAACCTGGAGGTTGATCAACATAAACATTCTCTTCTATCACCCCATTTAGAAAGGCTCTTTTAACATCCATTTGGTACAATTTAAAATCTTTAAAACATGCAAAGGCTAATAAAACTCTAATTGCTTCAAGTCTTGCTACAAGGGAAAATGTCTCCTCAAAATCAATTCCTTCTATTTGATTATACCCCTTAGCTACCAATCTAGCCTTATTCCTTATCACAACTCATGAATCATTCATTTTGTTTTTGAACACCCACTTAGTCCCAACTACACTTTGATCTTTTGGCCTTTTAATTAACTCTCAAATATCATTTCTTTTAAATTGATTCAATTCTTCTTGCATGGGCAAAATCCAAAATTCATCCATAAGTGCTTGATCAACATTAGTGGGTTCAATCATTAAAATAAATGCTGAATGATTTACTTCTTTCCTCAAATCATGCCTAGTCCTAACTCTTTCACTTGGGTCTCCTAAAATCAACTCTTTAGGATGACTCTTAAGATAATTCAAATCTCTAGGCAAACTTTTCTCTTCTTGAATTTCAACCCTTTGTTCCACTTTTACATTTTCAAGTCCTTGGGTTGTTCCTACAACATCATCTTCCTCTAATCTAGACCCTTCACTATTATCAAATTCATCAAAAACAATATGAGTGGTCTCCTCAACTACCAATGTCCTTCTATTGAAAACTCTATAGGATTTCCCAATACTTGAATATCCAAGAAAAATTCCTTCATTAGATTTAGGATCAAATTTTCCTAAGATAGTTTTTCCATTATTGTGTATGAACACTTTACATCCAAAAAAATGTAGGCGTGAGAGGTTGGGGATCCTACCTTTAAGAAGTTCATAGGGTGTCTTGTTTAATTTTGATCTAATGTTTGTTTTATTCAACACATAACATGCGGTGCTAACTGCTTCAGCCCAAAAGTATCTTAGAAGTAAATACTCTACCAACATGGCTCTAGCAGTTTCAACCAATGTCTTGTTCTTTCTCTCAACTACTCCATTCTATTGAGGTGTCCTAGAAGCTAAGAAGTTAAGATCTACCCCATGAGATTTATAAAAATCATCAAATAACTCATTTTCAAATTCTGCCCCATGATCACTTTGGATTGTTACAATTTCTAGACCTAGTTTTCTATGAATCCAAGTGGCAAAATCTCTAAACTCCTCAAATGATTCACTTTTATGATACAAAAATCTAATCCATGTGAATCTTGAATAATCATCCACAATTACATACCCAAATCTCAATCCTCCTAGACTTAAGGTATTAACAGGTCCAAATAGATCCATGTGTAGGATTTCTAAGGGCTTGCTAGTTCTAACCTCCTTGATTGAACTAAAAGAGGATCTGACTTCTTTTCCTAATTGACATGCATCACATAAGTGGTCTTTTGTAAAGTCAAGTTTGGGTACTCATCGAACTAACTCTTTTTGGGTGATTTTCCTAAGATTTCTTATGCTAGAGTGATAAAGCCTTCTATGCCATAACCAAGATTCATCTGATACAGTTTTCAAACATAAAGCAGTAGAAGGTTTTACAGCATTTAAATCTAGCATGTAAACATTATTTATTCTATCACCATTCAATACAATAAGTTCATTTTGACTGATAACATAACTAGTAGGCAAAAATTTGATATGATAACCTTCGTCACACAATTGACTTATGCTTAACAGATTGTGTTTTAACCCTTCAACTATTAGAACATTTTTAATCACAAACTTTTTCGAGTTTCCAATCATACTTGTACCTACCACTCTCTTGGTAGTATTATCTCCAAGTGTAACCTTTCCACCATTCTTGGCTTCCATCATTATAAATTATTTTACATCTCCAGTCATATGCTTAGATTGATCGTTGTCTAGGTACCAAATACTCTCACAAGGTCTTGTATGAGAGCGCTCCTACAAAATGATCAAATGATAGTCTTGGGAACCCAAACAAGTTTGGGTTCTCCTCTTGACAATTTTAAACCAGATGCATGTGTGATATACCATTTTTTATGCACCTTAGGTCTCCACACTAAATGTGTTCTATATCTAAGTGTACAAGTGTGAGAAATGTGTCCTAACACTCCACATGCAAAACACCTCACTCCAGGAAAATGATTTCTTAGTCTATATGAGTTATAGTTTTTCTTCCTAGGTGATGAACTTACTTTCTTTTATTTAGACTTATAGTATTATTCAAGTGTGGGTACTGGTCTATTTTCTTCAATAGCTTTCATCATAAGTTCAAGATATGAGTTTCTATTTTCCAAAATTAAAATCTCCATGCCCATATCTATCTCTCTATGTTCTGATTCCTCCAAATAGGTTTTGAAATCATTTTCAAGTTCAGTGTGAGATAATTTTAAAAGATTATACTATTTGTTTAAATCATCAAACTCATCCAACAAGGTCATGTGGTTGCTATCAATTAATTCATGATCTTTTCTAAGGATCTCATATTCTTTCTGCAGCTCTAAATAATCCAAATTTAACTTAGCATGCAGTTTTTTTAGTTTCCTATATGCTGAATGTATGCGTTCAGAAACTTCAAACAATTCATCATAACTTAAGTCACATACCTCTTCTTAATCTGATAGATCAAGATTGTCAGCCATCAAGCACAAATTTGTGACTTCTTCTTCTGGTGCAGTTTTTGAGGAATCTGAAGCTGAGTCTGCCAAAAATGCTCGTTGAAGTCTCTTTTTACTCCTTCTTTCCTTTGGTTTCTCCTCAGCTTTCTCCTTTCTAGGATTTCCCTTGAGATTGGAGCAATCAGTCTTTATATGACCTGGCTTCCTGCACTCATAGCAAATAACATCGTTAGAAGCCTTTGTATTTCTATGGAACTTACCCTTGTTCCATTATTGGCGTCTTCTCTGCTTCCTCTTTAGGAAACTCCTAAATTTTCTTGTCATCAAGGCAATGTCCTCTTCATCCTCAGGTAGTGACTAATCACTATCTGAATCATCCACCTACAAAGCTATGTTCTTTTCCTTCCTCTTGTCTCTTGCATCAATCTGTCTTTGAGTCACAAATTACTCGTAAGCAATTAGTGATCTAAGAAGATTATCAATAGAATAGATATTTAAATCTTTTGATTCACTTATAGCAGTAATCTTTGCATCATAAGCAGTAGGTACGCAACGAAGTATCTTATTTACTTTTTCAGCATTCGTTAATTCCCTACCTAAGGCATGCAATAAAGTGGCGATGTGTAAAAAGTGTATACATGTCTGAGATTAATTCATTTAGTTTCATGCAAAATAGTTCATAGTCGTGTAAAATAATGTTCAACCTAGTTTACTTCACTTCATTTGTACCTTCCTAAGTAATACAAAGCCTATTCCAAATTTCTTTTCCTGATTTACAAGTAGAAACATGCATGTAGTCTTCTTATTTCAAAGAACAAAAGAAGTTATTCAAATACTTTGCATTTAATTGAGCTAGCTCACATTCTTCTACAGTCTATTCGGTGAAAGATGTTTGAACTCTAATTCCTTCTACAATTCTAGTGGGTTCAGTATAACCTTCCTGTACTATCATCCATATGCGATAATCAAGAGATTGTAGAAATGTAGACATGCGAGTTTTCCAAAAATCAAATGGGATATTGTCAAATAAAGGTGGTCTAGTGATTGAGTAACCTTCTAAAGTGTTTCTGTTTTCAAAATTAGCCATGATCAAATTTCAAAAAGTAGTTTAAATAGTAATTTTCGAAATAGGCTCTGATACCACTTGAAAGTTCGAATAGGTTGTTAGACCTATTGCTTACGTCCCTAGGCTAACCAAGAGGGGGGTGAATTGGTCCTTTTAAAATTTTTTTTTGGAATTTTGGAAAATTTTTATTTTAAAAACTAATGCAAATCGTACAGTATGATCTACCTTCATACAGTACAAATAGAGTGATTTTTAATGCTCTCTTCAATCTCAAAAATTCAATCACAGAAAAATAAAATGCATAAAAGTAACAGTGCGAAAAAGTAAAAAATAAGAATAGAAAATACCAGAATTTATAGTGGTTCAGTCAAACACGACCTACATCCACTCCCTAGAGACTCCTTCTATAGGTATTGCACTAATCTCAAGTGACTCTCCTTTTGCCCCCATAGTAAGGCGGAGAAGCCTTTACAAACTCTCTTCCACCAACCCGATGCGGCAGAGAACCGACGTCCTTTTTCACTCTCCAAGTGACGACAGAGAACCGATCATCCTTTTTCACCCTCCTGGTAATGGCAGAGAACTAGACCTTCTTCAAATATCTTCTCTTAAGAGCATTCAAAGAGATAGGAAAGTGACTTGAAGTACAAAGAATGAAATCCTCTCTATTGGATAACCTTGTGAATCCCCTTACAATTTTTACTTCAAGGATCTCACACAACTCACACCCAAACACTCTCACTTATCACTCTCCCTTGCACTCTCAAGAAGAAATTCGTAGAAGCATCATCCTACAAGTCAGTTTAAAGGTCCTTAAATAATAACGACAAGAAAAACTATCCAAAAACTAAAATTTTCAAGTTTCATGCGCCCCGATCCTCCCGTACGATCGATCTTCATACTGTACGAATAGTTCAAATCATTGAATGATTCATCTTGTACGATTCCATACGAACCTAAAACAGAGCCGTTCATACCACAAAAACTTCTGTATGAATTATATTTTGTACTGTATGAATAGCTCAAAAATGAATGATTTGTCCCGTACGAATCAGTACGAACCAAAAATAGAGCCGTTCGTACCACAAAAAACTTCTGTACGAATTATATTTCATACTATATGAATAGTTTCAAAATGAATGATTTATCCCATACGAATCAGTACGAACCAAAAAATAGAGCCGTTCGTACCACACAAACTTCTGTACAAACCATATTTCGTACTGTAGGAATAGTTAAAATGAACGATTCGTCCCGTACGAATCAGTATAAACCAAAAATAGAGTTGTTCGTACCACAAAAATGTCTGTACAAATTATATTTCGTAATGTATGAATAGTTCAAAAATGAATGATTCGTCCCGTACGAATCAGTACAAACCAAAAAATAGAGCCATTCGTACCACAAAAACTTCTATAAGAACCATATTTCGTACTATACAAACTAAACTTAGAAAAATTTTCAAGCCAGATAGGTTCGTTATGGAGGACATATAATACAGATCATCCCGTACGATATCATATCGTACTGTATGATCAGTTTTAAAAATGTAAGTTTCTACTCCCCCATTGTGTGTGTACACAATTATCCAACTTATAATCACACTTTCTGAGACTCAAGAAAAATAAGAAATACAGACTTCACTTTTAGTAAATATTAACAAATGACTTTGAAGTCTTCAGTAATCTAGAGTGTGAATATCCTGAAAAAACATGTTAGTGCACACAAAAAGAAACTCCAATATATGTTAGGAGAAGACTAAAACAAATAATAAACTTTTGTAATCATTAAAAATAATTTGTATCAAAATTTTCTTGAACGAATAGATTTACACAAATCATAACAATTTTTATTGGGTTAAGATGATTAAAACTTAAGAGTTCACTTTTCAATATTATAAGAAAATTATCAGATGAAAAATAAAATCTTCACTCTTTGATGAAAATCAAACTTTTCTCAATCATGATGAGTATTTGATATTCCTTGGTGTTTTTACTATAAAGGATGCTCAAATATTCTCCTCATTCCTTGACAACTCATGCAAAAGTTAAAGTTTCTAAGAAAATTTTTATCACGTTGCATTTAGTTCTCTTAGAACATATAAATGAGAACTCTAGAAAATTTAGATTATTTCTTTGAGTCACTCAAGGAAAATTTCAATTACGGAATGAATCTTTAATCAAAATCCTGCATTCCTACTTTGGTGGTCGAGACACTTTGATAAATTTTCTTATCAAAGATGATCGAACTACTCGCCCTCTTTCTCCTTTTGTTTTCTTCACACATGATGATATGATATAAAAACATAATTCCTAGAGGAATATTTGTAAGTTATAAGGATCATCTATAATGGAGGAGAGAATGAATTTTCAATCCAAAGAATTTCAAGACTATCATTCTTCTGAATGTTTTCCCTTCCCTTCTAGAAAGTGGCATATACAAAAGCTTTTGATCTCTAGGGGAACATTTACAAGTTGTCAATGTCATTTGTGATGGAGGGAAAAGATCCAAAGATTAAAAGAAATCAAACATTCATTAAAATTAACAAACACGATTAAATCTTGAATTCATCTTTAGGTCTAAGCCCGCTTTTACGGCTTCCTATTGACTTCTGGCTTAAGTCTGCTTTTACGACAGCCATCCTGATTAAATTCTTCTCTATGTCTAAGCTCGCTTTTATCGCATCCTATTGACTTCTAGCTTAAGTTTGCTTTTACGGTAGCCATCCTGATTAAATTGGTTCGTAGGTCTAAGCCCGCTTTTACGGCATCCTATTGACTTCTGGCTTAAGTCCACTTTTACGATAGCCATCCTAATTAAATTCATCTCTAGGTCTAAGCCCGCTTTTATGACATCCTTTTAACTTCTAGATTAAGTTTGCTTTTACGGCATCCATCCTGATTAAATCAGTCTTTAGCTCTAAGCCCACTTTTACGACAATTTATTAACATCTGGCATAAGTCCGCTTTTATGGCAGCCATCCTGATTAAATTTGTCTTTAGGTCTAAGCCCGCTTTTATGGCATCCTATTGACTTCCGGCATAAGTCCGCTTTTACGACATCCATCAATCTTAAATCTGTCTTTAGTTCTAAGCCCGCTTTTACGGCATCCTATTGATATCCGGCATAAGTCCGCTTTTACGACACCCATCCTAATTAAACCTGTCTTTAGGTCTAAGCCCACTTTAACGGCATCCTTTTAACTTCTGGCTTAAGTCTGCTTTTATGGCAGCCATCCTGATTAAATGCATTTTTTAGGTTTAAGCCCGTGCTTACAATGTCCTATTGACTTCTGGCTTAAGACCTCTCTTACGGTAGCCAATCTTAAATCTGATCCTCTATGGTTAGGTGTGAGTCCTCACACTTAAGCTTCCTTTTCATATGATCATCCGATCCTCAAATGTTAGGTGTGAGTCCCCACACTTAGGCATCCTTTATTCATGATCATCCGCTAAAGTTGGAGAACGCCCCTCGTGGCACCATCCTAGTGAAAATCATAAATCTTAAATTTGATCCTCTATGGTTAGGTGCGAGTCCCCACACTTAGGCTTCCTTTCCATATGATCATCCGATCCTCTAAGGTTAGGTGTGAGTCCCCACACTTAGGCTTCCTTTCCTCATGATCATCTATTAGAGTTAGAGAACACCCCTCGTGGCACCATCCTAGTGTAAATTTTAAATCTTAAATCTATCTTTAGGTATAAGTCCTCCTACGGTATCCTATTGGCATCCTTGAAGTTAGGTGTAAGCATCCCTAGTAAAATCCTAATCATCGTCCCAAAGAGGAGTATGAGTATCCTCAGCGGTGTCTTCTCTTCATTAAATTTTAAATCTTAAATATGTCTAAGCCCGCTTTTAAGACATCCTATTGACATCCTTGAAGTTAGGTGTAATCATCCCTAGTAGCATCCTAATCTTCGTCCCGAAGAGAAGTATAAGCATCCCCAACGGCATCTTCTCTTCATTAAATTTTAAATCTTAAATCCTTTTGCGAATCTGGTTTCAAGGACTATGATTTTGATGATAGCAAACGATTATGTTTCTTGTTGACTATCTAATTATTCAGGTTCGAAGGATCAATTGCAAGTTCAAGTCAATCCAAGATCGAATCAGACTATGTTGTAACTCAAGTCAAATGTACTATTTTTTTCATTTTTATTGAGTCATTATAATGTATATATCCCCTAGCTAAGTAACCTTGCACACACACACTCAGGGGGAGAGCTTGAGTGAATTAGAGTTTTTGTTCAAGTTTTTGTTCAGATCGTCCTAGACGATCGACACATCGTCCTGGATGATCATGTAAAATAGAAACCCTAATTAGGTCGACCAAGTTAAGTGTGTCTGATTAAGCAGATTGTCCTGGACGATCGTTTCATCGTACAGGACAATATGCTCAAATCAGGAATTCTCAGCCGCTAGATCAAGTTAGGCAAGTTTTTATTTTAAGATATTTGATCTGATCGTCCCGGATGATATGTGTATCGTCCTGGACGATCCAGTACAATCATGCCTAAATTAGTCTGGTAATTAAATAAAGCAATTAAGACTTGATTGATACGATCATATCGTCCCGGACGATCGCAGGATCATCCTGGATGAAAATGATTGTCTAGTGTGTTTCAGCTATACGTCCTGAACTGTGCTCAGGATGATTTTGGCACATTTTAAACTAATCGTACAGGATGATATACCAATCATCCTGGATGATCAAGTCATTTTTGAGTCGTCCAGCACAAGTTCCTCTAGATGACCCGAACTGTCTTCTGGACGAAATTCCTCAATTTACACTAATCGTCCCGGACGATCGTAAAATCGTACGGGATGATATGAACAAAAATTTCTACTGATCGTCCAGAAGAGCCAGATCGTCCAGGCTGAAGTAGCTGATTTTGAACTGATCGTACAGGATGATATTCCGATCATCCTGGATGATCTTGGCCGACTAGTTGAGATTTAGGGAAAATTTTGATCCCTCCTATTGAAGATATTTTTCTTTGAACAAGAAATATCTTTTGCCACTTTCCTTTCGAGAGAAACCCTAGAGAGAGAGAGAGTTTGGGAGAGAGAGAGAGGATCTTGTGAGGGGGAGTTCATGAGAATTCACGAAGGTTACTCCAAGCAAGGATCAAAGTCGTCTTCTCCAGTCGTCGTCTTTCGTCGTGTTGGTGTTCTTTGGGAGAGGATCGCCAGCAAGAAGATCCGAGGTTCTCTGCCTGCTTCAAGAGGAAGCAAAAGGAGGTTGGGTTCTCTGCCTCACCGTGTAAGTGAAAAAGAGGGTTTTTGTACAGGCTTCTCCACCTTGCTGAGGGAGCTAAAGGAGAGTCACTTTTTGTTTAGTGCAATACTCGGAGAGGAGGCTCCCGGGAGTGGACGTAGGTCAAGTTGACCGAACCACTATAAAATCTGGTTTACTTTTCTGATTCTATTTTGCACTTTACTTTTCTGATATTAACTGCTTGGGTAAATATCTGTGATTGATCTTTTCATTCTTGTTTACTTGTTTCCGCTACAAAGTATCGAAAAGATTTCTATGTTGCTCGTAAATTTTTAAATAACCAATTCACCCCGCCTCCCCTCTTGGTTAGCCTTGGAATTAGTTCACTAGGGCTTAGCATCCCTATCAAACTTTCAAGTGGTATCAGAGCGGGATTCAAAATTTCAGTTTAAAAACTTTTGAATTTGATCCATGGCTAACTATAACAATCATAATACTACTGAAGGTTATTCTATTATAAGACCACCGTTGTTTGATAACATTCCTTCTAATTTTTGGAAAACACGCATGTCTACTTTTCTTCAATCAATCAATTATCGTATGTGGATGTTAGTTAAAGATGGTTATGAAGCACCATATAGACTTGTTAACGGTATTAAAACTGAACTCTTGTTTGTAGATTGGACTTTTGATGATCGTGATTTAGCACAGTTAAATGCAAAATGTTTGAACTGTTTCTTTTGTGCTTTAAAATCTGAACACTATATGCGTGTTTCTACTTGTACAATGGGTAAAAAAATCTGGGATAGATTGTGTATAACATATGAAGGTACAACTGAAGTCAAACAGTCTAGGTTAAACATCTTGTTACATGATTACGAACTTTTTCGTATGAAACCTAGTGAGACAATTTCAGAAATGTACACAAGGTTCACTCAAATCGTTACCTCTTTGCATGCTCTAAGAAGAGAACTAACTAATTACGAAAGAGTGAACAAAATTCTTAGATGTTTGCCTTCTTCATATGATGCTAAGATTACTGCGATCACGAAATCTAAAGATTTAAATACTTACTCTATTGACAGCTTACTTGGATCACTCATTGCTTACGAGCAAGGGGTAAACCAAAGATAACTTGATGCAGGTGAATGAAAGAAGGAGAAGATAGTGGCGTTAAAGGCCAATGATTCAGATGCTAGCACTTCCAGGTCTAATAATGATGATGTTGCCTTAATCACAAGGCAATTCAAGAGCTTTCTAAGGAAGAAGAATAAGAATTTGCAAAAGTGGAACAAAGGTAAGACCAGTAGAAACTTTAAAGGTTCATCTGAATCTATTTGTTTTGAATACAGGAAGCCTGGACACATAAAGGTGCATTGTCCTACACTCAAGGCTCAACCAAGCAAGGAGAATGGTGAGGAGAAACCAAAGTTCAGAAAGGACAAGAAGCAGATATAAAAGGCGTTATGGGCCGATTCTGCATCCGACTACTCATAAATTGAAGCTGAAGAGGAGGTTACAAACCTATGTATGATAGCCGGTGAGCACCTTGGTCAGTCCAAACAAAAAGAGGTATGTGAGCTTACATACGATCAATTATTTGAAGTTTCTGAAAAAATTCATACATCATATAGGAAGCTTAAGAAAATTCATGCTAGTTTGAAATTAGATTATTTGACTTTGCAAAAAGGGCATGATGTTTTAATTAAAGATCATTCCACTGTTGATTCCAATCACATGTCTTTGCTTGATGTGTTTCATGAATTGAATAAAAAATATTCTGATTTAGTTATTGTGCATGATTCATTGAAAACCACTCATGTTGATTTGGAGAGAGCTTTTAAAGATTTAGATACCATGGCATGTGAAGTAGAAAGTGGCAATGGTGCTTTAAAATTTGAAATTGCAAGTTTAAATAAAGAGAATGAATTTTTGAAAGTGAAAATTAGTGCTTTTGAGAAAAACCAAACACCTCCTACTTTTGCACAGTTTTATGCACCTCCACCTTTTGTAGATTCAGATTTAAAATCATCAAAGCATGTTTCGTATAAACCTAGGAAGAGGTACTATCACTCACGTAGATTAGTTAACCCTTTTCCTGGTGTTAGATGTTATTCATGTGGCATGTTAGGACACATTTCCCACACCTGCACTGTTCACTGTAGTACACATTGGGTGTGGAGGCCCAAACTACCTGCTTCACATCACAGCACGCATGCATTGCATTCTTCTTTGCATAAGAAGGAACCCAAACCTGTTTGGGTTCCTAACACTGACATTTGATGATTTTATAGGTGTGCTCTCACAAAAGGCATCGTGAGAGCATGTGGTATCTCGACAGCGGATGTTCAAGACACATGACCGGAGATCCGAATCAGTTCATTTTACTGGAGACCAGAGCTGGAGGCAAGGTTACTCTTGGAGACAACACCACTAGGAAAGTGGTAGGACAAGGTATAATTGATGATTCAAACAATTTTATGATTGACAATGTGTTGCTTGTAGATGGATTGAAGCACAACTTACTGAGCATCAGTCAACTCTGTGACAAAGGATACAATGTCAAGTTCCTTCCCGCTTGCTGCATAATAAGCTTAAATGACAAAATTGTTTTGCAGGGATAAAGGATCAACAACATTCTAGAACCAAACACATTGACATAAGGCATCACTTTATTAGGGACCATGTTACAAAAGGGGACATCGAGCTACATCATGTGACAACTGAAAATCAGCTGGCTGACATATTTACTAAACCACTGGCCTTTGACTCATTCAGCATTTTAAGGACCAGACTTGGTGTGATTGACTTAAAGACTTGATTTTGATGAATTCTTATTTCTGATTTGACTGATTTAATTGATTTGTTTCTATTAGTTAGTTGTGTGATTTCATTATCTATTTTCTATTTGTTATTATTTTTACTATTTTTTATTTTACTCATGTTGTTAGTTTTTGTTTTAAATATTTATTCTGATTTGATTTACTACTTTCTTTTTGATTTATAATTTTTTTATGTTAAAAATTTTGATCACTGCTCACTTGCTGATAAACTCAAACTCTTACTATAAGTTTTTACCTTATTTTTGTTTGAAAGCCTATAAGCTGTAATCGACTCCTCTATATCTGTTAAAGGGAAGAAACGTTGATAATTATTTCTCTTCCTCTAACTCCTTTGGTGGTGTATGATCTCTTTTGGATAAAAATCTTTTTCAAAATTAAAAAGTTAGTTTTTTGAAATAGAGATTAATTTTATCTTCCTACAGTAATCAACCTCATATGAGTAGTGTTTTCAAGGTTTGAATCAGTGTTAGGTTTTCTTAATCAAGTGATTGCACTTATCATATGACTTTTGATTTTTGTTTTGTGAATTATCTTCCCTACTGTAGAGAATGTGTTTTTTTTCCTTCTCTTAAGTTTGGACGGTATTTTCACAGCTGAGATTTTTTAACGATTATGAAAGGAAGCAAGCTTACAAAAGATGCGCAGTGCGCCAACCAAATTGAAAAAGAGGCATAAAATGAGCCCAAAACTGAAATGATGCAAAAATACCAAATACACAAAGTGTATCAAAAATTAAAAGATGCGCAGTGCGCCAAACAAATTGAAAAAGAGGCACAAAATGAGCCCAACCTAAGCTTTCTTCTCTTTCAGATCTTTAAATGTCTTAGAAAAAATTCGTGTGCCACTTAATATGTTCAAAAGCTTGAGATTGAAAATCATGATTTCTGATTCCTTACTTCGTAATACTATTTTATCTGTTATTTTTTTGGAACAAGGCTTGAAAGGATCTCTTTTCGAATCTAATTTCTTCTTTTCTGAACTTGATTTTTATTTAAAAGGGATTTGAGCCTGTAGGGTGTACGAGGTCAGAGTTACGAAAGTCAATTTTTCCAAACTTTTTTGGATTTCAGCGTTGTCTATTATCTTCTTATTGGTTTTTGAATTATAAACTTAAGGAAAACTTCTATCTACTGGAGTAGATCGTTTAAGTAAAAAAAAAAAATTTTGTTTTCTGTTTCAATCTTTTTCACTTTGTTTTGTATTAATGTGTTTTATGTCGTTTTCTTTTGTCCTCCCTTTTTGATATGTCAAAAGGGGGAGGAGTTGTTGTTTTTAGTTGTTATTATTAGATGAAGTATTTGATTTTTGAATGGTTTTTGAAGTATCGTTTGTTCAGTTAATATTTTTTTGAAATTATTAACAAGTATTTGCCATCATCAAAAAGGGGGAGATTGTTGCGAATCTGGTTTCAAGGACTATGATTTTGATGATAGAAAATGATTATGTTTCTTATTGACTATCTAATTGTTCAGGTTCGAAGGATCAATTACAAGTTTAAGTCAATCCAAGATCGAATCGGACTATGTTGTAACTCAAGTCAAATGTACTATTTTTTTTCATTTTTATTGAGTCATTGTAATGTATGTATCCCCTAGCTAAGTAACCTTACACACACACACTCAGAGGAAGTGCTTGAGTGAATTAGAGTTTTTATTCAAGTTTTTGTTCAGATCGTCCTGGATGATCGACACATCATCCTGGACGATCATGTAAAAATAGAAACCCTAATTAGGGCGACCAAGTTAAGTGTGTCTGATTAAGCAGATCATCTTGGACGATCGTTTCATCGTACAGGATGATATGCTCAAATCAGAAATTCACAACCGCTAGATCAAGTTAGGCAAGTTTTTATTTTAAGATATTTGATCTGATCGTCCCGGACGATACGTGTATCATCCTGGACGATCCAGTACAATCATGCCTAAATTAGTCTGGTAATTAAGAAAAGTAATTAAGACTTGATTGATACGATCATATCATCCCGGACGATCGCAAGATCATCCTTCACGAAAATGATCATCTAGTGTGTTTCATCTGTACGTCCTGAACTGTGCTCAGGATGATTTGGGAATATTTTGAACTAATCGTACAGGACGATATACCAATCGTCCTTGACGATCAAGTCATTTTTGAGTTGTCCAGCACAAGTTCCTCTGGACGACCCGAACGGTCTTCTGGACGAAATTCCTCAATTTACACTAATCATCCCAGACGATCGCAAAATCATACAGGACGATATGAACAAAAATTTTTACTGATCGTCTAGAAGAGCCAGATCGTCCAGGATGAAGCAGCTGATTTTGAACTGATCGTACAGGACGATCTTGGCCGACCAATTGAGATTTAGGATAAATTTTGAGCCCTCCTATAAAAGATATTTTCTTTGAACAAGAAATATCTTTTGCCACTTTCCTTTCCAGAGAAACCCTAGAGAGAGAGAGAGTTTGGGAGAGAGAGAGAGGATCTTGTGAGGGGGAGTTCGTGAGGATTCACAAAGGTTGCTCCAATAAAGGATCAGAGTCGTCTTCTCCGCTCTTCATCTTTCGTCGTGTTGGTGTTCTTTGGGTGAGGATCTCCGGCAAGAAGATCCGAGGTTCTCTGCCTGCTTCAGGAGGAAGCAAAAGGAGGTTGGGTTCTCTGCCTCACCGTGTCGGAGAAAAGGAGGGTTTTTGTACATGCTTCTCCACCTTGCTGAGGGAGCTAAAGGAGAGTCACTTTTTATTTAGTGCAATACCCGAAGGGGAGGCTCCAGGGAGTGGACGTAGGTCAAGTTGATCGAACCACTATAAAATCTGGTTTGCATTTCTGATTCTATTTTGCACTTTATTTTTCTGATATTAACTGCTTGGGTGAATATCTGTGATTGATCTTTTCGTTCTTGTTTACTTATTTTTACTGCAAAGTATCAAAAAGATTTTTGTGTTGCTCGTAAATTTTTAAATAACCAATTCACCCCCCTCCTCTTGGTTAGCCTCGGGACTAGTTCACTAGGGCTTAACATCCCTATCAAACTTTCAAATCCATCTTTAGGTAAAGTCCTCTTATGGCATCCTATTGACATCCTTGAAGTTAGGTGTAAGCATCCCTAGTGGCATCCTAATCCTTGTTCCGAAGTGAAGTATAAGCATCCCCAACGATATCTTCTCTTCATTAAATTTTAAATCTTAAATCCATCTTTAGGTAAGTCCTCCTATGGTATCCTATTGACATCATTGAAGTTTGGTGTAAGCATCCCTAGTGTCATCCTAATCTTCATCCTGAAGTGAAGTGTAAGCATCCCTAGAGGCATCCTAATCTTTATTTCAAAGTGAAGTATAAGCATCCCCAACAGCATGTTCTCTTCATTAAATTTTAAATCTTAAATCTGTATTTAGGTATAAGTCCTCCTACGGTATCCTACTGACATCCTTGAAGTTAGGTGTAAGCATCCCTAGTGGCATCCTTTTCTTCATCCCAAACTGAAGTATAAGTATCCCTAGCGGCATCTTCTCTTCATAAAATTTTTAAAGCCCCAAACCTTTTAAGTTTAGTGATAGATCTTCACACAGGTTTCCTCATCCTTAGAAGATGACCTCTGGTTTGTTGAGTTAGGTGTAAGTGCCCACCTGGTGGCATCCTTCCTCTTGGACTAGAAAGAAGATTTTAGTCTTAATCATAATCAGTTTCAAAACTCTCCATTCCTATCAAACTATATTGAAATCAGTTTGCTCAATTATGTTGTACCTTAACTTTACTAAATGATACTAATCTTATTAGTTATCATTTTGCTAAAACCATCAGTGCCAACATCAACTCTAAAATCAATCGATCAACTCGAATCTCTATAACCCTTTCATTTTGATTTTCTATCAACACACAAAATCTTTTCAGTTCATATACCCAGATCTCCAATTTCAATTTCGGATCTAGTTGATCATCTCGGCCAACACCAATACACACGATAAACTTTGGCAAGTTTATCATGCCTATTGGGGGTCCATTTGTTGACCTCATTATTTGAGGTCAGTTTCCTTGAAATTCATCTCTAGCTTTTAGATCTTCTTAACCTAGCATAGACGTCACCTCCTGGATTTCCCTTAGGTGGATACTCGCTGACGTAGCTGACTCGATCGCTTATTTCGACCTAAATTATCACGAAATAATTTAAACCAAATCTATGTTAATTAATATAAATAGGCACCATTTGAACTCATTCGACCTGATCACCATCACATAAATAAAAAATTATTACGTAATTTTATTGTAATTCAGAACCAAATCAATTCACCTCGACTAAATTAAAATCAAATCGGCATAAATGAAGGATAAATTTGGTTATTTAAGGTTATCTTAATTTTAAATTTTAATACAGAATAACCGTTTAAATCATAAAAGTTTATTCAAAATTAATCCTCAAATAAAAATTTCCTTTCAAATCAAGATTAATTCTTAGATCTTTCTTTAAAGGCATAAACCAATCTGAGCCATCAATTTATTTTGAAATGAGATGTGATCAAGTGCGTTTAGAGCCGGTTCAAACCAAACCCCCATGATCTCTCCCTCTAATTCGCAAACTGCCTCTCACCCTATGATTGGTTCGCATGAAGCCCCTCTACCTCCTGGCTCTCAGTACGCAAGCAATTTGGAAACTCTCCATCTCCTCCCTGTTCACAAGAAACGAGGCCTAGGAACCGGTCGCCCCTCTGCATTTTGCGAAATCCCCCAGGCCCATCTCCTTTTGCTTGCATGGACAACAACTCTAGCTGAAATCTTCACTTCCTCTGCCTTAGCCGACGCTAACTTTCTGGGTAACTACTTTTTCTTCTACCTTCCTCTGATATTCTCCATAGTCTCTCATTGAATGTGAGATGACTGAATGAAAACCATTGCAATCCACATTCGGACTAAATCATTTTTATTGAACACATGATTTTGTGAAAGTATAGAACAAAAGGAAAAAAAACAAATTTGTAAAGTTTCGGCAGACCTATATAGTTCATCTTAAGATGAAAATGTATAATTTTGACCCAATGTTGTAGTACTTAAATTTCTTTCTAGATCTGTCATCACTCGCCTTTCATCCAAGTTAGAATTTAAAACACCCCAAATGACTGTTGCTGCCAATAGAGATCCTAAAAGCTTTTTAATTACCTCTCCAGTAATGGCTCAATTTTTTTTTAAGATCATTAAGGTTCTCTAAATCATGAAATGCATTGCAAGTTGAGAAGAAAAGTGTATTGAATGTTGAAAGTGTGTGTGTTTTGAAAGGTAAAATGTGTAAATGTGGAAGATTTAAGTGTATGTGAGTAGTTTTGGAAAGTAAAGTGTTTTGGAGAAGAGAGAGTTTTCATGTGCTTTACATATAAGTTTTCGCATAGACCCAAATATGAGATTGCTTCATGATTGTTGGAATACTTTCTTGAATCTTGGAAAGAGTAAAATTCTATCAAATATTTTATTTCCTCTAAATTACATTTGGTGAAAAGTTTGAATTGGGAAGCAGACCTGTATGGGTTTGTGGTGGAAAACACTCGATGAAAATTGTTATGTATAATTGTGCTTTGCCTTATATATATATACATATGTTCCTATCATGTTTTGGGAAAACAAAGAGTTTAGAGAAGGGCACCTTGCTTTGATTAGAAGTGGCTTGGGAAGTGAAGTGTATAAGCATATAAAAAAAACGATGATGAAGTAAAATGCATGAGCTTTGAAAAGTGAAGTGTATGGAATGTTGAAAGTGTGTGTTTTTGGAAGAGAGTGTGTGTGTGTTGAAAAGTGAATTGTATGCATTGGAAGTTGGAGTGCCTAAAAGGTACATTGAAATTTGAAATGTGTAAAATTATTTTGAAAGGTGAAATATGTGTATTTGAATAGTGAAGTGTATGATGATTGTGAAAAGTGAATCATGTGTGTGTGAAAAGTGAATTGTGGGTGTGTTGAAAAATGTTTGTGTATAAGATTGAGAAGTGTGTGTATGGTTTGAAAAACAAATTTTGTGATTTTGGAAAGTGAAAACTGGAAAGTGGATATTGTATGTTTTAAAAGTGGAAGTGTAGGTTGGAAGGTAAAATATATGAAAAGTTGAAAAGTAAAGTGCATACTTTTGTGAGGAATGTGCATGTTGGAAAACAAAAAAATGGTGGAAAGTTGTTTGAATTAAGAAGTGGAGAGTGTGTTGAAAGGTGTTGTGTGAGAAAATGAAAAGTGGAATGTGGAATTTTAAAAGGAAAGGTGGTTTTAATAAAAGAGTGAATTTTGAAAAGTGAAAGTTTATGTTGAAAGGTGAAAGGTGTGGGTGTTGGAGAGTGTGTTAGTTGGGTTGTTTATTAGAAGTTTTAAAGAAAGTAAAAGCTCTCTCTCTCTCTCTCTCTCTCTCTCTCCCCTTCTTCTTCCCCTTTCTTGTACCTCGGGGTGAATGTTGGGAAATGTAAAGTATGCTTTCAAAAGGTGAAAAGTTCTAAAAGAAAAGTCAACCAAATTGGTGTGCAAGCCCGAAGAAAGGTATATTTTTATTTTTAGTAATTTTGATTATTTCATAATTAATTATTAAATGTGCTTCTAACCCTTAACTATTTTCTCTTCTTTATTTGCATGAACTGTGAGGAACGGTACCAATCAAGTAAGAAAAAGGAAATATACTAAAGGTGTCAGTCGCCTACATCCAACCGGGTGGAGGTACTACGGGCAGAAATACCGGACGTTGGCTCGGGTACTTTGTAAGTATTCTAAAACTTAGATAGCATTAAGGCCCTAAAACCCTTATTGTGTTTTGCGAGCTCCCAACCACAGGGCCCTGTAGAAACCCTAATTTTGTGTATTATGCATTTTAGATTCAAAGTTACTTGTAAGTTATTTTCATTTTGCTATTTGGATTTTATTCTGTTATTTAGAACCAAAACCTATTTACATGTGCTTGTATGTCCAAAGGGTTACGAATAACATTTTTCAACTCATATAATATTAATGATACTTAAGGATAAAAAATTAAGGACGGGTCTTAGAAAACTTAGATTTAGGATGCATGCACCCTTTAAGAAAGAAAACACTAAACATAGAAAACTTAGTAACATCTCACTTTAGGTTTAGTAAATATCTTTAACCCAAACCTTAAATTTGAACATTAAATTCTCTTTGACCTTTCAACAAACCAATTTCAATCAATTAGACAACTATAACTAATAGTAAACCTAGTATATCCTTAAACTACACGACCTACAACATACACTTAGATTTGTTTGCCAGGACAACTGACTTTAGCTTTAGGTTAGGCCGGTGTTTACTTTCTTACTGTTGTGTGAGGGGCTTTCTCGGTTTTCTTTGCATGCTGTGTGTGATTGATATGAGTGTTTATTTACTTTTATTGCTCCTTGTGATATGATATGATGGGAGATAGATTACCCCCTAGGTTAGGAGCAATTTGGATGCTCACAGAACCTTATATAGGTGGTCATGCTCATGCAGGGCTAAATAAAAGGGGGAAAATTAAAGATTTAAACTGATGAAATTTTATGCATGTACAAAATTCTAAGCCCCCTTAAAATTAAAAGAGCATGGCCAAGTGTGGCTGTTTAATTTGATTTAAATGCAAATATATAACTGCTTGGGATGATTTTATTATAAACTGCTTAGGATAACCTTACAGGTGGTCTAGATTTTCTTTTTTATTTGAGTTGTAATGTAAGTGTGTTTAAAAAGACTTATAAAGTGAAAGTGATTTGAAATTGGGAAATCACACCCAACTCGAAATCCAAAGAGAAGAGAATATCCCTTAGGGGAGTATTCTTTTCTATTTGGAAAGCCAAGTTAGGGTGATTCTAATATCCAAAGGGAAAAGAAAATACCCCTTTGTGGATGAGTTTCTTTTCATTTGGATATCCAGGCCTGGAGGATCCAAGGAGCTCGTGGAGGAAGAAAAGATAAAATGAGGAGATGAAAGGAAGAAGATGAAGAAATAAAGATAAGAAAAAAGTATATCCCATTTCAAAATCACTTGCGTCAGTCTTAGGATTAGAATCTGGATTTGTTGTCAATGGTACCTGCCACTTTACATTTTTAGAAGGACATTGGACATTATATTTTGGGATGATTTAATTTGATTATTTATATTATTTGTGCAGTAGTTTTTTTTAGGATTCTTACATGCCATATTTTATTTTAGCCTAGATACGATCGAAGTGTTTTTTTTGTAATTGTACGATAAAAATGTTTTCTACTTAAAATTTAAATAAAATTTTTTAGGCTCACATAATAACTCTAACAATATAAGAAGTAAGCTTGGGACAGCCGAGAGTCATCATAAAGCATATTATTACTTTCTCTTTCTTATTAGGCACATCCCCGCCTGCGGGTTTTGGCAGACCACTTGACCTATTAGGGTGCAGTTCTGTCAAGGGGATGTTGAGCAATCTCTAGGAAAAAATTTATTTTCTAAGCCTGATTTTAAAACTACCTCATAAATTATTTTATGCATTCAAGTCAATTAGCATGCATTGCATTAGATATAAAATAAACGAGTTTAAAATTTTAATTGTTTTACTCTCTCAAGCATTATTTACCCTACATAAGTAAAGGGGACAATTAGAATTTGTCTTAGATGTTGGCCCCAATTTCTCAAAACTTAAACAACGTCCCTACCTATCTTTAATAAAGAGACTGGACACATGGTTTTAAGTCCCAATCTAGGCTGACATAAGTCTAGATTTGCACTTCATTAGCTAGGTTCGGGTCACTACTTTGTAGTACCCACTACTTTGTAGTACCCAATTTAGTTTTAGGTTCTGAGGCAGATTTTTAAATCTTAAGTCCTCACCCTCTGGGAATATAATCCCAAATTTTAATAAAATATCAACTTAAACACGAAAATTCTCTCTTAAAATGTAAAGCCCAACATAGGTTAGACTGAGGTTGCCTCTAAGCTTATCAAAATTCAGTACCTCCTACTTTTCCTCCTTTGACTCATTAAGAAATGTTCAACATTGAGCTTTCTCCTTGAAAATTTTCATTTCTATCCTTGTCTTCCACTTTGTAATCAAAGGGTATAAAAATTACTGCTTTAATCGAAAGTTTTCTTAGGAGCGCACCTCCTAATATGTAATTAACTATAGGGGCTTGCCTCTATTGGGATTTGAGAACTTTAGGTTAAAATAAACCCATTTTTATTTATGTAAAATAAGGAAAAAATCTCTAGGAACGCAGATGTCCTTTAAAAACTCATTTCTAATTTTAAATATACTTGTAGAATATTATTATTATTATCTTTTCAGATAATATAATATTCCACTTGTTATATTCGATCTTAAAAATGATGAGTTTTATAAAACCCCTTCTTACTTTTAGATGTCTTGAAGAACGTTATGTTCGTCTTTTAAGATGATAGAATGTTCCCCTTATTACATCGAATTAATAGAAGGGATAGATTTCAAAACTATATTTCTATTTTTAACACATTCTATAGAATTTCATGTTCACCTCTCGAGAAGATATGTTATCCTTTGAATTATGTTTGATCATAGAAATATCATTTTCTAAAATCCTATTTTGATATTGAATCCGTTATATAATATTGTGTATGTCTCCCAGGACTATACTTTATTCTCAATACAGTATTTGATTACAAAATAGGAGAACACCGAATCTGTGTGGCGAATTATTTTTCCCATATAGTAGGACTCGATGCTCGATAGTTTAAATCCTGTTAGAATAGGGTGTTTAAGAATGGCTTCAGTTAGGGTGATGACTCCTAGAAGTCCCACTGATGAAGGGGCTGCCTTACGGCTCCCATGGGGAACTCTTCTCGGACCAATCATCGTAGTTCATGATGAATGGCATTATGAGGGAGCTCGATAACACATGGTTGGACTAAGTCTTCAGAGATGTCTGGAGGAATGCGAGGTTGCTGACCAATGCGAAGGATGGGTAGAACTCATTGTGCTAGTAAGTTCAATATCTTGGTGTGATTATAGATGCCACCTTGGTGGAGGAAGAGGAATCTTTGCATGAAGATGTTTGAATTGAACATTTTCAGCCAGTGGTGGATCTCGAGGGAGAAGAATCTTCTCCTGTGGTGCTAGCGCTGGTTGTCTAGTCTCTTGCAAGAGTTGAAGGATCTTGTTTTGAGATTCTTCCATCTTTCAGAGACGTTCTTTTAGGGAAGGTCCTGAAGTTCCTTCTCCAACTACATGTTACCCCCCACGATAAAAGGAGGTAGATACTTGGCACCTATGACTTATATACTAGTTTTTGGATTGATGGGTGTTGGAGCGAGAGGCTCCCAAGATGTGATTGCAACACCTGTTAGCCATCGAAGCAACACTTAGAATTGTTAGAAAGTGTTCCCACAGACAGTGCCAAATTATTGCGGGCTAGAATATACATGGCAATAGAGTTAAAAAATTTTCGTCCTAGTGTTGTACAGATATCCAGCACACAAATAGAAGAAAAATGCAACACCAAAATTTTTACGTGGAAACCCTAGAAAAGGGTAAAACACGGGGCCAGGCCTAGTTAAAAGGATTCCATTAGTGTTTGCATTGGTTATAAGTGGTTGACTCATCCTTGAAATTGAGGATGATCAGATTACGATAATCAACTCTCGAATTAAAATTCAGTTACAAGTAGAGAGCAAAAATCCAGCAATGTTGAGTGGTCGGGTGGAACTCCGGCGTCAGGTGGCGGTCTGACGGAACTCTGGCATCAAGTGGCGGTCTGACGGAACTCTGGCTTCAAGTGGCAGTCCGACGAAACTCTAGCATCAGGCGGTGGTCTGGCGGAGCTCCAGCATCAGGTGGTGGTCTTGCGGAACTCCAGCGTCAAGTCGATCACCGGGTGAAAGTCTGGTAGTGGTCGAGGACGGGTCTCTTCTTTCACTTCTTCCTTCTCTTCTCTTCTTCTCTTCTCTTCTTCTTCTTTCTTGGATCCCCCCTGAAGAGAAATGAGGGGTATATTTATAGTTTTCTGAGAGTGGCATGGCAAGTAAATAAGAGGAAGATCAAGGGTAAATTGGGAGTGGCTCGAATGGACGGCTGATGTTGAATCCCTTGATCATAGACCATTTATTGAACATTTGAAGGCTTTAATGATATCACAATTCAACAATCTTGGGCTTGATGGATTCATCTCGTCGAGCCCCTCGATTCGACTATAAGCACGTCACGTTTGGAATTGTTTGGTAATAATCTAAATTATGGATTGAACCTTCCAAATGTGCTTTGGGTCTTTGATTTGGACTCATTTGGGCTCGAATTGAGTTGAATTTGGTGTAATTGGGTTCGTATTTCTGAGACGTTCAGTTGACTTAAGTTTGTTGAAATCAGAGTTCATATGGTTTCCAAATTAATTTTTGAAATTTTCAACTTTATTTTTGCCTCGAGATTCATGCCCGATCAAGATAATTCTTTGATGATATATCAGATCCAAACTCAAAAAATGAGTGATATTCCACAACATTGGATTTACAAAGTGGGTTTAATTGGTTGCTCTCTCTATGCAAGATTGTAAGTCTAGTAGAATTGGGTTTTCTCAAACCTTGACAGGGTAAAAGTTGTAAGCTTTATGGCATTTCATTAGATTTAAATTCGAGTAAATGTCCTGACCTTAGTTTTTCGGTAATATGCAGAATGTCTATAATGGATGCCCTTACCTCCTATGCATTTTCTCAATATTTTTTTTGATAAAATGTAAATTTTAAATTTCTAATAAAATGAAAACTGAAATAATACATTCAAATTTCAAAATTTTAAAGCCAAAAATAGGATAATTTAGAATACTTATGAGGCTCTATAATATTAGTTCCCTTATTTAAACAAATTTAAAATCTAAACCTCATTATGAGTTATTTCATGAGAGTTTGGTTAGTCACACATCTCTATCTGTGGCATTTAGATACTTAGTTCCATTAAAGATGCGTATATATGATAATCATATTTGATGTGATGTTCTATCATAAACATAGCCCAAACACTATTAAGTAGACTCTGGCTTTGTGAGAGGGATGTTTTTCACTACAGTTGAAAAGAAACTTATGCATTCAAAATTGATAATAAGACTGTAAAATTTCTTCCTATGAAACCATATGAGAAAGAGATTCTACGTCCCTCACAAAAATCTCATAAACCAATGACCCTTTTCTCTTATTCCTTAACAAACACGTGATTCGATCTATATAAAAAAATAAATAAATAAAAACAAAAAAAGAAAAAGAAAAAAAATAAAAAAAATAAAAAACGTGATTCAATCTATAAAGATCTTTTCGATTGCAAACTTAAAATAGCACTAAGTTCTCCACCATAAAAAAAAAGAGTTATTTCATATGAACATCCATTTCTCATTGAATTTCTTCTTTTTTTTCATTTGAGTAGACCATATTATGGAACATTTAATCAAATTTAGAGGAGGATTTTTTTTTCACAACATTATATTTAATTTCTATATTCTCTTTGCAATCAAATAGAATCTAAATGAAAGAAGAAGCTCCCAAATTTTTTTTTCTTAAGTTGACATAACCCAAACTCATAATGTTCTGGTTAGAAACAAACTTGAGAAACCTAGTTTGCTAAATTTGAACCACACCGCTGAGTGCTATGTCAACATCGATTTATGTGAAAGTCCTCCAAAAATTCTCAAAAATTGTCTTTTTTTTTTTTTGGCTATACTATAGATGCCTATCAATCCATCACCCCGATCAAAGAAATAACGGTTGAATCCCAATTTCACTATAAAAATTGTGCATAGTTGGTGAATGAGAGGAAGAGGTTGGATAATGATAATGGTCCCTCCTTCGTTCTTTTAGTGGACATTGTTGGTACCACAATTTATCTTAGTTGCAATTTTATTTTCTTTAGTGTTTCCTCTCACTTTTCTTTTGTTAAAGAGAGGAATAGTTCTCCGTATTAATTTCCTAGTTGGTTTCTTTGTAGTTATTTCCTTATTATTGTTATAAAATGCGTTATGCAACCATTCAATATATATATAGATGCCTCTCAATGGTGTTTCAACTCTCAACCGTTCTTCTCTCGGAGCCTCCTTTGGAAAAAATTTCCAACAATTTCCTCAAGCATTAGAAAGTTTTTATGACGCAGGGTTTACTATAATTGATTAATTGAAGCAAATACTCCAAAATTCCATCAAAAAAAGTGACCACGGATGAATTTGGCTTTTTTGGGAATTTTATTATTGGAAGACTAATAGTTATACTAATTAAATAAATATAAAATGCATATAAATTAATTCAGTATTTTTTACTTTTATAAGAATGTTAAAACAAATAGAAATATAAATCTATAACATAATTAAATTAATTGTTACCAATAATTTTTATTTATAAAAGTTAATGATTCTTACAAATTAAATCTTCCACACGACAGTTTCAGAGTTCTCAACTTTGATAATTCGCTAAGCTTAGACGCATATGATTGATATCTGTTTATCTAATCATCATGTTTGTGACAAATGTCGTAATTATATCAAAGGTGAATTTATAAAAAGGAGCAGGTTTATAAGCGAATTAAGTGCAAGAAGTATGTTCAAGAGATAATTTAGAAAGAGGCAAAAATGGAAACTATTTTCCCGTTTATTTGTAAACCGTTATTTAATGATATTTTGTATTAAAGTCCTATAAATCATTAACTGTAAAAAAAAAATATTGATTAATTTTGAAATATATATATATATATATATATATATATATATATATATATAATATGTAGGTATTAAATTTAAATTTTTTTGCCATTTTTACGTCTTTTTTTTTTTGCTACAAAATTTCAAATCTTTTTTGCGTTATGATTTTTTTTTTTTTTTGAAATTTATCTGAGTAAGTCAAAATTTAAATTTTGTGAACATTTAAGAAGAGAATTTTAATCATAAACATTACAACAGTGTAACTTTATAAATAACTAAATAATTAATTTATTATAATTATTGGTAGAATTTTAAATTTTAATGTTGGCATGCATTATGAAAAATAATAGATATGTTAAGTTAGATTAAATTTAATCATTAAAATTAATCTTCTTTTTTAATTTATCTATGCTCATATAAGTGACCTTCTAATATAGTATAAGTAAATGTTTGAAGATTTATTCATCGTTTAGTGTATTTAGCCAAATTCTTAAGGAGCAAAGATGTTGGATAGCTTGCATTGAGCTAGAGTCGTGGTGATTGACTAAATAATTGAATAATATATCAGTATAAAATAAATTTGTAATGTAAGCAATGCAAAAAATAACATTGTATGTTAAAAATTATTCATATTTTCATTTATTAAATGGTGAAGTTTGTAGAACTTAAATTGGGCAGGTAACATTTGAGAAATAATAAAGGCTACAATTTTGTGTTTTACGAACATATAAACTTAATATTTATCTAAGTATTTAATTTGTAACATTTAATGAATTAGGTTAGTCTTTTCTGAATATGTCAGTTTAGTAAAAACAGTTACTGTGCAGTTTTAGTTGGTGTGAACTTTAGATTTCTCTGTCAAAATTTCATTTATAGGATTCTTTTAATTTTATCTCATTATCCATTAATATGTTGTTGTTGCTTACAACAACTTATCATATCAGATGAAATATGAAGATGTAAGGTCCAATCAATTAGCATTTGCTTCCTTCTCGTTTTAACGACTAAGTAGAGCTTCGATCGAAATGTGAGTCGCATAATTTGCACAGAAATTCCGGGAGGAGACGCGAAGTAGCTCCGACAGCAAGATTTATGGGATTTCTTCGACAAGATACGAGGTATTCGATTCATTTTTTATTTTGTTTTATTTTAATTTTGATTTTATTATTTTAGATCATAAACTGCATGTGGGCATATATATAACACCTACTATTTAAGGGGTGCATATACATATGAGTTGAGTTGCGAAGATTTTAGTTGTTGCCTTCAAAATGTATTGGTTGTGTATCGAAAGGATTTGAGGCATCCCTAATAAAAAAAGGTTTCATAGTGCAAGTAGAAGAATACATGCTTGTATAACACGGGCCGTTGATAGTTTGTTGGAGTAAAAGGTGAATGCGAATGAAATTTTTAGGTATTGTATCCATGAATGGTCAGAAGATGGGGACTGTATACTTTGGAATGCGCATGCTGAGGTAATGAGGATAAAACTTTATAAGATGAAAGATATTCTAAATGTCGTTGGATGAAAATATCTTCAAATATGATGGCCATCTCATTAGTTCTCATTCCTTGCAAATGCGATATCATGAGAGAATGTGCCCATTCACTAGATGTTCTTATAGCAACCTAGACCCTGATCATGTTATTTTATATAACCATTGGTATTCTGACTTAGATGATTTCATTTTGGATTTTTATAATAATCGAATGAATGAGCTATTACTTGAATGCAAGCCAAGAAAGTTTTTGAATGATGAGGACTGGAAACAACTTCAGCATAAGTTTGGGTTTAACTTTAAGTGCTGATAAACTCAAACCCAATTCTAAGCACGTCTGTGTATGCTACTTAGGAAATAGTAAAAATATGTTCTAATATATATGCTTGCTTCTATTGTGTTTTCTTCATCATGCTTATTAAAGTTAATATCTAGCGTGTTAATGAATTTTATTTTGGTATGTATCGGTGTCTTGTGAGTAGTTTTAAATAATTTATTTCTTTGGTCATTTTAATTAATTAATTCCTAGTTGATAATCATAACTAGATAAGGGCACCAACATGCCTCCCTTTGAAATCTTCAATGCTGATTTGGGTGAGTGGAGCAAAGTTTGAGTCACCTTGAATGATCAAATTTGTAGCCACGATCGATTGCTTCTAGAATAATGCCACCAAACTCAGTTGCATATGTTGCTTAATAAAAATAAAAGATTTGGATCAGATGATTACTTATATGTATATAATTTTGTTGAGATGATTAGTTATTGGCATTGTTGTGGGCTAGAAGATTCGTGATAGCAGAGTGAGTAAACTTTTCGTCTTAGCGATGCACGGATATCCAACACACAAATAGAAAGAGAGAAATAAAATACCTGATCTTTTTTACGTGGAAAGCCCGAAGAGGGAAAAACCACAGGGCCTCGCTCAGGATAAACGATTCTACAAAACTTGAGTGAATTATAAGGGTTGACCCGTCCCTCGACTTAGAGGCAGTCAAATTACAGTAGCTTGGAGAGTTAGACAAAGATCTGGAAATATTTGGGTGAAAGTTCGACGACGTCCGGGCAAAAGTTTAGCTGACGGGGAATGATCCAACAAAGGTCAGGTGGAAGTCCGGTGGTGGTCAGTTGTCGAGTGGAAGCCTGGCGGCAGTCAGCGGCCGGGCTGAAGTCCAATGGCCAAGTGGAAGTTAGGCGGCGGTCGACAGCCAGGTAGAAGTCCGGTGGCGGTCAGAGGCTGGGTGGTGGTCCGACGACGGTCAGGCTGAAGTCCGACAGCAGTCGGCGGCCAGGTGATGGTCTAACTGTGGTCTGGCTAAAGTCCGACGGCGGTCGGCTGCCGAGCTGAAGTCTTGTGGCGGTCAGTATCCGGGCGGTGGTCCAAAGATGGTCAGGGTGAAGTCCGGCGACGGTCGGGGGCCGGGTGGAAGTCTGGAAGCGGTCGACAGCCGGGAGGAAGTCTGGCAGCGGTCGGTAGCAAGGTGAAAGTTCGACGGCTTTCGACGGCCAAGCTGAAATCTGGCGATAGTCGAGGTCTGGGTGGTGGTTCGACAATGGTAAGATTAAAGTCCAGCGGCGATCGGTGGCCGGGCGGTGGTCCGACGAATGTCAAGCTGAGCAATGGTCCGACAGCAGTTGACGGGGGTTTACCGGCGAAGGTGCTAAAGCTCTTGAAGCCTTAGAGCTCTCTCCAATCTCCAGCCAATAGTCCCCCTCATGTAGACAGTGGGGGTCTATTTATTTATTTTCAAGAGTGGCATACCCCATAAATATAGAGAAGATGTGGGTCAGGTTTGGAGTGCTCCATCGGATGGCTCGTATTGATCATTCCCCTGATTATAGAGAGTTTTTTAAATTTTTAGGTGCCTTAACGATGTCGGAATTTAGTGATCTTGGGCTCGTTGGATTTGTCTCGCCGAGCTGCTCAATTTGATTATTAGCATGCCATATTTGGATATCAATTTGTCTTTCAAATAATGATTTGACCCTTCCAATTGTGGTCCGAGCCCCTGACTTGGACACATGTGGGCTTTGGTTGGACCAATTTTGGTGTCGTTAGGTTTGTTTCTTTGAGATGTTCAGTTTGACTATAAGTTTGCTGAAATTGGAATTCAGATGATCCCGAATTTAATTTTGAAAGTTTCTAACTTGAATATGCCTCGAGATTTGTGCTCGACCAAAGGAAATTTCAATGACGTATCAAGCATCCTTTATGCAATTCATATAAAAATAAAATTATAAAGTTATCTTGCAAAAATAAGAAAGGTAGTTTGATTATATTGATATAACATACATCATGCCAAGTTTGTTTGCAAGTTATTTTTTTTTTTTTTTTACGTTGAGGGATGGCTCTACTCCCTGGTGTGTATCTAGTAGGTGGCCAACTAATCCTTCGGTACATTTGGGTCTTATCAGCATCTCTTTCTTCACCCTCCTAGTATGCGGTGCTTACGGTTGGTTGAGTTTGGTGGAGGAGCACATCCTACTATGTAGGAGATACTAGCAATCTAAATAGATTCATCCATGAAGGGATCTACATACTTGATGTGTGTAACAAATCTGGCTCTGATGCATGAGTATCTATCTGGTAACCAGAAGCACTACTGCCCCATTGCAGGTTATATTAGTTCCAATATGCATGCTTTTTAACTATGAATGTTTGATTACCTTGCTCTAACAGATTCCATCAAGCTCATCATGGTAAGTTAACAAGACTCTCACTAGAAGCTTGCGTAAGCGGTCCTCAGCCCACATGTGCATAAAATTATGTTTAACAGTTTGAAATGAATAATGCATAATATGATAATCATATAAATTTAAGGCAATAATTACCTATAACAAAGAGGTTTTTCAAAAATATCTGAGAATGTAGTCACACAAAGTGTTGATTGCCTAATGTACAGTTGCTCCCATGACCAAACCTGTAATAGAGGCAAGAATCCAACAATATGCAGTCTTGTGGGCTTCGTTGCCAAACATAGCTCTCTATATGGGTTTACGGGGATGGAACTACCTAATGACATGTGGCTGAACACCATCAAATCTTCCATAAGTGGGACGTACTGTAATGATACATGTGAGCCAGAGCAATCTGACATGAGGAAGCAACCTATCATATATAACACAAATGTTCTAATGCTCTGATGTGATACATATGAGCCAGAGCAATCTGCTTACGAACAAACTCATGCATAGGTAATAAGACATCACAGTCTTTTATGATTTGAATTGCTACATCCCCTATGAGGTTTCACTCAAGCTCGCACTGGTTTGGCTGTCCATCGTTTCATATCCTTTTACAATTAGTGTGGCTTCATCATCATTTTCCTGGTGGTATTGTTGTATTTTTTGGTAGAACTTAAACATCAGTACTCCTAAAGATGTCCATTCACTTATACTTGCACAGCCTCTTGCATGTGGTTCAAGCAATGTTGGACGCTCAGTCAAACATAAACACCCTACAGACATTGGTTCAAGCGAGAGTGAACATTCGCTGACACTAAAGAAACGACCACCATGTAGAACAATGGACAGTGGAGTGGGCCTGCAACACACAATGCAATACAATGATGATGTTTAAATTCCAATTCATCAGTTTGGCTAGAATATGATAAACGTCCAATTTCAATTATTTGTGTTCTAACCTGTAAAGTAGGGAAGAGGGTGCCGGGTCATCATAACCCATCTAATTTGGGTTACTGATTATGTCATGTGTTGGCGATTGTTGAATTTTATCATAAATAATTAAAATATATTTTTGAGCTTCATTAAGTATGAACTAACAGACCTCATTGTCTGAGACTTCGATCGTTGTGTAACCTCCATTATTTGGGAGACAACATACGAGATTAATAGTATATGTTGCACCTTGACGGTGCAATGCTCGAAGAATTCTTAGATTTAACTATTCAAGTATGAGATTTTCATTTATTTCATTGAGACATCTCCTTCCACCGTTGTATGAAGGTATGAAATCCTCCGTAATATATAAATTGCCATCGTAATATAGAATAAAACGGGACATTATCTGTAATGTGAATCGTATCTTCTTTGAAAAAACAAATAAATAAACATGTTAAATTTGGACGAGCAGATGTACTCAAATGCGACTTCAAACATGCAAGCATATATATGGCTGAATTATATTTTTTATAGCTGATAATTCTATGTTAGAGAATATCTTATGTATGAAAACTTCGGGTGACTAACATATATCTCCAAAAATAGTAATGCCTAAGTCTACTCAAAGTTGAAAGTTATAAAGGCATTAATCACTAAATGAAAATATTTTTTAATGCAGAGTTCAGAACTATCAACTCTGCATTAATGATATAAATAAATATATAATCATTAACGACTGAAATGATTCATTTCATGATCTTCTTGCTCCTTAATAATGCCTCCATGAGATCCTACGAAATATACAACTAATAAAATTAATGGGAACATAATCCAACAGAGAACTATCGCTAAATTTTATTATTCTTTAAATTATATTATTTTATTTATATTTTCTGTCGATAATAATGCACATTTCTCTCCCTTTATTTTCTATGGATACTATCGCATTTTTTAAAGAGTATAAGATTTCTTCAAATTTATCACTATTTACATTATTTATATTAAGATTAATTTGCAATTATAAAATAAAAAAAAAAGATGAGATCAAAAATAAAATTTGAATATTTGATAACATCATTATTTAGATAACATAAATATAGATTTTTTGCACACTTATTTAAAATAGTATTTTATAGTTGATAGAAGGGGAAGATCTACATCAGCTAGTGAATCCTACAATTTCGTTAAAGTTAATGTTGATGGATTCTACTTATTTTATCTGTGGATGAGGGGAAAAAAAATAAAGCAAATTCATTTTGAGCAAAATAAATAAATTAAGCAAATTTTCTTCTTCATGCTTTACTAATTACTAATTTTCTAACTCAAATGTCAGAAAATAAAGAAGGCCCATATTTAAATATATCACATAACCTATGTGTTTTGGTGGAAATAAAATCCTATCTTCAATTCGGTTTAAATACTAAAAATTGATTTTCTGGTTTCAACAGAAATTAGAAAATTGTTTTCTAGTTTCTGTTGAAACCGAAAAATCGATTTTCGCATTCTATTGAACGTGAAAATCGGTTTCACATATTCTATAAAAATGGAAATCTGTTTTGCGTATTCGTTCTAATTTAAATTTTATATTAATCCTGCTTTTTCCGCTTAATTTCATTACAAACATGTTCCTTTTTATAAATTAATAATTTTTGTGTTATTCTTATATTAAAGGACATATTTTAGAAATAATGAATGATTAAAGATTTTTATTTAAATTAATACAAAAAAAATTAAAAATCGGCACAGTCATTTAAGAGGCTGGCCTCTGAAAAAAAAAAAAAAAAATTTGCCGTTGTTAACTGGATATATTGATTTAATATAAACTGTGTAATCGGCTACTATTACTTTCATTAAATAGAAATCTTAAAATAAGAAAATAATATTTATATTATGTGATTATTGTTATTATTATTATAAGTAAGTTTTCAATATATATATATATATATATATATATATATATATATATATATATATAAGTTTGTTAATATATAATTATATTTTAATATATTGATTTAAACTATTATTTTTTATTTCAATTTAATTTACAGTTAATTATTAGATAGATAATTTTAATAATTTTTTGTTTTAAAATAGAAAAGAATAAAGTTAATAAATATAGAATTATAATTGTTGCGGGCTAGAATATACGCGTCGATAGAGTTAATATTTTTCGTCTTAGCGTTGTACGGATATCTAGCTCACAAACAGAAGAAAAAATAAAACGCCAGGATTTTTACGTGGAAAGTCCTGAAAAAGGGAAAAATCACAAGGCCACGCCCAGTTGAAATGATTCCACAAATACTTTATGAGTGATTGACTTGTCCTTGAAGTAGGGACAATCAGATTACAATAATCGATCGTCAGGTTGAAGTCTAGTTACAATTGAACGATAGACGAAAGTCCGGCGTCAGTTGGCGGACGGGTGGAAATCCGGCGTCAATCAGTAGTCGGGCGGAGCTCTAGAGTCAAGTGGGGGCTAGGTGGAAGTCCGACGATGGTCGGTGGCCGGGTGGAAGTCTGGCAGCAGTCGATGGGAGTTCTCCTATGATGGCGCTAGAGCTCTTGCAGCCTGAGAGCTCTCTCAAATATCTAGCCAAAAGTCTCTTTCATGTAGAGAATGGAGGTTTATTTATAGATTTTCATGAGTGGCACACCCTGTAAATATGGAGAAGATTCGGGGTAGGTTCGGAGTGCTCCATCGGATGGCTAGTATTGATTCCCCCGATTATAGAGCATTTATCGGACATTTAGATGTCTTAATGATATCAAAATTTGATGATCTTAGGCTCATTGGATTTGTCTCATCGAGCCACTCGATTCAACTATAAGCATGTCACTTTTGGAAATTGTTTGGTAATCCAAATTGTGGTTTAAACCTTTAAAAAGTGCTTCGTGTCTTTGATTTGGACCCATTTGAGCTTGGATTGAGTCGAATTTGGTGTTGTTGGGTTCGTATTTCAAAGACATTCAGTTTGATTGTAGGTGTGATGAAATTGGAGTTCGGATGGTCCCCGATTTAATTTTTGAAGTTTCCAACTTAATTTTGCCTCGAGATTCGTGCTAGATCAAGATAATTTTTTGATGATATATCAGTTGCCCCTTTTTTTCGGATGTCAAAGCTCTAGAATTCCGAAAATATATGTAACAGTATTTTAGATTATAAAAAAATCAAAAAATTACATTCCAAAAATTTAAATTTGCTCAAATTTAATCATAGAAAGCTTCAAAAGTGTCAAAATTGAGTCCGGGACATCGAAAAATAGTTCTAGAGACCCCAAAAAAGTTTGATTTGGACTGTCCAGGCCAATTTTCTTATTTCTTTCTGCTACTATAGTAACACTACAGTAATTTCTATAATAATGCAGGCACTACAGTAATTTCTAAAGCAGTTCAATTGCCACTGTATGCTATAGTGCTTCGCTATAATAATTTCTACAATCATGATTTCTTCTATGGTAACGAAGTTATTCCGTAGCCACATTAACCGTCGCTATAGTTCTCATTGCTACAATATTTATTATTAATTTTTTTTTAAGGCCATTTGGCCTTTAACATTTTAATGAGGCGGCTGTTATGCCGCCTCAAAAAAAATTTTATTATTAATTGTATTTACATTTATTATTATTTAATGTATTTAATATATTTAAATTTTTTTTATTCTGAAATGACCTTTTAAATTCTTATATGAAGATAATTAATTAAATCAATTATTTTATATATGATTTAGGCTTTTAAAATTTCAAAAATTTATAGAATGACTTTTTGAATTCTTATATATTTATGAAGATAATTAATTAAACCAATTTTTTCATATACGATTTAGGCTTTTAAAATTCCAAAAATTTATTGAATGACTTTTTGAATTTTTATATATTTATGAAGATAATTAATTAAATCAATTATTTCGTATATGATTTAGGCTTTTAAAATTTCAAATATTTATAGAATGACGTTTTGAATTCTTATATATTTATGAAGATAATTAATTAAACCAATTTTTTCATATATGATTTAGGCTTTTAAAATTTCAAAAATTTATTGAATGACTTTTTGAATTTTTATATATTTATGAAGATAATTAATTAAATCAATTATTTCGTATATGATTTAGGCTTTTAAAATTCTAAAAAATTATGGAATGACTTTTCAAATTCTTATATATTTATGACGATAATTAATTTTTGTCTCTTAAAATTCAAAAAATATATTTTATTTTTTATAAAAATTTCTAGGGAGACTTTTTATCTTCTCCCTTCTTGCAACTATAAATACCCCCATTGGGTAAGGGAAAAATTGCTCCTTTCTCCCTTCTTTCTTCTCCCTCTTTACTGTAGAAATTCAAATAGGTGACCACACGTCCACTAAAATCCCTCCAACCAAAGGAGATCACCCTATTGTCCAATTTGAGGGACTAATGAAAACTCATAAGGTGGCTAAGACTGATGATGTCGTCACCACCAAAACTAGCGATTCCTTGATTATTCTTAGGAAGAAATTCCACTTCCCTAATGATCCAGTGATGAAGGTGCCTTAAAAGTCAAATCGTGCTTATTCTCCTCCTCTAGGCTTTTTGACAGTGTATGAGTTTAGCTTGCGAGCAGGATTATGATTTCCACCCGCCCCAGAATTGATTGATATTTCAGCAACATGTGAAGTAAGTTTGTCCCAGCTTTCTTATATAGCAATATCAATTATAGTGGGATTGATCATATTTTTTAGAGATCGTGGGGTGATGTTATCCCAAGAGTGCCTTTCTTGGATGTGTCATTTTATTAGTGATACGTAGGGTCGTATCTCCTTCAGATCCAAGTGGTTGGATATTCGCACTCGGGATCCACCAAAGAGCTGGGTTAGTAATTTCTTCTTTGTACAGAATGACTGAAATCTCTTAAAAAATGAGGAAAATTGAAGGAGTTACCCATCCCCCTTCATGTTGGAGCAGAAGATCTACTGAAGATGCTCAAACTTTCTGATGTGAATACTCTTCACTATGAGATATACTATTTGAGCAGATATGTGGATGAGGAGTATTTGCTCAAAGTAGGAGTATCTACTCATGTTGGGAGATCACATGCTCATATGCTAAAAAAGTCAGCCAAAGTCCCAGAGGAAGTTCACCAAATTTTAAAGGCTCCTCCTAAACGATTAGGGAATGAGGGTGATTCGCAGGTATCTAAGAAGAAAAGGGTGGAGGAGATTTTGATAGTCACTGATAAAAATCAATCTTCTTCTCCATCAAAGTCACATATTTTAGAGGATGTTTTAAAACATCAATGTATTGGTCGTCGACAAGCTAAAAAATTAGTAAGCTATCTTTTCCTTCTTTGCTTTTTCTAGTTATACTTTCATAAAGATATGTCCCTTATATAATTTTTCTTACTGTTTCAGTTGGTGTGACACATGGATCTCGAAATTGAAATGACCAAGATCATAAATAACTGGAATAGTGAGTTTGTGAAGGTTAAGTATCTTCAGGCAGAATACAAGAAGAAGTATGATAGTAAAGTTAAGGAGATGAAGGTTGTAGAGGAGTAGTTAGTAGAATGTAGAGTAGAATTGGCTACTATGGCAACTTCAAACTCTCTAGAATCAATAGATGGATCGTCTTTATATTGAGTTGGTGGAGGCTCAGGCGGTGATCAATTAGCACTTAAAAGATCAGCAAATTTTTTATGAGAAGTTAGCAGTGATAGAAAATGAGAACAAAAGGCTCCATAGTTTGATGTCTAAGATATAAGCCAAGTCCAAATCAGAACAGTCTCCTTCCAGAATCATAAAAGAGTTCAAGAAGTCTATTGCCTTCAAAATGATTATTCAGGATTAGATTTAAGAAGCTCATGATTATATTTATGATGCGGAGGTAAAGGATTTGGAGTTGGAGTGTATGGAGGAGGGCTTTATCAAAGGTTTTATGAAGGGTATCCATCTAGTGCATCGTAAGGCTGGAGCAGAGGTTGACGGGTTAACACCTAGCCAGGCATCTCGTGACTCTTCTTCAGATTCAGATGGGGATGAGATCGAGAGTGAGTTAAAGAAGACCTTTATCCTTGAGGATGATACTGACATTGAGATTCTGTAGTATTTTTTGTTGTTATTTTTAGCACTTTTTATATTGTTAGTAATACATTTAATATTGATATTTGATGTATATGTTATGTTCAGTGATATATGAAAAATTGTTGATACTCTTTTCTTATCTTTCTCATATACATATAAAATTTACTTAGTTTTATTTCAATTTGGATAATGAGAAATATTTTTGTGGGCTCGTTTGACTTGAGCGAAATATGAGAGACATCTTTCTTGGATGTTTTGATCTATTCGAGGTTATGAGTCAAAGTATTTACTTGATGATATTAACATGTATGGAAGAGATCAGATCAAATCCCTCGGGATTGATCATCTGATAACTTGAGATTCAAGATATCCTCCTAGGATGTTTGACCTATCTGAGGTTATTAGTCAAAGCCTTTACTTGATGACATTAACCTGCATCTATGAGGTCGGATCAAATTTCCCTGGAATTGATCATCTAGTGATTGAGATATGATATAGATTGTGTATTTCTCAAATCATTGATAAAGAGATAAAATTCGCTATTAGCTTTTTACCCTTTTTATAGTAGGAGATAATATCAGAATAAACCGAACATCATATTACTGAATTACTTAGGATGGTACAATAATTCCCTATTATAACTTAGGGATATAAGAGTTATAAGGGTTATACCCTACTCAACGTACCAACACATAAGGGGAAAATATGAGGTCAACATACCAACACAGAAGGGATAAATATGAGGACATCATAACAACTTGTGAGGAAATACATTACACAAGACAAATAATACTATCAACTTCTACTGATAATACTTGAAAATACTTCTAACATTCCATGTTTGAGGGAGCATTTTCCCATTAGCATCCTTCAGTTTAAAAGTGTCAGGCTTTATCATAGCTGCCACTAAATAAGGACCCTCACATAGGGGATAGAGCTTGTTATGCTGGGGGACCTTTTCAGCTACCTTAATGTTGCACAGAACTAGATCCCCGATAGAGATACATTGAGGTTTCACTCTCTAGTTATAGTGATGGGCAATCCTTTGGTGATATGCAGTGACTCAAAGTGAGGCTATATCTCTAACTTCTAGTAGGAGATCCAAGTCATTTTTGAGCTCCTCTTCATTATTGCTTAAGTCAAAAGTTTGATGCTTGAGACTCCAATATCAATCAGTATAATTGCTTCGGTACCAAAGTAGAGATTATATGAGGTTTCACCCATAAGAGCTCATGCGGTGGTTTAATAGGACCAAAGAATATTTGGGAGCTCATTAGCCTTTTGCCCCCAGCCTCCCCTAGGTGTGTCTTCAACCCTTTCAGAATTATCCAATTTGTGACCTTCGTTTGCCCATTTCCTTGAGGATGGGCGATAACTGTGTATACTAGCTGAATATAAAAATCCTTACAGAAAGATATAAAGATTTTCCCAGTGAAATGCATCCCATTATAGGTGATGACCCATGAAGGAATGCCAAAATGATAAATTATATTCTTCCATAAGAACTATTTGGCATTTTCTTTAGTAATCATTGCCTGAGATTCTGCCTCCACCCATTTAGTGAAGTAATTTATAGTAAAAATAATAAAAATTTTTTCAGTCCAGTGGCTATAGGAAAGGGTCCCATGATATCAATCCCCCACTGGGCGAAAAGCCAAGGGCTCCAAAGTGATGCAAGCTCCAGAGCAGGTGGATGAGTGAGATTCAAATATAATTGATAGTTTTCATAGTTTTGAGTAAACTCCAGTGCATCCTATTTCATTGTAGGTCAATAGAATTGCTGCCTCATAATCCTTTAAGCTAATGCTCTTCCTCCCAGATATTCTCCACATACTCTTGAATGAACTTTGAAGAGCACAATCGGCTTCTTAAGGTGGGAGACATTTGAGGTATGATCAAGTGAAAGCTCATTTATTTAACTCACCACCAATAATGGTGAAATTAGTTGCCTTCCTTCGGAGTCATGTTGTAGACGTAGGGTCTTCAAAAAGCACTCTGTCCTTTAAGAAGGATAAGATGGGATCGATCCAAGAAGCCTCTCTTGGTTCATCGATTGATTATATGACCCATGAATCTTGGATACTTGAAAAGTTGATCTCCTCGATACACTTCCTCTTGTAGACATCTCCAGTCATTGATGTACCAAGTTTAGAAAGAGCATCTGCTCGTATATTTTACTCTTGGAGAATATGGATGATCTGATGCTCTTTTATACGGGCTAGGAGAAACTTTATAATATTGTAGTACTAGGCCAATTATGGATTGTGGATATCAAACTCCACCATCACCTGAGAGATGATTAATTACGAATCAGTATGGACCACCAAGTTCTGCACCTCACAATCAATTTCCAGCCTCTGACCGGTAATAAGGGCCTCATACTTTGCTGCGTTATTTATTGCAGGGAATTTAAATTAGAGCCTGTACTCCAAGGTAACTTGCTATGGAGAGACCAACAGAATTATTGCCCCCATGCTAGAATTTTTAGAAGCTCCATCAACATACAACGCCCAATACGGGAGAGAAGGAGAAACATTTGGTGGCTCATCAGATACGGGGATGGTGCATTCAACTACAAAATCTATAAGTGCTTGAGATTTTATATCAGGTCTAGGCATGTAGTGGATGTCAAACTCTCCTAGTTCTACAGACCACTTGATGAGCCTACCAGATACTTCTGGCTTTTGTAGGATACTTCTCAATGGCAGATTTGTGTAGACTCCTATTCCATGGGCTTAAAAGTAAGGGTGTAGCTTCCCAGCGGAGTAAACTAATGCCAAAGCTATTTTATCTGCTAGGGGATAACATCCTTCTATTTCAGATAAGATCTTACTAACATAATAAATGGGATGTTATACAACATTCTCCTCTCAGACCAAAATTGAACTAATTGCTTGGGTAGAAACAGCCAAGTATAAATATAACTTTTGTCTAGGTATTGGTTTAGAAAGTAGTGGTAGAGATGCCAAATACTTTTATAGTTATTCAAAGGCTTTCTGGCATTCATTTGTCCATTAGAACCCCAAGTTATGAGCTTCTCTTAGTATCTTGAAGAAAGGTAGGTATTTATCGCCTAAGCGGGCCTGAAAATGGAACAGGGATGCAATTCGCCCGTCAGACATTGAACTTCTCTAATACTCCTTGG
This sequence comes from Dendrobium chrysotoxum, assembly GCA_019925795.1. Taxonomy (NCBI): domain Eukaryota; kingdom Viridiplantae; phylum Streptophyta; class Magnoliopsida; order Asparagales; family Orchidaceae; genus Dendrobium; species Dendrobium chrysotoxum. The sequence continues at coordinate 54,124,663 of CM034315.1, forward strand.
GGGTGCCATATCTCTTAAGGCCCTAATCTTTTCAAGATTTTCCTTAATCCCATGATGGGTAACCATGAACCAAAAGAATTTTCCTGAGGTGACTATGAATGTATATTTACCGAGATTGAGACATATGTTATAGGATATAAGGAGACAAAAGCATTGTTCTAAGTCAGAGATATGCAGTAATTTTTTAAGACTTTTTACCAGCATATCATCTACATATACCTCCATAGTGTTCCCCATAAGATCTTTAAAGACCTTATTCATAAGGCGCTAATACGTGGCTCAAGTATTTTTAAGTCCAAATGATATGACTCGATAGCAGTATAGTCCTTTATCAGTCTAAAAGTTATTGCTTTCTCATCTATGGGATCTATCTTTATCTGGTTGTAGCTGGAGTAGGCATCCATGAAGCTCAGCATTTGGTGCCCAGACGTGGCATGAACTAATTGGTTAATATGAGGGAGCAGGAAACTATCATTTAGGTAAGCTTTATTGAAATTCGTATAGTCTACACACATCCTCCAAGCACCGCTAGCTTTCTTAACCATGATGGCATTTGCCAGCCATGTAGGATAGTGTACCTCCCATATAAATCCTGCTTTTAAGAATTTATTAACTTCCTCTTCGATGGCTTATTAATGATCTTACATAAAAGTTCACTTTTGCTGGATAATTGGCTTACATGCTGGATTTATTTGTGGGAATGTACAATTATCTCAGAGTTAATTCCTGACATATTTGCTGGACTCCATGCAAAAATGTCCTGATTTCTACATAAAAAATCTACGTATTCTCTCTTCTCCTTCTCTAAGAGCATAGATCCGACCTACACCATTCTAGAGGAGTGCTCATATGATATAGAGACATAAGTAAAGTCTTTGATGGGGGAAGCCCTCTGAGGGACGTCCTCATTTTGAAGGTCAAATTCTCAATGCTTAGAGAAATTGATAGGTGTGGTTGAGCTTGTTTTAGATATGATTGTGCTATTTATTGATTTTCGCACACCATGCCAATCCCATATGGGGTCAAGAACTTCAACTTGAGATGTAGAATGGAGGGAAGGGCTTCAAAAATTGATTGTAGTAGTTTCCTAAAAATAGTATTATAAGCTGATTCTGACTTTACTATAGTGAGTTGGATAGAATGAGTAGCCTATCGAGGGAATTCCCCAAGTGTAACTAGGAGGCTAATCATCCCTTCTACTTATATAGGTTGGTTGTCAAACCCATACAGTGGTCCTATAGCTAGTTGGAGATTTTCCCTAACCACGCCCATATTTAGAAAGGTAGAGTAAAATAAACATCCATCGAGCTCCCATTATTAACTAAGATCCTTTTGACATTGAAGCATGGGTCACCAATTTCTATGTTAATTATAAGTGGATCTTGATGAGGTGTCTGAACTCCTTCTAGATCAGTATCATCAAAAGTAATAGAGTGGTTAGCACGAACCTTCTTTTGTGTTGGCTCCTCGTTCACCATAAGTAATACTTGGTTAGATAATAATGGCCCCCAGCACTGATCTTGATCTCTCCAATCATTTGGCGATTGTCCTATAGTTGTCCTTGTGTTAGTTTCCCCCCAGTAGAAGAAGTGTCCTTACGATTGGGTGGGTTTGCCATGAATCGACTAAGGTAGCCTTGTCGGATTAGTCGCTTGATTTCCTCTTTAAGTTGTTTACATGCTTCAGTTGTGTGTCAAATGGTTGGAGATTCATGGTAAACCCGAGAAGTGTGGGTTTACCATGAATCGACTAAGGTAGCCTTGTCGGATTAGTCGCTTGATTTCCTCTTTAAGTTGTTTACATGCTTCAGTTGTGTGTCAAATGGTGGAAGTGGCAGTATTATTCCTGATTTCCTGAGTTTGGCTTTAAGGTGTTTTTCCACTTAACATTCTCTTTATCTTGGATAGCCATTAGGACATTTGTTTGAGGTATTCAAAGGTGTATACTCCTTCTCTGGTCGAGGCTCCCGACAAAACTGTAAATGTCGAGGGGGTAGGTTATTACCCCCTTGCTTCTTCCACTGTGACGATGAATCATCTATTCCTCGTGTATTTTTGTGCTTCCCAATTATTTGCTCAAATTGTTTCTTATAAGCATTGATGGCTTCATCTGCCAAAATTTAGGCCTCTACATGATAAATCAGGTTAGCATATGAATGTACTGTGTCCTGCATGACTACCGAGTAAAAAGGGCTAGGACAAAGTCCTCCAAGAAAAACTCCTCTTAGCAACTCGGGATCCACCCCTGGAATTTGTCATGCCTCAGCAGAGAACCTCTGGAAGTATTCATTAAGAGACTCTCCTTCGTTCTGGCCAATCCCATAGAGATGGGTAGAGTCCTTAACAATTCTTTAATTAGTGACAAATTATTCGACAAATAATTTGGTTAACTTAACGAATGTATGAATAGTTTTAGATGGAAGAGAGTAAAACCACGTACGAGCTTGCCCTTCGAGGGTAGCAGGGAATACTTGGCAGAAAAGTGCATATAATGCTCTTTAAATATGCATAATGTTTCTATAGTGATCAATATGCTCGTAAGGGTAATATGTCCCATCGTAAGAGTATGCTTGGTAATTTGAAGCCTACAGGAATAGGGTGTTGAAGGATGGCTTTTGTTAGGGGTGATGACTTCTGGAAGTCTTGATGATGAAGAGGTTGTCTTAAAGGAAACTCTACTCAGACCAATCATCGTAATTCATCATATAGGGCATTGTGCGGGATTTGAGCGACGTGAGGTTGAGTTGAGTCCTTGGCGATGGCACGGGTTGGCCAACCCATGTGAGAAGGATGGGTAGAACTAGCCGTGTCAATGAGGTCGAGGTCTGGCTATAATAGAGGGTGATCGCTTGACTAAGGGAGAGGGATCTCTATATGAACATATTCAGGTTGAACATCCCCAGCTAATAGTGAATCTCGAGGGAGATGGGTCTCCTCTTATTGTACTAACACTGGTTAGCAGGTGCACCGAAGAAGTTAAAGTATCTCATTCTAAGACTCCTCCATTTTTTGAATGTGATATTCCAAGGATGGCCTTGCTTCTCCTTCGCCAATAGGATTTCTTCCACTATGAAAGAGAGAAGCAGATGGCGACGTCCCTGGTTCATGGATTGATTCTTGGATTGATGTGAGTTGGAGCGAGAGACTCCGTTGTTGCAATTACTATACCTGTTATCCATTAATGTAGGACTTTGCTCGAACATATAAGGGTGGGATTGAGTTTCAAACATACGGTGCCAAATTGTTGCTGGCTAGAATATACGCATCGATAGAGTTAGTATTTTTCATCTTAGCGTTGTACATATATCCAACTCACAAATAGAAAAAAAAAGGAAACACCAGGATTTTTACGTGGAAAGCCTTGAAAAAGGGAAAAATCATAGGGCCACACCCAATTGAAATGATTCCACTAGTACTTGAATTAATTACAAGTGATTGACTTCTCCTTGAAGTAGGGACAATCAGATTATAATAATGAACCATCAGGCTGAAGTCTAGTTACAAACGAAGGTCAAATGAAAGTCCGGTGCTAGTTGGCAGACGAGTGGAAATCTGGCATCAATCGACAGTCAGGCAGAGCTCTGGTGTCGAGTGGCGGCCAGGTGGAAGTCCGGCAATGGTCGGCGGGCGGGTGGAAGTCTGGCGACAGTCGATGGGAGTTTGCCGGTAGTGGTGCGAGAGCTCTTGTAGCCTCAGAGCTCTCTCTAATCTGTTACAACTCGGGCTCACGAGTTCTTATTTTGATGATAACAAATATTATGGTTCATCTCCTAGTATTTGAAATATATATTTGTTTGTGTACTAACATTTCAGGAACAGCATGCATCAATCCAAGAAAGATTCAAGACTAAAGAATGAGTAGAATAGGCTTTGTTGTATTTCTCATTGATGTACTTTTTGATTTCTTGAGTCAAGTCCTGTAAGGGTGTATGCTTATTTGTGACTATGTATATATATACTCAGGGGGAGTGAGATCCTGTCAAAACCAGAGTTCAAGTTTTAAACAAATAGTACCGGACGATTTCTGATCGTCCAGGCCGACCTGTTCATTGAACTAATCGTCCTGGACGATATTTATATCGTCCTGGACGATCTAATATGATCTCAAAACCCTAGCCACCATGATAATTTAGGCAAGGATTTAAGTGTCAAAATTTGTTCTAATCGTCCTGGACGATCTATATATCGTACGGGATGATTTGTGCAAAATTTGTTCTGATCGTCATGTACTATCCCATGATCGTACTGGACTATCAGGTCAAATTCTGCACATCGTCCAGGACGATCCTGCGATCGTCCGGGATGATGTTTAGCGGTAGAATTGAGTTTTTAGGATTTTCTGAAGCAGTCTTTTGGAGCACATCGTCCTGGACGATGGACGATCTTTGGCGGCAGAATTGAGTTTTTAGGGTTTTTTGAAGCCGTCTTTTGGAGCACATCATCCTGGACGATCCGGCGATCGTCCTAGATAATCTTTGCCGCCAGAACTAATTTGGAAGGGTTTTTGGAGCTCTTTATTTAAGCTTTCTCAAGGCACTTGATAGGTGTCTTTGGCAGCCATTGAAGCTTCATTCTTTTGAAGAAAACTTGAAGAGAGAGCTTGAAAGGGAGAGAGGAAAGGGTGGAGTTTGAGAGGGAGAAGAGCCTGGGAAGGGGGATTCTCAAGGGAGTGTGATGGGGTTCATACGATTGCTCTGGCAAGCTTGCACCTAAGTACCATCGGATTCAAGGGTCGTCTCGAGGGAGGTTTTGGGAAGAAGAAGATCTCTTTGGTGTCAAAGGACCCGGCTACTCCGCCACACCGGGGAAGGTGGAAGTGATTTTGTAAGGGCTTCTCCGCCTAGCTGTGGGGGCTGAAGGAGAGACACTATTTGGTTTAGTGCAATACTTGGAGGGTGCCTCCGAGGAGTGGATGTAGCTCAGGTTGGACCGAATCATTATAAATTCGGTGTGTTCTTTCTTATTATTTTCTACACTTTATTTTATTGCGATTATCTGCTTTGTTTATATCTGTGATTGATCTTTTTATCGTTATTTTAATTCATTTCCGCTGCACGTTATAAAAAGATTTTTATTTTGTTTCAAATATCCAATTCACCCCCCTCTTAGTTAGCCTCGGGACTAGTTCATCAGGGCTTAACATCCCTATCGAACTTTCAAGTGGTATCAGAGAGGGATTCATAAAATCAAGTTTTTAAAAACTTTTGAATTCGATCCATGGCTATTTTTTGTAACCGTAATATTGCGGAAGGTTATTCAATCACCCGGCCACCACTTTTGGAAAATACTACTTTTGATTTTTGAAAAATTTGCATGTCTAATTTCTTACAATCTATTTATTATCGCATGTAGCATATGATTCAAGTTGGTTATTCTGTACCATCACGTATTATAAATGAAATTAAAGTTGATATTCCTTTTTCTGAATGGAGTAGATCAGATCAGATCAATGCTCAATTGAATGCTAAATGTTTGAATTATTTTTCTGTGCTTTGAATTCTAACGATTTTATGTTAATATCCGCATGCACTTCTGGAAAAGAAATTTGGGATAAATTATGCACTACATATGAACGTACTTATGAAATCAAGCAATCTAGGCTAAATATTTTAATGCATGATTATGAACTTTTTAGCATGAAACCTCATAAAACGATCTTGGACATGTTTACTAGGTTTTCTCAAATTGTGACATCATTACATGCTTTAGGAAAAGAACTTTCAAATTTTGAAAAAGTTAAAAAAATCCTACGTTCTCTACTTGCTAAATTTGATGCCAATGTCATTGCAATTTCTGAATCAAATAATTTGAACAAATATTCTATTGATAATTTGATTGGCTCACTCATTACCTACGAGTAAAGTTTGGGTCAAAAGCTTTTGGATGCAGGTGAAATGATAGTGCTGAAAACTGAAGACATTGAAAAAAGCAACTCAGAAAGTGATGAAAGTCAAGAGTTAGCATCAGCAACAAACAAATTGAAAAATCTACTAAAGTACAAACATCAACATCAAAAGTGGAACAAAGGTAAAAATGGCAAGAATGTAAAGTTCTCTTCTGATGTTATTTATTTTGGATGTAGGAAGCCTGGACATATGAAAAATTAGTGCCCGAACTTAAGAACCCTTCCTGAAAAAGAAAAGGGTAAAGCTAAGCAAATTATATTAAGGGCTGAAAATGCAAAATGAAAAATGTCCTGGGCAGATCTAGCTTCTGAATCATCTGATCAGGAGCAAGATGATGTAAATTAATGTTCTTTTTGTGTGTTTATATTTTTTGTTTTGTTTTTCTGTTACTATTGTTTATTCATTGTGTTTTCTGTGTTTTAGTATTTTTATTTTTCCTTTTAAAATTTTTGATGTTTTTTATTGTTCCTCTGATCAAGAACACACATAACACCTCTTATTTTAAATCATTTTTTTTAAGATCTTATTTTCTAAAAAAGGAAAATTTACCTTCTGTATTTTCTAAATACTTTGTTAGTTGTGGTTGATTTCTCTAAAATCAAGTAAAGAAAGAAAACTCATGATTTTGTCTCTCTATCTCATTTCTTTGAATAAGGCTATCTTACTTTTGAGTCAAAATCTGTTTCAGATTATAAATTGTTTTTTGAAATTAAAACTTTTTTCATCTCCCAACATTTTGTCTATCTCATAGGAATCTTTTACAAATTATTGAACCAACTTCAAAATTATCTTATTCAGGTTGTTCATCTTTATCATAAGAATAATGTTTGCTGATTTTAAAGATTTAGAAAGGAGGCAATCAAAAGATGAGCAGTGCGCCAAACAAATTGAAAAGAGGCACAAAATGAGCCCAAAAATGAAAAGATACAAAATTGCCAAATTGAATACACAAAGTGTATCAAAAATCAAAAGATGCGCAAAGCGCTAAACAAATTGAAAAAGAGGCATAGAATTAGCCCATAAAAGCTGCTTACATTCTTGTAAATCTCTAAAGTTTAGAAAACTCTTATGACTTTTTGATAGATTCGTTACTTGAGTTTAAAAATCAAGATTTTTTGATTCATTACTTTGCTCCAATCTTCTATTAGATGTATTTCATGAAAGGAGTTTTGAAAGATTTTTGTTTCCTTATCTAATTTGTTCCTTGATTTAGATATTGGCTTAAAAAGTTTTTTAGCCTTTTTAAAACCTAAGCTTAGTTTAACAATTTCTAAATTTCCAACCTTTCTTGGTTATGAGTAGTCAATTTATGCCTTACTTAGCTTTTTGAATAAAATCAAGGGGTAGCTTTCTCATTACAAGAAAATTCTTAATTTTATAAAAATCTCACAAGATTAGAGACCGTTTTCGATCTTTTAGTCTATTTTTGTTTTACTTTTGTTTTTTTTCGCTCCTCTTCTTTTTGATAATGTCAAAGGGGGAGAATATACTATTGTATTTGTTGTATTTGTGATGTTTATTTGTATTTTAATTATACTGTTTTATTTGTGACATTTATTGTGTAGTTTTTTTTATAATAAAAAAAAATTCAAAAAATGTGTTTCTCCCTATTTTTAAAAGTCTTTTCTTATTGAGGGGAAGATTAGGAGAAAATACTGTTATTTGTAAATCTAACCAGAAATATTTTCCATCATCAAAAAGGGAGAGATTGTTGCAACTCGGGCTCACGAGTTCTTATTTTGATGATACCAAATATTATGGTTCATCTCCTAGTATTTAAAATATATATTTGTTTGTGTGTACTAACATTTCAGGAACAGCATGCATCAATCCAAGAAAGATTCAAGACTAAAGAATGAGTAGAATAGGATTTGTTGTATTTCTCATTGATGTACTTTTTGATTTCTTGAGTCAAGTCCTGTAAGGGTGTATGCTTATTTGTGACTATGTGTACATATACTCAGGGGGAGTGAGATCCTGTCAAAACAAGAGTTCAACTTTTGAACAAATAGTACTGGACGATTTCTGATCGTCCAGGCCGATCTGTTCATTGAACTAATCATCCTGGACGATATTTATATCGTCCTGGATGATCTAATATGATCTCAAAACCCTAGCCGCCATGATAATTTAGTCAAGGATTTAAGTGACTAAATTTGTTCTAATCGTCCTGGACAATCTATATATCGTACAGGACGATTTGTGCAAAATTTGTACTGATCGTCCTGTACTATCCCAGGATCATACGGGACTATCAGGTCAAATTCTGCACATCGTCCAGGATGATCCTGCGATCATCCGGGATGATGTTTGGCGACAGAATTGAGTTTTTAGGGTTTTCTAAAGCCGTCTTTTGGAGCACATCGTCCTGGACGATCCTGCGATCATCCTAGATGATCTTTGGCGACAGAATTGGATTTTTAGGGTTTTTTGAAGCCGTCTTTTGGAGCACATCGTCCTGGATGATCCGGCGACCGTCCTGGACGATCTTTGCCGCCAGAACTAATTTGGAAGGGTTTTTGGAGCTCTTTATTTAAGCTTTATCAAGGCACTTGATAGGTGTCTTTGGCAGCCATTGAGGCTTCGTTCTTTTGAAGAAAACTTGAAGAGAGAGCTTGAAAGGGAGAGAGGAAAGGGTGGAGTTTGAGAGGGAGAAGAGCCTGGGAAGGGGGATTCTCGAGGGAGTGTGATGGGGTTCACACGGTTGCTCCGGCAAGCTTGCACCTAAGTACCATCGGATTCAAGGGTCGTCTCGAGGGAGGTTTTGGGAAGAAGAAGATCTCTTTGGTGTTAGAGGACCCGGCTACTCCGCCGCACCGGGGAAGGTGGAAGTGATTTTGTAAGGGCTTCTCCGCCTAGCTGTGGGGGCTGAAGGAGAGACGCTATTTGGTTTAGTGCAATACTTGGAGGGTGCCTCCGAGGAGTGGACGTATGTCAGGTTGGACCGAACCACTATAAATCCGGTGTATTCTTTCTTATTATTTTCCGCACTTTATTTTATTGGCATTATCTGCTTGGTTTATATCTGTGATTGATCTTTTTATCATTGCTTTAATTCGTTTCTACTGCACGTTATAAAAAGATTTTTATTTTGTTTCAAATATCCAATTCACCCCCCCCCCCTCTTGGTTAGCCTCGGGACTAGTTCATCAGGGCTTAACATCCCTATCGAACTTTCATAATCTCTAGCCAAAAGTCTCTTTCAAGTAGAGAATGGGGGTCTATTTATAGATTTTCATGAGTGGCACAACCCGTAAATATAAAGAAGATCCGGTTAGGTTCAGAGTGCTCCATCGGATGGCCACTATTGATTCCCTCAATCATAGAGCATTTATTGGACATTTGGATATCTTAATGATATCAGAATTTTATGATCTTGGGCTCGTTGGATTCGTCTCGTCGAGCCACTCGATTCGACTATAAGCATGTCACATTTGGAAACCATTTGGTAATCCAAATTATGGTTTGAACCTTCCAAAAGTGCTTCGGGTCTTTGATTTGGACCCATTTGAGTTTGGATTGAGTCGAGTTTGGTGTTGTTGGGTTCGTATTTCTGAGATGTTCAGTTCAACTATAGGTTTGCTAAAATTGGAGTTCGGATAGTCCCCGATTTAATTTTTGAAGTTTCCAACTTAAGTTTGCCTCGAGATTCGTGCTCGATCAAGATAATTTTTCGATGATATATCAATAATTATTAATATATGTATGTTTTGTATTTCTAATTATAATTCTAAAAAATGTAAATTAAATAGATAATTTAACAGTTATTTATTTCAAAACATGTTTGTGTTTTCTTAATTGTTTTAAGAAAATATAATTCGATGATGTTAAATATAGTATTTGTATATGGTAATTGAATCATGAATTAGTAACATAAATAAATATTTAATCTTCTTTATATTTAAAATGGTTGAATAGTGTTTATGAACGGTAAGAATATTTGAAAATAGTATTATCAATTTTTGAAGGTATAAAACTTCATATTTAAATAAGGAGTATAAATATTTAAAATCTGCATTGGTTAATAAATGATTGAATAATATTGAGGCATTGGACTTCATAGAAACATAAATTTAAAAATTAATTAGCTGAATGATTACATAGAATACTTTGCAAAAATAAAATCAAAATAAAAGATAAAAAATAAAATCTTTCATATATATATATGAATGTCCATATATAGCAGTCAGTAGATTAATTAGTATGAATAAATTACAGTATAAATAAATAAAAGAATATCCATCGCTGCTTCCCACAACCATATAACTACTCCTGCTTTCCACTGCTTTCGATGATTTCGAAGGGTAGAAATGTCGTACATGCCCCAATTCGTGCGAGAGTGATTGATCATTTGCGTGATACCCACCCCCTTGTCTCCACTACCGTAGCTCCCCTCACGCCATTCTGATCACGCAAGTCATCCGTACAGTCGGTTAGCTCAGAGGTCGCTCATCATCGCAATCCCCATCATCATCCTTGTCTCCACCAGGCTGCATCGTCTGCTTCCCTCGCTTGGAGGTTGCTTGAACGTCACTCCTCAGTTCAACAGCTAATTTCGAATAGGTAAAAGATTCTTAAGCCAATCTCTACCGTCTTGACTTTCGCTTTTATACGATTTATTCTTCAGTAGTTTTCTCTCCGGCCTCAGATTACATGTAGGAAATAATATCCTAGAAGTTTCTTGTTTAAGATGGTGATAAATTATTTAGTGCAATATAACTCGATAACTTTGTCAGAACGCAACAGCGTTTGCTTTCTTTGGGATTTTAAATGCGTGTTTTCCCATAGTTTTCATTAAACGCTCTTCATGGTTCTGCATGCCATATGACTGTGTATCATTGTGCTTGTTCTTTTACTGATGCTTTTTTTAACTAAATGTTGCAATGTAATCGGGTTATGCAATTCTTATGTGGGACAAACTACAGCCAAATACTTTTTGATTGCATTATTTTTTATGCAATTATTTTCTTACGACCTTTCTTTTCACTTGTACACTATTTCTGCTGTCATTACAGTTCCTGAAACATTCAAGTATTATGTGTAGTACTTGTTAAAGTTTTAGCATCTTCTTTTCCTGTCTAATATATTTGCAATTTCATTTTCTTTTGATTTTCTTTCATTTATATAGAGTTATCTTTTTTTTTTTTTTTTTTTTGAGTTGAGCTGAACTTTAAGCTGTGCCATCCATTACAATCCTTCCAAATTATTTTAGGTACTCGCATGCCATCTAATACAATTCTTCAGTAAATTTGTCATATTGCAATTAAGATATTAAATGGGTAAATCAAAGGATTGTGGAGCATCTGCAATATAGGAAAAAAATGTGAAGATGATTTTTTGTGATTTATGTTTAAGAGAGATTGAGCTTAAAAATCGACCGACAACATACTTCAATAAAGAGGGTTGGATGAATATAATGAAGAATTTTTATGAAAAAACTGAAAGAGAGTATGATAAACTACAGCTAAAAAATAAAAGGGATCAATTAAAGAAAGATTGAAGATTATGGAAGGAACTGAAGCGTGGGTCGACTGGATTGGATTGGGATCCTAGGATAAAAATAATTAAAGCACCTAATAAATGGTGGGAAGAAAAAATAGATGTGAATATTTATTGCATGCATATTCATATATTTGGCTATATCAACCTTCATATTATGCATTTCAATTCTATAAACTGAATTTTTCTTTGTAGGTAATGACAAATGCTAAAAAATTTAGATATTGTGGCATTGATCCTGAACATGAACATAGGCTTGATTTGATGTTCATGGGTGTTGTTTCTACTTAAGGTCATACTTGGACTCCCAAGGGCTTGAACATGAGAAAGTTCTTGGAGATTCTCAACACGTTGATATTGTTACTAACTCTTTTAAAGACCATTCATAAAATTTTGATAGCATTAGTTACTATAGCAAGTTTAAACGACCTTCCTTTACAACTTCAACTACTAGAAGAAAAAAAAATATTTCAATCTACATTTCTACGAAGTCAAATTACCCAGTTTGTAAATTCATGCATAAACATCAGCTCAGGAACTAATGCATCACAGATAAAAATTGAGACACCATTGCTATCTGCTACCATTAAAGTTCTTGAACAAATAACAAAAGCACTTGAAGACATGCCACTTTGTTTGTTCTCTACAAAGCTTCTTGAGGATCCAACTAAGCAAGAAATTTTTATGTCAATTTGCCCTAATCGAAGATTTCATTATCTTCATTACTACTATGAAAATCATATAGAAACAACATCATAGTTTGATAGGTCGTTATAGTCAATCACTTTTTTGTGTCTTTCTATAACTATACAATATTGATGTAGTTTGAACATATGATATGTTGGGTTCTTCTGTTATATTAATGTTTTTTCTCAGCAAGCATACTGTTATTGTAGGATTCATCAATTGAGTCCTCAGTTTGTTTCTATTTGTACTCTAGATATTATACTTCCTTCTTTCCACTTATAGTTATGTGAACAACCTTTTGTTGCAAATCTTGAATCAAGCATCGTAGTTTTGATGATATCAAACATTCCTGCTTCTTTACTGTTACTACTGTACATATATTTTAGTTGCCCAATACATACTAACTTTTTAGGTTCACAAAGTAAATTGCAATTCAAGCCAGCTCAAGATTGGGTAAATTAGGACTAAGTTAGTGTAATAGCCCATATTTTGACTTTGTCAAAATTTTCCTGGAGTCAATATAACTCCAAATCGCAATCCATCTTTACCATCGTATTTTGATCGTAGTATCTTACTAACACGAAATTTTTTTGTAATTTTTTGGGCATCGGTGAAAATCCTTAAGGAATTTATACCTATCGATACAAGTGAGGATTTCGTGACCTTCAGGTGTCTGTTTTGCAAACCATTTTCACCAATATGTTTTAAATAATATGATTTATTTTATCAATATTTTTTTGTAATTTTCTGAGTCCTAAAATAATTTATTTAAATTTTATATTAAAAGAAATTAATTAAATAATATAATATGATATTAAATTTTATTTTAATAAAAATATCTTAAAGCATTATGAGATATTATTAAATCTTTTTTATCCCCTTAATGCATTTTGGCTAACAGAGATAGTTTAGGCGAATTTGAGAGAGAATGCGAGGAGAGAGAAATTAGAACCTAGGATTTGGAGGCCGCAGAGTGATTTTTGTCCGTCAACGTAGTTGGGAGATTTGCTCATCTCATTGTAAGGAATCCATACCATATTTCTGATTTCAAAGATTTTGTATTTTTGATATTTTTCTGATCAAATCTGTGTTTTCGTTACTGAAAAATATGAATAACTTTGTATTGGCAAAACTTTAACCACGTAACTTTCAGATGTTATAGAGATCATAATTATGAGCATTTTGAGTATTTATTTGAGATTTTACACCAGGTGGTTTTGAAAATACATCAATTTTTGTCTACCCCAAAATTTATTTTGACCTCTAAAAATAGTGGTATAATATAATAAAAGTCTTAAAATATTATTTTACATAATCCCTGGTAATTTGGTAAGTTTCTGAAAATGTGAATTTTTGCCTAATAGAATTTTTGTTGTCTACCATTAGGACATTTTGGGCATTTTCTAAGCAAAGCTCAATTATATTTTATTGGTTGCAATGCATTGAAAATGAATATGGATATATGATTAAAATTATTATTATTATACTGTGATACTACTGTGTGTGTAAAAGATAAGTAAATACTAGTTGAACCGTTGATTGGAAATTGAATGACCTATACAGGATGGTGGGCCGACGGGCTTTCCTTTAAGTACTGTGGTTTGGTGTTATCCTCTACTGATTCACCTGATACTGATTGGGAGTTATAAGGAGATGATTATTATGCCGACGGGCAAAGAGTGACGACTCTATTTACTGAGCCAATGGTTTACTGATACGGATACAATACTGAAAAATACCATAATAGCCAGAACGTCTTACTTTATTAGTGTGACTACTAAAATATATATTTTTGAGGTATTTTTCTTTTTATTGTATAATTTTATTAGTATTACATAAATTTACTATTATTATATTATTTTATTGATCCTGTCACTTTACTATTACTGATATAGATACTGATAATATTTGATACTATTGATTCACTGTACTGATACTGAGCATGTGATATATTGAGCATGTGATATATAAAATTTATTGAGCATGTGATTGAGATATTAAGCTTGAGAATGAGATACTGATTTAAATGTTGCTATATAATAACTGGATAACATGTGAACCCTCCTATATAATTTTACCACATTGATTTGATTTCAACTGTCTTTACTGATATTTTGATTCGATATTTTATCCAATTTCGTTACTGATTGGTATTACAAATATGATGATTATTTTATAGATTTGACACTTATACTGGTTTATCTGATTTACTAGCTTCCATACCTTAGTATTTTATTATTTATATATTGCACTACTGTTGCATATGAATTTTATTATTTCTGTACTAATTTAATGATCATATAAATGTAACTACTATGATTTGACTCTTGACATGCATATTGCTCCTTTGTCGTGCTTTGATTTCATTTGTAGGTTTTTATGACCTGTTAGGCTTTTTAAGCTTATTATATGTACTTAATTTATTTCAGGATAGGGCAGGGGAGCAGGAGTGTGAGGTTGGTCAGGATTCTTTAGGTTCTGTTTCTTTTTATTTTAATTATTCTTTTATACTCATGATAGGATATATATAATTTAATTATATAGATCTTGAGTAGTGTATATGATTTTTGGGATTAAAAAAAGATGTGTATATTAATATTTTAAATTATAAAGTCTATTTTGTTGTTTATTAATAATAAATAATATTAGATAGCTCCGGTGTTGTTTATTAAAAGATTAAAAGAATAATTCTTTCAAATTAGATTCTAGGATATCACAATTAGTATTAGAATATAGTTGTTGGAAGAATTCATTATTACCAGAGCTGTAGGATTTGATTGAGAGTTAGGTAGAATGGGTAGTCTCAGGTGCATTATTTTGCATACGTAGTTGCATGTGTGTATTATTCAGATCATACTAAACTGTGTAGGTAAAAAGTTAAATGGATCATCCAGAATCAAATATACCAAATGAGCAACATAATGTAGCTCTAGTGCATGCCATCAAAAAGTATGATGTAGTTGGCTACTATTATAGCACAGGTAATGGGGGATGCTCAGAGTAAGTCAGCTGGGAGCAAAGAAGAAGAGGAAGTTAAGCATTTGTAAATATTTCATAAGCTAAAGCCTCCATTGTTTAAAGGAGTTATAGGACCTCAGGCTGTAGAAGATTGGTTGCTGAGGATAGAGAAAATCTTTGACAGCATGAAGTGTTTGGAGAGCCGGAAGGTATCATTTGCTATGTTTCTATTTGAAGGGGAGGCAGAGAGATGGTGGATTGGACAGCAAAGAGAGAAATTTCAAGGGAAGACAAATGCTGAGGTTACTTGGGATGAGTTCACTACAGTGTTTAGGATGTGGTTTGTACCTCAGTTAGCCCGATGACAGATGTAGGAAGCTTTCAGTAAGCTGGAGCAAGGATGTAAGATATTAATGTAGTATGAGGTCAAGTTTACTGCTCTTGCTAGGTATACTCCTCACTTGATCCCTACCACTAAAGAAAAGTGTTATAGATTTTTGCATTGGTTAAATAAGGAGCTCAGACACATGTTAGTACCTTTACGAATTCAGAAGTTTTTTGAGTTGGTGGAGCAGGCCAAACTATAGAGATTGACTTGGCAGTGCTAATATCCAGATATGAAGTGGGATCCAGATATGATGTCAGTAGGAGGCGTAGAGATCAGCCAAACAGAAGAGAGAGATGGAGATAAGAAAAATAAGTATAGTGATTCAAGGGGATCTACATCAGTAGCATCTTCTAGCAGCTACAGTGAGTACATTCATTGTGGTCGATGACATGCAGGTCAGTGCTACTTATTAACGAGAGATGTTTTTACTATGGATAGCAGGGACATAACATAGTAGATTGTCTTCAGATGGGATTTGGAGGAAGAGCTAATTCTGTTGCAGGATAATCCAGAGATATTATAGGACATAGGATTGTCGGGTCAAGAGCATATAGTAAAAGATCAATAAACAGGGCGGATGACAGAACTGTTAGTGGTAGTCATAGGGAGACTATTGCACCATGACTGACTACTCCTACTCCAGTGATACCATGTGTGTACAACGTACAGTATCTGGATGATCAATAATAACTTGAAAGCTCTACTGGTAAAAAATTTATTTGAATGATTGAATGATATAATATATCATACATAATTGAATGACTTATGATAGAATGAACTGCATGACTGTATGATTTTTGATGAGTTTTGATTTGATTTGAATTTTGATTGGACTGATTTGGTTTATATCCATTTTATGCCCGAATCCTTAGGGGAAATGTCGGGGATGGCATTTTATTAAGGTGGGTAGATTGTAATAGCCCGTATTTTGGCTTTGTCAAAATTTTTCTGGAGTCAATATAACTCCAAATCGTAATCCATCTTTGCCATCATATTTTGATTGTAGTATTTTACTAACACAATTTTATTTGTAATTTTTTGGGTACCGATGAAAATTCTTAAAGAATTTATACCTGTCGGTGCAAATGAGAATTTTGGGACCTTCAGATATTTGTTTTGTTGCAAATCTGGTTTTGATGATGACAAACATGTTTCCAGTGTGTTTTGCTTGACTAACCCATTTCAGGCACAAAAGATCACGAGCCACTCAAGCCAACTCAAGATCGGGTCCAAGTGTGTCCAATGTACTATTTTTCTTTTTCTTGAGTCAATTGTAATGTAACTAATCCCCAGCTAAGTAACCTTGCACACACACTCTCAGGGGGAGAGCTTGAGTGAATTAGAGTTTCTATTCATTTTTTGTTCAGATCATCCTGGACGATATTCACATCGTCCTGGACGATCAGGTAAAAATAGAAACCCTAATTAGGGCGACTAAGTTAAGAGGGTCTGATTAAGCAGATCGTCCTGGACGATCTTTACATCGTACGGGATGATATGCTCAAATCAGAAATTCTCAGCCGCCAGATCAAGTTAGGCAAGTTTTTATTTTAAGTTATTTGGTCTGATCATCCCGGACGATACGTGTATCGTCCTGGACGATCCAGTACAATCATGCCTAATTTAATCTGGTAATTAAGGAAAGTAATTTATTTTTGATTGATACGATCATATCGTCCTGGATGATCACAGGATCGTCCCTGACAATACTGATCGTCTAGTGCATTTCAGCGGTACATCCCGAACTATGCTCAGGCAATTTTTGCACTTTTTGAACTAATCGTACAGGATGATACCCTTATCATCCTGGACGATCAAGTCATTTTTTGGTCGTCCAGTACAAGTTTCTCAAGACGACCCGAACTGTCTTCTAGACGATATTTCTCGATTTGCACTAATCATCACGGACGATCGCAGGATCGTACGGGATGATATGATCAATTTTTTTTACTAATAGTCCAGAAGAGCCAAATCATCCAGGCTTAAACAGCTGATTTTGAACTGATCGTACAGGACGATCTAGCAATCGTCTTGGACGATCATGACCGACCAGTTGTGATTTAGGGCAAATTTTAAGCCCTCCTATAAAAGATATTTTTCTTCCAACAAGAAAAATCTTTTGCCACTTTCTTTTCTAGAGAAACCATAGAGAGAGAGAGTTTGGGAAAGAGAGAGAGGATCTTGTGAGGGGGAGTTACTGAGGGATTCACTAAGGTTGCTCCAAGCACGGATCAAAGTCGTCCTCTCCGCTCATCGTCTTTCGTCTAGTTGGTGTTCGTCGTGGGAGGATCGTTCGCAAGAAGATCTGGGGTTCTCTACCCGCTTCAGGTGGAAGCAAAAGAAGGTCGGGTTCTCTGCCTCACCGTGTGGTGAAAAGGAGGTCTTGTACAGGCTTCTCCGCCTTGCTGTGGGAGCAAAAGGAGAGACACTTTTTGTTTAGTGTAATACTCGCAGGGGAGGCTCCGGGGAGTGGACGTATGTCAAGTTGACCGAACCACTATAAAATCTGGTTTGCCTTTCTGATTCTGTTCTGCACTTTACTGTTCTGATATTAACTGCTTGGGTGAATATCATTGATTGATCTTTTCATTCTTGTTTACTTGTTTCCGCTGCAAAGTATCGAAAAGATTTGTGCTGTTATTCGTGAAATTTTTAAATAACCAATTCACCCCCCCCCCTCTTGGTTAGCCTCGGGACTAGTTCACTAGGGCTTAACATCCCTATCAAACTTTCAAGTGGTATTAGAGCGGGATTCAAAATTTATGTTTGAAAACTTTTGAATTTGATCTATGGCTAACTATAATAATCATAATACTGTTGAAGGCTATTCTATTACAAGACCACCACTGTTTGATAATATTTCTTTTGATTTTTGGAAAACACGCATGTCTACTTTTCTTCAATCGATTGACTATCGCATATGGATGTTAGTTAAGGATGGATACGAACCACCTTTTAGATTGATTAACAATGTGAAAACTGAATTGCCCTTTGCTGATTGGACGTTTGATGATCGTGATTTAGCACAGTTAAATGCAAAATGTTTGAACTGTTTCTTTTGTGCCTTAAAATCTGAAGACTATATGCGTGTTTCTACTTGTACAACGGGTGAAGAAATCTTGGATAGATTGTGTATAACATATGAAGGTACAACTGAAGTCAGTCTAGGTTAAACATCTTGTTACATGATTACAAACTTTTTCGCATAAAACCTAGTAAGACAATTTCAGAAATGTACACAAGGTTCACTCAAATCGTTACCTCTTTGCATGCTCTAGGAAGAGAACTAACTAATTATGAAAGAGTGAATAAAATTCTTAAATGTTTGCCTGCTTCTTACGATGCTAAGATTACTGCGATCACGGAATCTAAAGATTTAAATACTTACTCTATTGACAGCATACTTGGATCACTCATTACTTACGAGCAAGGGGTGAACCAAAGACAACTTGATGCAGGTGAACGAAAGAAGGAGAAGACAGTGGTGCTAAAGGCCAAAGATTCAGATGCTAACACTTCCGGGTCTGATAGCGATGATGTTGCCTTAATCACAAGGCAATTCAAGAGCTTTCTAAGGAAGAAAAATAAGAATTTTTAAAAGTGGAACAAAGGTAAGACCAGTAGAAACTTTAAAGGTTCATCTGAATCTGTTTGTTTTGAATACAGGAAGCCTGGTCATATAAAGACGGATTGTCCTACACTCAAGGCTCACCCAAGCAAGGAGAAGGGTGAGGAGAAACCAAAGTTCAGAAAGGACAAGAAGCGGATTCAGAAGGCATTCTAGGCAGACTCTGCATCCGACTCTTCT
The DNA here is from genome assembly GCA_019925795.1 of Dendrobium chrysotoxum. NCBI lineage: Eukaryota > Viridiplantae > Streptophyta > Magnoliopsida > Asparagales > Orchidaceae > Dendrobium > Dendrobium chrysotoxum. The sequence continues at coordinate 54,143,908 of CM034315.1, forward strand.
GAGACTAAAGCTGAAGGGGAGGAAACAAATCTATGTCTGATGGCGGATGATCACCCTGGTCAGTCGGACCAGGAAGAGGTATGCGAGCTTACTTACGATCAATTATTTGAACTATCTAAAAAAATTCATGCATCGTATAGGAAGCTTAAGAAAACCCATGCTAGTTTGAAACTGGATTACTTGACTTTGCAAAAAGAGCATGATGTGTTGATTAAGGATCATTCCACTATTGATAGCAATCACATGTCTTTACTAGATGAGTTTGATAAACTGAATAGAAAGCATTCTGATTTAATTATTGAGCATGATGCATTAAAAACATCGCATGTTGAATTAGAAGCTGTCTTTAAGAAATTGAAAGATATGGCATGTGATTTAGATAGTAATGAAAGTGCGAGAACTTTTGAGATTGCTAGTCTTAACAAGGAGAACGAATTTTTAAGAGTGAAAATTGATGCTTTTGAAAAGAATAAAAAACCACATACTTTTGAACAGTTTTATGCACCGCCGCTTTTTGAAAAATCTATTGCAAATTCATCAAAGCATGTTTCATACACTTCTAGGAAGAGGCACTATCACTCACGACGTTTAGTTAATCCTTTTTCTAGTGTTAGATGTTTTTTATGTGGCATATTAGGACACATTTCCCACACCTGCACTGTTCACCGTAGTACACATTGGGTGTGGAGACCCAAACTGCATGTTTCATAGCACAGCACGCATGCATTACATTCTTCTTTTCATAAGAAAGAACCCAAACCTGTTTGGGTTTCTAAGACGGATGTTTGATATTTTTGTAGGGGTGCTCTCACACAAGACCTCGTGAGAGCATGTGGTACCTGAACAGCGGATGTTCTAGACACATGACTGGAGATACAAATCAATTCATTTCGCTGGAGGCCAGAGCTGGAGGCAAGGTTACACTTGGAGATAACACCACCAGGAAGGTGGTAGGCTCAGGTATAATTGGTGATTCAAAGAATTTTATGATTGATAATGTTTTGCTTGTAGATGGACTGAAACACAACTTACTGAGCATTAGTCAACTTTGTGACAAGGGATACAGCATCAAATTCCTGCCCACTGGCTGCATTTTAAGCTTAAATGATGAAGTTGTTTTGCAGGGGCAAAGGATCAACAACATCTACAAGCTGGATGTAAGTTGCATTAAATCTGATAATTCAATTTACTTAAAAACTGCTGCTGATGAGTCTTGGTTATGGCATAAGAGATTGTGTCATGCTTGTATGAAAACCCTTAGGAGAGTCACCCAAAAGGACTTAGTTAGAGGTGCGCCCAAGCTTAAGTTCACTAAGGATCACCTGTATGATGCCTGTCAGTTAGGAAAGCAAGTCCAGTCCTCTTTTCACTCTGTTAAGGACATTAGCACCTCTAGACCTTTAGAAGTTCTTCACATGGACCTCTTTGGACCCATTAGCACTGCCAGCTTAGGGGGGAGAGCCTATGGTTTTGTGATTGTAGATGATTATTCGAGGTTCACTTGGGTGAAATTTTTGTCACATAAATCTGAGTCATTTGATGAGTTTAGATCTTTCTCTACTTGGATTCAGAAGAAGTTAGGATGTGAGATTATTACCATCCATAGTGATCACGGAGGGGAGTTTGAAAATGAAAGATTTGAAAGTTTTTATGAGGAACAAGGGATTAGTCACAATTTTTCATCTCCTAGGACCCCTAAACAGAACGGGGTAGCTGAAAGGAAGAATAGGACCTTAGTGGAAGCCGTTAGAGCCATGCTTGCCGAGTATTAACTTCCAAAATAATTTTGGGCTGAAGCGGTGAACACTGCCTGTTATGTGCTGAATAGGGTGAATGTGAGAGTCAAACTGAACAAGACACCTTATGAGATCATTAAGGGTTGAACTCCAAATCAATCCCACCTCCATGTCTTTGGATGTAAGGTTTTCATTCTGAACAACGAAAAATCACCCTTAGAAAAATTTGACCCCAAATCTGATGAAGGAGTGTTCTTAGGATATTCAAGTGTGGGGAAATCCTTTAGGGTGTTCAATAAGAGGTCTTTGGTGGTGGAAGAAACAACCCATATAGTGTTTGATGAATCTGATCCTAAGGAGTATAGATCTGAAGTAGAAGATGAAGAGATTGTTGAGGTTACCCAAGGGGTTGGAAATACAAATCTGGAGGAAAGGGTAGAACCTAAAACCACACTGCCTAGAGATTGGAGATATTCTTCGAGTCATCCTAAAGAACTGATCTTAGGAGACCCTTCTAAAGGTGTTAGGACTAGGCATGGACTTAGAAAGGAAGTAAACCATTCTGTCTTTATCTCAATGACTGAACCCACCAACATCAATCAAGCCCTTTCGGATGAGTTTTGGATCTTAGCTATGCAAGAAGAATTGAATCAGTTTGTAAGGAATGATGTTTGGGAGCTAGTAGAAATACCTAAAAATTAAAGTATTGTGGGAACCAAGTGGGTCTTTAAGAATAAGATGAATGATTCTGGTGTGCTGGTTAGGAATAAGGCAAGATTGATGGCTAAGGGGTATAATCAGATAGAAGGAATTGATTTTGAGGAGAATTTTGCCCCTGTAGCTAGATTGGAAGCCATTAGAGTACTACTAGCCTTTGCCTGTTATAAGGGATTTAAGCTATTTCAAATGGATGGCAAGAGTGCCTTTTTAAATGGGGTAATAAAAGAAGATATTTTTTGTAGAACAACCCCCAGGTTTTGCGAGTTCCCAGTATCCAAATCATATTTATAAATTAAAAAAGGCCTTATATGGATTGAAACAGGCACCCAGAGCTTGGTATGAGAGGCTTAGCACATTCCTGTTAGAAAGAGAGTTTGTTAAGGGGAGCGTAGACACCACCCTTTTTCTGAGGAGAATAGGGGATGACTTACTCATTGTCCAGATTTATATTGATGATATCATTTTTGGATCTTCTGATAAATATTTATGTGATGAGTTTTCTAAAACAATGAGTAAGGAGTTTGAGATGAGTATGATGGGAGAATTGTCCTACTTTTTGGGGTTTAGTATAAGGCAAACGGATGATGGAACCTTTCTCAATCAATCAAAATACACTAAGGACATTTTGAAAAAATATGAAATGGACAAAGCCAAGCCAATCAATACTCCCATGACCTCCTCAGTTCAGTTAGATAAGGATTCAAGTGAAAAATCTGTTGATCAGAAGAAGTATAGAGAGATAATAGGATCACTGCTTTACCTGACTGCTAGCCGACCTGATATCATGTTTAGTGTCTGTCTTTATGCTAGGTTTCAGGCTGATCCTAAAGAGTCCCACCTGACTGTTGTTAAGAGAATTCTTAGATATCTTTTAGGGACCCCAAAACTAGGAATCTGGTACCCTAGGCACAGCACCTCTTTTGATATCATTGGATATTCTGATTCTGACTTTGCGGGGTGTAGGGTGGATAGAAAGAGCACTTCTCGAACTTGTCAATTCATAGGACAGTCTCTAGTCTCCTGGTCCAGTAGAAAATAGAACTCGGTTGCATTTTCCACTGCTAAAGCTGAGTACATTGCCTTAGGAAGTTGTGTGGCCCAAGTTCTTTGGTTAAAGCAACAAGTCTTAGATTTAGGTTCACCTATTGGCACTATTTCTATTCTGTGTGATAATACTAGTCTCATCTGCATCTCTAAGAATCCAATCCATCATTCTAGGACCAAACACATAGATTTAAGGCATCACTTGATTAAGGACCATGTTACAAAAGGGGACATCGAGCTACATCATGTAGCAACTGAAAATCAGCTGGCTGACATATTCACTAAACCACTAGCCTTTGACTCATTCAGCATTTTGAGAACCAGATTAGGAGTGATTGATATAAATGCTTGATTCTGATGACTTCTGATTTCTGATTATTCTGATTGGTATTCTGTTTTCTATTAGTTAGTTTTTTTTTGTTTGATTATTTGCTTTCAGTTGATTTTACTTTTTTATGCTGATTTCTATTTTTAGCCTTGCTGTTAGTTTGATTTGAGTATTTACTTTGATGTGCTTCTCTACCTGTCTTTATTCACTGATTTATCTCTTGAACTTATTGTTTTATGGTTTTTCAAAGGCTGATCACTGCTCACTATCTCTGATAATCTAAATTTCTGACTGGGAGTTTTACCTTATTTTTGTTTGAAAGCTAGTAGGCAATGATTGACTCCACTGGATCTGTTAAAGGGAAGAAACATAGATGATTATTTTTCTTCCTCTAATTCCTTTGTTGGTGTATTGTTTCTTTTGGACAAATATCCTCTTCAAAATAAAAATTTTAGTCTTTGAAATAGAGATTTATTTTATCTTCCTACAGTAATCTACCTCATATCAATAGTGTTTTCAAAGTCTTGAGTCGCTATTTTGATTTTCTAAACCAAGTGATTGCACTTATCATATGACGTCTGGCTTTTGTTTTGTGAATTACTCTTCCTTATCATGGAGAGCATCTCCTATATCTTGAAGGTAATTTCACAGCTGAAACTATTTAACGATTATGAAAAGAAGAAAGCTTACAAAAGATGCGCAGTGCGCCAAATCAATTAAAAAAGAGGCACAAAATGAGCCCAACGCTGAAAAGATGTGAAATGTCACAACTAAAAGATACACAAAGTGTATCAAAAATGAAAAGAAGCGCAAAGCGCCAAATAAATTGAAAAAGAGGCATAAAATGAGCCCAACCAAGCTTTCTTTCCTTTCAGATCGTTAAAGGTCTTAGAAAAATCCGTGCACCATTTAATACTTTCAAAAGCTTGTGTTTGAAAATCCTGATTTCTAATTTTTTACTTTGTAACACTATTATATAAGATATTTTTCTGGAACGAGGCTTGAAAGGATCTCTCTTCGAATCTAATTTCTTTTATTCTGAATTGGATGTTTGGTTTGAAAGAGATTTACATCGATAAGGTGCCCGAGGTGGGAGTTACGAAAGTCAATTTTTCCAACTTTTTCTGGATTTCAGCGCTGTCAATCGTCTTCTTATTGGTTTTTGGATCTAAAATCAAGAAAAAATTCTGATTTACTCGAGCAGCATGATAAAAAAAAAACAAAACAAAACAAAACAGTGCTTTTATGTATTTTTACTGTAAGTTTTATTCATTTTTGTTTTGTTTAAATTTCATGATTATATTTTTGAGATCCTGATATGTCACCTCAATCCTCCATCTTTTTCTGTTTTCTTCACATCATCCTGGACGATACCCCGATCGTCCTGGATGATCCTCTTCGTCCTAGACGATCCCAATATTGTCCTGGATGATTCATTCAAAATCGTCTCCACACTACTCTTGCTGCTGAAAAACTTCAATTATTGGTGATCGTCCTGGACGATCCTTACATCGTCCTGGACGATATGATCCATCTCTTCCTGATCTGATCAAACGGCTGGCATTGCACCAATTATTGTCCATCATCCTGGACGATCCACTTCATCGTCTTGGATGATCCACGTGTCAGCCGCTGGACGATTGGAATTCGGCCCGTCCGACACACTTATTGCACATCGTCCAGGATGATCCACCTAATCGTCCTGGATGATACCTTTTCGTCAATGGTCGTCCAGCCTAACTCCTCGGGACGAACGCCTGTGTCTAATCGTCCTTGACGATCGGACCGCTTTTTTGACCAATCGTCCAGGACGTCATAAATGCCCTATCGTCCCGGACGATGTCGCGATCGTACTAGACGATCAGGCCATTTTTTATATAAACAGTAATTTTTCTTAAGGATTTTTACTCTTTCTCCCTCTACTTTCCTTCACTTTTGATTCCTAATGGCTGGTGGCAAACGCTCACGGTAAAAGGGTGCAAGCTCCTCCCGGGGGCTTTATTGATCATCGCTTCCCTAATGCAGCCGATCAAGCTGCCTACGAGCGATATTGTGAAGTGGGGATCACACCGTCGAAAATTATAAATCCCCGCACTCTTACTTATCCTGTCCTTGACCTCTTCGCACACACCTCCCTCACCTTCATCATGACTCTCGCCTTTCCTTTTAGCTCGAAACTTCTTCGTATTTTCTTTGCAAACTTGCGGATTTCGGATGATTATTCTACCCTCCGCTCTTATGTAAATCAGTGCCCCGTCGAACTCACTTACCAGGACTTTCATAACATTCTCCAACTTTTCGTCACTGGCGACAAACTCCACACCCTTATCACCGACCCTGACTATGATTGGAGTGTCTCCAATCATTTCCTTCACAATACCAATGCCCCTTATCATAATAATGCCTGCACTACACTTCTTAAGGATGCCCGGACTATTCAGCATGTTCTTTGTTCCTCCGTCATTCTAAAGGCGAGGGATCGAATTCACATCACTCCACTACTGTCCTTGACCACATACTACATCCTGGCCCATAGGGAATTTAATGCCACTGGCCTTATTATCCGGTACCTCGAGCACCTCACTACTATTCGGGATCAAGGTCATCGCCGTCGTCCCAATCTAACCTTAGGACATCTTATTGCCTATGCCCTAGAAACCAAATATGACCTGCAGTATCCCGTAGCTCCAAATGTCCCTCCTTCCTTCTTCACCAACAATTCCATCCACGTCTTACACAGCACCCGACTACATCTGGAGCCCACCCCGAATGTTGAGGAGGAAGAGGAAGAGGCTATTCCAGTTCCTGCTGCACCCGAGGCACCTGCTTCCCTTCGCATTGCCTCTCCCTTTGACCACCTGGTGCAGCGCTTCGATCAGTGGGAGGCCAGATTTGACTCATATGTGGCTACCCAGGAGCAGCAGCACGCCGAGGATATCCAGCGCTTCACTGACAATGCTGCGCAGCAGCAACAGCAGCATGACCAGGACATTGCCTGGATTGGAGCCCATTTTCAAGCCATTCACCACTACTTCAATCCACCACCGCCACCTCCTTCTTCCGATCAGGGTCCGTCTCCGTTCTAGTTGTCTGTTTTGTAGTTGTTTTCTTTTTCTGTTCTGTACTGATGTTTTTAGTATTTCTGTTTACCCTCCTCTTTTTTGTGATGTCAAAAGGGGGAGTCAGTTGTAGTCGTTTCTATTTTTGTTATGTGTTATGTTTCATGTAGTAATTTAGTTGTTAAATAAAAATTTGAAAAAAAATATTTGTGTTTTGATCTCCTAGTTATTTTTTATTTTTAAACTACTGTACAAATATTTGCCATCATCAAAAAGAGGGAGATTGTTGCAAATCTGGTTTTGATGATGACAAACATGTTTCCAGTGTATTTTGCTTAGCTAACCCGTTTCAGGCACAAAAGATCACGAGCCACTCTAGCCAACTCAAGATCGGGTCCAAGTGTGTCCAATGTACTATTTTTCTTTTTCTTGAGTTAATTTGTAATATAACAGATCCCCCAACTAAGTAACCTTGCACACACACTCAGGGGGAGAGCTTGAGTGAATTAGAGTTTCTGTTCATTTTTTATTCAGATCGTCCTGGACGATATTCACATCGTCCTGGACGATCAGGTAAAAATAGAAACCCTTATTAGGGCGACTAAGTTAAGAGGGTCTGATTAAGCAAATCGTCCTGGACGATCTTTAGATCGTACGGGACGATATGCTCAAATCAGAAATTCTCAGCCGCCAGATCAAGTTAGGCAAGTTTTTATTTTAAGATATTTGGTCTGATCATCTCGGACGATACGTGTATCGTCCTGGACGATCCAGTATAATCATGCCTAATTTTATCTGGTAATTCAGGAAAGTAATTTATTTTTGATTGATACGATCATATCGTCCTGGATGATCGCAGGATCATCCCGGACGATACTGATCGTCTAGTACATTTCAGCTGTACATCTCGAAGTATGCTCAGGACGATTTTGGCACTTTTTGAACTAATCGTACATGACGATACCCTTATCGTCTTGGACGATCAAGTCATTTTTTTGTCGTCCAGCACAAGTTTCTCTGGACGACCCGAACTGTCTTCTGGATGATATTCCTCGATTAGCACTAATCATCCCGGAAGATCGCAGGATCGTACGGGACGATATGATCAATTTTTTCTACTAATTGTCCAGAAGAGCCAGATCGTCCAGGCTTAAACAGCTGATTTTGAACTGATCGTACAGAACGATCTAGCGATCGTCCTGGACGATCATGGCCGACCAGTTGAGATTTAGGGCAAATTTTAAGCCCTCCTATAAAAGATATTTTTCTTCCAACAAGAAAAATCTTTTGCCACTTTCCTTTCCAGAGAAACCCTAGAGAGAGAGAGAGTTTAGGAGAGAGAGAGAGGATCTTGTAAGGGGGAGTTAGTGAGGGGTTCACTAAGGTTGCTCCAAGCACGGATCAGAGTCATCTTCTCCGCTCGTCGTCTTTGGTCTAGTTGGTGTTCGTCATGGGAGGATCGTTCGCAAGAAGATTCGGGGTTCTCTGCCCGCTTCAGGTGGAAGCAAAAGGAGGTCGGGTTCTCTGCATCACCGTGTGGTAAAATGGAGGTCTTGTATAGGCTTCTCCGCCTTGCTGTGGGAGCAAAAGGAGAGACACTTTTTGTTCAGTGCAATACCCGGAGGGGAGGCTCCGGGGAGTGGACGTAGGTCAAGTTGACCGAACCACTATAAAATCTGGTTTGCCTTTCTGATTCTGTTCTGCACTTTACTATTCTGATATTAACTGCTTGGGTGAATATCATTGATTAATCTTTTCGTTCTTGTTTACTTGTTTCCGCTGCAAAGTATCGAAAAGATTTGTGCTGTTGTTCGTGAAATTTTTAAATAACCAATTCACCCTCCCTCTTGGTTAGCCTCGGGACTAGTTCACTGGGGCTTAACATCCCTATCGAACTTTCATGTTTTGCAAATCATTTTCACCAATATTTTTTAAATAATATGATTTATTTTATGAATATTTTTCTGTAATATTTTGAGTCCTAAAATAATTTATTTGAAATGTAATATAATATGGAATTATTATTTTAATAAAAATATCTTAAAGCATTATGAGATATTATTAAATCCTTTTTATCCCCTTAATGTATTTCGGCTAACAGAGACAGTTTAGGTGAATTTGAGAGAGAATGTGAGGAGAGAGAAATTAGAACCTAGGATTTAGAGGCCGAAGAGCGATTTTTGTATGTTGACGCAGTTAGGAGGTTTGGTCGTCTCGTTGCAAGGAATCCATACCCTATTTCTGATTTCAAAGATTTTGTGTTTTTGATATTTTTTTGATCAAATCAATATTTTCATTACTGAAAAATATGAATAACTTTGTATTGACAAAACTTTAACTGCGTAACTTTTTGTATGTTATAGAAATCATGATTATGAGCATTTTGAGTATTTATTTGAGATTTTTTACTAGGTGGTTTTGAAAATATAGCAATTTTTGTCTACCCCAAAATTTATTTTGATCTCCAAAAATAGTGGTGTAGTACAATAAAAGTCTTAAAGTATCATTTTACACAATCCCTCATAATTTGATAAGTTTTTGAAAATGTGAATTTTTGCCTAATAGGATTTTTGTTGTCAACCATTAGGACATTTTGGGCATTTTCTAAATTAAACTCAATTATATTTTATTGGTTACAATGCATTCAAAATGAATGTGAATATATGATTAAAATTGTTGTTATTATATTGTAATACTATTGTGTGTATATGGACCTCCGAAATGACGTAAAACACCGCCTCCCCGTGAAGGGAGACAGTATTTGGCCAATGGGAGTGCAGATTCGATCACATATATGATTAACCATTGAGGATAGTGGCTCTCACCAGCACACCCTGATGGATAACAATATATATGATCTAATCACAACAGGTTTCCCCCACCCGATACATCAGCTCGAATGGGGTTTATTTGAGAGTGGGGTTCAGTTTCCTATGGGTGTAAGCCCCCGTGGTTAATTACATCTCAAGCCAGGGCCTGAGAATACTCTCGATTAAGGATTCTACATTATTCTTCCCAAATTGGGATTTGCACATAGGGCGAAGACTAAGAAATCCTACTCGAAGGGAAAGAGAGGTTCAACTAGGCTTAGTCAACATGCACGGCTCAGATCAACATCCGGAGGGACTAAGGTAGTGAGAAAAAACTGGATAAAATAAAGGTCATGCACTTAGAGCATACAGGAGAGAAAGATGGAGGTGACGTCATCCATGTGACGTGGATATGTAGGGCTTATGGTCTCTGGAAGACAGAAGACCTACCTACCGATGAGGCGTACTATGAAACAATAGTAGCCTTGAATCCTTAATCTAATGGGTTTAACGTTCTACACAACACTAACACCCGTGTCCTAGCTAATGCAATGCCAAAACCTGGACTTACCCCGGCTTGGAAGGGGGAGCCAGCTAACCACCTAATCGCTTTAAAACCATGCTGTCCAGTCACTTATGAAAGATGGGTGGGTAGGTTATAGTTCTTAGAAATAGGGCCGACGTCTAGAGGATTTCTTAATTGGCCCCAGACTGATGTTGGGTGAATGCTCCTAGAGCTAATACAATTAAAATTTTTATTTAATTAGTTTTTAATGCAATGCATGCTAGTTGAAGCTTCCAAATCAGGTATGCATAGAACTTTAAAAAGGCTTATAAAATAATTTTTAGAATTAGACTGGGCTTCCCCTGGTCCGGCACCTCATCATCATATGTCAGATTATCCGGACTCTACCCGCAGGTAGGGAAGTGTCTTACAGAAGGAAAGAGAGAAATGCAATAATATACATGCGACCCCGGATGATTCCGACAATTCCTTAGATCGTTAACTTGCTAGATTATTTAAGCCTTAAAATTTTGAATATTAGTTATGAGTAGAAAAAGTTTTAGTCCTTAGAGAGCCTAACGAAATCCAGGCTAAAACAAAAGCGGCATGCAAGACTCCAGAAAACTAAGAAAAGTATACAACCTATACGCAATCATCATCACATCAAACAATAATAAATAACCAAATTAATCAATTAAATATCCATAGGCCAACTGCCCTTAATTACAAACCAGGGCCTGCAGAAAATAAAGTGGTCGAGCACCACTGCCAACAAACCCAGATTTCTAATCCTAGAATAGACGCAAGTTATTTTTGAGTGGGATACACTTGGTCTTCATCTTCTTGATCTTCTCTTCCTTGGACTTCTTGGATCTTAGCTTCCTTGGACTCCTTGGCTCTCCTTTTCTTTGGACTCCTTGGATCTCAGCTTCCTTGGACTCCTCAGGTAGTAGAAAGATCCAAATTTGGATTCCCAAATAGAAAAGGACTATCCTCATATTGGGTGTCCTTTTCTCTTTGGGATCTAACCTTTGGATCTCAGTATCCCCACTCAAAATAAACTTTCACAACTCTTAACAAATATTACAATCAATTATATTAAATGAAAGCAGTAAATCTAGACTCTCCTGTAAGGTTATCCTAATAAAAATCATCCCAAGCAGTTTAATGTATCACAAGCAGTTATAGGAGAATAAAAGTACTCAATCACAACCACACTTAGCCATGCTCTCAATTATTTGAGGGCTAAGCAGTTCTGGAGCACCTGTAAAAATTTATAATGATTTATTATTTTAGCCTTCATTTATTTAGGGGGGCTGAGCAATTTCTGAAGCACCTGTATAAAACATCATTAGTATTTTTAAATCACGATTATTGCCCCCCCCCCCCTTTTTATTTAGAGTTGCATGAGCATGGCCCCCTGCAGAAGACATCGTTAGTATCAAAATCGATCCTAACCTATGGGTAGTCTATCGTGCAACCACATCAAATCCCAGAGTGCAGTAAAAGTAAGCAAGCACACCAATAGTTCAATCACAATATGTAGTAAAATCAGGAAAAGCTCGGCACACAGCAGAAAAGTAAACACTGGCCTAGCCTAAGTCTAGAAGTGGTGCCCTAGCAGACAATTCTACAGTGTGTGTAGAAGCCTGTGTGGCTGAGGTGGATCCTAAGCTAGGTAGTTAGTTAAAATTGCCCACTGTCCGGGTTTGTTGTAGGTCTGAAAAGGGAGTTTTATTTAAAGTCCAAATATTAGTGAATTAAGATCTATTTTAATTAATTTGATGTGTAGGTCAGTTTTAATGTTTAGGGTAGTGATATTCGGAGTTTAAATTACATTGGTAATTTTTAGGAGGTTCGGGGTCCACTTATACACTGAGCTAAGGAGGGTCCCAAAATTAACTTTTTGATTAAAGAGGATTTGTGAACAGTTACTATTTTTATAAAATACTAGACCTTAAGCTGATCAGTTAGCCTATAAGCATGCCCAATTTGGATTCTTCTATCCAAAGTTATTAATTTCTAAAGTTTTGATCTTATTTTTAACTAAGTTTGACCGGATTGTTGACTTTTTGCTTTAAATTGATTTCTGGAATTTTAATATTTTTAATAAATATTGGGCCCTAATGTGAGTTGAATGCCTTTGAGTTTGCTGGAGTTGGAGTTTCCTATGCAAAGGTATGAATTGTAGAAGTTTCGGGCCCTAGACTATAGGCTACGGTTGACCGGAAAGTTGACTTTTTATTTTAGGCTGATTTCTGGATGCCTAATATTTTTAATAAATACTAGACCTTAATTATAGTTCAATGCCTTTTAGTTTGCCCATTTTAGAATTTTTTCTAATTAGTTATGATTTTTAGAAGTTGGGGTAATCAAATGAATTATCGAAATTGCCAAATTATGGGTACTTTGGAGGTTTTGGCCCAAATCAGCTCCAAACTGATTGGAATCACCCCCAAAGGTCAGAAATGACCTAAGAAGGTGTTCCCAAGTGTTTGGGGAAAACTTGGGATTTTTAATAATTTTTAATGATTTAATTAAGGCAAAAAGGTGATTTTTTATTAAGGTTGAATTAAAGTCCAGATTAATGTCCAATTAAGGGGTCCTAATTATCTAAGGTTGGGGACCGAATTATGGAGAGTTTGAGATATTATGGGTATTTTTCTAATTAAAATGGATTTATTAGATTTTTCTAAAGTTTCTGAGGCTTAATTAACGAGTAGATTAGGGTTTGCTAATTAAGTGTTTTAAAGAGTCCAGAAAATTCCCAAAAAATTCCAGGGGGTTCCAGATGTCACCAAGCACTAGTTTTTAAAGTTTCATAGTAATCCGAGATCTATCCTAGCTCCTCGAAATATTCTAAGTTCGCTAGACAGTCCTTAATTATTGTCTTTAGTATGTCACTACACTAAACAGGAGTAAAGTGAGTTAGCTAACCCTTAGGCATAACATAGAGGGTAAATGCAGCAAATATAAACACAGAAATCAAGTCTTTAGATCTAAGAGAGCCTAGGCTATGTGCTTGTGCAACCTACACATGCAAGGACTACGAAAATACTAAGTAAAGAAGCCTAATGAGGTGATTAGTAAACGATTGGGACATAATCATTCACTAATCCTTCTCTCACATGAATTTCTCTTCATAAGCATAGCCTAGGTTTAAAATTTCAAAGAGGTGGACCTCCCAAAATTGGAGGATTTAAATACTACTTAATTTTAAAGTAATTTTAAAATATATAAAGATTATAAATATGTAAAAATACAAGTTTGAAAATGAGATAATTTGAAAGTAATTCAGTTCATAAGTATGGGAGGTCCATCAGCCACTAAGAGGGGTTTAAAAAATAATTTTTATCTCAAAATAATTGATTATACTAATTATTTAAATAATATTTAAATAATTAAATAAATAAACAGTACATAAATCATCCAGAGTAGTCCAATTTGAATCCAAAAAATATTTTTAAATTAAAGTTCATATTATTCTGAAAAATTCAATCTATTATACATTAAAATCCGATTTAAAATGGAAAAGCTATGAATTTTTTAAGTTAAATAGGTTTAAAAATAATTTTGAATAATTTAAAGAAATTATTAGTATTTAAAAATAATTAATAAATTTAAAATAAATCAGATATTAAAATATCTGAATTTTAAAATAAATATAAATAATAATCAAAATATTGTAGCAATATATAATAATGAATATTAGTATCATGATGATATTAATATTAACATAATAATACTATTATTAAAGATAATAATATTATTATTAATAACTATATTAATATTATAATAATAATAATAATAATAATAATAATAATAAATATTAATATTATAACAATATAAATATTAACATAATAATATTATTATTAAGATAATAATAATATTATTAATAATAATATTGATATTGTGATAATATTAATAATAATAAATATTAATGTTATAATAATATAAACATTAACATGATGATATTATTATTGAAATAATAAGAATATTATTAATAATAATACTAATATTATAATAATATTAATAATGATAAATATTAACATTATAATAATATAAATATTAACATAATAATATTATCATTAAAATAATGATAATATTATTAATAATAAATAATTATATTATAATAATATAAATATTATTATAATAATATTATTATCAGAATAATAATAATATTATCAATTATAATATTAATATTATTATAATATCAATAACAATAATAAAAAGATTTACAGTAATTTTAAATAAAATAAAGTAATAATAATAATAATAATAATAACAATAATAACAATAATATCTTTTAAATAATAATAATAATAATAATAACATATTAAAATAGAATAATAATAATAATAATATAAATATAATAATTAAAATAATCAATATTACTATTTTATAAATATTTAAAAATATAAATATTATTTTAAAATAATTTTAATTTTAAATTGAAGAGAGTAAAAATACAATCAATTCGATATATTATACGTATTTTTTTGGTCACATTTGAATTTTCTATGATTTTTTGAACTTAAAATGGGTTAAAAATAATTAAAATAAATAAAAAAAGGCGAAAAACCCCACGGTCCGACACTTGGCACGTCGGGATTCGTTCTGCGGTCTGCGGGTAATCATTGCTTGGCAGCGCAATGATTGCATGATTATCGCATGATTGTGGCAATCAACCGAACCGCAGATGCGGTTCTTTAACCACGTCGGCACGGTCTGTGGACAGTTGGATCATCCGCCATTTTGAATAAGCGGCTCAGATCGAGCCAGATCGTAGGCGGAACAGCGGAAGAAGCTTAGTGGTCGATTCGAACCGCGGAACGGCAGGATTTCGACCGTTGATCCTGAGATCAACGGTTCTGATCTCGCCTGACTGCATGCGGACGTATCCCAAAATGCTAAGGGGTTTTTCATCTCGCTCTCACAAACGGCTGAACCAAATTCGATAAAATTTTAAACAGAGATCCTATGCATGAAGAGCAATCTTGTGGAACAAAAATCGGGGTCTAAAACATTGTATATGAAAAGTTATTTAACTAGGTGTGTCCTAACCTAGGGTTGAGCCTTTCACCTTGGATTGTGGACGGTTTGAACCGTATAAGGGCTTGTTGAGCTTGTAGATTGTCCATGAATAAATCCCTAGTTGATCTCGAGTCTCGAAACGTCTTCAATCAACGGGAAAAGGAGCTAGAAGCTCTATGGTCTTGGGTTCGCCAGAGAGTCATCGTTGACGGCCTTGACTGGTGGGGTTTGACTTGGGAAGGGTGGAGGAAGACCTAGGGAGCTCGTACGCCAAATCTCAAGGCTTGGGAGTGTCTAGGTTTAGAGCAAGAGTAAGATCCCCCTTCCAAAAACCCTAAAAAGCCTATATATAGCCCCTTAACCTATAAGGGACGGCTAGGATTAGATCTAGGGCTTAATTAGGAGGGAAATAGGCTATCAAGGCTGTGGTTTGGGTTTTGAAAAGATTAGGAAAGGATTAGAGCTTTAAATGGCTCTTAATGGGTTAATTTTGACCCATTAAGAATTGGGTTGACCAAGTCAAGGGTTGACTTGGTCAACCTAGTCTAAGAGGTCCAAGGGAGAGATGGGCTTGAGCTTAGGATGCCTTGGAGTTGGATTTGAATGGATTCGGCCCATTAAGGGCTTAATGGGTCAACCTATTGACCTGGTCAACCTGTTGACCTGGACAACCAGGTTAACCCAGGCCCTAGGTCTGGGTGAAAACAGGGTTAATAGTGTATAAAATACAAGTGAAGACTGGTTGACTCGTTGGTTGGAGACTAATTGACTTGTACAGGAAGGTGGGCCGACGGGCTTTCCTTTAAATACTAAGGTTTGGTGTTATCCTCTACTAATTCACATGATACTAATTGGAAGTTATAAGGAGATGATTATTATGCCGACGAGCAAAGAGTTACAACTCTGTTTGCTGAGCTAACGGTTTACTGATACTGATACAATACTAAAAAATACTGTGATAGCCATGACTTCTTATTTGTTTAGTGTGACTACTAAAATGCATATTTTTTAGGCATTTTTTCTTATTATTAGACGATTTTATTAGTATTGCACATATTTACTGTTATTACATAATTTTATTAATCCTGCCACTTTACTATTACTGATATAGATACTGATAATATTTGATACTATTGATTCACTATACTAATACTAAGTATGTGATATATTGAGTATGCGATATACAGAATTTAATGAGCATGTGATTCTGATATTAAGCTTGAGAATGAGATACCGATTTAAATGCTGCTATATAATAACTAGATAGCATATGAACACTCCTATATGATTTTGCTACATTGATTTGATTTTAACTGCCTTTATTAATATTTTGATTCGATGTTTTATTCTTTACTGATTGGTATTATGGATACGATGATTACTTTATCGATTTGACACTTGTACTGGTTTATCTGCTTTACTGGCTTCCTTACCTTAGTGTTTTACTATTTATAGATTGCACTACTGCTGCATGTGAATTTTACTATTTCTGTACTAATTCAATGATCATATGAATATAATTATTATGATTTGACTGTTGACATGCATATTACTCATTTGTCATGCTTTGATTTCAGTTGTAGGTTTTGGTGACCTGTTGGGCTTTTTAAGTTCATTATATATGGTTAATTGATTTAAGATCAGGATAGGAGAGCAGGAGTGGAGGCTAGTCAGGATTCTTGAGGTTTTGTTTCTTTTTGTTTTAGTTATTCTTTTGTACTCAAGACAAGATATATATGATTTGATTGTGTAGATCCTGAGTAGTGTATATGATTTTTGAGATTGAAAATAGATGTGTACATTGATGTTTTAAATTATAGAATATATTTTATTATTTATTAAAAATAAATAATATTAGATAGCTTTGGTGTTGTTTATTAAAATATTAAATGAATCATTCTTCCAAATTAGATTTTGGGACATCACACTTAGTCTGTAAGTTTAACTTCCATTGGTTTTTACCTTTTCTTGAGTCAAATATAATAAGATTGATCTTGATGCTAAGTAACCTTGCACACACACACTGTGGGGAAAAATTTGGTGAGTTTAAGAGTCTTCTGAATTTTGAGCATATCATATAGGACAATCTAAAATTGTCCTGGACAATTAGTTTAAATAAGAAATCCTAATTAAGGCATCTGGGTTAAGTAATTTTGATTAGGCAGATCATCCTGGACGATCCTCCCATCGTCCTGGATGATACGTTTAAATTCAGGAATTAGCCACCAATCATATTCTAGGCAATATTTTATTTATATATTTTGAACTAATCGTACAGAACGATTCTGATCATCCTGGATGATTTATTATAATCTTACCTATAATAATCCCCTGATTAGGAGACTAATTATGGTTTAATTGATCAATCACATCGTATAGGATGATCGACTAGATCGTCTCGGATGATCCTTTATAATTCATGGGATGATCTCCAATCATCCCGGACGAAAACCATAATTTTCTTCTGATCATCCAGGATATCATCCTGGACGTCCCAAACTTTGTGCGGGATAATTTATCGATTGCCACTCAAAATGAACTGATCGTCCCGGAAGATTGTGAAATTGTCAAGGATGAAAACACTTATTCTTCTAATCAGATATCCTGGACGTCTTGAACATTTGTCTGGACGATTTGTCATTTTCCACTCGAATTGAACTAATCATCTCGGATGATCGTAAAATTGTCCTTTACGATATGTAGAAAGTATTTCTTCTGATAATCCAAATTATGGTAATCATCATAGCAAAATGACTAATTTTGTACTGATCATACATGACGATTGACAGATCGTCCTGGACAATATAAGTGGCAAGTTGAATTTTAGGGCACTTTTTGAGGCCTTCTATTTAAGCTCTTTCACCATCTCTTTAGTAATTTTTTGCTGGTTTTTCCTCTCCAAGAGAACTTAGAGGAGAAGGAGAGTTTGGGAGAGAGTGAGAGGATCTTGTGAGGGGGAGTTTGTGAGGGGATTCATAAAGTTTACTCCAAGCAAGAATTCGATCGTGGTCTTCCTTGTTCGTCCTTTATTTTGTGGTGGCTCTAAGGAGACGATCATCAGCATCAGATTAAGGTTCTCTGGCTTCTTCAGGAGGAAGCAAAAGGATTCTGGGTTCTCTGCCTACTTCAGGAGGAAGGAAAGGAGTTGGGATTCTCTGCCTACTTAAGGTGGAAGTAAAAGGAGTCATGGCTCACTACCTCACCGGTGTAACCCACAGATGTGATGTTAACAGTAATTTTTGTTAACCATATGACATACAAAACAAACAAATTATCTACAGATAGAAGTAAATAAAAAAAATTGTTAGTAACCCCACTGGTGGTGGTGCTGTATTGGAATTTTTTGGAGAAAGTTTTGAAAGCAGCAGATGTGTTTCACTATAGGAAAATCTATCATTATCATTGGGATTTTTGGCGGATAAATATACGTTGAAAAAAGCGGCAGCCTAACCGGCGGAATGTGCATTGGTACCTTTACGATAGTATCTTTGGCAAAATGTTTGGCGTTAACGTACCAGCGAAAATTACGTCGGTGTTTTCATCGGTATATAAAATATTTCGACCCAATTTTAGCCAGTTATTACCGGCATAAATTGTGCTGGCTTACTTAAACTCGATGAATATTTACCGACGTATTATTCGCCGGTAATTTTACCGATGGGTAATCCACCGAAAAGTTCGACGGAAATAGCCCTATTTTAACCTCCAGCTGTATTTCTTCTCATTTCTTCTTCTCTTCGTTTCGGTTTGCTCTGCTCACGTATGAGAGCTGCCTCGAACGCGACTGCTTCCTCTCAGACGTTTGCCACCGAGCTTGCCCACGTTTGCCGCCATTAGTTGCCTAAAGTCGCTGCCCCAATTCTGTGCGTTACCAAAGGTTGCGGCCCCCTCTGTGCATTACCGAAGGTCACCTCCTCCAGTATGAGAATGTACCTTGGTGTATGCTTTTTGCTTTTATTATGGGTGTTCTCAGAAGTCATTTGCAAGAGAATGTACCTTGGTGTATGCATTTTGCTTTGGTTATGGATGTTCTCAATAGACATTTGCAAGAGAATGTACCTTGGTGTATGCATTTTGCTTTAGTTATGGATGTTCTCACTAGACATTTGCATGAGAATGTACCTTGGTGCATGCTTTTTGCTTGTTCTCGCTAGATATTTGCTAGAGAATGTACCTTGGTGTATGCTTTTTGCTTTTGTTATGAATATTATCACTAGACATTTGCAGGAGAACGCATCTTGATGTATGCTTTTTGCATTAGTTATGGATGTTCACACTAGACATTTGCCAGAGAATGTACATTGGTGCATGCTTTTTGCTAATGATATTCTTCTTGTTGATAATAGTTGAGAGGGGATTGAAGGCAAACTTGAATTATGTAGGTCAACCTTATGGAATTTTCTGTCAGGTTTCTATTGTTACCGATGGATTTGGTCCGCTAGTAACAGGACATTTTCCTATAGTGTTTCTCTGTGCTTTGAATTGAAAGAATCACTAAAATTATTAAAAAGAAATAAAAAATAGAGGGGAGCTAACAAGATATAATACATCCTGCAGCCATTTTGATGCAATAGAAGATAAAAGATTGAACAATTAGAGAAGGAGGTATCCATGTGGATTGCATGAACCAAATCCTGCCATTGCTGTATGGACTCTGGTAGGATAAATGTAATCCCTTTGTATTCATTTTGGAGCCATAAGTCATTTTGACCATCTCTCTCTCTCTCTCTCTCTCTCTCTCTCTCTCTCTCTCTCTCTCTCTCTCTCTCTCTCTCTCTCTCTCTCTGTCTACCTTAATCACTCAGAAGCACATTCATATTCAAAAAATTTCTCTCCCTTGTTCCAAGCTTACTAACTACTATGCATATTGATTTGTGCTACTTTTATCATGTATATAACAGTGATTGAATAGTTTTTATTTTTGTTCATTATTATTTTCATAAGTTGTACTTACACAAATAAGCTATTAATACTTACTGTTACCTATATGCAATAATGGAATTTAATGGGAATACAAGTGAGTCACCCGATATTGCAAAAATAAAAAAAAATTATATATACAGCTTTATGTCTTCTAAATAAGTATCATGAAATATATATTTGCAAGACACCATGCATGACATCGTCGTATAGAGGAGATAAATGGATTGGAGAGTTAGTACAAGGACATCCAACGAGGTTTCATAATATGTTTTGTATGTCTCAAGCAATTTTTGTAGATCTATTGTATGACTTGGAAAGTGTTCATGGTCTTCATGGAT
Organism: Dendrobium chrysotoxum; assembly: GCA_019925795.1. NCBI lineage: Eukaryota > Viridiplantae > Streptophyta > Magnoliopsida > Asparagales > Orchidaceae > Dendrobium > Dendrobium chrysotoxum. The sequence continues at coordinate 54,164,405 of CM034315.1, forward strand.
CATCAAGGACAACATCTAGAGAAGTATTTGCGATGACCTTACATATTTTATCGCATGATGAATCAATAAAGTCAACATGTAAACAGTTTTAACACTCAACTGAGACTATTAGTAGGTATTTCTCTATTGGATTGGAGGCTTTAGTGAAATTATTAAGTTCTGTTATCTTGCTTATCGATCTTAATTTTCATGATATCACAAAAAATATTTTATATGATAATCGATATATGCCATATTTTAAGGTAATATTTTTATTATGATATTATATAATTTGTAAAAATGTATATAATTTCCAATCATTGCTTCTCAAGTAGGATTGTATAGGGGCTGTCGATGGAACATATGTGAATGCTTATGTTTTGAGTACTGAGAAGGTGGCTTATATAGGAAGATGTGGTTCGACAACGTAAAATGATATGGCAGCTTGTGACTTCAACATGTGTTTTACTTTTACATAATAGGTTAGGAGGGTAGTGCACATGATAGCCATATTTTTAAATTTGCTATACGTAATCAAAAATATTAATTTCCTATGCCACCACCAAGTAAATATGTATTTCTCTATTGTAATCAACCACTTTACTTATTCGTTAACTAAATGATATGTATTTCCCATAATATGTTTAATTATCTTATGGATGTCAGGTACCCGATGCAACATGGGAGAAAAGAAATATTTAACAAGCGTCACTCTTCACTATTAGGTGTGATTGATAGATCATTTGATATTTGAAAAAAGAAGTGGGTTATATTGCATGATATGCCAATATATCCTTTCAAGAAGCAAGTGAAAATAGTGCTAGTAACAATAGCATTACATAATTACATACAATGTCATCCATCACGAGATGATCAAGAATTCAATGCTTTAGGATAGGGATCAATCATATATACTTCATGAAGTGTATGAGTATCGAATTGGCCAATCATTATTAGATAATGATGATGTAACAAATCATGAGGCACATGATGGCGAAGGTGCTGAGGAGATGATAAAACTGTGATCTACATTGGTTAATGAGATGAATTAGAAACCATATTCCTACACAAACTTCTATAGTAGCATTGTTCATATGTTTTACAAGATTATGGTGACATCTAATTACATCCTTTTTAAAAAAAATATTATATGAACATCCTAGTTTTTAAATCATTTGATTGTTATAGAGGCGAACATTTATAAAGGAACCAAATTTGATGTGTAGTCATAATTGATCTTTTACAATTTTTAAGAGGAGGTTTTGTAATATAGTGTTCCATGCCTGGAAGCTTCAAGTATTTATCATATTGAGTTGTTTTAGATTTTGCTGATATAAATGTTAAACATTATATATTCTAGTTATATCAGCTTATGTAGTTCTATGCAAAAATTAGAATATATATTCAGTATACACTTTTAGGCAGAGTAGCCTCTCTTGTCTAGCTAATAACCTAATTTATTCTTAATGTCTCCAAAACCAGATAATAGAAAACATGAATCTAGTTTGGTTCTGTGTCATCTCTGTTTGATTTATTGTTTACTATTTCATGTTTGTGATTGCTCTAAGGTTAACATATGTGGCTTTGATGTCCAAATGTTTATGCTTGAAATGGATTTAGAAGTTATTACTTGGATTCATTTGAAGGAACCTTCTATATTGTGTTTTTTATGTTGATTAATTTGTAGCAGTTGCTTCTCGTTGTTTAGATTTCTTATTGATCAGTTTGCCATGATAAATGATTTTGGTAGCTCTAATTTGCTTATTTCTTTATTTCATGTTGATGATTGGCTCTACTATAGGCTTTTTTGAGTTGAGACCTGTAGCTCAACTTGTTGATGAAGAAACTCCCAAACCTGTAGAGTTACTTAACCTGCAAGAAGAATAACAGGCAAAATAGAGCAGTGAAAGCAGAAGAAGAATAAGACGGTAAAGAAGAAGAAGATGAACCCAAAGTTTTTCATGTCTTCATCAATCAGCAATCTCTGCTACAGTGGTTCATTATATACATAATAACAGCAGTATATAAATTACATTGTAGCCCTTTGTTGTCTGCTAAAAGAGACGCAATGTTGTCAGGTGAATTAACAGAAATGTATTATGGTGAGAAGTGGAGCAGAGCGAAATGAGAAGAAGAGCAGCACTAGTCAGGAGCGTTAGTAGCAGCTTTGTCAGTTGAGTGTAAACATTTAGTTGAGACCTGTAGATCATGAAGCTTTGTTGATATTGGACCTGGGAGATGCATGGAACATGTGCATATACGCATAGATGATTTGTCTGCTTATCTTTATTCTATAGTTACTTATCCTTCGCCACGTGCATTTTATGTAGTAATTAATCTATCATTCCCCTATTAATAAGTTTGCTTGTTGTAGCTGATATCATTTTGTTACTTTGCTGATTGAATTTTCTTGTTCTGTTCATATTTTTTATGGTCATAGAGGCCTAACTGCTCCAGCCTACATCAAAAGGCATGAAATCAGGTTATTCTTGAAGATGTTGAGTTCCCACAGGCATCAGAAGGCAATAATGTATTCCTAGAATCAGTGGAGAACTCAATGCGGACAACATTTCTTTCATGCTGATCTTGCTCTAGCTGATGGCCGCACTGTTAGCGCTTCCTCTAGAACAACTGCACTCACTGCTTTGATATTCGGAAGGTGGGAATGTTGTAGAAACTCTACTTAACCTTTTAGTGTTGTTTATCAGTTTGTAACATATGATGAAATATATTGAATACAGGCTTCTATTAGTTGCGAATGTTGGGGATTGACAACAGATTTTCAGCTATAATTTTGTTCAATTCTCAGCATTTTTTATTTCCAAAATTATTGTCAAGGGCATGGATTATATATGATTCTAATTCATGTCTAGCTTTTCTCATCCTCCTCAGCTTGAGAAGATGATTCTGATACATTGCTCTTCTTATCTAGTGGATGCCAATAGAGGATTATGCAGTAGATCCATTAGTTGAGAAGCATGCATTTGGATAATATATTCTTAATGTTGGTATTGCTATAGCGGAGAAGTGTTATGCAGGGTTTTCTCCAGTCTGCATTCAATACACTTTGATTGATGAGCAAAGTTAGTTTTATTTAAACAGCAGAGAGCTGGAGCAGAAATCAAGCCCTGTAAATGAGTCCAATAGCAGTTGAGTTTGTTTTATGTGGTTGTATGGTTGTATTTACTTTCCATACAATTATTTTTCATTAGTTTTCCTGATTATCAAGTTATCGTTTTATCAATTCTAGACTATTATCTGCATATGAGGTAATTGTTAAAGCATGCAAGAATCTAGACAATTATATTTCTGCTATCTGGTGGCTATTATTAAGCTTCCATGACCATTAAGGAGTTTCTAATCCAGATATATAAGCCTTTTTTGTTTTCTATGTAATGAGAATTTAAAGTAAAGCTGGAAGTTCATAAACCACTTTGGTTGGTTAAAAAATGTGAGAAGACCGTTAGTTGAGATTTCCCTGCGAATTCTACGAATTCTGAGGGATTTAAAGTTGGTATTGCATATGTCAATTCATTTTAAAATTTTTATAATATATTCAATATTGTTGTAGCTAAATATTAGATATTTTTTGTGGTAAACTTGACCGTTCTATTATGTAACAATTTATTGTTGATTTAAAAAAAATTTATTTGTGCATTTCTTCACACTTCAATTGTAATTAAAACAACATAAAATAATTTGTTTCATGTTTCGAAATTACATACTTATTTTTTATTTTAATTAAATCTTAAAAATGTATCAGAGTTATATTATTATTATTACAAAAATTATGTTTTTTTGAATTAATATTAGATGTTATAATATTTTTCCAGATAGTTTATGGTAGATATTAAATATAAAAAAAGAAGTAAGAGTACTTTGATATTTAAAAGTCATAAAATACTTAGTTAACATGGATAAAATTTTAATTTAGAATTGTAAGTTTGTTGTTATATACATTTAAAATTTTTTGACCTTTTTACAAATTTTTTTCATCTCACTATGTACAAAAGTATCACTATAATTTGTTCGCATACAACTGCAATACAGCAGCTTGACAGTCAAGCAAAATATAATGATTTATTTATAGCAATTTTAAAAAGAAGCTTTATGTACAATAATTATTAGATATAAAGGAATGACTTATTTCCTGTTATTAATTATATGTAATGAGGTGGCACTAGTTAATTGGTTTTCATAGTTAGGTGCCATACTCCATCTTCTATATATAGGCTGCCTAGACTGTAATCGAGGACAAGTAATAAAGTTATGTTTTCCATCTTCTTTCTTGCGTATCTTTCTTTCTCTCCTTCTCTCGTGCATTCCCTTTTGGCAGGTCTGCTCCGTTCTTCATGGTATGAGAGCGGGTGTGAAAAAATCCTGGTTATATGGCGAGCTCTGCTACCTCCCAGATTGATGAACACGCAGAGCCGGCGTATCTCACCGGACTAGCCATTCTGTCTACCCTAAAGTTCATCATCTCCAATCTCAAAAACTGCACCCCGAATCAACTCGCTCCCAAAAACTATCCTGTGGAGATCTCAGATCATCAAGATCTTTCGTGTTAACGGTTTTGAATCGTTTCTTGATTCCACTGTCCCTACCCCCAACCATTTTCTACATCAATCAGATGGATATACTATTCCAAGCTCCACGTATAATATGTGGCTCCTCATCGATCAAAATTTAGCCACAGCCCTTTGCTCCACTATTTCCTCTTTTGTCCTTCCTTACATTATCAATGTTGAATCTATCTCGGCTATCTGGTCTACTCTTGAATCCCAATTTCAATCAACCAATCGCTCGATGGTCATCCAACTCAAAAATGAATTGCACCACATCTCTCTCAAGAATTCCACTATGACTCAATATCTCATCGATATCAAATCTTTAGTGGATCAAATAGCTGCTGCAGGTTCTATTGTCGATACAAAAGATATAATTCTATATATTCTTAACGGACTTCCTAGTTCGTATCAATCTTTTAAAACATCCATTCGCACCATGCTAAATCCAATTAGTCATGATAATCTTTACTCCTTGCTCATAAGTGAAGAAATAAATTTAGCTTCGGATGCCGCTCGTATTGCCCCTACCACCGATCCTTCCATGGCTCTATTCACATATCAGGGAAGAGGCCGCTAGAACAGAGTTCGTTCCCCCTACAATACAAATTCAAGTCAGCGTCCTTCCTCTACATCATCATTTATATGCCGGATATGTTTCAAGAAAGGTCATATGGTTGCCTCTTGCTGGCACCGTCTAAATACAAACTATGTTCCTCAACTGCCCAATTCGGACAACAAAGCTCTTGTCGCTGGTCAAAGAAACGCTTCCACTGATTGGTACCTCGACTCAGGAGCTTCCTCTCATCTTACCAATTCTCTTGATAACTTGTCAATATCTTTTCCCTATCAAGGTTCCGACGCTATTACTATCAGCGATGGGCGTTCGGTTAGTATTGCTTGTACTGGTGCAGGTTTGCTACCGACGCCTGTCCGTAAGCTACATTTATCTCATCTTCTTCACACCCCTTCTTTGTATTACAATTTGTTATTTATTTCTCAACTAACAAAAGATAACAATATATCAATTATTTTTGACCCTCTGGCTTTATCCTCAAGGATTTGAAGACTCAATAAGTGCTTCTTCGCAGACCATGCAGTAACGGCTTATACTCCATTCGCACCAACTCCTCCACTCATCTGCAATAGGCGCTACTTGCCACTCATAGCTGCTCAAATAATTGGCACAACTGGTTGGGACATCCCAATAGATGTGTACTACATTTAATTGCTTCATGTAATCCATAGCTTTAAATAGATCCAAATGTTATTTCTTGCGATTCTTGTAATAAGGCTAAGGGCCACAAACTAATCTTTCCTAAATCTGAAAATCATAGACAAACTCCGTTGGCCTTAATTCACTCGGATGTCTGGGGCCTGGCTCCTGTTGTATCAAATTTTAGATATAGTTACTATATCATATTTGTTGATGACTATTCTCAATTTATGTGGTTATTTCCAATACGTAATAAATCAGAAGTAACTAATATCTTTCTTTCTTTCACAAATCAAATCAAAAAACTTACCTCCTCTCAAATAAAATGCCTCCGCACGGATGGAGGTGGCGAATATGTCAATCATATGCTTACTAAATTTCTTCAAATGCATGACATTCTACACCAAATCGTTTGTCCTTATACTCCAGAACAGAATGGTGTTGTCAAAAGAAAATACCGTCATATCATTGAAACAACCAGTACTCTTCTTCAGACTGCATCAATCCCTTACAAACACTGGCGTAATGCAGTTCTGACCTTTATTTATCTTATAAATCGCATGCATTCTTCCGTTACTCTTAAAGTCTCACCATTCAAATTATTTTATCAAACTAAGCCAGACTACAGTCATTTACGTATTTTCGGTTGTGAATGTTTTCCCCTCATTCCTCGTCAGCTTCATCACAAACTTTAACCAAAGTCAAAATCATGCATGTTCTTGGGATATTCAGACATTTATAAAGGTTACAAGTGTCTTGACTTAGTCACAAATAAAACTCTCATGTCTCGGCACATCATTGTTAACGAACAATCCTTTCCATTTGCCAATATCAACACTACTTCATCCACACCATCTACCTATGTATCTCCATATCTTCTAACTCTAGTCTCTGTTCAATCTAGTTCTATGCACTCGATTATGTATCCTCAGGACACAGCACCGTCAGTCCCTAACCGCTCTTCATCCATTCCTTCATCTATGCCTATCAACACAGAACCAATTCTTTCTCCTACCCCATCTGATCATGTTCCTCACCAACCTGTTTCTTCTCATCCAATGATCACTCGACGACAAACGGGCTCTCTAAAATCACAAATTCGCTTAAATCTTATCCATCAACAAACATCCTCTACAATTTTGTTTGATCCTACCTTCTACAATGATGCAGTTAAGAGCTTAGCCTGGCATCAAGCCATGGCAATTGAATTTTTTTCCCTACAAAAATAAGGCATCTGGAGTCTTGTTATTCCTCCTCCCAACTCCTCGGTGCTAGGATCAAAATGGACCTATCAGACTAAATACCATGCTGATGGTTCGATAGCTAAGCACAAAGCTTGGCTTATTGCCCTCGGCAACCATCAAGAATATGGTTTAGACTATACAGAGACGTTTAGCCCGGTCGCTAAACTTCCTACAATTTGGATACTCCTTGTCGTCGCATTGTTTTACAATTGGCCCATTCAACAACTAGATGTGACAAACACTTTTCTCCATGGTAATCTATCAAAAATTGTACATATGAAACAACCCAAAGGATTTGAAGATGCCTCTCAACCAGATCATGTCCGTCTTCTCCATAAGGCTCTTTATGGGCTCAAGCAAGCTCGTGACAATGGCACAACACTTTTACATCCTATCTAGTCTCATTAGGATTCCAACACATTAATTCTGACCCCTCACTGCTCATTTTTCGACAATCAACCGATCAGCTCTTTCTGCTTATCCACGTAGATGATATCCTCATCAGGGGAAACTGTCAAACTCTTCTCACTCATATTCTTGATCAACTCAACACAAAATTTTCTATGAAACATCTTTGTGAAGCTCACTCATTTCTAGGCATTCAAATCAGTCATCAAACCCATCAATATTTCCTATCCCAAAATCCTTATGCAAATTCTATCCTTCAAATGGCAAATCTTATACACTGCAACCCTCTTTCTAATCCTACTTGCACCAAGCTGCCAGCTCACATTCCTGACAATTCTCTCCTATATGATCCTATACTTTACCGAAAAATTACGGGTTCCCTCCAATATTTAACTCTCACTAGACCCGATATCTCATATAGTGTTAATGTCCTATCTCAACACATATACAACCCTCTTCCTCAACACGTCTATCTGCTCAAACGGCTTCTGTGCTACATCAAATGTACGCTCCATTATGGTTTGCCTATTACTAAAACTAATCTTCTCCTTAAATCTTTCTCAGATGTTGATTGGGCCGGTGATCCTGTCTCTCGGAAGTCTACCTCAGAATTTTGTTCTTTTCTGGGTGACTCACTCATTGCATGGACCAATAAAAAGCAACATACTGTCGCCAGATCGTCTACAGAATCTGAATACCATGCTCTTGCGGCTCTTACTTCCGACATCATATGGCTTCGTAGACTTCTTAGTGATTTTGGCATACCCCAACATCAACCCACTAATCTGTATTGTGACAACACATCAGCTATAGCATTGGCCAACAATCCGATTTTTCGTGCGCGTACAAAACACATAGAAATCGATCAACGATTTGTTCGTGACCACATTCAAAACCGCAACATTCAACTACTTCCAATCAGTTCTGTCGATCATGTTGTTGACATCTTTACAAAATCTCTATCCACTTCACGATTTCATCAACTAAGATCCAAACTGACAGTTATCAAAGTCCCATCAATTTGCCGGAGCATATTAGATATAAAGGAATGACTTATTTCCTGTTATTAATTATATGTAATGAGGTGGCACTAGTTAAATTGGCTGTCATAGTTAGGTGCCATACTCCATCTTCTATATATAGGCTGCCTAGGTCGTAACCGAGGACAAGTAATAAAGTTCTGTTTACCATCTTCTTTCTTATGTATCTTTCTTTCTCTCCTTATCTCGTGCATTCCCTTTTGGTAGGTCTGCTCCGTTCTTCAATAATTTCATACTCTACTTTATCGACAGTTGCAACCGTCCCAAACGTACGCTTAAGCAATTCACTGGGCTTGCTACTTGCCATCATAACACAAGAACCGGAGACGCGGGGCTAGTCGGATCGTGAGCTCCAATGCCTAGTTGCAGCCATCCTCAGCAACATGGGCTTTTTTTAAAATTTTTATCTTCCATTTTTAAATTGCTAAAAAAATTATAAAGGTAATCATTTTAAAAATTTGCCCTATATTAAATACCCAAAGAAAAGTTAAATTAAATACTAGTATGATTAACATTTTTAAAATTAATAATAAAAATGTCGGTGCATATAAGACAGTAAACCACCCTGTTCTGATCACTCCAAACCTTACGTTTACATTCCATCATTAAGGTTTACATTCCATCATTTGAAAAAAAAAAAGACATTGCTGGAGGTGGTCATTTAATGAATACGGGCCCAGAGGTCAAAATAATATCATTACATCCACTAGGAATTAATTAGATCCACTAGATTCGAGCATAAAGGAAGGAGAATTACTAGTTACATTTCCAGTTCCAAAACTACTAGTTACTGTCTTACTGATATTCCCAATGATTTAATTATCCGCCGCTGGACATCGGTCATTCCACATGCCGCATTCCTCGCCTTAATTTTCATGTTCAGCATCTCCGGGTGCTCGCCAATACAAAATTGTCAACCTCCATTTAGTCCAAACCCTAAGCTTAACTAATTAAATTAATCCAGCTGTGTCCTTCCTCCTCCGGCCATGGCTGGTAAGCCAAAAGACAAGCATTTCACCCACCTCTCAATCCCCAAACCCCAGCTCCTCTTCACCCTCCTCCTCTTCTTCCTTTGGCTCATCTCCCACCTTATCTTTTACACCTCTTCTTCAGCTCCTTCTAATGCTGCACTGTTTCCAGCTGAGGATAAAAAATGCGACCCCGACATCGCACCATTGTACATCGTCCCCCTTCCGTCCCGCTTCAATTCCGACCTCCTCACCCAATGCCACAATCTCAGTCCTTACACCGACATGTGCCCCCATGTCGCCCACCGCGGCCTCGGCCAACCACTCTCTCCTTCCTCCACATCATGGTACGCCACCCACCAGTTCATAGCCGAGCTCATCTTCCACGCCCGCGTCGAAAACCACCCGTGCCGCACCCAAGACCCTTCCACCGCCCAACTCTTCCTCCTCCCTTTCTATGCGGGCCTCTACGGCTCTTCCCAATTCTCCCAAACCAACCTTACTCTACGCGACTCACTCGCCCTCGACTTCGCTTCCCTCCTCCCCTTGCTCCCCACCTGGCCCCGCCGCCTTGGCCGCGATCACTTCCTAGTCATCGGCCGAACCTCCTGGGACTTCATGCGCCCACCTCCCTCCCATTCCACCCCTGACTTCGGCGCCAACCTCCTCCTCCTCCTCCCCGAGACCCAAAACATCTCCGTCCTCACCGTCGAACGCATCCCCTGGGTCCCCCACAACCACTTCGCCATCCCTTACCCTTCTTATTTCCATCCTTCCGCCGCCACCGAGGTTGCCGCGTGGCGTGCAGCCATCCTTGCTCTTCCACGCACCCATCTCTTCGCCTTCGTCGGCGGTCCACGACCGCCGAATCTGGAGAAGGCCGCCGCCCGCGCTAGCATTCTACGTCAGTGCGCCGCCTCCCCGACCCGCTGCATCACAGTCGAGTGCCGGCCAGACGACCCGTCTACTTGCCACGACCCCCACCGCGTCCTCACCGTCATGCGCCGTGCCGAGTTCTGCATGCAACCACCCGGGGACTCTTTTTCGCGGCGATCCGTGTTCGACGCAGTGCTTGCCGGCTGCATTCCCGTCTTCTTCTCGGAGCACACTGCATACACACAGTATCTATGGTACGCGCCGGCCCGGCCCGAGGAGTGGTCCGTTTTCCTGGGTCCTGACCGGTGGGATCGGATCGAGGAGGAGCTGGAGAGAATTCCTAAGCCGTCGGTGGACCGGATGCGGGAGCGAGTCGTGGAGATGATTCCGCGGGTGACGTACGCCCACCCGAACGCTAGCTGGAGGGAGCTCGGGTTCCGTGATGCTGTGGACGTGGCGCTCGTTGAGCTGACGAAGATTGTGCGGGGAAATGCGCCGCAGGTGTAACTTATAACGCGAGAAAAGGCAACATTTTGCTACCCCGTTGACAGCACGGGAGTTGGCTTTTGTCATAAATGACGAAGTGTTTTCCGTCCAGAAATGGCTTGGCACTTTTTAATGTTTTTCTGTGAAATATCATCAATAAAATTGCGGAATTATTTGGTGAGCGGTGAAGGTGTGTGATCACTATGATGTAACTTATAATTATTGTTATATGCTGGAAACTATTTGATTTATATATTCATAAATGCTTATATCATATATGCACAAAATCCTCAACTAACAAGTGAAGGTCAGATGGCTCCTTGATTATAGCTATAACGTTGTGGTGCACATTAAAGTTTTAATGTGAAGATTTTTCATAGAAATAAATCGGGTTGAAATATCATGATTAAAATTTAATTATTATAAATCATAAAATTATTTTTTTTTAAATGAATATAGTATTTCTCAATTCAAATTTATAAATTTATTTCAAGGAACTTTAAACTCATCCTAATAAAAAAATTCATTATGTGTTCGTTTTAACTTTCTTACTTTGAAATTTATTTAGAGTATCATGGCTTATTTTTTTCACCCTTTTACTGTGTTTATTTTAACCAAATCAAAGTTAAAAAGAAATAGAATTATCTTTTTTTTTATCAGAATTGCACAAGAATTTTTTATTTGCACTAGATATATATTTTTTTAATTAGTGCGGAATCAAAATTCGATTTAATTAGACATGAATGTCACTACAAGTTTAAATTGTAATTTTGTAAAATTAAATTCAAAATCATTCAAAATCCAATTTAAGTAAATTTATAAACAAACTGAAAACCTGAATAGATGGGTCAATTAATACTAAAAGTATTTCAATCTGACGGTAAATTAGCACAAATCAAGCATTTAAAGCTGAATTAGAAACTTCTTCACATTTATTAAAGGGTTAAATGATCTTCAAATTTAATGTGCTTATAGTCAAAATTGAGTGTCTCAATAAGATGAATTCAATGAGTTTAAACTCATCTACTTTGGCATCATTTAAAAACTTAAATGCTTAATGAAGGACCTATGATTTAGGGAATCAATATTAGTCATATGTTAGATTATTCTTAATTTTGGCTATATTTATGCCACTCTCTAATTTATAAATAGAAAATACTCTCTACATTAAGAGTTCAAACCCTTAGCTTGAGTTTCAAGAGTGCTCATAGAATTGATAAATCTAGGAGCTCCATAGAAGCGTAATCATCAGATCAGTGCATGATCTTTGATATTTGACAACCATTTGATTTCAACCCTCAGATCGTCATTATTGGACAACCACCATCTGACCCTAGTTATTATAGCATTGTAATTTGACCACCAACGTCCAATAATCATCATCAAAACATTACCTATTCACAACTGTTGGAACACCAACCAAACAGTGCCATTGAAGAATCATCACTCTACCATGGTCCTTTGAATGTTATATTCGACTACGATCATCCTACTACCATCGCATGATTACAACCCTTTTGCCATCATCACCCTACTAGAACCTTCAACCTGAGTTACATGATTATAATCATTAAACCACCATTTCTTGACTATAGTTCTGCAAACATATTATCGGATTACGATCATCAAAAAGTTATTACCCAACTATTATTCTCAAACTACCATCACCCATTTAGGATCACCAATAACCGTCAGTTGACATTGGTCCTCCCACTACCATTGCTTGGCTAGTCCTCCGAATATTAACACCCAACTATGGTCATCTAAGGCTCCTCCAACTAGAATTGACTTACTACAACCCTCCAACTACATTCTCCAAATAAATGACCTACTAGCCACCATTGCCAGATTACTATTCTCCAATAGTAATCCTCGAATCAACATTACCTTAGTGTGATCCTCTATCTACCATTATTATCTAACTATTATCCTTCATCCATAATTATTTAGTTTCCTAGTCATCATCACCCATATATGGTCCTACAACTACTATCACTCAATTAAGATCCTTTGATGATAACCACTAAACCACAACCATGCAACTACAACCACCCAACCAGAGTAATCTTACTACTACCTCCAAAATACAACTTTTTAACAACTGTAACTCAATTAATGTCATTTAACCACCATCACTAGATTACAGTCCTCTAGCCACAACATCTTATATATGTTCCTTGGACCATCATCACCCTGTTATAGTCCTTTGATCACTACCACTAACTATAATCCTCTGATGATCACTGCAGAAATATTCTCCTCTAACCACCCTTCTTGAATATAGTCCTCTAACCACAATTGCCAAAGAATAGTTTATCAACAACTATCACCTAACTATAATCCTCTAATCACTATCAACAGACTGTAATTCTATCATTATACTATAATCACTATCACTAGACTATAATCCTTAGACACTATCACCCAACTTCAGTCCTCTAACTAGTGATAACTATAATACACTAAATAATTATTAATCTATGATCCTCTTGGAATTACTGTCGTTATGTTGATGCTTGATGATTTCATCACTTATCACAACAACAATGTTAGTAAACATCATTGTCCATGGAACTAATGCTCATTTTTAACACCAATTATAACTCCTAACATTAATACCAAGATTTTGTTGCAATTCGGGATCTCGAGCTTGGGATTTTAATGATAATAAATATTATTGAATATCTTTTTATTTCTCCTAACATTTGTAGCGGATATTTTCTTTTATGTGTACTAACATTTCATGTGCGTCATACACCGTACAACGGAAGACTCAGGGCTCAAGTCTGGATAGAATAGGATAATGATTTGTAAGAGTCTATAATTTTTCTTTTCTTTATTCTTGTATTTACTAAGTCAAAGTTATGTAAAGGTGTATGCTAATTTGACAATCATGCACACACATACATGTGAGTGAGAAAATTAATTTTAAAATTTCAAACTAATCTTACTGTATGAACTCAGTCATACTATACTACTAGTTATTTAAAGAAAATTGTTAATTGATTAATTGAGGTTTTTAAACTAATTGTACTATACGAACCAAATAGTATATGATGATCAATTTAACTCGAAAACCCTTGTCTCCAATCATATTTAGGTAAGTATTTTAATATTAAAGTTTGAACATATGATATTGTACGAATCATACTGTTTGATATTTAAATCTTATCTAAATTAATCCCTGTGATTAGTCAATTAAATGAAGGTTAATAAATATGACATATTGTACAGTACGATGTAGATTGTATTGGATGATTGGCATATATGGAATTTATTTATCCTAGGGATCACCCTGGACAGAACATTAATTTTTGAATTAATCACACTGTATAATGTAGATTGTCTGGATGATTGGCAAAGATGATTTTTAATCATCCTGGAGTTCTTCTTGTACGATCTTAAGATGTATAAACTAATCATACCATACGATTCAATGATCGTACTGTACAATTTGTATGCAAAGCTTGAATAGATCATATCATGACTATTTAAGATGTACTGGATGAAATAGATTTTTGAACTTATCATACTGTATGAACTCATATCATACTGTATAAAAAGAATTAGCAGAATTGAAAATTTATGATTTTTTTGAAGCCTTATATTAAAGTTCTCTCATAAGAATTTATGAATGTCTTTGGCTGTTGATAAATTTTTGTGAGAGTGAGAAGTAGTGTGAGGGGATTCATGTTGTTTCTCTAAGCAAACTTTACCTTGGTTCCTCCAAGTATCTTCATTGATCTTTTGGGTTGCTCCCAAGAGGAAGTCTTCAAGGCTAAAGATTGCTAGGTTCTCTACATCACTAGGAGGGTGAAAAGGATTCTAGGTTATCTACTCACCAAGAGGGTGGAAAGGATTATGGTTCTCAATCGCACCGTAGAAGGGTAGAAGTGATTTTGTAAAGGCTTCTCCACATTATTATGAGAGCTAAAAGAGAGTCGCTAAGGGTTTGTGCAATACTAGGAGAGGAGGACTCCAGTGAGTGTGCATTGATCAAGGTTTGATCGAACCACTATAAAAACTTTGGTGTGCTCATTCCTTTTATTTTGTACTTTTATTTCTCATATTTTTATTTCCTATATATTATTTTCTTGAAATCTTTGATAATATTGTGATAGCTTAGGATTATTTTCTGTGAGCACAAGAAAATAAAATAAATATCTAAAAATAAAAAAAGATCAAAAATATGTTTTTTGTTTAATAAAAAACATATAAATTTCATTTTGTTTTTGAAATTTGCTTATGCTTCTATTTTTATTTAAGCATCAATTAAAAAAAGTAAATTCTTTTGAAAAAAAGAGAAATATTTAAAATACCAATTCACTCCCCCTCTTGGTCTACCTTGGGCAGTTCAAGTCGGCTATCAGCGTGAACTGAATTTTCAATTGGTACTAGAGCAAGTCTCTGAATTAGTGATTTAAAAATCCCTAAGAAAAGATAAAAAAGTACATTTTTGAAAGAGGAATACTACAGAGGGTTATTCAATAACTCATCCACCATTTTTGATAATATTTTATTTGATTTTTGGAAAATAAGAATGTCAACCTTCTTACAGTCTATTGATTTTACAATATGGCATATGATTAAAGAAGGTTATTCTGCACCATTTAGATTTATGAATGGCATCAAAGTTGAAACACCATTTAGTGAATGGAGCAATGAGGATAGAGATCTTGCACAACTTAATGTTAAATATTTGAATTATTTTTTATGCACTTAAATCTAATGATTACATGAGAGTCTCTACTTGTACCACTAAAAATAATATTTGTGATAAACTATACATCGCGTATAAAGGAACTAATGAAGTCAAAGAATCCTGTTTATATCTTTTGCTGCATGGTTATGAACATGACTCATATAGGAAGTTAAAAAAGCTACATGCTAATTTTGAGAAGGGCAAGTAGAGGATGCAAAAAACCTTTTGGGCAAACTCCACCTCAATTAATCAGAACACAGAGTAGAGGAGAGGTAACAATTTTACGCCTTATGATAAATGATAACTTTATCATTCCGATCAAGATTAGGTATATCTACTATCCTATAATGAGCTATTTACTATTTCTAAAAAAATTCATGACTCATATAGGAAGTTAAAAAAGCTACATGCTAATTTAAAAAATAATTTTTTTGATCTGAAATGTGAGCATGATTTATTAGTTAGAGAGCATGCCAATCGTAAATTCAATATCCCATTAGACAAAGAATATGCATCTCTATTAGATAAATTTAATGATTTGAATAACAAATATATTGAACTAAGCAAGTCGTATGAATCCTTGAAATTCAAACATACTGAATTAGAGGATGTATTTAAGGAATTAGAAACACGTGTAACTGAACTAAACTATAGTGAGCATGAATTGAAACTTAAAGTTGAAAGCTTTAAGAGTGAGAATATGATCTTGAGAGAGAATGTTCATGCACTTCAAAATAAAAAACTACCACCTACACTACCATAATGGTATAACCCCAAAACACAACATGCATCTCACATCCCTAGAAGGAGGTACTACCACTTATATAGGTTAGTGAATTCATTTCCAGTTGTTAGGTACTATTCTTATGGCATGGTATGACACATAACAAGCACCTGCACTATACACTATAGAACACATCTAATATGGAGGCTAAAATCATCTGCATCATAGCATATCATGCCTTTATCCCATCCATTAAAGCATAAGGTGGAACCCAAACTCACTTGGGTTTCCAAACCTAACCCTTGATTGATATTATAGGGATGTTCTCAAAAAAGGCATAGTGAGAGTATGTGGTACTTGGATAGCAGATGGTCATAGAATATGACTAGAGATGTTAAGTAATTCATCATGCAAGATGCCAAAGTTAGAGGTAAGGTTACATTGGGACTTAACACCATAGGAAAAGTGGTGGGTTCAGGGATGATTGGTAACTCTAAATATTTTATTATTAAAAATATTTTACTAGTAGATAGATTGAAACATAACTTGCTTAGTATTAGCCAGTTGTGTGACAAAGGATTTGACATAAAACTTCTATCTATTAAATATTTGATTAATTTAAATAAAAAAATTATTTTAGAAGAAAAAAAATGTTTATATGCTCAATTTGAATTTTGTTGATTATTCAAATTCTTTATGTTTAAAAACTATTTTTGATGAATTATGGCTATGACATAGGTAACTATATCATGCAAGCATGAAGACACTTAGGAAAATAACTCAGAAAGACCTAGTTAGAGGCATATCTAAGGACCATCTATGTGATGTCTACCATTAAAAAATTAATTCAAATCATCATTTCATTCCATTAAGGACATCACCACCTCTAGGCCACTAGAGATCTTACATAGGACTAGTTTGGGCATGTTAATATAGCTAGGTTAGGTGAAAAAATCTTTGGATATTTAATAGTTAATGAGTACTCTAAATTCACAAGGGTTAGATTCTGATCTCACAAAAGTGAATTATTTAAGGAATTTAAAATATTCTCCACTAGGATTCAAAGAAAATTAGGATGTTAAATTTCTAATATCCATAGTGATTATGGTGGGATTTGAGAATATTAAGTTTGAATTTTTTGTATGGAGGTATGAATTAAACATAACTTTTTTGCCCCTAGGACCCCTTAGTAGAATGGAATAGCTGAAATAAAGAATTAGTGGAAGCTAGTAGGGCAATATTAGCTGAATATTCTCTCGCAAGATATTTTTTGGTAGAAGTAATGAATATTGCATGCTATGTTTTGAGGAGGGTAAATATTAAATTAAAATTAAATAAGACACTTTATAAGTTACTTAAGGGTAGGACACCCAATTTTTCACACCTTTAGGTTTTTAGATGTATATTCTTCATTCTTATAAGTGAAAAATCTCTCCTAGGAAAATTTAATCCTAAATCTAAAGAAGGAGTCTTCTTAGGTTATTCCTCTATAGGTAAAGCTTATAGGATCTTTAATAAGAGGACTTTAGTTAAAGAGGAGTCAACCCATGTGGTATTTAATAAATCTGATAAATCTATTGAGCCTTAGTGAGAAAAAGAATAGGAGATAGAAGTTATCCAAGGAGTATAATCCATTGACCTAAGAGATAGAGAAGAACCTCAAGAGCCATTACCAAGAGAATGGAGATACTCCCCTTGTCATCCTAGGAATCTCATCTCAGGAGATCCATATGTACGAGTGTGAATTAGACATGGACTTAAGAACGATGTTAGTCATTCTACATTCAACATTATGGTAGAACCCACATATGTAGAGTAAGCCCTATATGATGAATTCTAGATCCTATCTATATAGGAATGATATATGGGAGTTAGTTCATAAAACTAAGGACCTGAGTATAGTAGGTACCAAGTGGGCATTCAAAAATAATATGAATAACTCTAAAATTGTGATTAGAAATAAAATCAGATTAGTAGCTAAGGGGTACAATCAAATTAGAGGCATTGATTTTGAGTATACCTTTTCCCCTATAGCTAAGTTAGAAGCCATTAGAGTGTTGTTAGCCTTTGCTTGCTTTAGATATTTTAAGTTGTATCAAATTGATGTAAAGAGTGCTTTCTAAATTGGATTTTTAAGGAATATATTTATATAGAACAACCCCACGGATTTGAAAATTCAACATTTCCTAATCATGTATACAAATTGAAAAAGGTATTGTATAGGTTGAAGCAAGCACCTAGGGCATGGTATGAAAGGCTTAGTACATTTCTCTTTGGTAGATCTTTTATTAAGGGTAGTGTAGATACCACCTTATTTCTAAAGAAGGTAGAAGATGATCTACTCATTATTTAAATATATATGGTTGATATATTATTTATATCAATAAATAAATAACTCTGTAATGATTTTTTAAAAACCATGAGTAGAGAATTTGAGATGAGCATGATGGGTGAGCTTACATATTTTCTTAGATTTAGTTTAAAGCAAAAAGATGATGATATCTTTCTGAGTCAAAGTAAATACATCAAGGAAATTATAAAAAAATATGAGATGAAGGCACTAAAGTAATTAATACACCCATGAGCTCTACTATTTAATTAGATAAGGATGCAAGTGGAAAATTAGTTGATCAAAAAAGTATAGGGGGATAATAGGAGCACTTCTGTATTTGACTGCTAGCATACTAGATATAATGTTTAGTGTTTGTCTTTGTGCTAGATTTCAAACTGATCCCAAAGAATCTCGTATAATTTTTGTTAAGAGAATCCTTAGATACCTTCATAGTAGTAGAAAGCTGTATTGCTCAAGTCTTAAGGCTAAAGTAATAAGTCCTTAACCTTGGACCATCTATAAGGACTATTCCAATGATATGTGATAACACTAATATAATATGCATTTCTAAAAATTCAATTAAACACTTCTGTACTAAATATATAGATTTTAGACATCATTTTATTAGAGTTCATGTAGCCAAGTGATAAGTCTAAATAATGTATTATTTTACGTTATATTTTTAGTAAAAAAATTATTATTTTAGTTGTGTTGTGCAAGAAAAATATAAAAATGGCCACAAAATTTAAGTCTCATCTAGCACTGGGACGCTGGACAAATCAATGCCATAGCACCATCAAAGGCATTGCTAGAGCACCACAACATCAACATTATGATGCCAACTTTTCTATGGGATAACACCACCACCACCACCAACAACAACATCAAGCCTTTATCCCACTACGTGGGGTCGGCTATATGAATCCTTTTTTCTCCATATGTTCTATTAAAAATTAAATTCTCATTTAAATCTAATAAAGAAAGATCATTTCTAATATTTTCTAACCAAGTCTTTTTAGGTCTGCCTCTACCTTTCTTAAGATAAGTCAAATCTAATACCTCTACTTTCCTAACCGGTTCATCGGAAGGCCATTGTTTTATGTGACCAAAGCATCTAAGGTGACTCTCTCTAATATTATCTTCCACTGGAGCTACTCCAACCTTTTTACGTATATGCTTATTTAGTGTCCTATCTCTAAGGGTAAAGCCACTCATCCACCTGAGCATCCTCATCTCTGCAACACTTAACTTACTATTATACTTTTCTTTTAATGGCCAACATTCAGCACCATAAAGCATGCAAGTCTCACCACCGTCTTATAAAATTTTTCCTTAAGTTTGAGGGGCACTTTTCTATCACACAACAAGCTTGATACATTCCTCCACTTCAACCATCCAACTTGAAATTCTGCTGATAATATCCCCATCTATTTCACCATCACTCTGAAAAATAGATCCAAGATATCTAAATTATGTACTCTTATTAAGGACTTAATTGCCCAAAGTCATAATCCCCTCACTAGGTCTATTACTACTAAAATTACACTCTATATATTCTGTTTTAGATCTACTCAAGCAAAAACCTTTAGACTCTAAGATTGACCTCCACAATTCAAGTTTATCTTCAACTCCCTCTCTAGTCTTTTCAACAAGAAGAATATCATCAGCAAAAAGCATACACTAATGTACATCCTCTTGCAAATGTCTAGTGAGAAAATACATGACTAAAGCAAAAAGATATGGGCTTAAGGCTGATCCTTGATGTAATCCAATCGAAATAGGAAAATACTTGGTCAAACCACCTTGTGTTTGAACACAAGTAATAGCTCCTATATACATATCTTTAATGATTTCAATATAAGCGTAATTAACTCCTTTCTTTTCAAGAACTCTCCATAGCACTTCTCTTGGAACTTTATCATATGCTTTTTCTAAATCAATAAATATCATATGTAGATCCTCCTTATTCTCTCTATATTTCTCCATCAAACCTCTTAATAAATGTATGGCTTACATAGTAGATCTACTCGATATGAATCCATATTAATTTTGAGAAACATTAGTATCACATCGTAACCTACGCTCCATAACTTGCTCCCATAGTTTTAAAGTATGACACATTAACTTAATTCCTCTATAATTCACATAATCTTGTGCATCACCTTTATTCTTAAAAATAGGAATTAACACACTCATTCTCCACTTATCTAGCATCTTTTTAGTTTTCAAAACAATATTAAAACATTTAGTAAGCCAAGAAATTCCTTCATCTCCTAAGCATTTCCACACCTCTATTGGAATATCATCAAGTCCAACAGCTTTTCCACCCTTCATTATCTTTAAAGCCTCTCTAACTTTGCTTTTACTAATACATTGATAAAAATAGAAATCTTTATTTTCATTTAGGGTGCTAAGGTCACTACAGTCAATCGTATTTTCTACTGGATAGCACCGTGGTGTCAAAATTATTAGCTTTGTAGGGCCATGCTCTTTGTCTTCCAGTGCCACGACATTACAATCTATAATATAAACGCCAAAATTGACCTTTTGGTGTCATAGCATTTGAAAGTCAGTATCACTATGGCATAGTAGTTATAACTTCCCAAGGACATGACCTGTTAGTGAAATGATGTTACTATTCACTACGTAACTGATCCACATCAGCAAGCATCACGGCGGAGCCAAATTTGTAGCACAAGAATATTAGTTTATTTGTTGGGAAAAATGGAGCCAACCTTTTAAGGTTCACAATGCAAATTGCCTACTTTCTATTTTCCTATAAATAGTCATGATGTTATGTTTGTAAGGGAGTTCAGTCACATGGATAGTTTCAGCACAATTTAGAATGATTCTCTACGTTTCTGTTAGAGTTAAGAAAATTTATGGAGTACTTGAGACCATCATTAGAGTGTTTTATGGAGTACTTGAGACCATCATTAGAGTGTTTGGCTTGTATTTTTGGAAGCAATTCTATAAGTAAAATGGGATGTAGAGGAGATCCATTGAACCATTCTGGTGATATCTATCTCTTATTTTTTCTTTCTATCATGCTATCAATAAGAATGTGTATGCTTCAATTTTACTCCATGTCTGACTAGATTCTCTAGTTTTGAATTGATGTAAATAATATATATATATAGTACTATTAATTTCTTTGATTATTTAAAAGATTAAAATAATGTTTTTAGTATTAACCGATTTAATACACATAATGGTCTTATGTGAAGTTAAAGTTAGGTGTAATATTGAGCCTCGACGAAGGAAATCAAGCATAATTGATGACTGTAAATAATGTTATATTTTATAGGTTAAATTTTTCATGAAACTATTTTATTTTAGTTGTATTCAAGCAGGAAAATGCAAGAAATATGCAAAACTTTTAAGTATGGTACACCATGCGATAATAGACACTATATCTCCGTGGTGCCATCATTGATGCCATCGGAGCACCCAATATGAACATGGCGGTGCCCAATCTTTATTCAATAGTAGCGCAGTGTCAGAGGAGTCAGCATTGCAAAGTCCAGTCTCTATTTGCACAACATCGTGATGCCAATTTCTAGCACCGCCAGGCCAAGGAGAGTGCTACGTGGATGTTGTAGAACTTAACCATCAGTAGTGTCGTATCGCTATTATTGTAACTATTCAAAACATGATATGCCAACAAAGCGAAGGGTCTATTCACTATGTAACAGATGCACATTAGCAAGTGCCGCAATAGAGGAAATCCTTCAGTGCTGCGGTATTTATTCTTTTAACGGGCACCACGGTAAAAGTATCTCAAATGTCGTTGTGCTAAAATCCATTTTTTATTTTTTTATATAAATAGTTCATTTATAATAGAGAGAGTTGAGTCACTTAGTTAAATTGAATCTTTACAGTGCTTCTTTGTAATTTCCTTATGAGTAAAAACTAGGGGAACTCAGGGAGTACTAGATCCACTTCATAAGAATGTTTAGTTAATATTTATGGAAGAAATTCTATAAGTTCAAGGTGTAGTATAGAGGAGATCATTGAATCCATCCAATGATATCTTTTCTTCTATACTTTTTTTCTTTTATGTAATTAATAAAAATGAGTTTGCTTCACTTATTGTTCATGTGTGGCTAAATTTTTTAGTTTTGAATTGATGGTGTAAATGGAATGTGAAGTACTAATGAATTCTCTTCATCAATAATTTAATGATATTTTTAATATATCAGGTCTTCATTTAATACATATAGTGGCCATATGCATAATTAATATCAAGTGTAATGTGAAGCCTAGGAACAAGAAAATAGGCACAACTAGGTATATTGGATTAGTATGATGCAAGTATAGGAATAGTGCATGAAATATACCAAATAAGTTATTGAATCTCCACTAAAATTCTTTTTTAGTGAGTAGGATAATTATTATAATTATAATGGACAATATTAGTATTTGCAAGTAAATATTCTTCTCCATGGGATCGATACTCTTCTCTATTTCTATATTACTTGATTTAGCACATATACTTGCATATATTAAGTGGAGTTTTTATAATTTTAATAACAAAGAAAACCTAAGCATTATTTATGGATTGAAAGAGTTCTAAATCATTTTCATAATTCTTTAGATTACTCCACCGCCCCCATCATGTTTTTAGCACCGTTGCTGGAGAAGAATTTATTTTATTTAGAAATTTATTATATTATTGAATCAATTGCATAATTAGTCCTACTATATTCTTTTATTATTTTATCTTATTTTATTGATTGTATAATTATGGTTGCATGCTTAGAAGCCATGGAAGGGAACCATTGCTATATTTTGATTTGGAAATTGATAGAACCTTTTCTAAAATTATAACCAACAAAAATATTTTGAAAATGGCTGACCCTATTTAAGACTTAAATCATTCTAGACCTCTTAAGGATTTTGCGAATCATATGGTAGATGGAATTCATTAGAGAATAAATAGACATGCCATCCAGGCTAATAATTTTGAATTAAAACCTACAATTATTCAGGTGATACATAATTCTCAATTTGGGGGAACTCCTATTAATGATCCATATTTAGAAAAATTCTTAGAAATTTATGAAAAATTTAACTATAATAATATTAGTGATGATGCCATTAGACTTAGATTATTCTCATTTTCTTCAAGAGATAACACAAAAATATTATTAAATTCATTACCCTTGGCTCTATTACCACATGGAATGACTTGGTCTATAAATTTATAGGAAAGTATTTCCCACCTTCTAAGACTGCCAAACTTAGAAATGGTATTACTTATTTTGACTCAGTTAGAAAGAGAATCTATTTTTGAGAGTTAGGAGAGATTCAAGGAGATGCTTAGAAAGTGCCCTCATCATGCCTTACCTGATTGGTTGATAATTTAAACTTTATATAATAAATTGGTAGGATCTCTTAGAGCTATAATTAATGCTACTGCTAGAGATTCTTTGATGTCATAGCCTTTTGAGGATGCTTATGTATTAATTGAGAAAATGAAAATAAATAATTCCCAATAGCCTGTTGATAGGGTGAATTCTAAGAAAGTGGCAGAAGTCTATGAAAATATTTTTGTATCCATTTTGACTACATATATTACTACAATATCAAAGAAGTTGAGCACTTTAAAATTAAATTCTAATTCATCTTTACATTTGGAAGATAAAACCTCAATAGAAGAGAATGATATCTAAGAGATTAAAAATATATATTTAATTGGAAGATAAAATAATGCCTATTCTAATACATATAATCCAAGTTGGAGGTATCACTCCAATTTTAGTTGGTCAAATAATAATGATGGAAATCAATAAAATTCTAGTCAAAATAACCAACAAGTAAATTGGAATAATTAAAATGAAACTAATAATAATCAAAGATCAGTTTATCCTCTTGAATTTAATCAAGGTAATCAATTTGGAACTTAAAAGACACCACTAGAAGATGTGGTCATACAATTGAGAACTAAATTACAAAACCAAGCTGCTTCAATTAAAAACTTGGAAACTCAATTAAGTCAGCTTGCAATTTCTGTGAGTAGTAGGCCTATAGGATTTTTACTTAGTAACATTGAAGTTAATCCTAATGAGAAGGAAAGAGATACTAATGGGACCCAATTGAAAATATATTAGGCGGAAGTTTACTTCTCAGTCCTTACTTACCTTTTGTGAAAATCTTACTTTCTTCTCTTAGAAATTCAATTTTAAGTGATGGGAAGGATTAAGCATAAACCCTCTTCTTCAAAGAACCAAAATGAAATCTTACCAAGAATGAGTATTCTTTTTCACTTCTTCACATGCAAAATAATGCTATTATTACTAAGTTGAAGGATCCAATTGAAAACCTATTAAGAGGAAGTTCATTTCTCAGTCCTTACTTACCCTTTTATGAGAACCTTACTTTCTTCTCTTAGAAATTCAATTCTAAGCGATGGGAAGGATTAAGTATAAACCCTCTTCTTCAAAGAACCAAAATGAAGATCTTACCATGAATAAGGATTCTTTTTCACTTCTTCACATGTAAAATTATGCTACTATTACTTAGTTGAATGAATTCAAGGAGGAGTTGTACGAAGATAAGAAGAAATATTTAGCAGAAGTGAGGAAGATGCATGATGGTAGAGTTTTCTTATATGATTTCTTTCCTAATAAAGATGATATATTATTTGATTATAGGGAGAAGTATTTCCATTGAAAATATAAAAATTGGATGAAATGGCCCTTATAATATTATTAGAATATTTCATAATGGTACAATTAGGATATAGGATAAGAAAACTTTACAAACCATAAAAGTTAATAGATATAGATTGAAACCATGTGATATAAAGGAATGAAGAATTCTTAAGGATGTGTATGTGTATTTTTTTCTACTTTATTATTTTATAGAATAGAAGGACGTGATGGGAGATATTGACTTGTGTGTTTTTACTTAATTAAAAAATTTGGCTTTGAGAGCTATTATTGAACTTTGGGTGCCTTTTGCACTAGTTATCTTATACCTGTGTAATGTTTAATGTTATGTTATTCATTATTTTATGAATTTTCATATGAGAATGTTACTCCTAACCCATATGACTAAAACATACCTAATGTAGTATCTCTACTTCTATTTAAATGTAGTGACTATTTTTTGATGATTTACTTGATGGTTTACCATCTATAAGGGATATTCAACATGCAATTGATTTCTTATTAGGTTATCAATTGCAATATTTACCCCATTAATGAATGAACCATACTAAATATGTTGACCTTAAGAGATTGGTGGATGAATTAATAAACAATGGATTTTTAGAGAAAGATTTAGCCCTTGTTCAATTCCTAACTAATTAAATGGTAAGAAATATGGCAATAAGAGCAAGCACATTGATAATATAGCCAAAAAAAAAAAAAGATTACCATCAAGTATAGATTGCTCATCCCTAGACTTGATGATATGCATGATCTTATTAATTGATCCTATAATTTTTCAAAGATTGATCCTAAGAATGAATACCAATGGGATAAGTTTAGAATAAGTGATGAGTGGAAAATTTCATTTAATATAATTGGCAATATTTATGAATTGTTTTTAATGCTCTTCGGCCTTTCCAATGACCCCATCATGCTCATTAGATTGATAAAAAATCTTGCGAAACCTTTTATTGAATATTTCTACACCATATACTTTAATTACACTCTTACTAATTACGATGATGAAGAATCAGATCTAAACCACCTAAGGTTAGTTTTAGGATAACTTATACAAGAAAAATATATGTCAATTGTAAGAAATGCTACATTTTCTAGCTGAAGGTTATTATCTTGGGGTTGATTGTATCATATTACGGACTAAAGAAAGAGCTCACAAAAATCAAATTCATTTTATATTGGCCCACACCTTAAATTTTAATAGATGTCCATATTTTTTATGGTTTAGCTACATTTTATAGAAAATTAATATAGAGTTATATTTCAGTAGTAGCCCCAATTGTGGACATTTTGAAAAGGGATAAATTCTTTTGACCTTAGAAATTGAGAAAGCCATGGAACACATAAAATTTCTAATGACATCTGCACTTGTGTTAAGACTCGCACATTTTAGCAAAATATTAGAGGTGACCCATGATGCCTTAAATTTAGGAATAGGAAGAGTGTTAAGTCAGGAGCAATAATCTTCTTCAGTGAAAAGTTGTATGGCGCTAGACAATGTTGTTCTACATTTGTACAAGAATTTTATAACATCATTCATTCACTCAAATAATGGAGGTACTATTTATTGTATAAAGAATTTCTTTTAAATATGGATCATCATGCTCTAAATTTCCATTAATACCCAACAAAACATTAATCATCACTTTGCAAGTTCTAGGATTTTTCCTTTGTCCTCAAATACAAACTTGAAGTATAAAAAATACCTACCAATGCATTATCCTGGATGGTTATTATATTTTCATTACTTGAATTCCAAATACCTAAATTTGAGACCATTATAAATGATTACAAGATATGTCAAGATTTCTATTTGATTTACTTAGAGCAGGAATCAATGATTCATACATGATCTTATATAGTTACTTATGTAAAAGAAAGAGGTTATGTTCCTCTAGAACATCCATAAGTTATTTTCTTATTTACAAGCTTCATTTATACAACATAGCAGGAAAATTTTCTAATTTTAATATAATTAACTTGCCAGAACAAACATTTTATTATCCTTCTCCCAAGAGAGATATTGAGAGGGTGGATTTTGCATGTTATTAATGTTAAAAAGCTAAAGAAGCCAATAAAAAAGTGGTATATACTTAGCTTTACCTGTGCCTAGTAGACCTTGGGGAGATCCATAGAGTTTACTTTAGGCCTTCTTATTTGGAGGACATGATAACATCATTGTATTTGTTTACTAATTCTTTAAGACCTCACATTTCTTACCTTGCACCAAAAAAAAGATGCCTCTCATATCACAAGGCTAATTTCAGAGAGATAATCTAACCACATGGCCTTCCTTCATCCATAATTTTTGATGAGGATGTCAAGTTTATTTCTTATTTTGAGATTACGGGAACAAATTTGAAGTTCTCTTTGGCCTTTCATACATAAACTAACAATTAAACTAAGATACCTAATAGATTTCTAGGTAATTTATTAAGGACTTTAATTATGAGAAGCCAAAATTTTTGAAACTTACTACTACCCACTGTTGAATTTGCCTATAATAGCACTTTCTCCATAACTTCTTTAAAATACCTCTTTGAGATAGTTTATTGATTAACTACTAAAAGGCTTATTATTAAATTAGCTAGCAAACCATTGCAAATATTTGTAGACTCTATATTTTCATGTCCATGTGATTTTGATAGCTTGCATGATGATATCAAGAAATAATTGGAACAAAAAAACATAAAATATACTGAATAAGAATAAAAATAAAACTTTTGAGGAATTTAAAGTAGGAGAGTATGTTTTAATACACATCCATCCTAAGAGGTTTTCTTCCACTAGATTTAAGAAAATATAAATGCAAGCATGTGGGCTATTCAAAATTATTAAGAAACTTGATAGTAATTCATATATACTTAAATTACCTCTTGACATATTTATTAGCCATGTCTTCAATGTGAAAGATCTGATTTATTTTAATGGAGTTATCCAACATCAAAATTTGTAAGAATGTTCTTTTATAGGAGAAAATTAAACTCAAATATCGGTACCCATTAAGTTTACATTCTTTGAGGTGGAATGCATTAGTTCAAAGGAGTCACCTATGGATGGAGGTGATCAGAGTTATCTCATTAGGTAGAAGGACAAACATATTGGAGAAGATAGTTTTTTTACCACAAATAATTCATAGTAGCTAACTCCATACCCATTGGAGGGTTACATGAATATTAACTATTTAGAAATGAGTTATCATGGTAAGAGGGAGTTGGTGCAGCACATATACCTAGAATTCGACCCACTAATAGGATGTAGACCAGGAGAGCCATACTGGAATGAGATGGACCCATAACCAGGAGCAAGATGAAGAAGGCTTATAAAATTTAATATTATTTTCAATTTCTTGAAAATTTTCATCATACTTATATTTTAATTGTGTTGTAGTTAATTTAGGTTTACTAGTGTGGACTTGAGTGCAACCATGTGACCATGCATAAGTATGAGTGAGCGTGATTGCAAGCCAAATGACTGTGGAGTGTTGCATGTTATCTTTGTTAACATGGTGTGGATGTCCAAGGATTTGGAGGCATAATTATGGGTGGTTATTAGCTTAAGAGGTTGACCCCTATTTTCCCCTAAAACATGTTGTTTGAATTTCTTTGTACGAAGTATTTAAGACTTAATTTGTGAATGAACTGAGGGAGTTCATTATGAAAGAAATTTTAGAATTTGAAGGAGAAGGCTTGGTGACTTAATTCATGGGAGAAAGCTTGGTGGCATGATCTAAGGGTATAGTTTGCTTATAATGTTTCTCTTAAACTAGGCTTTTGTTCTTCCTTCTACCTATCTTTGTGCGAGTATTTATGTTTAATTTTTAATAAAATTTGTGTGGAAGTTAGTTTATGTTTAGTATTTTAAAAGGAATTTTTTTTAATCTCCTAACCTTTTTTGGCATATTTTTCCTTAAGGTCACCCAAGCGTGAAGGAGATCCAGACCTAGTTTTGTTCTCTTAAGCATTTGGCAGAACAAATCTAGTCCAAACCATGAGAAAATATTTAGAGTTGATCTACACACTTAATAGATCAATTTTCCCATATTTTTTATCTTTTGTTTTACTATTTTGTGTTGAACAAAAATTAGAAAATTCAAAACCCTAATTTCTATTTTCTAATTTTACCCTCTATCATGGAAAATAAAAAATTCCTTGAGAAATATCAAGAAAATCATAAGAAAGATAAAAATTATTGGAACCCTCATTGTACAAGTGTTCTTTCATTTCCAATTATAATTTCTAACATTCACCCTATATCTTTAGATCAGGAACTATTTTCCCACCATTGGTTATTTTTTTTTGGACAAATTTGTCCATGGTTGATTCCATGGAAACGTTAGGCATCATAAAACCCACCAATTGACCCCATAAATTTTAAATCAACACTAGACATATTTTTAAAAATAACCTATATATTTTCAAAGAAAAGCAAACCACCACATCACTATAGAATCACTTAAGGTGAAGCTTGAAAAATATTTAGACATTTGGGCTATGTTCAAACCCATTTTGACAATGAAATCTAATGGATATGCTTTAGTCAAGTTAAGTGCAAACCCAATTAATTCTAACCTAAAACTCTAAAATTTGTCTAGGTATCAACTAATACCCTATGTTAGCTTCCCATCCAACCCAACACATTAGGGTTAACATAAATAGGTCAAAACTATCAACCTAAGCCATTTACTTGCACAAATATAACCTAACCCCCAAACCAATATTTAGAATTCTTCAAGTTTTCATTCTCCTTAAAAATCAAATGAAATAGCTAAGCCAAGTAACCCGTTTTAAGCTATCTGTTCCCAAGAAATCTGGTAAGTTTAAATATTCTAACACCCTAACTACCTAACTAGCTCACTTTTAGCTCATGGAATGACCAAAGACAATTATCCTCATCATATCTAGTAGTTCTTGACTTCCTTATCCAACTAAAACTTGATAGAATAGCTATAATTCAATTCACATGCAGTCCATATCATTTATAAATAAAACCTCATTTGGCCAAAAATGGAGCATGATTTGAGCTTTCTCACCTTTTCCTTAAGTGGTCTAACGTTTCCCTCCCTTAACTCCTCTGTTTGTAAAAATCTCAAGCTTTGTTGAACTCATGGTGTTCCTTAAAGCAATGTACATGGAGCAAAACTTGAAAAATTCAAGAACATCTAATCCCACTATATGGAGCTCCAATATAGCTTCTAATTTATTCTTGAGTTTATGTCTTAAACTATTTAATTTAACCCAAGTACATGTTAATCATTCTACGGACCTTCGGCACCGACTAAACAAACTGCTAAGCAAAATTTGTTTAGATTAATTGATGGTGAGAAAATGATTTCACAATATGACGTGGCTAGATCACAGGCAGGATGCAAAGTAGTGCATTTTTGTTCACCCTTTAGAATGATTGGAGGAAGATGGTAAGTTCAAATTTGTAGTCTATACCACATGGATTCTATGAAAGCTAGATTTTTTTAGATCTCAATCTTCTTTTGTTATCTGTAAAAGCACAATGGGTGAGACAAATGATTTTGTTTTTATTTTTTTTGAAATAAATTAATACTATTTATTGATCTATTTAAATTTAATGTATTAATAATTTTGAAATATCATTAAAATCATAATTATTTCCCAATAATTTGCAATTGAGTTTTTTTTTATGTTAACTTCAAATACATTAAAAATCCAAATATATCCTCTAAAATCTTATATAATATTTCTTAAAGTAGAGATATTCCTTTCCCTGTTCTTTTGATATTAAAAAATTGATTTAAGAAAATAAAGAAAATAGAAAATTGTTTTTTTTTAAATTAATGATGAAGAACAATAAATCAATAATTCCTAATAAATTTTCAACACCTCTAGTTGAGCTAAAACTTTAGACATGATCATCACGTGACTATTCCAAGCTCATATGAAAAAATTAATGAAATGTGTAGTTAATTTGGAAAAAAAATCAAGCTTAGATCATCACAGCTAAAATATTAAGATAAATTTATCAGAAATATAGCAAACAGAAATTCTATATAGTTCATAATTTGGAATAATTTGAAACGACTGTTGGCCATATGATTTGTTGGTGCGCAGACCTGTTGGATTCAGTTCTATCCCCTCTACTCTTGCTGGACCCTCGAACACCTTACCTTGGGATCGCATTCCTGCGAGCACGCCTAATATTTGTGAGTTCCATATTTCTCCCCTACCAACCCTAGATGAAATCATAGATATTCCCACTAAAGACATAGTTGATGCTGTTGAGGAGTTGAACTTGGCCCTTGTGGGCTATTCACTCTAGAAAAGACCTTTCTATGAAGCTCTGCTTAATGCTGTGAGAAAGTTATGGAAGCTTAAATGTAATATTAAACTTATCTCCCTTAGTGATGGATTCTTTCTATTCAAGTTTTCCAGCTCAGAACACTATGAAATTGTTTGGTATAGAGGTGCATGTTTCGTCACCTTTCATATTTCAAAAGTGGTTTTCTCACTTTAGCCCTAAGATAGAAGAGTTTACCTCAGTGCCCATTTGGTTCAAGATTCATGATCTACCCCAATCTTGTTGGACTCCGATAGGGATTTCAAAAATCGCCACTAAAATTGGTTACTCCCTTGTGGTCGGTGCTCTTACTGCTTCCAAATCCAGGCTCACGTATGCTAGAGTCTATGTCCAAGTTGACTCTTCTGCCTCCTATCCTGAAACCATCCCAATCTCTATTGAAGGAAAGATTTTTATTCTCAAAATCTGATATGAGTGGCGCCTGTCTCTTTGTGCCATCTATAAATCTCTAAACCACCATGCAAACTCCTGCCCCTCAAACTTGAACTGTGAACCTCAACCCGTTTTCAAGAATCAAAGAGGGAGAAGCATAAGCCATCGGCCGAGACCGTCATCTCAGAATCCTAAAGTTATTCTTCCTTTACCAAAAAAATTGCATCACCCCACCAATTCAGTCCAACATACTCCACTGGAAGCTTACATTCCCTCAGCTTCTATCCCCCAAATACACGATCCTACAGACGTCAACATCATCACTAGCCCAGTCACTATGCCAATCCCTGACCTAAACTCCCCCGCCATGGTTACATCCTCTTCTTCTGATCCTATGCCTCCTCCCACGGGCACCTCACCTACAAAAAATTCTATCACCTAATAAATTCTTTGCTTTACAAAATCTTTCAGACTCTGAAGCTTCCTCTTCTCAGGAACTGGAAGAGTTACCTAAACACTACCACCGCAACTTACAAACCATCTCCACTCCCACCATCAATTCTCACCGTCCTCAGTTACCCCCAAAGTTGTATACCAATCTTATAGAAACACCAGAGGAAAGGGTTCCTGGAAATGCCCAAACCCCCCTCCAATTAATTCATGACCCATCCTAATATTGAAATTTGGAATATCAGGGGTTTCAATAACCTTGATTAGGTCTTTTGCTGCAGGAATTTGGTCCATGACCACAAGCTGGACATGATCTGTCTCCTTGAAAACAGAATTCTCCTCTTTAACCTTAACGACCCTTGGTTCTATATGACTCACAAAATTTTTGAGAATGAACTCAGTTTTAATAATTTTGAGCTTGCCTCTCCGGGCAGAATCTAGAATAAGTGGAATTCAGACAAAATTTCTTTCTCCCAAACCTTCACTTCTAAGCAAATGATTTCAGGAATTATCCCTAATGGTTCCCAGCAGCCATTGTTTTGTTGTTTATGCATCTAAATCTTTTGAGGAGCGTTCTCTCCTTTGGGATGATCTCAGAAACTTGAATCCACTTGATAACATTCATTGTGTGGTGCTGGAAGATTTTAATTGTTGTCGCTACAAATCCAAAAAGTCTGGAGGGAATGAAATTGTAGCGTCTAGACTTGCCCCTTTCAACTCCCTCATCTTCAACACTAACCTTGTGGAAGTTCCCTCCTTTGGCAACTTTTTCACATGGTATAATCAAAGAGAAGACAATCCAATTCACCTTACCTCGGATCGTGTCCTCTCTAATGAAGCTTGGACTAAAACATTTCCTGATTCTTTATATAAAGTGATGAACAATTTCATTTTGGACCATACTCCGCTGCTTCTCAAAACCAACTCTGTTAATATTGCTAAATAAAAATTTATGTAAAAAAATTATTTGACGAAAATCCCTGACTTTTGGGATTCTCTCATCTCCATATTGTCCACATTTTCTCAAGGAAACCCCATCAATAGCTTATATAATAAGCTTAAGTTGTTGAAGGATAGAATCAAAACAAAGAGTTGGGAATTCTCTAACCTCAATGTGGGCAAATGTGCTAACTTATCCTCTCAACAACAACACTGCCAGTTGCTTATTGACTCAGACCCTCTTAATGTGTCTTTTTGTGACAAACTTAAGAAGATCAATGCTGATCTTGCTTATTATAACTCTTTATGGATAGCATGGTCTATTCAAAGATCTAAAGTGAAGTGGGTAAAAATGGTGAGAAAGATTTAAAATTCCTCTACTCCAAGCTTCATAAGACAAAATCTCATAATAGAAGTATTCTTCATACTTCTATCCTTGGAGATAATTAGACTCAAGCTGACAACATTCAAAGCATAATAGACCACTTCAAAGATCTTTACAATTACCTTCCCCCATCCTTTCTGAGATTAAAAATATTCCTACTAGAAGTGTTGTTCTGAATGCTGCTTCCCACTCCCTTCTTATGCATGTCACCAATGAGGAAATCTTCTTGGTTGTTTCCTCTGCCTATTCCTCCTCACCCGCTTGACCCGATGGCTTTAACTTTGTGTTTTACAAAAAACACTTAGGATATCACACAACTATTGGTTTGCAAAGCTGTCAGATCTTTTTTTTAGTAAATATTACCTTTTGAAATGTGTGAAAGCAATTGTTATTGCTCTCATTCCAAAGAAAAATCATGCTGAGAGCATTCATGACTATAAACCAATTGCGCTATGCAATGTTTTTCATAAAATCATAGCCAAGAATTTTTCCACCAGTATGAAACCGATCATGCATGTGGTTATCAACCAAAATTAAGCTGCTTTCATCACTAACAGACTTTCCATATATAGCCCCATTTTAGCGGGAGAGATTCTTGGGCTATTCAACAAGAAACATAAAGAAAAGTACTTATGTGCTAAATTATACATTAAGAAAGCATTTGACACTATTTCTAGGGATTTACTTTATGCTAGAATGTCCCAAAAGGGCATTCCATCCACTTTCATTAATTGGATAAAAGCTTGTATTAATGACACACTTTTCAATTTGCATAGATGGGGGTTTTCAAGGCTATTTTAGCTCTACATCTGGTCTTAGGCAAGGCTACCCACTCAGCCCCTACCTTTTTTGCATCATTATGGATGTTTTTTCCTATCTCATTGATGCTACTACTAAACCTGAGAGCTTTGACGATTTTAAATTTGAAGGATTATGCTTATCTCACCTTTCTTATGCAGATGATTTACTGGTTTTTGGTAAAGCAAATAACCAAAATTGTGGGCACCTTATGAGGGTACTGAGCACTTTCTCTAACTATTCGGGCTTGCATCTTAACTTACAAAAGAGTTCTCTTGTTATCTCCCCACATGCTCCCAATGCTTCTAGCATCTCTCAAGCTCTACATATCCACAATATTGCCACCAAAATATCATACCTAGGCCTACCTATCTCCTTTGGTAGAACCAAAGTCTCTGATTTTTTCCCTCTGATTGAAAAAGTTACTAACCTAATTTCTAGATGAAAAGCTAGTCTTATTTCTTTTGCAAGTAGGATATAATATATCAAATTTACTATTACAAATCTGGTGGCTTATTGTCTTAGAGGATCTATCATCCCTAAAATAACGAGCAAGGCTTTTGGTAAACTTTGCTCAATATTCCTCTTTTATGGTGACAATCAATCCAGGCATCTACGCCTTATTTCTTGGATGAATACTTATAAACCATACTCTAAAGGTGGCCTTTGTATTGCTTCTTTTCATGCTTTAAGAGAAGCCTTTAATTGTGGGACTACACTTAAAATTTACAACAATGCCACTCCTCTATCCTGTTAGTTAAAAGATAGATATATTCCCCCTTGGAAAACCTATCAACACAACACCTCTTCCTTTTGGAAAAGCATTTGCAATGCAGCTGCCTTATTTAGTGACAAATTAAAGTTCCATATTGCACATAACAACCCTATATCTATTCTTTGGGTCCACTAGTGTTTGAATGATAAAATAACATCTAAAATTTTGGAATTACACCATAGCCAGCTTTGCAATCAAAAACCCATTCTTGCTGACTGGATGCATGACAATAATTGGTCTTTACCTAATGTCTTTATCCAGCACATCAAAGATTACATCTAGGCAATCCCTATATCACTTAACTACTCCAAACACATCAATTGGGATACAGTTGTGAACTCTTCTTTTAAAAACTACTACTCAAATTTTTTTGTTATTGATACCTCCTACGATTGACACCCTTTTGTTTGGCACAAAAAGCATTCTCTAAGATTTTCTATTTACACCTGGTTAACATTGAGAGGTGGTCTTAAAATGGTTGAAGCTCTTTGTAAAAGAAATGTTCATATCTCGGATCTCAATTGTTCTCTCTATCATGGCTGCCCTGAAACTAGTTCCCGCTTGATGTTCGAATGTGACTATTCCTTTCAGGGTTTGACTAAACTAATTCCTTATTTCCACAACCACTTCTTAAGGCCCACCATTCCTCAAGCTTTAGATCACATCGTGGGGCTTGCAGTTGATCGAAATCTGAAAGATGGGATTCTCCTCACTCTTCAAGCTACGATTTATTTCCTCTAGACTGAACACAATAATAGGAGATTCAATGCTAAGGTTGTTTGTGCTATCACTTTATCTAAAACAATTTCAAGAGCAATATACCTTAAACTTGATAGTTGCAAATGTGGAGTTTTCATAAAAAAGAAGTTGAAATTGAGCTACAGTTGAGCTTTTTATTTTGCGGGTTTGTTCTGGCTCTGGCTGGAGCTATCATGGTGTCAGTTTTTTAGGCTTTTTACTATTCCCCGTTCGAATCATATTATTGTTGTTCGTAATGATTTGGGGGCTTTGTTGCGTGGGAGGAAATTCTGTGTTTCACTGTTACTATGTGCTATTCTACTGATGCTGCAAGATCTCTTACTTTTCAGTGGCTAGTGGATTTGATCACCTTCATTGACAGTTGCATTCAATATTGTCTTACTGATTCTCGACTGCTTCTCATGATGCCTCAATGTTGCTATAATGCTGCCTTTGGTTTACAATTTTCGGCTTTGGATAGGCAGGCTATTTTTTTGGAGCCGTGGACGATAATGACGCATGCCATTCTCCTTTAGGATGGTCTTCGGGCAACCAAGAGAGATCTTGATTTCAACATATGACTCTTATTGCATGTTCTGAGTCCTAGTCAGACAGTGTTTTCTGTCTGTTTTAATTGTTCCTATTCCATCTTTTTGTGATGTACATGCTATCTTTTATTTTTTGCAAGCCTCAATTTTTGTTGATGGCTGATTTTGTTTTTATATGTATATCTTTTTTCTTTTATAGAATTGGCTAGCCCTTAATTTTTCCAAAAAAAGAGAAAGAATGCTTACAGACCGTACAAGTTAAATAAAAAAAATATTTGATATGTGAAGTGCTGTATCCGCATGTCTTCTGGGTCGAATTGTCAGATTGATGTTTCCATTTGAAAAGAGGATGGGAATTAAAAGTATTGAATCTTGATGGAAATTCAACGAAGAACTATTGGAAAAAATAAATTTTTGTTGTTAAAACATATGAAAAATTATATATTGAAGAAAAAATATTTAAATTTTAAAGTTCATAGAGATATAGAAATTAAATTGAGTGTTGAAGTAATCATCAAATTCTTCTAAGAAAATGAAAAA
Organism: Dendrobium chrysotoxum; assembly: GCA_019925795.1. Lineage (NCBI taxonomy): Eukaryota > Viridiplantae > Streptophyta > Magnoliopsida > Asparagales > Orchidaceae > Dendrobium > Dendrobium chrysotoxum. The sequence goes on from CM034315.1 coordinate 54,201,494, forward strand.
TTGAAACTTTTGAGGGGGAACCTGGAATTTTTGGAGTTCAAAAATTTTGATTATAACAGCCCAATTGTGACTTATGATGCATGAAGATGACGAAATTTGTGGGATACATTTCAGAATATCTTTACTAATAAAAATAAAGACCTAACGAGCCATTATTCCCACTGCTTGACATCTAACGAATTATTATTCTTGGAGCTTGGCAAGATAGTCAATTTAGAATAACAGAACTATATACTCAAAGAGGAGAACCATTGAGTGGATGCCCAAAAAAAGAAACCCTGCTTATGGAGCTCTTTGTTCGCAAGAATCCCATTCGCTTCCTCATGGTTCCATTTTCCTTTATATTTCTTTCTCAAAAGATTGATGCCGCATAGTTCTGTCAATATATTCTTTTTCTTTATGGTACTTTGGGTGTAGAAAGAACTGTATAGAATAAAAACCCTCTCGATACTACCCATGCATTTATCTCAAAGAAAGAGTTGGGAGCTCGAATGATATAGTAGCAGATAAGTCCTAGGACTTCTATCGTAATTGCCCCCAATAAAACTTTGAGAACATAACCATTTTAACAATCATCTTTTCTCATCAAACATGAACATAATAAACGCTTACAGATGTACAAAATTACTTATGTCAAAACTTAAAAGTTTCAAATGTCATCTTCTTCATGGAGTTTTTACTGCCGGAAAAAAAAAATAATATATATATATATATATATATATATATATATATATATATATATATATATATATATATATATGTATTTCTATTATAAAATGCAGCAACACTTTAGTAATATCTTTTTATGGTTAATTAAATTAAGAGCTGAAAGCAACAATTCTTCCTTGTGAAGTAATTTATATATGGCCAAACAAGACTAAAATGATGCAAGTTTATATATAAGCTAATATAAATTTTATGAGGAGAAAAAAATTTTAGATCAAAAGACACTAACTTAATCGTCAAACATACTATGCTTGCAAGAGGAGAAAATAAAGTTACTGTAGTTACTAAATAAAAAGAAAAAGCAAAGGCTCAAATGGATTTTTAAATATTTGAACACTAATGCCAATATCCATTCCTTGAGTACTCCACCTCAAAGATTCACTACTCCCTATATTGGCCACAACAGAGTGGTGGAGCCCATTTTATTAATCAGTAATGGATAAACCCTATACCCTCTTCTTATATTCTATATAAAAAGATCGCTACTCTAGCTCACTATCCACTCCATAGCTTGTCACAAACAGAAGCCTGAGATGTCTTTAATTACTCACAGAGACTTGACGAAGCAACATATTTTCAGAATAAGAACAATAATACTAAATGATTACAGGTAGAAGAAAAGTTGAACAACAATGGGTGCAGGTGTTCACAAGAGATTTATCTTGGGTTTTAATAATGAAAATCTTAAAGTTCTCTCTCTCAAAGTACTCTTCTCCTTAATTTTTTTAGTCTAAGACATATTTGAGGGTTTTTAGATAGATTTATATAAAAATCATCCCAAAATAAAACCATAAAACAACATTTAGTATAAAATACAAGCAAATCATATGTTAAGATGTGGTCACCATAGAATATAATTAGTTCAAATAGTAAAATGTTCAGAAAGAAAACTTTATTTAATCATCAAAAATTTTGACATCATTTTATAGCACACAAAATTTCATGATTTAATCAAATTAATTTATGAAATTATTATATAGTACAATATGCAGTACTATGATTTAATCAAAGTTAAAAAATTAATCTAATTATAAAAATAATCGTATTATTGTACTGTATTTGAAATTAATATTGATCATACACCATGATTAATATCATGCATTATAAAAAATTAATGATAATAAATTTATAAACTTCCTATCTAATATAAATTGATTTCCTCTAATTCTTTGGAGTATGTATATATCCTGAAAAAAGTTATATAGAATCATGAAGTATAATTAGTTCATGATCAGTCTATATTTTTATTTTCCTTTTATCAAAAAAGAACTTTACTACCCACTCTGGTATATGTGTGATATTGTTCCATAAATTTCTTTTACGAAGAACATCATTACATTAAAGAAAAACAATAAAAAAGTATAATTTGTAACTCAACTCTTTAGCCTAGATGTTTGAATATCCCTTGATCAGCCATCAGGCTTTGGATTGTAATTCCTAAATTTGTTCTTGAAATCTTGATTCATATAGTTCTAAGTTCACATACTCTACTAGAAATTAGTCCTTGTGCATACAAGCACTTATTTGTTCTAATTCCAATAGTAAGTGAGTTGGTCTGGAAATAATACAAAATTGTTTAAAAAAATATGTATTTGTAATCATCAAAGAAGGTGGTATGAAGTAATGCTTTGGTATTGAATAATCTCTCGATTTTTAATAACAATAAACATACTTTGGTTGTGTACATATATTTCTTGGTTTTCTAGCACTTTATAAAATTTAATTGAATGTTTTGGTCAATTTATAGGATGATAATTTGACCTTCTATTGTATATAATAGGATGCACTTTTCTTTTTCTTATTCTAATCAATTTGGTTTAGTGATAAAGTTCATATTGCACTTAGATTATGTTTTGCTTGTCAGTGTAGAAGTGTAATAAACTGGTAAATTGATTTACAGAAATGTGATTCTTAAGGAAAACATGGGATTTAGTTGATTAATAACCTAAGAAGATTTGGCTAGCATGGACGTTGATCGGAATGGTGTTGGTTGTAGGTGTGGGTTAGATCACTAATACAATATAATTGTTGGATGGGGAGATCACCTAAGATACATAGAAGAGTAATAATATAATTGATTGGGTTTATATTTTAGTAGAATTAGGTTTGAGAAGGTTTTAGTGGTCAACCAGCCCAAGTCTAGTAACTAGATAGGATCTTGAGACCTAAGTTCTACCTACTATAACTTCCTCTCTAAAGTCTAAATATATGCAATAAAATCAAAATTAAAGGGGAAGTTGTCTAGTTAGGAGTTACAGAATTTTGCGAATTTTTGTGGAGCTTTTATTTGTTTTCCTAAAATTTCCTCCAAGTTGTTCTATGAATTTCCCTCTCTAGCTACAAGTTATACTAGACTAAGGGCTTCTAGATCTTTAGATATATGTGAATAAAAACCCTAATAAAAGAAGGTAAATTTAATTTTGGTGTGACGATTATACGAATATGGAGTTTTTTAATGATTTCTAAAAGAGTTTAGGCCATTAAATTGAAATTATATTAGTAACTAAGTTTATTCTGATATAGTTTGGCTAATTATCATAAAAGCCTTAAATAGATTAGTTAGATTGCTAGATAGATTAAAAAATATATCTTTTTTAGAGTGGGTGATGATGGAAAAAATACAACACAAGAAAATTACCAAAATTAAAACATAGATGAAAAACTCTACTACTCACCAAAGTAGTATTCATAGAAAAATTAACCAAATCCTTTCTAATTTGGCTAGCCACTAAGTTCAAATACTCTACTTGAAGTTAGTCTTTGTGCATATGTTAACCTCTACAACAAAAAAACTAAAAATAAATGAAATAAAAAAGTGATTTGAATTATTACTTGTCGAAGCCATTCCCGAAATCTCGTTCGAATCTGCCCCTGCTACAATCCCATCCCTCTACAAATGGCGTTGAAGCCAGGTGCCCATACCCTCATGTGAATATCCCGCTCTCATTCATGCTGTTAAAATGAGAACAAAGTTCACTTCGTTCGCTTCTTCCCGCTATCAGTTCTCCACAAACACACGCTCTCTACCATCACATCCCGATCCCTTAAGCTACAGCCGAACTCGATAGCTCCAATCACTGTTTCCTTTATCGGAAATCTCTAGCCAACTCTAGATCTCCACTGAAGCCACCTCTTCCTTCTTCTCCCTCCACAAGACCATCTAGCGGCCGACATTCTTCCCAATACGAACGCCCTACCAGGCCGATCTCCTCAATCTGACTAACCTCCTCTTCCGATCCACAAACCTCTCATGGCCCATTCTAATCCACAACCTCAACTTCTTGACTCCAGTAAGCTATAGCTCTTATTGGCCTTTGTCGTCGCTTCCGCACATTCCAGCCGATGCCAACACCTGAAATTGAATCCCTCTCCAAGCCGCGACCTAACTTATCTTACTCGTTAATTAGTTATAATTAATTATTATTAATTTTAATTAATTATAATTAATGGTAAGAAAGAGAAAGAAATGTGTGCCTCGATCTATATGCCAACAGCGCTGATGTCCTCTCATGAAGATATAATGTTCTAAACCCAAAAATCCTATCGTCGACGCATGCAGCGCAGCTAGCAACCACTCATGTACTCTTTTCTTTGCACGATGGGTGGTAACTCGTCATAGTGCTCGTGACGAGGCAGGTAATTCTCATGCGCTCTTTTCTTAGCATGATGGGGCAAAATTTAAGTACCTGTACCCACCTTAGTGCTGGTGGAAAAACAACTGTGTGTTTTCAAACATGTAGCCCCGAAGACCCATGCACGCCTTTTTAGGCATGGTGGGATTGAAGACTATGGTTGCGGTGTAACCCAACATCGAGCATGCATGTCTTTCTTGACTTAATGAGCAAGCTAAGACTCTTGTAATTTTCCTTAAATTGGGGAGACGTCGAGAGAATGTCAAAATTTAGTCTAAAAATGCCCAGAACTGGAATAATTATAGCTAGTTGATTTGAATAACAAGACACTATGTTTGAACCTAAACTCAAATGAATAGAAGGGGACATGTAAACTTGATTCCAAACTCAAACCACAACAACATTGGACCAAATAATTAACAAAAATGCAAATAAAAAATTAATAAGATATAAATACAGATGTTAAATGATCCTTATCATCCAAACAAAAAATAACATATGACTAAGAAATTTCTGATGGATGAAGAACTTATAAACATAAATTTTCTACAAGCTATTAGGAGATTGTAGGAGGAATGACTTGATGACAAACCGTGATAGAGGACTTTTGAATCATGATTAGTCGACCTGTAATGTCCATCACAATCAGAAATACAAATAAATAGATATAATCATGATGAAAGGCATAAAAATTGGTAACCTACAATAAGTGTGTTGACCTAATTGCAAGCAATGATAGTAGATGTGCTGCAAGCATAAGAAAGAATTCAAAGCACTACAAGTAGTGAATGTAAGCTCTCATGAGCGTATGCAAGAGACAAGCAGTGAATGTGATAATTGGCTTGCGATACATACAAAAGTCCATTTACAAGCCTTAACAAATATCCTCAAACACTACAACTTTATCCCAACCAACACCAGCTAGTTAACAAATGAGAACTGCAGCCCCCCTATAGGCATTGAAGTCCAACATGCAATGAATGCGACAGTGCCAAGTAGTCAATATCAAAATATAAGCAAATATATTGAACTCCTGCATATAAGAAAATCACAATGAATGAAAACATCCACTAACGATTCTTCTATGGATTATGCAAACACGGACAAGTAGCAGTGATAGTGGATAAGCTATGAATCTTGCCAGCTAATATGTACGGGGAAATCAACACTATAGCAGTGACCTCTCAGTCAATGCTAATCATCATGCAAGTAAATATACTAGTCTTCGGTAAATACTGATAATTAATATGCAAGAAAATGAAGCAACTTGCCAACGTATAAGCATAAGGAGATCAACGATGAATTTAAGTCATCCAATAGTAAATATTGTCATGCAAATGAACACACTAATTTGCGTGCATGCAATGATAAAAGATATGCTACAAGCATGATGAGTTTTCTATGAATATTTAGAATGTGCATAATATGTTACAGGTAAGGTTAAGAAATCCGTGACAAGTGCAGACTGCAGGAGACTCATTAGTGCATAATAATCCACCTATATAAAGCAGCAAGTAGTTCAACATACAGTGCTATGCCATGCCATTGTATCCATAACACTTATACAAGAAAATAGAAGGCATCTATAAAATCTCAAATTGAGCATCACACACATTTAAATGACATTTGCTTGCACAGCTGACCAGTATAAAAATACCCCCTTAAATATCTGTATGGGTCCCGGTAAGCATGTTATGGATACACACATGACTTCTAAGATTGGTGCACATGTCTAAAAATGAACTTAAATTTATGCCTGTTCCTCCTATACAAGTGGATAGGAGTCGACAAGGCTTAAACCATTGAACAAATATATGATCCCAGTGTCGACCGAGATATTTATTTAATATGTTCATATTAGGCCTTAAAGGCTTATAAATAGTGAAAATCCATTAATAAAAACATACAGCTAGTAAAGAACTCGATCCTCTGTCAGCTAGTAAACAGTGTCAACAAGGTTCAGTCCATAAAATGAAAACTTCCCATAGATACCCCGGTCATGGCCGTATTGAATTTAGATATCAATCAGAGGGGTCTTCAAACACTTAAAATGCTTCCCAAATACCCATGAAGATTCAAAATTCTAAAAAATTTATATTCAAAATATTTTAAATCAAAATTCAACAAACATATACTCAAAGCAAAATTCATCCACCCTTCATAATAGTTTGTCAATGTGGAAAATTTTAAATATCATTTCAGCTCAAAAAGAGCTAATATCTAGTCAAGAATATCATTAAGATTCATTTTCAAACAGTCTTTTGCCTACGAGGATATGACATTAGTCTTCTATTTGGCAATTTTACCACCTAATGGCACCGTAGATAAACGGTTATGACTTGGACCCTCTAAACCGGGTGATTTTCTCCTGAATGGCACAACTAAATTATGGTCATGGATAGAGCCTATATGCTCCTCCCCAATGGCACTAAGTCCTTTAGATATGAATCAACAAAATATGATCGATAGGGCATAAAATGCTCTATCAGCTAAGGTAGATTCAAATTTATCCCCTTAGACAAACATCCACCCCTTGTCTATAAGGTACCCTTGAACAATGAAACCCATAGCTGTCGATAAGGATCCTTCTATTAGGTTGGGTTTACTACCTCCTCTAACTAAGTAGACCGTGGACCAAGATGGCCTGGGATGATAGAACAAGTGGATCTTAATCAGTCTCATCAACAATAGCCACTACAGGAAAGTTGCGAATTTCCGGCGAAATTTCCGGTGGAAAATTATGAAGTTTCCGGCAGATTTCAAAATTTTTCGACGGATTTTTGACGAAAATGTATTCGACGGTAATTCGAGCGTGGGGAAAAATGTTCCGTCGAACAAAATCCATCGGAAATTTATTTCCGGCAGAAAAATTCTGCCGGAGAAAACTTCCGGCGGATAAAAATTTCCGATTTAAAAAAAAAATGGAGATAGAAGCCCAGCTGGCCCGCTCCCGCGCTCAACCCGGGCCAGGGCCTGCCCGCTCCCTCGCACAACCCGCCCCGTGGGCCCACTCCCGCGCGCAACCCGGGCCAATCCCCGCGCGCCCGCTTTCGCGCGTAACCAGGGCCCGCTCCCGGGCGCAAGCTTCGCTGGCCTGTTCCTGCGCCTGTCCGCCCTAGGAATCGAACCAAGGAGCACGCCCGCGCACCCGCCTGACCACTGCGCCAATCCTGCAAATACGAATTAATCGATAAATAATTTTATTTATATTAAAACTCTCAGTATATTATAATTAATACATAAAAATTTTAAGTTTATTATTTTAAATGATAATCACAAGAAGTTATATATTTAGTATTTTTTAGATTCCGTCGGAATCTCCACCGGAAACATCATCGGAAATTCCGCCGGAAACTCTGCCAGAAAATACCCCGGAAACACATCCGCCGGAAAAGCCGCTAGAAAATTTGCTTAAAAAATTGTCGGAAATATTTCTAAAAAATCCGTCAGAAATCCGCCAGAAAATACGCCGGAAACATTTCCGCCGGAAATTTCGCCGGTAATCGAAGATTTTCCTGTAGTGAGCCCATCATCATCTTTAAGTGCAAGATAGTAAAAATTTCTATTTTAAATATCAAATTTCCAAAACCTAAACCAATGTTGTTATTATATGTCAAATATTACATATCTACTGATATCATGTATTCATTTGATGACTAGCCTTAATCAAAAGTGCTATCTCATTATCGGGAGGGGTAATTAACTATAGGGGCTTGTACCTATAAGAAATCATAACTCAGATTAAAAAGTCCTTGTAAAGTTAGGGTTAAATCTCTGGGCAGTGTCATATAATCAAACCCAATGTGCCTTCTAAAAATTTACCCCATAACTTAGTTAAAAATCCCACATAAGTCGGGGAGGCCGGGCATGAAATTTTAAAGCCCATATATTTATATTGACTCTACTAGGGATTGGTTTCTCTTTCCATCTTTAGCTAGTCGTCTAAGCGCTATAGTAATAGATAAATTAGCATGGGCTAAAAAAATCAAAATTTCCAAAAATAATCATTCGATAAATTAAAATTTTAATATTTTAAATGATCATTCAACAAATTCATTAAATATTTATTAAGAAGGGTTTAAAAATTATTTTAATTACTTGCTTATGTTATTTTATTCTATATAGTCTCTACATTTTGAAAGTGCAGGGTGATATATAAAATGCTGATTACTAACCCTTGCCTTTTATTTATGCAAATAGATTTACGTAACACTTCCTTCACTATCCATCCAGAACATGATGCTATCATTTAACTAACTAATTCGATCATAAACACTAAAAACTTAAGAGCCACCATTCAGTTTGGTGGGCTATAATTCTCTGTAGCTACAATAATGGCTGCTGCTATCCTTGTGCACAACATGGATTCTGAAGAGCCAGCTAGGAGGCCCCACTCTACTAAAGTTACTACACATTACATGCATCTGCTAGCATTATGAGCTGCTACTACTAAAGATCTCCTCATAGGAGGGCATCTATCTTTTAAAAGCTATCTCATCCTAAAGCCCCAGCTCTAAAAGGGTTGTAGCTGAAGGAAATTTTTTTGTGGTACCTAGTAGTGCCACTACTTTGCTAACAGGGTTACCTACACTTAGAAGGCATGATGCCGAAGCATCCTCATCTAGAGGAAAGCTCATAAGAAGGAAAAGAAGGAAGAAAAATTTTGAGCTCTAAACTCAACAATAACTACCAATCCACCCATCGAACATGCATGCTCAAGAACTTTAAGTTAATGTTCCCACTCGGAATAGGTTTACAGACTTAAGGTGGGTGAAGAGAAATAGCTCCTTAGGTTAGTTGAAGAAATCTTTATGGTAGAAGTGGACTGAAGACCTAGTACTATAAAAGAAGAAATAGCCCAAGGCCGTTCTTCTCGGGTGTATAGAGTCCTAATGACTGTAAAAGACAAGGGGCTAAAAAAGAAAAAGCACTAGCAGCCTCTTATAATCGAGGCCACGAGAACTCCACCGAGGGAGAAAAAATCTTTTATGGTAGTGAAAAACAAAGAAAGAAAGAAAATAAGTTTCACTTGATGAGCATCGAGGTGTGACACCTCAACCGTGTGTTCAAGGATCCACAACTGAAAGATCCTGGTGGAAGGAAAAATAGATCTTGAGGCTGAAGCCTCGTAAAGAAGAAGAAAAAGAAAGAAGAGTATATTTAAGCATAGCATCCGGTACGACTTCCCAGAGACTCACTCCAGCTAATAAGCAACATTATAAGTGGGTTACAAAGAGTACCCATGATGACAGTCACCTCGATAGTCAATAACCTAAGAAATCCTCTAGGGGTTCCCCTCACTCACTGACCCCAGTCAAGGACAATGTTAACTTCAATGGCAGCCCGTGGGTCTAAGAAATCTCTCTACTAAATCAAGAGTCAGAGATCTAGTGGCAGTGCCACATTTTAGGACCTACTGTTACATCTTATCATAAAACTATTAATGGGATACATCAATGATAAGTTGTAACCATTCTTATACATGACCATGATCACCACATTTCATGACCTGCTGGATAGAGTGGTGATGTTTAAAAAACTTAACTTATTAAGATTAGAAAGCCACTCCGATAAGCCTAAGAAGGATAAACCTTAGAGGCTAAAAAGGGTGAAATCTACTCCATGTCCTCTCTCAGGCTAAATAAGAGAAAATATATAGCTTATAATATAGATAAAAGCAAGCAGCCGATGTAGTATGAAGATAAGCTAAAACAGGTATACAACCTTAATCCATAACTAAAGATGATACTTGGGGGGAATGATAAGCCGTAAACTTTTCATAGTGGATGAGAACACTCGAGGCAAACAATAGGACCGAATAATCGAATGTTCCCATCCCTCAAAGGAAATATGAATAAAGAAATTAATTTACGAGGGAGAATGTTGCCATGTTGTTTCCACAAGCATTGAAAGTATGCCTAAAACTACCGGAGTGTAAGAGGCCTAAAGTGTCAAAACATACGGGCGACCAAAATTATTGACCATACTATTGATTAATCATCCATTCTATTAAAGATTGCCGCATCTTCAAGGATTGGTTAGAAAGAATATATTGAAGGGGGAGAACTCACATTATCAGATATATGTGTTGGCTCATCCCATTAGAGAATTGACACGAGTAGTTACATCCTCTTCCATATCCCTAGCTAAAGAAAGAAGAAATGAAAAGAAGCCATCCTAAAAGGAGAAGTGGGAGATTGTGGTCCCCAAGAAGACTGTAAAATTGTTGAAGTAGCTTGATGGAGTTCTGGGCGTAAGATGAAAATCACCTATTGAGCTGATTTTGAATAAAAAAAGGATTGCCTGTCGCAACTGAACTTATGTCCAAATAACACCCTAACCAAGCTAGTTCTGCAAAATTTGGAAAAGTAAAATTTTCCTAGAGAATGGCCAAACTATAGAAGGCTAAGGAGAAAAAGACAGCAACATAAAGGGCCATTGATAATTTGGATGAATATTACAAGACTGTGAGGCATGCCATCAAGCTCGCTGACTTTATGTCCAAATATAAGTATATGAGGCAAAAGATGTAAATGAAGACTTTATTCCTTTGGAACCTTGTCAGGTCATTTAGGTAACACTAGTGAATCCAACAAAAGAAGAATATTCCATAGAAGTAATTTTTGAAACTTGTTTAGTGGTGTCATCAATGGACTATAGTTTAGAAGAAGATCTATACTTCATAAACGAAGATGTGTCAGAGAATGATATAGCATCGTAGAAGGAACATTTGAAACTAGAGGGTAATTTTGAACCTTAAAGATGAGTCTTTGGATGCTATGATGGCTGACTCTAAGGGAGACGGTCCATCAAATGAGTCTGATCCATATGAGATAGCTCAAGTGTAGTTGGGAAGTGGCAAGATGTTTCCATCTCCACCAAAGAAAGTGTCAAAACCCAACCCGACCAGGATAGGTCCCATCTTATTGAGCTATGACAGGCAAACCCCAAGATCTAGTTTTGGAATTATTTCAGATTTTCTGCCAAAATTCATTGAAATAAATGAAGAACTACAGAGCTACTAAACTATCTAAATACTGAAAAACTCATCCATAAAGTTTCTTTCATTCATCAAAATAAATATCTACACTACAGTACGTGGCTACAGGTAAGAGCTACAGAACTAAAAATTTAATTAGCCATGACTGTACAAAAATTAAAAGTGCAAAATATCTATGACCTCAGATCTTATCCTGAACTGCTAGTCCATAGCCTCTTTTCCCTTCCTCGATCCTAAAAACTAGAAGTAAAACCACAGTGAGCTACAATAGCTCAGCAAATCACACAAATCAATCTAAATTTTTAAATATTTTTTTATCAAATATTTTATAGAAATTTAAAAGCAATTAGCTGAATATTTAAAAGCAATTAATTATAATTTAAATAAATCACTGAAGTGAGAATCGCAAAACTGGGAAATGTAATAATTTCTTAGCAATTATTCTATGATTCAAATAACAGTATAGAACAAATGAATAAATTGAAATTCATATCAAATAGTACTTCAGATCACATTTCCCGGACCCAAACAGAATCTCAAAGGATTCTGGCCCCTTATGACTCCCCTTTTTATTTGTGCTTATAGCACCAGAGCATATTAGATATCCCTATCTGAGAAAGAATCTCAAAGGATTCTGACCCCTTATAACTCCTAGAAATTCCTTGACACAGACAGAATCTAAAAGAATTCTAGCCCCTTATGCCTCGAAACAGATATCATTTACTCACATATGCACATATATAATCACATTATAATAATTAAAGAGTAATTGAGCATATATCAAAATTTTACAGTGTTGTATAACGGTAGACAATAGAAAATCCAACTAGGCAAAAATGCACATTTTTAAAAAATTACCAAATTACCAGAGATTGTGTAAAACGATGTTTTAAGACTTTTATTGTACTACAACTCTATTTTTCAACATCCCGATAATTTTCTATTTAGTAGAAACCCTACAAATTTCAAAAGCCCTGGTGAAAAATTTCCAAAAAATATTCAAAATGTGTATAATCGTAATCTCTATAACATATAAAAAGTTACGCGGTGAAAGTTTTACCGGTGCAAAGTTTTCCCCGTTTTTTGCTAACAGATATAAAATTTTAATCAAAATATTTGCTAAAACTTACACATTTTTAAAAATTGAGATGGGCATTGTGTGCCTTACCTCGAGACGAATAACTTTCCCAACTGCGTCGACGGACGAAAATGACCTGAAGTCATCCAAAATCCGAGTTTTCTCTCTCTCTCTCTCTTTTTCCTTATTTCTCCTTAAGCCATTCTTTGTTTGGGAAAACCAAATAAATGCAACTATTTATCATAAGATGAAATAGTGGGATGAGATATTTTATTTAAAATATTAATTATTATAATTATTTAATATTAAAATATTATTTTAATTCAAATTCTTTTATATCTTTAAATCCAAAAATTCAAAAATTATAAAAAAATTATACATAAATTAGCTAATCATATTTAAAACACTATAGCGAAGTCGGTTTGTAAAACGGACACCTGATGGTCCCAAAAATCTCACTTGTACCAACAGGTGCCGATTTCTTAAGAAATTTCGACAGTGCACAAAAATTATGAAAAATTTAGGGAAGTTAAAACACGACATTATAAATGTTCTGGAGAAGATAGTTTGTGATTTCGACTTATCTAGGTCAACAAAAAAATTCTTAAAATTTTAAAGGGTTTCACAATCTACCCACCTTAAGAGAAATGTCATCCTCAACAATTCCGAAAGCAGAATGAGTCAGAATAAACCTGGATACAGCTGCCTCATATCAGATTCCTTCTCCCAAGTAGCCTCTCTAGCGGTCCTATGCTTCCACTACACCTTAACCATAGGAATATATTTGCTTTTCAATTTTCTCACATCATATGCCAAAATCCTTTCAAGTTCTTCTCTATATTGTAGATTTGGATGAACCTCAACATCATCTACAGATAATCTCTTCCCAGAATCAGACAACCACTTTCTCAAAGATGATACATGAAACACATTATATATATCGGATATATGATCAGGTAACAATAACCTGTAAGCAGAACTACCAATCCTCTCAATGATCTCAAAAGGTGCAACATACCTTAGACTGAGCTTGCTAATTCTCCTAAATTTGCTGACACCTTTCATAGGACTGATTTTGACATATAGTAGGTCACCACTCTGAAACTCAACTAATTTGTGCTTCTGATTGTAATACTTCTTCTGTCTATCTTTTGCAGATTTCAACATTTCTCTAATCAAATTGATATTTGCTATAGTATCATCCACAAAGGCTGAACCTATCACCTATCTATCTCCCACCTTTATTAAAGTCAAAGGAGTCCTACATTTTCTGCCATATTGGATTGATAACTATTATTATATGCAAACTCTATCAATGGGATATGATCCTTCCAACTGCCCCCAAAATCCAAAATACATAATCTCAAAAGATCCTCTAGTACCTGAACAGTCCTTTCAGAATATCCGTCTGTCTATGGATGAAAAGCCATACTAAAGTGCAACTTCATACCCAGTCCCTACTTAATACCTCTCCATAATCTAGAGGTAAACCTGCCATCCCGATCAGATACAATCACTTTCGGCACACCATGCAACCTGATAATATCTTTAACATAGATCTGTGCTAACCTGTCCACCAAATCTGTCTGTCTAATTAGAAGGAAATTGGTAGATTTTGTCTGTCGATCAATGACAACTCAAATAGCAGCATACCCCTGCATCAATCTAGGGACACCCATAGCAAAATCCATTGTTACCTCTTCCCATTTCCACTATGGAATGGGTAATGACTCTAGAAGACCTCTTAGTCATTGATGCTCTGCCTTCACTAGTTGACTGGCCTCACATTTTAAAACAAACTCCGCTATATCCTTTTTCAATCCAGGCCACCAAAATATACCCTACAGAACTCTGTACAACTTGCTACTTCCTTAATGAATAGTATAGCTCGAATAATGAGCCTCATGTAAAATCTCCTGCCTCAAATCTCCAAAAATAGGAACCCAAAGTCTATCTTTATAGAAAATAACACCAGAATCAGAAACTCATAGTTTAGATTTCTTACCAGATCTGATCTGCTCAATCAACTTCAGATATTCTGTATCTAATTTTTAAGCTTCATGAATCTTTTCTTCTAAAGAGGGTTGAATGGTTATCTGAGTCAGTATGCCAGAATCCCAACTAGTAGGAGAAATCACCTCCAACTGTAATCTCTCCATATCTCGTATCAAATACTCATCAGAAGTGAGTTGTATACATGATAATCCAAAAGACTTCCTGCTCAAAGCATCTTCCACCAAATTAGCCTTACCAGGCTGAAACTGAATAGTCAGATCATAGTCTTTAATCAACTCAAGCCACCTTCTTTGCCTCAAATTCAGATCCTTCTGAGTGAATATGTACTTCAGACTTTGATGATCAGTGAAAATCTGACACTTGGCACTATATAAATAATAATGTGAAATCTTCAAAACAAGTACAACAACTGCCAACTCTAGATCATGTGATGGATAATTTCTTTCATGTGGCTTCAACTGTCTTGAAGCATAAGCTATCACTCGACCATGCTGCATCAAAACCCAACCCAAACCTCTCAGTGAAGCATCATTGAACACCTGAAATCCTTCTATACTAGAGGGAAGAGCCAAAACTAGAGCAGAAGTTAAACAATCCTTCAATATCTAAAAACTAGTCTCACACTTTAGTGTCCAGACAAAATCTATTGACTTCTGAGTCAGTCTCATCAGAGGTACTGAAATCAGAGAAAATCCCTTCATAAACTTCCTATAATATCCAGCCATACCCAAGAAACTGCGTATCTCAAACAACGTAGTAGGCCTCGACTAATTAGTGACTGCCTAAATTTTCTGGAGATCAATAGAGATACCATCACCACTCACCACGTGTCCCAGAAAAGAAATACTCCTCAGCCAGAACTCAAATTTGGAAAATTTTGCATACAACTTGTGCTGCCTCAAAGTCTCTAATACACTTCTCATATATCTAGCGTGATCTTCCTTAGATGTAGAATATATGAAAATAACATCTATAAAAATAATCACAAATTGATCTAGATAATCTTTGAATACTCTATTCATCAGATCCATAAAGACAGCTGGTGCTTTAGTTACCCCAAATGGCATGACCAAAAACTAGTAATGTTAGTACCGAGTACTTAAAGCTGTCTTCATCTCATTAGCCACTCTCACCTTCACTTGATAATAACCTGATCGTAGATCAATCTTTGAGAATACAGAAGATCTAGCAAGCTGATCAAATAAATCATCAATCCATGGTACTGGATACTTATTCTTGATAGTGACTTTGTTTAACTCTCTGTAATCAATACACATACACATTGTATCATCCTTTTTCTTTACAAATAGAACAGGTGCTCCCCATGGAGAAATATTAGGATGAATAAATCCCCTATCAACCAACTCCTGAAGCTGAACCTTCAACTACTGAAGCTCCTTTGGTGCCATTCTATATGGAGCTTTAGATATCGGGGCTGTACTAGGAAATATATCTATACAAAACTCTATGTCTCTAGCTGGAGGTAAACTGACTAACTCATCAGTAAATACATCTAAAAAATCTTATACTACTGGAATATTAAAAGGAGAACCTGCGTTTATACTCCTATCCCGAACTAATGCCAAAAATACCATATAACCCTTCTTTCATAATTTATTTACTTCCAATATAGAGATCAAATAGGATAAAACACCTCTAACTCCTTGGAATATACAACTTTCACTACCCATAAATAATGTAACTCACTTCTTCGAACAATCAATATGAGCCCCATACTGACTCAACCAATTTATACCCAGAATAACATCATATGAGGAAATGGGTAGAAAAATTAAACTGGATTTCCACTTCTTATCAAAAATCTCAATATCACAGAAATAGAATCTACTGGCTATCATACTATCTCTAGCCGATAAAATAATACAAAGGGAAACATGCAATGCAGTGGAAGTCAAGTATAGTGAATTAAAGAAATGCTCGAAAATAAAAGAATGATTAGCTCCAAAATTAAATAAAATATGACATTGATGCTTAGAAATATAAATCATACTTGTCACAACATCTAGAGCATCTTGGGCTTCCTGCTGAGTCAAACTGTATATATGTGGCTGAACTGGAGCTGGAGCTGTATAATTACTAAGCTCTCTCTGACTACTGCTAGATGGTCTCCTTGCCGCTAAACCCAAACCACCAGCTCTATCAGCTGATCCCTTAAAAAAAGTATAGAGAGGAACTACCCTCGGTCTCCTTGCTGGCCTAACAAAGCTCTCCGATCTAGACTCAGAACGTCGGTCAAATCCTATCTGTGGAAACTCTACTACTCGATGTCCTGTTTGAACGCATCTGAAACACTGTCTAGTCATCATGTAGCATTGACCAGAATGACATCGACCACAACTCTGACACACAAGTGCCCCATTAATAGAACCAGAACTGGCTACACTGCCACTACTAGAGACTGCTGCAGATAGCATCTATCCACCTCTCCTAAAATCCCCAGGTGTAAATCTTCTCTTCTTCCCAAAAAAGCCACTACCAGAAGTCTCACCACTGAACCTCTTCCTACTAGCAGTCCATCATTGCTGAGTAGCCATCAGGTCATTCTCTATCAAACGAGCTCTCTCCACAAGCTCAGAGAAATCAGAAATGTGAAATGGCACAAGAGGCTATCTTAGACTATCCCGAAGTTCTCTCAGGAACCTGTAACACTTCTCTACAAGAGTGCTAACCAGTTATGGAGTATATCTAGCCAAAGTAGTGAACTCTGTCTCGTATTGCATAACTGTCATGCTCCCTTGAATAAGCCTTAAAAAGGTCTCATGTATATGTTATCCTGTAGAAGGTGGTACAAACCAGGCTCTAGACACATTAGAGAATTCCTCCCAAGTAATCAGAGAGTTCAATCTCCCTTGAAATTTCTCCTCTTGTTGACCTATCCACTAGTGCTCTGTCTCACCATTTAATAGAAAAACTTCTAACGGTACCTTCCTCTCGGGAGGATATTGCATACCGTCAAATATATTTTTCAACCTCCTCAACCAGTCCTCTGCCTCTCTGGGCTGAACTGTACCCTCAAATCCTGGAAGGTTCAATCTTAAAAACATCTATAGATATCTGTCTACCTCTTCAGATCTGACAATAGGAACTCTGCTATGTGCCTCACCCATCATCTGTGCTATCAAAGTAGCAAACTGTGAAACTCTATATGAACTAATTGTTGGAGCAGAACTATATATAGGAGCTGCCTGACTAGCACTCTATCCATCGATCATATCTGGCTCTAGTGGATACATAATCTCACAGAATATGCAACTGAACATACATACACATAAAACAAAAATAATGAACACTCAAACTGACTTGAAATTACCCCTCAAAACTTACAAATCAATTCCTATAGCTCTATTTTATGATCCAATTTCAAAACTACTGCTCTGATACCACAAAAGCTTGTCATAACCCAACCTGATCTGGATAGGTCCAATCGTGTTGAGCTGTGACAAGCAAACCCGAAGATCTAGTTTTGGAATTATTTTAGATTTTCTGCCAATATTCATTGAAATAAATGACGAACTACAGAGCAACTAAACTATTCAAATACTGAAAAAGTCATCCATAAAGTTTCTTTTATTCATCAAAATAAATATCTATACTATAGTACATGGCTACATGTAAGAGCTACATAACTAAAAATTTAACTAGCTATGACTGTACAAAAATAAATTGTGCAAAATACCTATGACCTCAGATCTGATCCTTAACTGCTAGTCCATAACCTCTTTTCCCTTGCTAGATCCTGAAAACCAGAAGTAAAACCATAGAGAGCTATAATAGCTCAGCAAGCCACACAAATCAATCTAAATTTTCAAATATTCTTTTATCAAATATTTTGCTAAAATTTAAAAGCAATCAGCTAAATATTTAAAAGCAATTAATTATAGTTTAAATAAATCACTGAAGTGAGAATCACAAAGCTGGGAAATGTAATAATTACATAACAGTTATTCTATGATTCAAATAATAGTAAAAAAATAAATGAATAATTTGAAATTCATATCACAGAGTAGTTTAGATCTCATTTCTCGGACCCAGACAGAATCTGAAAGGATTCTAGCCCCTTATGACTCTCCTTTTTATTGGTACTTATAGCACCAGAGCATATCAGATATCCCTGTCTCAGACAGAATGTCAAAGGATTTTGACCCCTTATAACTCCTAGAAATTCTGTGACACAAACAGAATCTCAAAGAATTCTGGCCCCATATGGCTCCCAATAAATATCATTTACTCACATATGCACATATATAATCACATTATAATAATTAAAGAGTAATTGAGCATATATCAAGATTTCACGGTGTTGTATAACGGTAGACAACAGAAAATTCAACTAGGTAAAAATGCATATTTTCAGAAAATCACCAAATTCCTAGAGATTTTGTAAAATAAAATTTTAAGACTTTTATTGTACTACAACGCTATTTTTCAAGTTCCCGATAATTTTCTATTCACTAAAAACCCTGTAAATTTCAAAACCCCTAGTGAAAAATTTCCAGGAAATATTCAAAATGTGCATAATCGTAATCCCTATAACATACAAAAAGATACGCGGTGAAAGTTTTACCAGTGTAAAGTTATCCTCATTTTTTACTAATGGATATAAAATTTTAATCGAAATATTTTCTAAAATATACATTTTTGAAAATTGAGATGGGCATTATGTGCCTTACCTCGAGATGAACAACTTTCCCAATTGCGTCGACGGACGAAAACAGCCCGAAGTCGTCCAAAATTCGGGTTTTCTCTTTCTCTCTCTCTCTCTCTCTCTCTCTCTCTCTCTCTCTCTCTCTCTCTCTCTCTTTCCTTATTTCTCCTTAAGCCATTCTTTGTTTGGGAAAACTGAATAAGTGCAACTATTTATCATAAGATGAAATAGTGGGATGAGATATTTTTTTAAAATATTAATTAATATAATTATTTAACATTAAAATATTATTTTAATTCAAATTCTTTTATATCTTTAAATAAAAAAATTCAAAAAATTATAAAAACATTATACATAAATTAGCTAATCATATTTAAAACACTTTAGCGAAGTCAGTTTGCAAAACAGACACCTGATGGTCCCAAAAATCCCATTTATACCAATAGGTGCCGATTTCTTAAGAAATTTCGACAGTGCCCAAAAATTATGAAAAATTTAAGGAAGTTAAAACACAAGATTATAAATATTCTGGCGAAGACGATTTGTGATTTGGACTTCTCTAAATCAATTAAAAAAATCTTGAAATTTTAAAGGGTTTCATAGAAAGGGGTCCCTAATAAAGATAAAAGGAAAGAAATAATTGTCTATGAAGACATTATCCCTTAGGATTCCAAGAGGAAAGATACTTCATTTTAAGTGATAGATAACAATATCTTATGTAATCTATAAAAAATCCTGGCATGACATAGCATATACGATGCTCTCATAATGTCCAAAGACCTTCTGGAGACTTTAATTCAAACTCTCAAAAACCCTGAAAGATATGTGGCATATTTTACTGAGCATAACACAACAGAGGTTCTACAAATTTGGAATGAAATGATCATTACCTTCACTGAAGACGACATGATGCTCAAAATAACATAATATAACCACCCACTATACATTACTATAGAAAGTGACGACATTATGATCAGTTGAATCCTGATCGATCATGGGTCCTTTATGATTATTATTCCTTAACATGCAGTCCCTCAGGCAAGATAAGCTGATGGTGTACGTCTTCAATGAGAAGGGGTAGAAGACTATAGGATCATTTATGCTTTTCCTTGTATTTGGGGAACTTCACACAAATGTCAAAGTTCCATTAATTGAAACAAACACCTCATTTAAAGCACTTCTGGGTCACCCCTCGCTCCCTCGCTGTACGAATATGGTATTGCCCCATCAACACTATACCAATTCTTGAAGTACCTTAGGGATGGAGAAGAGTTTAGGATCTCCAGTGACTTCCAGCCCTTTACAGTCCATGAAGTAAAAATCTATGAAGATGTAAAATACTTCATTCCAGAAGAGCCAAAAGCATCGTGTTCACTTGAGGCCAAGGCATCAAATTCAAAGGGTGCAAAGTGGCCTAAATAGAAGGTGAGAAGAAGAAGGTCGGGAGAAAGAAGGTAATGTCGACTCTTCCTAAAATAGTCACTACTTCTAAGAAAATAAGAGTTATGCCTCACCTAGGGAGTGAAATAAATGAAGATAATGTCATCCCTACCAAATTCAAGAAGATCTACCAATCAATAGTCAAAGGGAAGAAGAAAGTAAAACATTCATATTCCAATTATGACTATGAGCCTACTTACACAAGCAAGGTGCAGTGAATATTCTTGAGAAGAATAGACAACCTATTGATATTAGGGAATATATTCATAGTCACACATATTTCACCATTACATTTCATAGAAATCTGCCCTCGAGAGGTGCATAATCTTAAAGAACTCAAAAAACTTTTTATGCCTCCTCTTAATAAAAGGGTTGGGCCAAGAAGCCTATTATGCAAATCTGGAGTGCTTGAAGAAGAAAATTATGATAGGTTTATCAGGCTTATTAATTATAGAGAGATAATGCCTATGAGAATTCCTACGTATTATCCCAAAAATATTCAAAGGATGTTACAAAAGTGAGCTAATATCAGTACCACCAAATGACAAGCTCATCTCTACCTGAGTATCTAGTATCGAAGAAATCCTAATTCGTTATGAAGGAAGGATATTCTTAAAAGAAGAGGACTCAATATCATTGTGTAAAAATACCCTCAAAAGGAGATTTAATAAGAAATCACATGCAGGGAAGTCAAATCTGATGAGAGTGGTGAGGAGGAGATTTATAAAGTTGACACTTATGATGATCAGCCCATAGAAGCCAAACCCACACTAGAAGAACTTAAAGATGGTGGAAAAGCAGCTATTATGGATGAGATAAAAGAAGTTAACTTAGGGACTAAAAAATATCCTCACCAAATCTTCATCCGTCTCCTTCTACCAGAAGAGCAAGTAGAAGGAATAAAAGAGTTTCTCTATGAATTTAGGGATTGCTTTGCCTGGACATATGCTGAGATGTCTAGATTATTCCCTGATGTAGTAGTTCAAAATTGGTCATTAAATTAAATGCAATGCATGTCAAACCAGCTCTAAGGAGAATGAGATCTGACATTCAAGAGTAGGTGATTGCAGAGTAAAAAAGCTCATAGATGTAGGCTTTATTCAAGAAGAAAAATATGCTGATTAGATTGCTAATATTATCTTTATCAAGAAGAAGAATTATCAGATTCATGTCTACATCAATTTCAGGGACCTCAATAAGGTGTATCCAAAATATAATTTTAAGCTTCTAGTGTTAGAACTTCTATTTTATAGCACGTCCAACTACAGTATGTTATCTTTTATGGATGGATCTTTGGTATACAATCAAATCAAGATAGCACTTGAGGATGAAAGCATATATTATTTAGTATGCCCATCAGCATATTTTGTTACACAGTTATACCATTTGGCCTAAAGAATGCTAGTTCCACTTACCAGTATGTAATAATCTGTATATTTGATGAGTTGATTCATCAAAAGGTTAAGTGCTATGTAGATGACCTTATCGTTAAGAGCATGAATAAAAAATACTAGCTAAATGACCTGAGTACCATATTTGAAAGTATCTGGAAGTAAGATCTGAAGATGAATCCCTTTGAATGTGCTTTCGGGGTCTCCTCAAGGAAATTTCTTGGATACGTTGTTTTCAATGAGGAATCACAACTGACTGCAATAAAATCAAGTTAATTATGGAGGTGCCACAACCCAAGAAACTTTGATAGCTTTGCTCATTGTAAGGATAGCTAGCATTCATTTGGTGATTCATATCAAATATGTTGAGTAGGTGCCAATCATTTTTAAAGCTGATGAAGAAATATGTTTATTTCAAATGGGGCATAATCAAGCCTTTGACAGTATCAAGGGATACTTGTCAAACCCTCCTATTATTGTAGCACCAATTTAGGAGAAGCCTCTTATCCTATATGTAATGGCACTAGAAGAGTCCCTCGAAGCATTATTAGCTCAGTATAATAAAGAGGGAAAAGAGAACGCATTCAACTACATTAGTTAGAGGTTGATTGGAGCAGAGATCTATTATTCCCTAATTGAGAGGCATTATTTGGCATTGATTTTTATAGTCTAGGAACTCAACCACTCCATGTTGTCTCATAAGATTACGTTAATATCAAATATCAATCCACTGAAGTTCTTGATAATAAGACTAGCATTTACAGGTTACTTAGTCAGGTGGGCAGTGATATTACTACAGTTTGATAATACCTATATACTGCAAAAGGCGATGAAAGGATAAGATATAGCAGATTTTCTTGTTGCTCATCCTATCCATATAAATTCTCTGCTCAATGATGATTTACAAATCATACAGGTTGAGGAAAAGGAGAAACTAGAAGTTTGGGAGATACATTTTAATGGAGGATCATCGATTAGATATGCCAGTCTCCAAATCTAGAAAAAGCGTGAGCTGGCATCGGTCTTATTTTCATAGTGCCTGAGGGAAGCATAATGAGATTTTCATTCAGCTTGAACAAACCCAAACCAGTAATGAAGTTAAATATGAGACACTGATAGTGGGTTTATAAATTTCCATTTTAATCAGAATCTAGGACCTTCAGATCTTTGGTGTCTCTCAACTTGTGATAAATTATGTCATAGACATCTATAAGATTTACAAGCTTGAGTTGGCCCATTACCACCGATGAGCTCTTAAGCTTTTAAAACAAATTCCAAATATTAAAATAGCTCAAGTTCCTCGAGATCAGAATGGAAAAGAAATTTCCAATCCAAATTAGATAAGGAGATGGTGAATGTGGATGATGAGGAGCCTATAATGATTGGAGTATACACTCGTCGAGTCTTAGAGCCAGTAATCTTATAATTCCTACAAGTAGTGAGAATACCAAATTAAAGCCAGTAAAATACATCTCCGGTTGATCCTCTATCTCCCCAACAAGCAGCTCTTGAAAATTTACCAGAAGAACACCATGTGGGAAAAAGTCATAGATTCAGTAGAGGTTCAGAGTCATGGTTATATTGCATAGACATTAGAGAAGAAGATGATTGGAGGTAACTATTCATAGACTACTTCAAAGAAATTTAACTCCCAGCAAACAAATCTTTAGCCATATAAATTTGGAAGAGTGTACTGTGATACACATTTATCAATATTTGGAAGAGTGTATTGTGATACACATTTATCAATGACATGCTATATCAATGGCTTTTTTATCAAATATGGCTAAGTTGTCTAGGTAGAGTGATAGCAAAAGTCTACGAAGGACTTTATGGTGCACACTAGTAAGGTCCCAAAATGGTAGCTAAAATTTAGAGGATTAGTTATTATTAGTTGATAATGGTGAAGGATTATGTTGACCACACTAAGAGGTTTCACGAGTGTTAGATTCACGGTGATGTTATACCTCAGCCGCCAAATCCACTACACCCTATAATAGCATCCTGGCCATTTGAATACAAGAGCACAGATATAATTGAGCTAATAGATCCGTTGTAATTAGCCAGACACCACTTCATTCTAGAAGCAATTGACCACTTTTCCAAATAGACAAAAGTAGCTCGATTTAAAGAAGTCACATTCGAGCATGTAATCAACTTCTTTATCAATAATATTGTCTACGAATTTGGTGTATCATGCTGTATAATCTCAAACAATGGAAAAACATTCAAGAGAGCTAAAATTTATTAGTTTATTGAATGGCATAAAATTAATTGGCAATATTCATCAATATACAACCAAAGAAAAAATGGCATGGCGAAGGCCTTCAATAAGAAGTTGGTAAAGCTGTTGAAGAAGATCCTTACAAAAAAAATAAAAGGGAGTGGCACACTGAGATGGTAGAAGTGCTATGGATGTATCGTACATCCTACAAAATGATGACCAAAGCCACTCCTTATGCACTGGTATTTGGGGTTGAAGCAGTGCTACTACTGGAGTTCAAGCTGCGATCACTTAAGGTAGTTGTCCAGTACGATATCACCCAAGAAAAAAATGGCCGCCTGAGAATAAAAGAACTCGACGCACACGATGAAGCCAAACTACAAGCTCAATAGAACTTGGAGTTCTATTGAGTAAGGATGGTAGAGTCCTCTCTATGGTGCATCAACGGGCATTTCAAGAAGGGGAATTGGTCTTGGTGTATGAAGGCCAATCATCCCACACCAAAAAATCATTGGCGAATTCATATCTAACTGGGAAGGCCCCTTCATCATCAAGAAGGTGTATCTATGGGAAGCCTTTTAACTTATCGTCCTACTTGATCAGAGGCCCATGCCGCCAATCAACAGTCTATACCTGAAGAATTACCTGAAGAAGTACTATATATAATAAATATTATGTACTTAAAGTATCATATACTTCATATGTATTTACTGATGTACATACTTGTATATTTTGAAATTCTCTTGCAGTACAAGAATGCTTTTAAAAAATCCCACAAAAATCGTCTATAAAATAGGGTCATTTTAAATATTTATTTAGTTTGACATTGTGATACTTGTCGAGATCCCTAAAAAAATATTTTAAATACTGTAGTACAAAACCTATCTAAAGCCTCCCTACTAGATAGGCAAAATTTAAAATATTTATTTTGGTTGACATCGTGCTTTGCTATGAGATACTAAAATATATATTTGAAATATCAAAACACTAAATTTAAACTATCTAAATTCTCTCAACAACATACGAGAATTTTTAAATATTTATTTGAGTTGATACCGTGCTTCACGTTGATATTCGCAAAAGAATATTTAAACACCATCGAACATATTATTTGGGTCAAGATCATGATATGTGTTGAGATCCCCAAATAAATATTTAAAAAAATTATTGAATAAGTTATATAGGGATGACATCATACTTTATAGTGAGATCCCTAAATAAAAATAAAAACTATATTATTTGGGTCGACATCATGCTTGAGATCTCCAAATAAATATTTAAAGTCATCTAATACATATATTATCTCAAGTAAAGGAATACGATGACTTCTCTTTCAAAGTATATGCAAGTGATTCTCCAAAACATTTGGGACACCACCTTTTCCATATATTTCAGGCAAAATTTTTTTTTGTGACTATACGCTCCAATAAGTTGAGCTAGAGTGGAACGAGTCCTTCGGTAGCCTAAAGCTTAAGGTTCGAATGGGCATAAGAGGTTAGGCTCAATTAGCCCATATGTGGATAAGTCACTGGCAGCTTTATCTACTCAACAAGCCATAAGAATGCTTGCAATAGAGTATGCCCATTTAGTTAACCCATTTGTAGGGACTATTAGAAGTATAAAGGCTTATTTAACTTGATAAATAAGAGTGGTCATAGTTCAAGAAATTTTGCTAAGTGATCAGGGAGTCAAGGTTATAGTGGAAAGATGTGTATTCCTCCAATTAAAAAAATATGTCAACTGCCATTTTCAAAATTTATACAGGTGATTCTCTAAAAGAAAAAAGTTTGAGATATCGCTTTACATAATGTGTTGAGACTTTGAAAGTTAGAAAAGGTGATTTTTATGACTGCATAATTTAGCAAGTCAAGCTAGAGTGGTACAAGTTTTTCAATAGCTTGAAGCTTAAGGAATGGGTGTAAGAGGCCGAACTCAGCAAGCCTAGATGTGGCCTAGTCATTGGTAGCTCCATTTATTCAACAATTCATAAGAATGGCCATAGTAGCAGAACCCCCACTTTCCAACTTGTCAGTAGAGACTGCAAGAAGCATGAAGGCTTATTTAACTCGATAAGTTTCAGTAATCATAGTCTATTAAATTCTCCTAAGTGACAAGAGAGTTAAAGTTATAGCAGGAAGGATGTGTTCCCAATCAATATAACTACTAAATGTGTGTTTGCTCTGAAAGTTACAACCTGATGGTTAACTTCAAATCTACAAACTTAGTAAACTCAACTTGGGCAGTACATTTCTTCAAAGCTCAAGTCTGAAGCCTGAATGGGCATATGAGGTAGAACTCTACTAGCCAAGTGGTAGCTGAGTCACTGGCATCTTTGTCTACTCAACAAGCCATAAGAAAGGCCATAGTAGCAGAACCACCATTTTAGTAGCTGGACAATGAAAAGTTATCAAGTCTGAGCTTTCCCACTTTGATGAACTCAAGTAACTCATATTGAAGTCTTCCCATCCAATTAAGGGTCAAAATACTACATATATCTGGTACTACCAGTTCAACTCTAGACCTACAAATCCTTCAATAAGTCTGTAAAGCATAAAGCAAAGATTAAAGGAATTCTTCTTCAATAAGTCTTCTAAAGCACAAAGCAAAAGATAGATGAAATTATCTCAAAGTTTACAAAAAGCATAAAGCTGAACTAAGAGGATTCTATCATTAATAAGTCTGTTTCACACAAAACTCTGGATGATCACTCCTCACTACTGATGTGACATAATGCTAAAGGGTTTAGATCACTGCATATTCTCCCTCATCAAGCCCAGTAAAGTGAAAAGTATAGGGCTGAAGATATGCAAATCACCTGACAAGTCAATGTAAAAAAATCATGTAATCCTTTAGCGATGCCCTGACACAAAATATAGGGTAGAAGGAACCAAAGCCTTAAAACTCAAACCAAAGCTAAAAGAAGTGTAACTATAACTCCAATAAGGGTCTAAAGATGTGAGTGCAATAACTACAGAAGTTGCAAGAGCAATACAAGAAAAACTCGTCAATAGATAAATTTATAAAATTGCTTTATTTTATTAATTCAAAATTTACATATAAGTTTCCAATTTACATCCTTTTACAAGCTTACATTAGCTAACTAAAAAAGAAAAATTATAATGTCCTTCACAGATGACTAAAATCTCTCTTAAATATATGCCTGAAGAGGAGGTCGACAGCTCCACTCTGTTCCTTCCAAAGATAAGGTATCATGCACTTCTAGCACTACACAAAGCAACAAAAGTGTTAGTAGAAATAATGGAGAAAGACTATGTATATATATATAAAGCTACAAAAATAAAGGTGTACATGAACTAAGGTCTCCTGTAGTACCTCACAAACCGGTGTCCAGCTATTCCTGGAACCTGTACAGAGTAACAAGGGTATCAGTGAACAATTAAAGAAAGAAAATAAAGCTCTACAAACTAATATAAGTAAAAATGTACCTGAGTTGAAGGCCAATGTGGAAAACCTGATGCAGCTAAGTCCTGCAAGCTGCTGAGTCCACAAAGCTCGGGAAAATTCTGAATGAAACCTATAATTATATAGTATAAATGTCATTTACATATATGATTACAATAATGATAAATATTGAACTTATGCAAAATGCTAGAAACTGAAGTGAGAGTGGTAGAGGGACCAATGGAGACAACAAAATCTATTAATGTTAATCTATACAAATCTATGAAGGCATATAAATAGCATGACGCCAAGGTACAGACTCTCAAAAATCCACTAAATAGATGCTTCATCATGACATCAAAATAAGCTTTTGGAGTTCTATAAAAAGAAAACTTCAGCATGACATCCATAGAAGCTTTGGGAGATCCACAAAATGAAAATCTCTGCATGACATCCAAACAAGCTCTTGGAGATCCACAAAAATGAAACTTCAGGGTGACATCCAACTAAGCTTATGGAGATCCACAAATGAAAATCTCAGTGTGACATCCAAATAAGCTCTTGGAGATCAGCAAAATAAAAATCTCACCATGACCTCTAAATAAGCTCTTTGAGATCCATAAAATAAAAACCTCAGTGTGACATCCTGAATAAATATTTCAAGATACACAGGTTAGATTAGCATTCAATAAATATTGTTTGCTCTATATGCATATTACATTTATTAGGGGGCCTTTGTTGATCTCTACGGTAAAAAAAATATGAAAATAAATAAAAATTGATTCGAATTATTAACTACCGAAGCCATACCTAAAATCTTACTCAAATCCACTTCTACTATATGTTTGATTAAAAAGTGTTGCGTTTTTGAAAAGATTAATTATCTTTGGGTGATTTAATTTCTTAAATTTTAATTTTAAAATTGAACGTATCATTATGTATGATATATCATCTCAGGAGATGAGCATATCATTCCCTAATGAGTTTAATCTATAGGATTAAAATTTTATCCTTATTATCATAATCAAATTTGAGTAAGAACTACATATGACTTTGAGGGGTCAAAATAATTATTCAATCAAGCATTTAACTATGATAATTTGGATAAATTATCATTCATTTTATAATCTAAGTTACGATAATAATTGATATATCTTTCTAAGGAAATAAAATATCAATTACTATTGATCATTCGAAAATGATGATAATGATTATTGATTTTGATTTAAATTTTTTCAAAGATAATTAATTAAGGTTTTGAAAAATTAATTTTGAAAATTGATATGGGTTTTTAAATCTCCTACGAGTGCAAGCTCTCATAGTTAATCACATCATAAGAAATAGAAATTTCTTAAGAATACTCTCGATTAAAATAGCGATAGAAATTTCATTTAGAATTCAAAGTTTGATATCAAAGGAGCGAGGGTTGAAATTCAAATGAGATTAGATCAAGGTTGAACACTTATTTCTAGAGGTCAAAGGAGGAATGGTGGGAGGTGCTTTATGATTCTAAAATATTTTAAAAGTACCCCAGCCTATCCTATAAGTTGGGCTTAAATTTGATTGAAAAAGATTTAAGTTTAAGTTATCAATTTTATTAGAACGTAGGGATTAGATTCCCAGAGGTTGAGGTGTTATAGCTTGATCTTCCCTCAGAACCTAAGTCTAAATTGGGCACTAAAAAATTAGTAACCCAAACCTAGCTAATGTAATGCAAATTTGGACTTATCCCGGCTTGGATTGGTGAGCTAGTTAAACCACCTAAATGCTTCAAAAACTATGAGTCTGGTCATTTATGTTAGAGTAGTAGGGATGTTTAATTAAGATAAGTTTTTGAGAATAGGGATGACATCCAGAGTAGTCCTTAATTAGCCATTTGACTTATGTTGGGTAATATGAAACTTAAAGTAAATACAAATAAATTTTTTAATTCATTTTAATTTGTTTCTAATGCAGTGCATGCTAGTTGACTCAATGAATGCTTAAATCATATATGAAGAAATTTTAAAATGGCTTAAAAATAGATTTTTCTCTAAAGATTGCACAGATTTCCCTTGACAAATCTGCACCCTCATAGGCCAGGTGGTTTACCAGAACCCGTAGGTGGGGAGGTGCCTAACAAAGGAAAGGGAATGCAACAAAAAGTAATGTGAACTCCCGGTGATCCCGGGCTTACTTTTTAAAAGCATTAAAGTTTCTATTTTGTCTTCAAAATTTTAATTTTAATTAAAGTAGAAAAAGTTTTTGCGACCCCTCATGATCCTCCGATCAGGTTCCAGGCAAAATCAAAGATCGACTTGCAAAGTAGTCAAAAAACTACTAAAAATATATAATCTTATATCACAATTAAACATTAATCATTAATCAAATTAATTAAATTAATATTGAAATTGAAAGTCCATGTGGCAAGTGCCACTTAATATTATAACCTAGGGTCTACAGAAAGTAAAGTGATCGGGTACCATTGACAATAGCCTGGATTCTACTCGGAAGACTCAAGTGACTTTTAGAACGGGGATTCTTCTTTCTCTTCACTTCTTCATCCTTCTGTGGGTTCCTTGGATCTATCTAGTTTGGATATCCAAGTGAAAAGAAACTCCTCCTCAAAAGGGGTGTTATCTTTTCTCCTTAGATATTCATTCTAACTTATACTCCCAAATGGAGGAAGACTCTCTTTAAAGGGATGTACTCTCCTCTTTGGAATCTAAGTAAATATGTTTATGTTGCAAATCTGGATCCAAGAATTATGATTCTGATGATAACAAACATTTCTATTTATGTTTGAGTGCCTAACCTTTCAGGTTCATAAGATCAGTTGTAATTCAAGCCAGCTCAAGATCGAATCAGTCTTTGTCTGTTTTAGGTTCAATTTAATTTTTCACATTTCTTGAGTCAAATATAATGTAGTGGATCCCCAAGCTAGGTAACCTTGCACACACACACTCAGGGGGATATTTTTTTTGAATTAGAGTTTCTATTCTAATTTTATTTATATCATCCTGAACGATAGTAATATCTTCTGAATGATCCATTAAAAATAGAAATCCTAATTAGGGCAGCCATGTTAAGTCGGTCTGATTAAGCAGATCATCCTGGATGATACTCCGATCGTACATGACAAAATGCTCAAATCAGAATATCTCAACAGCCAGACTAAGTTAGGCAAGTTTTTATTTTTAGTATTTTGGTTTAGTCATTCTGGATGATACGTATATCGTCCAGGAAGATTCATTACAATCATGCCTAAATTAGTCAGGTGATTAAGGAAAGTAATTAAGGATTGATTAATCGATCACATCATCCTGGATGATCATAAGATCATCCTCGATGATCATTTAGAAATCCTTATCGTTCAGTGTATTTCACCTGGATGACCTGAACCGTCTATGGGATAATATTGCCATTTTTGAACTAATCTTACGGGATGATAGGCTTATCATCGCAGACGATCAGTTATTTTTGAAATCGACCTGTATAGTTGTCCTGGATGACCTGAACTATGTACTAGACGATATTGGGCATTTTTGAACTAATCGTATAGGACGATATCCCTGGATAATAAAGTCTTTTTCTTTAGATCATCATGACTTTTCTCTTAGACATCCCAAATTGTCTGCTAGACGGTATTCTTAATTTAATCTAATCGTCTAAGTTGATCGCAAAAACATCCTGGTCGATCTGAACAAACCATATCTTCTAATCGTCAATCATATAGGCCAAAAGGGCTAATTTACACTAATCATATAGGACAATTGAAGGATCATCCTGTATAATCTTTGACGGTAAGTTAAAATTTAGGGCAATTTTTGAGCCCTTCTATTTAAGATATTTTTCTTGCTACTATTGAAATCTTTTATCACAGTCCTTTCCTGAGAGAGTCATGAGAGAGAGAGGGGGAGAGCTTAGGAGAGAGAGAGAATCTTGTGAGGGGGAGTTTGTGAGGTATTCACAAAGGTTACTCCAAGAAAGGATTTAAGTCATCATCTCCAGTCATCGTCCCTTGTCCCTTGGTGCTCTGAAGGAAGGATTGTCTATGAGAAGATCTAGGTTCTCTGCCTGGTTCAGGAGGAAGCAAAAGGAGGTAAGGTTCTCTGCCTGCTTCAGGAGAAAGTGAAATAAGGTAAGGTTCTCTACCTGCTTCAGGAGGAAGCAAAATGAGTTTGGGTTCTCTGCCTCACCGGGATGGTGAAAAGGAGTTTTATAAAGGCTTCTCCACCTTGCGGTGGGAGCAGAAGGAGAGTCACTTTATTTTAGTGCAATACCTAGAGGGGAGGCTCCAAGGAGTGGACGTAGGTCAAGTTCACCAAACCAATATAAAATCTGGTGTGTTCTTTCTGATTATTTTTTACACTTTACTTTTCTATTGATGATCATGTGATTGAAGTTATTGTGTTATTTCGTTAAACATCGTTACATTATCGCAAAATTATAATTATTTTAAAACATTGAAAAAGATTTTCAAAATTATTTTTGCTCACAAATTTTTAAAACTACCAATTCACCCCCCCCCCCTCTTGGCTAGCCTCGGGCTAGTTCATAAGGGCTTAACATCCCTAACAAACTTGTAAGTGGTATCATAGCGGGATTCATAAAATCAAGTTTTAAAAAACTTTTGAATTTGATCCATGGCTAACTTTGGTAATAGAAACACCGCGGAAGGGTATTCCATCACTCGACCACCCTTGTTTGATAACATACCTTTTGATTTCTAAAAAACTCGCATGTATACCTTTTTACAATCTATAAATTATCGCAAGGGGAATGCTTGTTAAAGTTGGTTATGATGCACCTTTTAGACTTATTAATGGTGTTAAAACTAAACTTCCTTCTACCGAATGGATGTTTAATAATCGTGAGTTAGCACAACTGAATGCAAAATGTTTAAACTATTTTTTCTGTGTATTAAAATTTGAGGATTACATGCGAGTCTCTACTTGCACGACTGGTAAAGAAATCTGGGATAGATTATGCATTATTTATGAAGGCATATTAGAAGTTAAGCAATCTAGGTTGAATATCTTACTTCACGACTATGAACTCTTTTGCATGAAACCTAGTGAGATAATGTCTGAAATGTACATTAGGTTCACACAAATTATCACCTCCATGCATGCCTTAGGAAGAGAACTCACCAACTATGAAAAAGTTAACAAAATCTTGAGATTTTTGCCTTCTTCCTATAATGCCAAGATAAATGTTATCACTGAATCCAAGGATTTGAATAATTATTCTATTGATATCTTACTTGGATCACTAATTTCTTATGAGCAAGGAGTGAACCAAAGACAGCTTGATGCAGGTGAGAAGAAGAAAGAGAAGATTGTGGCACTAAAGGCGAATGATACAAATACTGATACTTCTGGGTCTGAAAGTAATGATGTTGCCTTAATCACTAGGCAATTCAAAAGCTTTTTAAGGAAGAAACACAAGAACTTTTAGAAGTGGAACAAAGGTAAGAGTAGCAAAAAATCTTAAAGGCTCTTTTGATACAGTTTGCATTGAATGTAGGAAGCCAGGATATATAAAAGCTGACTGTCCTACACTTAAGGCTCACCCAATTAAGGAGAAGGGTGAGGATAAGCCCAAGTTTAAAAAGGACAAGAAAAGAATCTAAAAGGCTTTCTAGATAGATTTTGCATCTGACTCCTCTGAGACTGAAGCTGAAGAGGAGACTACAAACTTGTGTTTGATGGTAGATGAACATCATGGTTAGTCTGACTAAGAAGAGTTATGTGAACTGACCTACGATCAATTACTTGAAGTTTCTGAGAAAATCCATTCATAATATAGGAAACTTAAAAAAATACATGCTAGCCTGAAATTGAAACTCCTGAACCTACAAAAGAGTATGAAGTTTTACTTAAAGATCATTCTACACTTGATAGCAATCAAATGTCATTACTTGATGAATTTGATCAGTTAAACAAAAGCATTCTGAATTGATTATTGAGCATGATTCATTAAAAATATTGCATGCTTATTTAGAAAAAGTATTTAAAGAACTAGACACTGTGGCATGTGATTTAGATAGTAGTGAGCATGCACTAAAACTAGAAATTGCAAGTCTTAAAAAGGAGAATGAATTTTTAAGTGTAAAAATTATTGCATTTGAGAATAATGAAACACCTCCATTACTTGAAGAATTTTATTCAAAATCATCAAAATATGCATCGTTCAAACCTAGGAAGAGGCACTATCATCCACGTAGATTAGTTAATCTTTTTCCTGGTGTTAGATGTTTATCTTGTGGCATGTTAAGACATATCTCCCGCACTTGCACTATTCACTATAGTACACAATTGAAAATTGATTTTTCAACTTTTTTGGATTTCAACGTCATCAATTTTCTTTTTATTGCCTTTTGAATTGAAAATTAAGGAAAAATTCTTATTTACTGGAGCAAATCTATTAAAAAAAATCTATTTTGGTTTTTGTTATTATTTCCTCATGTTTATTTTTTTATTTTTTTCTATTTTCATTAATTATTATTTTTTAAAATTTTGGGTCCCCTGATCATTATTAAGGTCCCTCTTCTTTCTAGCTTGGTTGCTTTTTCCTATTTTTAGTGATAGTTTTGTACTATCTTTGTAGTTTTCTTTGTGCTATTTTTCCCCTTTTTGAGATGTCAATAGGGGGAGTAGTTTATGTTCTGGGTTATTATACTGTTTAAGTTATCAGTATTCAGTGTTCTTGTACTGTTTTCCTGGCTAATAGAATTTTCATTGCTTAGTTTTCCTTGCTCTATTTTTTATTAACTGAATTGAAAATTTTGTAACAAATGTTTGCCATCATTAGAAAGGGGGAGATTGTTGCAAATCTGGATTCAAGGATTATGATTTTGATGACAACAAATATTTCTATTTCTATTTGAGTACCTAACCTTTCAGGTTCACAAGATCAATTGCAATTCAAGCCAGCTCAAGATCGAGTCAGTTTGTGTATGTTTTAGGTTCAATGTAATTTTTTAGATTTCTTGAGTCAAATATAATGTAGTGGATCCCCAAGCTAAGTAACCTTGAACACACACACTCAAGGGGTCATTTTTTGTGAGTTAGAGTTTTTATTCTAATTTTATTTATATCATCCTGGATGATAGTAATATCATTCAGAATGATCCATTGAATATAAAAACCCTAATTAGGAAAGCCATGTTATGTACGTCTGATTAAGCAGATCATCCTGGATGATACTCCCATCGTACAGGATGATATACTCAAATCAGAAAATCTCAACTGCTAGACTAAGTTAGGCAAGTTTTGATTTTTAGTATTTTGGTTTAATCATCCCGGACAATACGTACATCATCCTGGATGATTTATTGCCATCATGCCTAAATTAGTCGGGTGATTAAGGAAAGTAATTATGGATTGATTGATCGATCACATTATATTTGACGATCACTAGATCATCCTGGATGATTATTTAGAAATCCTTATCTTCCAGTGTATTTCACCTGGATGATCTGAAGTGTCTGCCAGATGATATTACCATTTTTGAACTAATCATACAGGACGATAGGCTTATCATCCCAGACAATCAGTTATGTTTAAAATCATCCTGCATAGTATCTTGGATGGCCCGAACTATGTGCTGGATGATATTGGGCATTTTTTAACTAATCATACAGGATGATATCCATATCATCCTGGACGATCTAGTCTTTTTCTTTATATCATCTAGATTTTTCTCCTGGATGTCCCGTACTATCTATTAGATGATATTTTTGATTTAAAGTAATCGTCTAGGATGATCGTAAAATCATCCCGGATGATCTAAACAAACTATGTCTTCTAATCATCCAGAAGAACCAGATCATACAGGCCAAAAGGGCTGATTTACACTAATCATACAGGACGATCGAAGGATCATCCTGGATGATCTTGACGGCAAGTTAAAATTTAAGGCAATTCTTGAGTCCTTCTATTTAAGATATTTTTCTTGCTACTGTTGAAAACTTTTATCGCAGTCCTTTCCTGAGAGAGTCTTGAGAGAGAGAAGGAGAGCTTGGGGGAGAGAGAGAGAGAATCTTGTGAGGGGGAGTTTGTGAGGTGTTCACAAAGGTTACTCAAAGCAAGGATTTGAGTCGTCGTCTCCAGTCATCGTCCCTTGTCCCTTGGTGGTTCAAAAGGACTGTTCATACCCTTAAGGGGCATTTTGGTCATTTGAGTTGACCTGGTCAACCAGGTTTGACCAGGGTCTAGATTTGAGTCCTATGCACTCCTAATAATTATTAGAATGC
Organism: Dendrobium chrysotoxum; assembly: GCA_019925795.1. Taxonomy (NCBI): domain Eukaryota; kingdom Viridiplantae; phylum Streptophyta; class Magnoliopsida; order Asparagales; family Orchidaceae; genus Dendrobium; species Dendrobium chrysotoxum. The sequence goes on from CM034315.1 coordinate 54,237,308, forward strand.
TTTGGAAGAGTTTTTAATGTTTGGTTTGAAAATGTTATGTTGGAGTTTAGATAAAACTCCAAAATTACCCTTAAAAGGCATTTTTGTCATTTGACCCCTAGTCAACCGGTGGTCAAAGTAAGTCCACCAAAATGCAATTTAATGTTCAAGATATGATAATCAAGGGCCTAGATGTGATCAAAGGGTTTGGAGAAGGCTCCAAGGTGAAAATCTACTGGGTAGCAGGTCCAGTGGCATAGGCCGTAAATATTTGAAAGGTTTACAGCCATTTGATTTTAATTCAGCTTCTCGGGTTGGAGATCTCAAAATAAGCAAAAATTTGGAATTTACTCCCTAGGGATAAGCCTAAATAATATTCAATTGATAGATCATGAATCATGGGTCATTTCATTGGGGTTTAAAGTATTTAAAAAATTATTAGAAAAAGCTTTTAGGATTGGGCCTTTTACCCTTGGATTTTGGTTTGGAAATAGGGATTTAAGTTGAATTTTGGATTTGATTGCATGAATTTGAATTATCCACTTCACTCATAATCAATTAGATAATGTTAGATGTATGGATAAGATTAAGGCTTAAGTTGATTTAAGATCTTGATTGATCCTAGGCTTTGTATTGGTCCAAGAGACCTCATACAACAATGAGGTTAACACTACAGTCTAATCCCTCTACAAGTGGCACCAAAGTTAGGTGCCCATTTATTCATGTGAAAATCCCACTCTCGTTCGCATCGCTAAAATGAGAAGGAAGTTCACTTTGTTTGCTTCTTCCCGTAATTGAATCTCCACATGAGCACACTCTCTACCCTTACATCCTGACTCGTAAGCTACAGTCAAACACCATAGCGCTTGTCAATTCTTCATCCATCAAAACTCTCCAGCCAACCCTAGATCTCCACTGAAGCCATCTCTTCCTTCTCCTCCCTACTAGCGACTAACCTTCTTCCCCATACGAACACCCGACTAGGCTGATATCCTCAATCCGACCGACCTCTTCTAATCCATGAACCTCTCATGGACCATTCTAACCCACAACCTCAACTTCCTATAACTTGTAAGCCGCAGCGTCTTTTTCCCTCTACCATCGCTTCCATGCATTCCATCCGATGCCAATACCCAAAGTCGAATCCGTCTTCTAGTCACGACCTTATCTATCTCACTCGTCCAACCTTAACAGCTGACCTCATCAATCCATTTCCCTACTGTTGAGCTACATCTTAATTCTCTGCCTTAGTCTCGAACGAATGTACCTGCCACTATGTCGTTCTCCTCCTAGCCCTATACCCAACCAGATCCCACAATAATAGCTATAAATTATATTATTATTATATATATATATATATATATATAAGTTATAAATAATTATTATTAATTATAAATTAATTATAGTTAATTATATTTAATCATAATTAATTTATTCCTTTGACTTGTAAGCCGCAGCGTCTTTTTCCCTCTACCATCGCTTCCATGCATTCCATCCGATGCCAATACCCAAAGTCGAATCCGTCTTCTAGTCACGACCTTATCTATCTCACTCGTCCAACCTTAACAGCTGACCTCATCAATCCATTTCCCTACTGTTGAGCTACATCTTAATTCTCTGCCTTAGTCTCGAACGAAAGTACCTGCCTCTATGTCGTTCTCCTCCTAGCCCTATACCCAACCAGATCCCACAATAATAGCTATAAATTACATTATTATATATATATATATATATATATATATATATATATATAAGTTATAAATAATTATTATTAATTATAAATTAATTATAGTTAATTATATTTAATCATAATTAATTTATTATAATTAATTCTAATTAATTAATCATAATAATAATTATTTTAATAATAATTATTTTAATAATAATTAATTAATTATTATTCATTATAATTTATATTTTAATAAATTATAATTAGTTATTATTATCATTAATTATGATTTCTTATTATTAATTATTATTATTCATTATGATTAATTATAATTATATATAGTAAATAATAATAAATTATTGCCAATTATAATTCATTACTAATAATTATAATTAATTATTAATAATTATTATTAATTATCATTAATTATAAAAAATTATCTTTAATTATAATTTATTATCATTAATCATCATTAATTCTTATTAATTATAATTAGTTATCATTAATTATAATTAATGATAAAAAGAGAAAGAATTGTGTGCCTCAATCTTCGTGCTGACACTATTAACACCCCTTGCCAAGGTATGAAGTTCTAGGCCCAAAAACTTTGCCCTCGATGCTTACAGTATGGCAAGCAACCACCTATGCATGCTTTTCATAGCCCGATGGGTGAAAGCTTATTGTGGTGCTCATGATGAGGTAGATAATCCTCGTGAGTGCTTTTCTTAACTCGATGGGGTAAAATTTCAGTACTCGTACATGCCTCATTACCGACAGGGAAATAATTATGCATTTTCAATAAAACCTTGGTCTTATCCAATTAGCCCCAATCATTTATCTAACTATCCAGCTCAAACTCAGACTTTCAATTCAAAACCTAAACCCAAAATCTTAAGTCGTGAAAACCTTTATGGGTGAATTTTTTATCTCCTAGAAATCCATTCAAATGACCTACGATTCATAATCTGTCAGTTATATATTGATCAAGCATGTCTCTAGAGTCAACCCTCAAAATTTGAGCTCATTTTGAGGTCTCTAGCCCCAAAAATTGAATCTCTTTTCATTGTCTGCAAAACTTTCAAATATTTACAGCCTATGCCATGGAACTTGCCATTTAGTGGAATGTGACCTTGGGACCCTTTCGAAACCCTCTAACCACATCCACGGCCCTTATTTTGATTTGTTGAGTAGTAACCTAGACTTTTGTGGATCCAGTTTGACCCAGCGTTGACCAGGGGTGAAAATGATCAAAATACCTTTTAAAGGGATTTTTGGTTGTTTCCCCAAAATTTAACAAGGTCTTCCCATATCAATCATCAAAATCTACCCCAATGGATCCTAAATATCATTACGAATACATTGGGACAAAACCTACCTTTTGGTTTGACCTAGTTGACCAAGTCAACCATGGTTGACCAAAGTGCCTTTTAATGGTTTAAATACCCATTTTAAACAAATTGATCTCGTCTTAACTTGGGACCTCCTCCATTGAGTTTATATGATCAATTTGAACTCATTAAACCCAACCCTTGACCCTAGGTCAACTTGGTTGACCAAGTCAACCAAGCTTGGCCAAACTTCCCATACACTCCTACCCATTCAAACCCTTTGACCAAGGCTTTCCCAAGCCAATTTAAACCCCTAGGGCCACCCATTGGACCCTTAGGGATAACCCTTGGGTGGACCCAACACATAGGCCCACTTGGGTTAGCCATTTGGCTTGACCCAAGTGTCCAAAGAGAGGTTCCACTCGAGCCAAGACCCTAACCTAATTAGATCAAACCAATGGTGACATTGGGTTCCTCTTGACCCAACACACCTCCCCTAATTGAACTAGCCCTTAAGTCAACTTAGATTAGGAATTAGGCTTACCTAAAGTGGTTAAAACCACTATGGGTTGAGCCATATTTCAACCTAAGTCCCACCTAACTAAATCAATACCTCCATTAGGTGGCCCTAGGTCCAACACACCTACCCTAGTCAGCCCAAGCCTTATGTTGACTTGCATTAACCTCTAAAAAAGATCAAAGTGGTCAAAACCACTTTGACCCAAGCCATTTATCATCACCGACCATACCGGCTCTAATTGGCCCTTCCATTGGATACTCACTGACTCAACACACCTCCCCCATCAATCCCATGACTTAGCTTAATCAATGTTATACCCCCAAACCCATCAAGGTGAATTGGGCTGCCTCCTACCAAATTAAACTCATGGTTTAGTTCCCATAGCCTCCAACAAACTTTCCACATCACTCTGATCTTGCCAGTGGCTAGCGGCAGCCAAAACGAATTGAGAAAGAGCTCTGGTGGTCTCCCCCTCAAGGCCCTAGACTCGCCACCTTTGGGCTCAATTAAATCCTTGAGGATGTCCCCTTCTAGATGGAAAACATCCCATGGCTCATTCGATCAATCCCAGTCGTATATCACCCTGGCTAAAACTTGAATAGGGCATTTTCCCCTAGATGTCCCCATTCGATTATAGCAATTTGAAATCATTCCCAGAGCTCGCTAACTCTTCCTTTCTCATTGCATAACATCCTAGCCCTTTCCAACCACTAGTTTGGGTGAACTCCAATGAAACCCATTCGTGTCCCGCTCAAAGTCGTAATCGAGTGTAGGGCAACAAAAGGGGGATAAATTAATAATTATTATAAATTCTACAGATGCTTCAGCTATTTAGCCCCCAAATAAATAGGAGCATGATCGAGTGTGATTTAGCTTTTTCATTGCACATATATATAACTTACTTGGGTTTTATTTAATTTTAAATACTTAAGATAACCCTACAGGAGAGTCTAGATTTTTCATTTCAATGTTAATGTAATTTGTTTAAAGTTAAGAGTTGTGAAAGTTTGACATTTAAGATAGGATACATGTATCCAAAATTATATTCCAAAGAGGAAAGGATACCCCCTTAGGGGGAATAGTCCTTTTCCATTTGGAAGCCCAAGTTGTGATAACTTTAGTACCCAAAGTAAAAAGAATAACCTCTCCTTTGAGAGAATGGTTTTCCTTTTCATTTGGGTACACAGGTCTGATGAATCCAAGGAGCCTGAAGAAGAGTAGGACCAGAAGTTGAGGACAAAGAGTATCCCACTTAAAGTTAACTTCCATTAATCCTAGGGTTAGAATCCGGGTTTGTGGTTAGTGGTGCCTGACCACTTTTTATTTATGTAAAGTCTGGGTTGTATAAGCAAGTAGTGTGCCTATGGATATTTATTTAATTAATTTAATTTATATATGTCTTTGATTTAATTTTATTGTGATTAGGGATGCCTGCTTTTAATAATTTTTTGTCGATTCGCATTCCCTTTTAGCTTTAGCATGAATATGTGAAGGCTTGTGAGGGTACACTAAAAACTTTTTCTACTTAAAATTAATAAAATATTTTTAAGATAACATAGAAACTCTAACAATCTAATAAGTAAGCTCAGGACCGTAGGAAGTCAGTATAAGCATATTTTATCTTGTCTTCCTTGTTAGGCATCTCTCTACCTGTGGGTTCTGGTAGGCCACTTGACCTATTAGGGTACAATCCTGTCAAGGGTATGTTGTGCAATCTTTAAGATAAAAACTATTTTAAAGCCTTTTTAAAACTATTTCATATACATTTTATACATTCAATCAAGTTGATCAGCTTGCATTATAATAGAAACTAAATAAATGAGTCTAAATTTTTAATTGTATTTGATTCAAGCATTTTCACCCTACATAAGTCAAGGGACCAATAGGGATCTGCTTTAGATGTTAGTCCCAACTCTAAAAAAACTTTAATAATAATATCCCTTCCAATGTTTCATAAAAATGACCGAACTCATAGATTTTAAATAGCTTAGGTAGTTAGCTAGCTCCCTAATCTAGGCCAGGGTAAGTCCAGATTTTGCATTGCATTAGTTAGGTTCAGGTTAATGTTGTCTAGTGCCCAATTTAGGTTTAGGATTCGAGGCAGATTTTGAATTATAAGACCCCAACATCCTAGAGTATAATCCAAAATTTCTAATAATACGATCAACTCAAATTAAAATGAATTCTCTCAAATTAAAATTTAAAGCATAATACTTAGATTAGGTTTGGATGCTTCTGAATTTTTTTAGAATCTTATAGTATCTCATACCTTTCTCTATTGACTCTAAAAATAAGTGTTCAAAATTTAATCCAATCTTTGTTGAAACTCCAAATTCACTTCTTTTGATATCACTCCTAGAAAATATCTAAATAGGATTTTTGCCATTATTTTAATCAAGAGTATTCGTAGAGAATTCGACCCCCATATGATATAATTAACTATGAGGGCTTGCATAGGGAATTCTCTCAATCATAAGAGATTTAGAACCCACATCAACTTTTTAAAATTCAATTAGCCTTCTTTGGGAAAACTAAATCAATAACTATCATTATCGTCATATCCAAATATCTGATAATAGGCGATATTTTCTTCCCTTGGGAGAGGATATATCATTTGTTATAATACTCCTGAATATGAAATTAATGATCTCCCATCCAGACTATTATAGTTAAATACTTGATAGAACGCCATTTTAACCCTTCGGGGTTATATGTCATCCTTCCTTGAATTTGACTACTTTAGCCCGAATGAAATTTTCAGTTTTCATATCTGAACCCACTTGAGAAAGATATCTTTGCCTCCTGAGGTGATTTATCATTTATAGTGAAGTGTTCAATTTTGAGACTGAAATCCTGAATTAAAATTCTTGAAGAAAAGTAGGCTTTTTAAAAACCCCATTCCAACCCCAAACAAACATATAAGGAACTTGATTTAAGCAAAAGGAGATTGTGTTTAAACTCAAACTTAAATGAACAGTAGTAGACTTGTGAACATAAACTTAAACTCAAACCACAAGGAAATTGGACCAAATAATTGACAAAAATGCAAATCATAAAATAACAAGATTTAAATATAGATGTTAAATGAACCTAATATTCCAAATAAAATTAACAAAAGAGTAAGGAATTTATGATGGATGAAGAAGTTATAAACATAAATTATCTACAAGTAGTGAGGAGATTGTAAGAGATATAACTTGATGACAAACCAAGATAGAAGAGTTTTGAATCTTGATAAGTTAACCTGTAATGTCTATCAGTTGATTTGTAATGTCTATCTCAATCAGGCATACAAATAAATAAATATAATCATGATAAATGGCATAAAACTTTGTAACCTATAATGAGTGCATTAACCTAATTGCAAGAAATGATAGCAGATGTGCTGTAAGCATAAGAAAGCATTCAACATACTATAAGTAAAAAAGCATGGACCTATAATGAATATATGCTCTCATGAGATATGTGGTGAACGGGATAACTGGCTTGCAATACATGCAAAAGTCCATTTATAAGCTATTATAAAGATCCTCAAACACTACAACTTTGTCCTAACCAGCACTAGCTAGATAGAAAATAAAAATTGTAGCACCCCAATAAGCATTGAAGTCTAACATGTTGAGAATGGTACAAATATGGTTATTCAAGTGATTTTTTGATGTGAGTTTTTTGATGATTATAAAATCTTATTATTTGATCTTATTGCATGTTTATTATTTCTCCTAACAAATGTTGGAAATTCTTCTTTGTGTGTACTAACCTTTCATTTCAGGAAAAATCACATTCCAGATAGTGGATGACTTCAAATTAATTAGATGAGAGTTTATTAGTCTTGGAGTCTGTATTTTTTTCCTTTTCTTAAGTCTGAGAGATGTGATTGTAATTGGGTAACCATGCACACACACACTGGGGGAGTAAGACATATACTTAATTTTTTAAACCTAATTATACTGTATGATGTATAATCGTACAGGACGATATGTGCGGTTTCTCCTCTAAAATGAACCTGTCTATTTCTTGAAATTAGAAATTTTTTTAAGTACTATTCGTATAGTATGAAATGTTTTCATACTTCATTTTCCAGAGTACGAAACTGGGCTTACATGATTCATACAAGATATCATACGGCACGAACCGTTCAATTTAAATTGTTCGTATAGTAAGATCTGGTTTCGTATATCATTTTCTTAAGTATGAAATGGGGCTTATATGGTTCGTACGGGATATTGTACGTGACAAACCGTTCATATTTTAAACTGTTCGTATGAGATGATTGTCGATCATATGGTATGTTCCTACTTCTGAAAAATTAAAATTTTCTGTTTCTGGATGATTTTTCTTGTCATTTGAATAAAAGGTTCCTAAAAACTGACTATCCAACCAATCTTCTATGAATTTATTCTTGAGAGTGGAAGGGAGAGTGATTAGGGAGAGTGTTTGGGAGTGAGTATGGTGAGATCTTTAAAGAGGAAATTGTGAGGGGATTCACAAGGTTGCCCAAAGGTGAAGATCTCATTGTTTATACATCAAGTCTCTTCCCTATCTCTTTGAAGACTCTTGACAGAAGATCTTTGAAGAAGGTTCAGTTCTCTTCAGTCACCAGGTGGGTAAAAAAGTATGCTTGGTACTTTACCATCACCAAGAGGGTGAGAAAGGAAATTAGGTTCTTTGCCTTCACCAAGAGGGTGAAAAAGGATGATTATTTTCTATCGCATCGGGGTTTGGTGGAAGAGAGTTTGTAAAGGCTTATCTCCCTTACTGTGGGGGCAAAAGAAGAGTTACTTTGGTTTAGTTCAATACCTAGAGAAGGAGTCTCTAGGGAGTGGATGTAAGTCATGTTTGACCGAACCACTATAAATCTGGTGTTCTTTGTTGTTGTGTTTATTTACTACATCTTTAATTTCTGCATTACATTTTATTTTTCTGTGGTTGAAAACTAAAAAATTCATAATTATTCATACAGTACGAACTAGATTGTACTGTATGATATACATAAAGTTTTTTTATTGAAAAGGTTTTCAAAACATCCAAGAGAGTTTTAAAATTACCAATTCACCCCCCTCTTGGTTAGCCTAGGGACATAATTAATAGGTCTAACAACCTATTCACACTTTCAAGTGGTATCAGAGCCTATTTCAAAAATTACTGTTTAAATTACTTTTTAAAATTCTATCACGGCTAATTTTCGAAACTGAAACACACTTGAGGGTTATTCAATCACTAGACCTCCACTGTTTGATAATATCCCATTTGATTTTTGGAAAACTCGAATGTCTACTTTTTTACAATCACTTGACTATCATATGTCGATTTTAGTATAGGTAGGATACACTACACCTACTAGACTTGTAGATGGAGTTAGAATTCAAACACCTTTTACTGATTGGAATGTAGAAGAATGTGAATTAGCTCAATTAAATGCTAAGTTTTTGAATAGTTTCTTTTATGCACTAAAATTAGAAGACTACATGCGTGTTTCTACTTATAAATCTAGAAAATAGATTTGGGATAAGCTTTGCATTACATATGATGGAACCAATGAAGTGAAACAATCTAGATTGAATAATTTACTACATGACTATGAACTTTTTTGCATGAAATCAAATGAGTCAATCTCTGACATGTATACTCATTTTACACAGATAGTAACTTCATTGCATGCTTGAGGTAGGGAACTAACTAATTCTAAAAAAGTAAATAATATATTACATTATTTTTCTACTACTTATTATGCAAAGATTGCTGCTATAACAGAGTCAAAAGACTTAAATGTTTACTCTATTGACAATCTGCTTGGATCACTGATTACTTACGAATAAGGAGTGACTCAAAGATAGATTGATGCAGGTGATAGAAGGAAAGAAAAGAACTTTGCACTGAAAGTGGATGACTCAGAGTGTGATCAGTTCCAGCCTGAGGATGAAGAGGATATTACATTAATGACAAGGCAGTTCAAAAGTTTCCTAAGGAGGAAGCAGAGGAGACGCCAACAGTGGAACAAAGGTAAGTTCCATAAAAATGTTAAGGCTTCTAATGATGTTATTTGCTATGAGTGCAGGAAGACAAGATATATAAAGACTGATTGCCCTAATCTCAAGGCCAATCCTAGCAGAGAGAAAGCTGAGGAGAAATCAAAGGATAAAAGGGGCAAGAAGAGACTGCAGTGAGCATTTTGGGCATACTCAGCTTTAGATTCCTCAAAAATAGCACCTGAACATGAAGTCACTAATTTATACTTGATGGCTGACAATCTTGATCATTCAGATCAAGAGGAGGTATGTGACTTAAGTTATGATGAATTATTTAAAGTTTTTGAGCACATTCATTATGCATATAGGAGATTAAAGAAATTACATGCTAAGTTGAATTTGGATTACTTAGAACTGAAAACAGAATTTAAAATCCTTAGGAAAGGCCATGTATTAATTAATAGCAATCACATGACTTTTTTGGATGAATATGATGATTTGAATAAACAGCATGAACTTTTAAAATCATCACACACTGAACTTGAAAATGATTTTAAAATTTTTATGGATGAATCAGATAGTAGAGAGCATAACTTGAAGATTAAAAATTTGATTCTAGATAGTGATAACTCATATCGTGAAGTTAAGTTAAAAGCATGTGAGGAAAATAGGATTCCACCCAAACTTCAAGATTTTCATAAATCATACCACAAGTCCATTAGTTTAAAATCTAAGAGAAGATCTTACAGTGCACATAGATTGGTAAATCCTTTCCATGGAGTAAATTATTTTTCTTGTGGTATGATTGGGCATATTTCCCACACTTGTACTATTTATCATAGAACATATTTAGTGTGGAGACCCAAGATGCATAAAACATAGCATATCACACATGCATTTGGTTTAAAATTGTCAAGAGGTGAACCCAAACTTGTTTGGATTCCCAAGTCTAATGTTCGATGATTTTATAGGTACGCTCTCACATAAGACCTCATGAGAGTATTTGGTACCTGGACAGTGGCTGTTCAACGTATATGATTGGAGATGCTAATCAATTCATATCGCTGGAAGCCAGGAATGGAGGCAATGTTACACTTAGAGACAATACAACCAAGAGAGTGGTAGGTACAGGTATGATTAAAAATTCTAAGAATTTTGTGATTGAAAATATTCTGTTAGTAGAAGGCTTAAAATATAATCTGTTGAGCATAAGTCAACTGTACGATAAAGGTTATCATATAAAATTCTTGCCTACTAGCTGTGTTTTTAATCAAAGTGGAATTATTGTGTTGAATGGTGATAGAGTAAATAATGTACACATGTTAGATTTGAATTCTTTAAAATCTTCTGCTACTTTTTGTTTGAAAACTGTATCTGATTAGTCATGGTTGTGGCATAGAAGACTTTATTACACTAGCATGAAAAATCTAAGAAAAATCACCCAAAAAGAGTTAGTTAGAGGGTATACCCAAATTAGACTTTATAAATGATCACTTATGTGATGCATGTCAACAAGGAAAATAAGTCAAATCCTCTTTCAATTCAATCAAGGAAGTTAGAACTAGTAAGCCCTTAAAAATTCTTCACATGGATCTCTTTGGACCCGTGAGTACCTTAAGTCTAGGAGGAAAAAGGTTTGGGTATGTAATTATGGATGATTACTCAAGATTCACATGGATTAGGTTTTAAATCATAAGAGTGAGTCATTTGAGAAGTTGAGAAACTTTGCCACTTAGATTCAGAGAAAATTAGGATATAAAATTATTACAATCCAATGTGATCGTGGGGGAGAATTTGAAAATGAATTGTTTGATGATTTTGTAAATCCCATGGAATAGACCACAACTTCTCAGTTTCTAGGACACCTTAGTAGAATGGAGTAGTTGAGAGAAAGAACTGGATATTGATTGAAGCTGCTAGAGCTATATTGGTAGAATATTCACTTCCAAGATATTTTTAGGCTGAAGCAATTAGTACCGCATGTTATGTATTGAATAGGGTAAACATTAGATCAAAATTAATTAAGACACCCTATAAACTTCTTAAAGATAGAAGTCCCATCCTCTCACACCTAGATATTTTTTGATGTAAATTATTCATACATAATAATGGGAAAACTCTATTAGGAAAATTTTATCCTAAATCTGATGAAGGAAGTTTTCTAGGATATTCAAGTGTTGAAAAATCATATAGAGTTTTTAATAGGACATTAGTAGTTGAGGAGACCACTCATGTTGTTTTTGATGAATTGGATAATTCTGGAGGGTCTAGGTCGGATGAAGATGAAGTTGAAGAAATAACCCAAGGACTTGAAAATGTAAAAGTGGAAGAAAGGGATGAAAATGAAGAAAACCCAATGCCTAGAGAATGGAATTTTCCCAAGTTATCCTAAGGGGTTGATTTTATGAGACCCAAGTGAAGGAGTTAAGACTAGGCATAGATTGAGAAAAAAAGTGAATCACTCCAGTTTTATTTCAATGATTGAACCCACTAATATAAATTCAGCACTTTTAGATGAGTTTTGGATTTTAGTTATGCATGATGAGTTGAATCAATTTGCTAGAAATGATGTTTGGGAATTGGTAGAATGGCCGAAAAATCAAAGTGTTGTTGGAACAAAGTGGGTATATAAAAACAAAATGAATGATTCTGGAGTGATTGTAAGGAATAAAGTAAGGTTAGTGGCTAAGGGGTATAATCAAATTGAGGGAATTAATTTTGAGGAGACTTTTGCCCTGGTAGCCAGACTTGAGGCAGTTAGAGTGCTTTTAGCCTATGCTTGTTTTAAAGATTTTATGTTATATCAAATTGGATGATAAAAGAGGATGTTTGTGTTGAGAAACCTCCAGGTTTTGAAAATGTATAATTTTTTAATCATGTTTTCAAATTGAAAAAGGCATTGTATGGACTTAAACAGGTACCTAGAGCTTGGTATGAAAGGCTAAGCACACTCCCACTTGAACGATCATTTATAAAAGGGAGTGTGGACACCACTCTCCTTATAAAAAGAGTAGGAGATGAAATACTCATTATTCAAATTTATGTGGATGATATCTTATTTGGATCTATTGATAGAAATCTTTGTGATGAATTTTCAAAAATAATGAGTAAGGAATTTGAGATGAGCTTAATTGGAGACTTGAGTTACTTTTTAGGGTTTAACATTAAGCCGGATGGGGATGGGACCTTTCTGAGCCAGTCAAAATATGTTATAGACATCCTTAAGAAGTATGAAACGGATAAGGCTAAACTAGTGAATACACCCATGAGTTCCTCAGTGCAGTTAGATAAGGATCTTAAAGGAAAATCAGTTGATCAAAAGTTGTTTAGAGTGATGATTGGATCTTTGTTTTACTTAATAGCTAGCAGACTGGATATCATGTTTAGTGTTTTTTTATGTGCTAGATTTCAAGCAGATCCAAAAGAGTCAGATCTAACTGTAGTTAAGAGAATTATGAGATATCATTTGGTGACTTAAAACCTAGGAATTTGGTATCCTATGAATAGCATTGCATTTGAAATTATTGGATACTCTGATTCAAATTTTGCTAGTTATAGGGTTGATGGAAAAAGAACTTCTAGAACTTGTCAATTTATAGGAAACTCCTTAGTTTCTTGGTTTAGTAGAAAACATAACTCAGTAGCCCTTTCAACTGCAAAAGCTGAATATATTACCTTAGGAAGTTGTGTTGCACAAGTGCGTTGGTTAAAACAACAGTTAATTAACTTAAAATTTTGTTTTAGCACAATTCAAATCTTCTATGACAACAATAGTGTCATATGTATTTCAAAGACTCCTATTCAGCATTCTAGAACCAAGCATATCGATATAAGGCATCATTTTGTAAGAGATCATATAGCAAAAGGGGAAATTGAATTACATCATGTTGCTACTAAAGATCAACTTGCAGATATTTTCTCAAAATCACTAACTTTTGACACATTTAGCATTTTAAGGATAAGGCTAGGTGTGATTGATCTTAATGCATAATTAAAATTTTTGCAAACTTATTTTTTGTATGATTGTATGTTTGTTTATGTCAAGTTTGTACAGTATAAGTTGTATGTTTTTGTTTTGTTTTTTATTGTATTTAGTCTCTTTGCCTTTTTATTATTTGGTACTTTAATGAAAAATGTTTTGCTTTGAAAGTTTTTTAGTTAGTTTTCCATGTACTATTTTTTTGTTCGTACTGTATGAAATTATTTCGCACAATATGAATTCTGTAGTGTGTGCATGAGAATTTATAGAGTTGAGGGTGGAAATAATATTTATTATAATCATTCGTACTATATGATGATGTCATAATATTGTACGATATGTACATATTCGGATGGGTTTGCAGTTTTAGGCAGTTATTATTGATCGTACGTATGAACGTACCATTCGTCTGTACGATCCTTGTTGTCATTTTTGGATAAGGATGAAGTCAACCATCATCAAAAAGATCTTTAATATTCTGATCGTCCCAGACGAACACGTGATCATCTGTTTAGTCAGGTAGTCAAAAAGCCTATACGAAAGGATGCATCGGGAAGGGAAGTTTACGAAAAGTCATTTCTTTTTTGTCCATTTTTGTTCGTACATATGAAATTTATTTCGTCTCGTATGAAGCTCTTTCATCCTGTACAAAACCTTTTTTATACGGTATGATAGATCATTTTTCTTTAAATAGAAGGGTGTTTTTCATTCTTTTCACTTTCATTTCAAGCAAAATCTTAGAAGCCATGAATTAGAGATGTCTGGCAGCGGGAAGAGATCACAACATGCTAGAGGATCATCCTCCAGACAGAATTGGGATGATAACTTTTTGTCTCAACAAAATGAGGATGCATACCTAAGGTTTAGTGCATCCAAGATTATGCCGTCGCATCTCTTAATGCAAGAGAAGATCCACTTTACTGTAATGTCACTTTTTTACTTAACCAGATTTTCGTTCATCTAAACCTTCATTCATGCCTACAATAAAGACGCTTTTCATTTTTTCCTCGCTAACATCAAGATGAACCAAGATCACACAAGGATCACATCTTATGTTCTGAAATAGATAGTAGAGATAACTAAGGAGGATTTGGGGACTTTCCTTCACCATAGAACCCTAGGGATTAGAGCACACACCCTAACCTCCAAAGCTGATTATGATTGGTCAAAAGTTAATCAGGTTCTTAGGGGAGTAAGCCAACCAAGTCATTTACCTAGAGTCTACACCCTCAACCAAAATGAAAAGATCATCCAGCATATCTTTAGAATCTCCATTATCCCAAAAGCTGGTGATCGAATCAATATAACACCCCTCCTTTCGACTGTCACCTACTTAATTATGACTGGTTAACCTATAGATGAAGCCCAATTAATCATGAACTACTTGTATTCTCTTACTGACATTCACAATCCTAGCATCAAGAGGAAGAAAAACATTACACTGGGATAGTTATATTTGTATATCCTAGAGAAGAAGTATAACTTAGTCCATCCTAATGGACTTACTGAGTTACCTATGTACTTTACCGATGCCTCTTTTCGGGAACTTTTTGGGAGAGAGGACTATGGAGATGATTCTGAAGAAGAAGGAGCACCTGCACCTATTCCTGCCCCTATACCTAGACTTGATCATAATTTTTATCAAAATATGGTCCAACATTTTGATCATCTTGATCAAAAATTTGATAATATTGTGGTACATTTAAAGCAGTAGGATGACAGATATAATGAAGATAGAGGGTGGATCCATGATCAGTTTGAATCAGTAAACACTAATATTGCCACAATCAATAGTTATTTTCCTATGTACACTGCTCCACGACCACCTCAAGATGAGGGCCCTTCAGATTTCTAGTTGTGATTCTGTTGTTTTACTGTTGTTATGTTTGGATGTTTGTGTTTGGAGTTGTTGTGTTGTTTCTTTATTCTTGTTAGACTGTATGGTATTTGGTTATTTCTGGAAGTTTTGAAGTGTGAATGGTAGTTCATTATGTTGGAAGAAGTATGTGAATATTTGATGTGTAGAAGATTTGATGTGTAACAATATTGCATGTTAAAAGGAATGAACAATTCATATTTGATTGCATATTACATTGTGACTGATCTAGTAATATTTATTCATTAAATGTAGTTGATTGCTAATATATATTGTTAAATGAGTTTGCTCTTAAAAATTAATTTCCTTACAAAAATAGTCTCTTAAAATTTTTAAGCCACATTGTCACTTGGTATAGAATAGAAGATCTATTTTATGTTTTCAATAGTCAAGCTTTGTGTTGCTAGAATTATTGCAACATTGATGTAATATCTTTATTCTTACTTCTCTTCCAAACTGATTACCCTTGTTCATTATTGCAATTTGTGCTAAGATTGAGTGATTTTGGAAAGACATAAAGTCAAAAGAGGAACAAAATTAGCCCAAAATGAAAAAGCACAAAATGTGCCATTCTTATTAAAAGATGCACAATATTCGCCAAATTGAGAAAGGGTTCAATATTTATTGAAAATGACAAGATGCACAAAGTGTGCCACAAAAATTAAAAAGATGCGCAATGTCGCCAATTGATCTTTCCTTAATCAGTTTCTCTGTCCCACAAATCTATATAATAAATATTGATTTTTACTATTGGATTAGAAAAATTAGTAATTTTATTATGACTTTTCTGTAATAGTTATTGTTGCATAATCTGTCTATTTCAAACACTTAAACAAATCAACTTTTTCTTATCCGAGTTATTTTGTAATTTAATTCTTGAGTTTTTATCTTTTGCTTGTGATCTTAATTTTGTTATTACCAATTTATTTAATATTGTCTTAATGATCAACTACCTTGATCGTCCCTCTTTGTTGTTTTTAAAAGGGGGAGTTATTTATTTATTATTTGAGTGTGTTTGATACATTTGTATAGTGGTTGAATGTGTGAATAGCATGATTGTATGTGTATGTGTATGTTTGTATGTTTTTAATCTTTATTTATTTATAGGAAACCCTTTCCCTTGTAGGAAATCCTACCCCTTGTTGAAAATTGGTAATTCTTGGGGGTGCTTACTTTTAGGGGGAGCTTAGGAGAAATTTTCGCTAGGAGAAAATTTGCGTTCACTTGTTAACTCAAACAATAATTATTTTTGCCATTATAAAAAAGGGGGAGATTATTGAGAATGGTGCCAATCTGGTTATTCAGGCAAGGTTTTGATGTGAGTTTTTTGATGATTTCAAAATCTTATTGTTTGATCTTGTTGCTTGTTTATTATTTCTCCTAACAAATATTGGAAACTTTGCTTTGTGTGTACTATCCTTTCATTTCAGGAAGAATCATATTCCAGACAGTGGAAGACTTCAAATTAAATGGATGAGAGTTTATTAATCTTCGAGTCTATATTTTTTCCTTTTCTTAAGTTTGAGAGATGTGATTGTAATTGGGTAACCATGCACACACACACTGGGGGAGTAAGATGTATACTTAATTTTTTAAACCTAATCGTACTGTATGATGTATAATCATACGGGACAAGATGTGCAGTTTCTCCTCTAAAATGAACCTGTCTATTTCTTGAAACTAAAAATTTTTTTAAGTACTGTTCATACAGTACAAAATATTTTCGTACTTCATTTTCCAGAGTACGAAATTGGGCTTGCATGATTCATACATGATATCATACGGGTCGAACCATTCAATTTAAACTGTTCGTACAATACGATCTAGTTTCGTATGTCATTTTCCAGAGTATGAAACATGGCTTACATGGTTTATACGGGATATCGTACGGGACGAACCGTTCATATTTTGAATTGTTCATAGAGATGATTGTCAATTGTACGGTACGATCCTACTTCATAAAACTTAAAATTTTCTATTTTTGGATGGTTTTTCTTGTCATTTGAATAAAAGGTTCCTAAAACTAACTATCCAACAAATCTTCTATGAATTTCTTCTTGAGAGTGGAAGGGAGAGTGATTAGGGAGAGTGTTTGGAGTGAGTGTAGTGAGATCTTTAAAGAGGAAATTGTGAGGGGATTCACAAGGTTGCCCAAAGGTGAGGATCTCATTGTTTATACTTCAAGTCTCTTCTCTATCTCTTTGAAGACTCTTTTGAAGACTCTTGAGAGAAGAACTTTAAAGAAGGTCTGATTCTTTGCCATCACTAGATGGGTAAAAAAGGATGTTTGGTACTCTGCCATCACTAGGAGGGTGAGAAAGGATGTTGGGTTCTCTGCCTTCACCAGGAGGGTGAAAAAGGATGACGGTTCTTTGCCACACTGGGGTTTGCTGGAAGAGAGTTTGTAAATGCTTCTCCGCCTTACTGTGGGGACAAAAGGAGAGTCACTTTGGTTTAGTGCAATACTTAGAGAAGAAGTCTCTAGGGAGTGGATGTAGGTTGTGTTTGATCGAACCACTATAAATCTGGTGTTCTCTGTTGTTGTGTTTATTTACTACATCTTTAATTTCTGTATTACATTTTATTTTTGTGGTTGAAAAGTAAAAAATTCATAAATATTCATACAGCACGAACTGGATCATACTGTACGATATATATAATGTTTTTTTTATTAAAAAGGTTTTCAAAACATCCAAGCGAGTTTTAAAATTACCAATTCACTCCCCCCCTCTTGGTTAGCCTAGGGACATAATCAATAGGTCTAACAACCTATTCATACTTTCATAACATGCAATGAATGCAATAGTCTCATGCTGTCAACATTAAAATATAAGAAAATTATTCAAACTCATATAGATAAGAAAATCATGATGAATGCAAACATCCATTGACGGATAATCTATGGATTATGCAAACACAAGCAAGTAGCAATATTAGTGGATAAGTTATGAATCTTACTTGCCAATGCGTACAAGAAAATCAACATTATAGCAGTGTCCCCCTAGTCAACGTTAGTCAAAATTCAAGAAAATATACCAGTCTTTGATGAATACTAATAATTGATACACAAAAAATGAAGCAACTTACTGACCTATAAGCCTAGGTAGATCAACGAAGAATATAAGTCATCTGACAGTAAATATTGGCATTCAAAAGAACACACTGATTTGCCTACAAGAAATGATAGAAGATTTACTACAAGTATGATGAGTTCTTAGTGAATATACGAATGTACACAATATACTACAGGTAAGGTTAAGAAATTCATGACAAGTGCAAACACCTATGAGTCGCTACAGGAGACTTGTTAGTGCATAATAATCCACCTGTATAAAAAAGCAAACAGTTCATATGCCATGCCACTAGATCTACAACACTCATGCAAGCGGACGTAAGGAATCTACAAACTCTCATATAAAGCATTACGCACATTCAAATAATAGTTGCTCGCATAACTGACCAGAATTATAATACCCCACCTAAATACCCATATGGGCCCCAACGAGCATGTTATGGGTACACACATGATATTTGAGGATGCTGCACGGGTCTAGAAATGAACTTAAATTCAAGCTCAATCCTCCTATGCGACTGAATAGGAGTGGACACTACTAAACGGCCCCCCAATAAACAAACATTGTGTCGACCGAGATATTTATTTAATATGTTCATATTTGGCCTTCAAGGACTATAAACTAAGAAAATGCATTAATAAAAGCATATAGCTGATAAAGAACCTAATCATCTATAAAAAAGTAAATAGTTGATAAGGTTCAGTCCATAAAATAAAAACTGCCCATAGATACCCCAATGAAGGCCGTGTTGAATGTAGATCTCAATCGGAGGGGTCCTCAAATACTTAAATTGCTTCTCAAATACCCATGAAGATTTATATTTTTTAAAATATCAAAATTTAAAATATTTAAAATCAAAATTTAACCATCAAACACTTATAGAAAAATCCATCCACCCTCCAAAATAGTTTGTTAAGGTGGCCAAATTGAAATATCACTTCAGCTTATAAAGAGCTAATGACTATTTGAGAATATCACTAGGATTCTTTCTTAAATAGCCTTTTGCCAGCAAGGACATGGCAGGAGTCCTCTAACTGATAGTTTTGCCACCAAATGGCATCATAGGTAAATAGTTATGACTAGGGCCCTCTGAACCAGGAGGTATGCTGCCAAATGTAACCACTAAATTATGATCATGGATGGAGCTTATATGCTTCCCAATGACACTAAATCCTTGAGATATGAATTAATAGGATATAATCGATAGGGCATAAAAGCCCTTTGTCAGCTAAGGTGGATTGAAATTTGTCACATTAGATAAACATCCATCCCATGTCTATATGGTACCCTTGAACGATGCAAATCATCGCTGCCGATAAGGATCCTTCTGTCAGGTTGGGTCAACTATGTCCTCTGACTAAGTAGACCAAGGAACAAGATGGCTCGAGATGATGGAACCATGGGATCCTGATCAGGTTCATCACCATTCCCTCACCACTCGCTTTAAGTGGAAGATGGTGAAAATTTTTATTTTCAATATCAAATTTCTAAAACCTAAACCAATACTAATACTATATGTTGGATATCACGTATCTATGGATATGATGTATTCATATGATGACTACCCTTAATCAAAAGTGCTATCTCATTATCAAGAAGGGTAATTAACTATAGGGGCTTGTGCCTATAGGAAATAAGAACCCAGATAAAAAATTCCTCGCAAAATGAAGGCAAAATCTGTGGGTAGTGTCTTATCTTCAAACCAAATCTACCTTTTAAAAATTTACCTAAAACTTAATTCATTAAAACTCTCTCAAAAGCAAGGGAGGCCGGGGGGTAAATATTCAGAGCCCACAACATATAAGCACCAATTTGTTTAAAAATTTTTATTTATCATCATGAAAAGGTGGTATGAGTTAATGCATTGATGGTGAATAATCACCTAATTTTAAATAGCATCAAACATACTTTGGTTGTGTACATATATTTCTTGGTTTTAAAACACTTCATAAAATCCACTTAAATATTTTGGTCAATTTATAGGATGATTATTTAACCATCTATTGTATATATTTGGTTACACTTTTCTTTTTCTTATTCTAAACAATTTGGGTTAGTGATAAAGTGCATATTATACGTAGGTTATGTACTGCTTGCTAGTTTAGAAGACTAATAAATATTTAAATAACTTTCTTAATTTAAAGAAATGTGATTTTTAAGGAAAACATGGGATTTAGTTAATTTATAACGTAAGATTTGGCTAGCATGGATTTAGATCAGAATGATGTCGGTAGTAGGTGTGGGTCAGATCATTGATACAATATAATTGCTGGATGGGGAGATCACCTAAGATATATAAGAGAGTATTAGTATATATGATTGAGTTTATACTTTAGTTAAATTAGGTCAGAGAAGATTTTAGTGGTCAACCAACCCAAGTCAAGTAACTTGATAATTCTAAAGACCTATGTTCTACCTACTATAGCTTCCTATCTAAATGTCTAAATATATGCAATAAAACCAAAATTAAAAAGGAAGATGTCTAGTTAGGAGTTAGAGAATTTGACAAATTTTTGTGGAGCTCTTTTGTTTTTACTAAATTTTCCTCTAGGTTGTTCTATGAATTTCCCTCTTAAGCAAAAAGTTATATTAGACTAAGTGCTTCATGATATTTAGATATCAATGACCAAAAAATCAAATAAAATTATGTAAATCTAATTTTTGTGTGACTATTATCTAAATATGGGTTTTTTAAAGTATTTCTAAAGGAGCATATGTCATTAAATTGAAATTAATTTTGTAACTAAGTTTATTTTGATCTAGTTTGGCTGATTATCATAAAAGCCTTAAATAGATCAATTAGATTGCTATATAAATTAAAAATATATCTTTTTTGGTGTGGTTGATGATGGAAAGAATACAACACAAGAAAAATACCAAACTTAAAACATAGATAAAAACTCTACTACTCACCAAAGTAGTATTCATAGAAAAAAGTAACTGAGTCCTTTCTAATTTGGATGACCACTAAGTTCATATGATCTTTTTAAATTTAGTCTTTGTGTATATAAGAACTTATTTTTTCTAATTCCTATTGTAAGTTTGCTAGTTTGAAAATGATATAGAATTGATTTAATTTTTTTTTTGTAGTCATTAAAAATAGTGGTATGAGTTGATGCTTTGGTGGTCAATAATTTCCCAATTTTTAATAAAAGAAAACAAACTTTGGTTGTCAACATATATTTCTTGGTTTTCAAACACTTTATAAAATCTACTTCAATATTTTGGTTAAATTATAGGATGATAATTTGACCTTCTATTATATATAATAGGTTGCACTTTTCTTTTTCTTATTCTAACCAGTTGGGGTTAATGATGAAGTTCAAATTATGCTTAGATTATGTTTTTCTCATCAGTGTAGGATAGTAAAAAACATATAATTGCAAGATGTGGAGATTGAAATGGTCTTGGTAGTAGAAGTGGGTCAGATCATTGATACAATATAATTGCAAGAAGTGGAGATCACCTAAGATATATATGATATGAATAATATATTTGATTGAGTTTATATTTTGGTTGAATTAGGTTTGAGAAGGTTTTAGTTGTCGGCCAACTCAATTCTAGTAACTAGATATGATCTGGAAACCTAAGTTCTACTTACTATGACTTCTTCTCTAAAAGTCTAAATATATACAGTAAAACAAAAATTAAAGAGGAAGATGTCCAGTTAGGACTTAGAGAATTTGGCAAATTTTTGTGCAGCTTTTTTTTTTTCCAAAATTTTACTCCTTCGTGTTTAATGAATTTCCCTCTCTACCTACACGTTAGATTAGAGCAAGGGCTTCTAGACCTTTAGATATTTGTGAACCAAAAACCTAATAAAAGTATGTAAATCTAATTTTACTGTGACTATTATGCAAATTTGGTGTTTCTTAATGATTTCGAAAGGTGTTTAGGTCATTAAATTGAAATTAAATTTGTAACTAAGTTTATTTTGATCTAGTTTGGCTGATTATCATAGAAGCCTTAAACAAATAAATTAGATTGCTAAATATATTAAAAAATATATCTTTTTTGGAGTGTCTGATGATGGAAAATATGCAACACAAGAAAATTACCAAAATTAAAACCTTGATAAAAAAACTCTACTATTACTAACAAGAAAAATGCAAAACAAGAAAAAATGCAACACGTGAAAATTACCAAAATTATCATTTACATTACCTACAAGCTTTTAAAATTATGCTCTAGTTAGACTCTTGCTAATTAGCTTTAAAATTATAACAAACATTTTTAATTAATAATTTTTTTAAATTCCAATTAACCCTATCTTAGGGTGCCGTAATCATCCAATAATTAGTATGAAAGCCTTGGTTTTTTATTAGGCATAACTTCATTGGGTAGACCCACATAGAAACAATGGCATAAGATTTTACTAACGGTTCATTTGCTGAAAGACAATCTACTTTGAAAGTTCGAAAGGGATGTTAAGCCCTGATGAACTAGTCCCGAGGCTAACCAAGAAGGGGGGTGAATTGGTTATTTAATAATTTAAGAACAATAGTAAACACTTTTCGAAGATTTGCAGCGGAAACGAATATGACAATCAAACGAAAAGATCAATCACAATTTCACCGAAGCAGTTAATCACAGAAAAATAAAAGTGCAGAAAGTAATTAGAATGAACACACCGGATTTTATAGTGGTTCGGTCAAACTTGACCTACGTCCACTCCCCGGAGCCTTCCCTCCGTGTATTACACTAACTCAAAGTGTCTCTCCTTTTGCTCCCACAGTAAGGCGGAGAAGCCTGTACAAAACCTCCTTTTCACCACACGGTGAGACAGAGCACCCGACTTCCTTTTGCTTCCTCCTGAAGCAGGTAGAGAACCTTGGATCTTCTTACGAACGATCCTCTCACCAAGAACACTAACACGAGGAAAGACGTAGAGCAGAGAAGACGACTCTGATCCTTGCTTGGAGCAACCTTTGTGAACCCCTCACAAACTCCCCCTCACAAGATCCTCTCTCTCTCTCCCAAATTTTCTCTCTCTAAGGTTTCTCTGGGAAGGAAAGTGGCAAAAGATTTTTCTTGTTGAAAGAAAAAGATCTTTTATAGGAGGGCTTAAAATTGTCCCTAAATCTCAACTGGTCGGCCAAGATCATCCAGGACGATAGATCGTCCTGTACGATCAGTTCAAAAATAGCTGCATCAGCTTGGACGATCTGGCTCTTCTGGACAATCAGTAGAAAAAATTGTTCATATCATCCCGTACGATCCTGCGATCGTCCGGGATGATTAGTGTAAATCGAGGAATATCGTCTAGAAGACAGCTCGGGTCGTCCAGAGAAAGTTGTGTTGGACGACCAAAAAATGACTTGATCGTCCAGGACTATAAGGATATCGTCCTGTTCGATTAGTTCAAAAAGTGCCCAAATCGTCTTGTACATAGTTTGGGTCGTACAGCTGAAATACACTAGACAATCCTGATCGTCCGGGACGATCCTGTGATCATCAAGGACAATATGATCGTATCAATTAAATATAAATTGCTTTCCTTAATTACCAGATTAATTTTGGCATGATTGTACTGAATTGTCCAGGATGATACAGGTATCGTCCGGGACGATTAGACCAAATATCTTAAAATAAAAACTTTCCTAACTTGATCTGGCGGCTGAGAATTTCTGATTTGAGAATATCATCCCGTACGATCCAAAGATCGTAGAGGAAGATCTGCTTAATCAGACCCTTTTAACTTGGTCACCCTAATTAGGGTTTCTATTTTTACTTGATCGTCCAAAATGATGTGACTATCGTCCAGGACGATCTGAACAAAAATTTGAATAAAAACTTTAATTCACTCAAGCTCTCGCCCTGAATGTGTGTGTGCAAGGTTACTTAGCTAGGGGATCTGTTACATTACAATTGACTCAAGAAAAAGAAAATAATACACTTAGACACACTTGGACCTGATCTTGAGTTGGCTTGAGTTGCTCGTGATCTTTTGTGCCTGTAACGGGTTAGCCAAGCAAAACACAATAGAGACATGTTTGTCATCATCAAAACAAGATTTGTAACAATCTCCCCCTTTTTGATGATGGCAAATATTTGTACAGTAGTTTGAAAAATAACTAAAAGATAGAAAAATAATTTTTGTCAAATTTTTATTTAACAACCAAACAAATACACATAACAAAAATAGAAACTACTAAAATGACTACAACTGACTCCCCCTTTTGACATCACAAAAAGGAGGAGAGAAAATAGAAAAAGATGGAGAATGGAGATGATAGATCAGGATCCCAAAAATATAACCAGTAAGATGAAAAAACAAAATAAAACCGAAGAAAACTTGAAATGGGAACCCAGAAAAAACAACACACATTTTTTTTTTGATCAAGCTGCTCGAGTAAATCAGAATTTTTTCTTGATTTTAGATCCAAAAACCAATAAGAAGATGATTGACAGCGCTGAAATCCAAAAAAGTCAGGAAAAATTGACTTTCGTAACTCCCACCTCGAGCACCTTATAGATGCAAATCTCTTTCAAGCCAAAAATCCAATTCAGAAGAAAAGAAATTAGATTCAAAAGGAGATCCTTTTAGGCCTCATTCCAGAAAAATATCTGATATAATAGTGTTACAAAGTAAAAAATCAGAAATCAGGGTTTCCAAACTCAAGCTTTTGAAAATATTAAGTGGCGCACGGATTTTTCTAAGACATTTAACGATCTGAAAGGGAAGAAAGCTTTGTTGGGCTCATTTTGTGCCACTTTTTTAATTTGTTTGGCGCTTTGCGCATCTTTTCATTTTTGATACACTTTGTGTATCTTTTAGTTGGCGACATTTCGCATCTTTTCAGTTTTGGGCTCATTTTGTGCCTCTTTTTCAATTGATTTGGTGCACTGCGCATCTTTTGTAAGCTTTCTCCCTCTCAAAATTATTAAAAGATCTCAGCTGTAAAATTACCTTCCAGATATAGGAGATGCTCTCCACGATAAGAAAGAGAAATTCACAAAATAAAAGCCAGACGTCATATGATAAGTGCAATCACTTGGTTTAGAAAATCAAAATAATGACTCAAGACTTTGAAAATACTATTGATACGAGGTAGATTACTGTAGGAAGATAAAATAAATCTCTATTTCAAAAACTAAAATTTTAATTTTTAAGAGGATATTTATCCAAAAGAAACAATACACTAGTAAAGGAGTTAGAGGAAGAGAAACAATCATCTATGTTTCTTCCCTTTAACAGATCCAGTGGAGTTAATCACTGCTTACCAGCTTCCAAACAAAAATAAGGTAAAACTCCCAGTCAGAAATTCAGATTATCAGAAGTAGTGAGCAGTGATCAGACTTTAAAAAATATAAAATAGTAAGTGCAAGAGATGAACCAGTGAATAAAAATAGGTAGAAAATCACATCAAAGTAAATACTCAAATCAAACTAACAACAGGGCTAACACAGAAATCAACAGAAGAAATAAAACCAACTGAAAGCAAATAATCAAATAAAAAAAAACTAACTAATAGAAAACAGAATAATAATCAGAGTAATCAAAAATCAGCAGTCATCAGAATCAAGCATTTATATCAATCACTCCTAATCTGGTTCTCAAAATGCTGAATGAGTCAAAGGCCAATGGTTTAGTGAATATGTCAGCGAGCTGATTTTCAGTTGCTACATGATGTAGCTTAATGTTCCCTTTTATAACATGGTCCCTAATGAAGTGATTCCTTATGTCAATGTGTTTGGTCCTAGAATATTGGATTGGATTCTTAGAGATGCAGATGGCACAAGTATTATCACACAGAACAGAAATTGTGCCAACAATTAAACCTAAATGTAAAACTTGTTTCTTTAACCAAAGAACTTGGGCCACACAACTCCTAAGGCAATATACTCAGCTTCAGCAGTGAAAAGTGCAACTAAGTTCTATTTTCTACCGGACCAGGAGACTAGAGACTATCCTATGAATTGATAAGTTTCAGAAGTACTCTTTCTATCCACCCTACACCCTGTAAAGTCAGAATTAGAGTATCCAATGATCTCAAAAGAAGTGCTGTGCCTAGGGTACCAGATTCCTAGGTTTGGGGTCCCTAAAAGATATCTAAGAATTCTCTTAACAGCAGTCAGGTGGGACTCTTTAGGATCAGCCTGAAACCTAGTACAAAGACAAACACTAAATATGATATCAGGTCGGTTAGCAATCAGGTAAAGCAGTGATCCTATTATTCCTCTATACTTCTTCTGATCAACAGATTTTCCACTTGAATCCTTATCTAACTGAACAGAGGAGCTCATGGGAGTATTAATTGGCTTGGCTTTATCCATTTCATATTTCTATAAAATGTCCTTAGTGTATTTAGATTGATTGAGAAATCTTCCATCATCCATTTGCCTTATGCTAAACCCCAAAAAGTAGGACAATTCTCCCATCATACTCATCTCAAACTCCTTACACATTATTTTAAAAAACTGATCACATAAATACTTATCAGAAGATCCAAAAATTATAACATCAACATAGATCTGGACAATGAGTAAGTCATCCCCTATTCTCCTCAGAAAAAGGGTGGTGTCTACGCTCCCCTTAACAAACTCTCTTTCTAACAGGAATGTGCTAAGCCTCTCATACCAAGCTCTGGGTGCCTGTTTCAATCCATACAAGGCCTTTTTTAATTTATAAACATGATTTAGATATTGGGAACTCTCAAAACCTGGGGGTTGTTCTACAAAAATATCCTCTTTTATTACCCCATTTAAAAAGGCACTCTTGACATCCATTTGAAATAGCTTAAATCCCTTATAACAGGCAAAGGCTAGTAGCACTCTAATGGCTTCCAATCTAGCTACAGGGGCAAAGGTCTCCTCAAAATCAATCCCTTCAATCTGATTATACCCCTTAGCCACCAATCTTGCCTTATTTCTCACCACCACACCAGAATCATTCATCTTATTCTTAAAGACCCACTTGGTTCCCACAATACTTTAATTTTTAGGTTTTTCCACTGACTCCCAAACATCATTCCTTACAAATTGATTCAATTCTTCCTGCATAGCTAAGATCCAAAACTCATCTAAAAGGGCTTGATTGATGTTGGTGGGTTTAGTCATTGAGATAAAGGTAGAATGGTTTACTTCCTTCCTAAGTTCATGCCTAGTCCTAACACCTTCAGAAGGGTCTCCTAAGATCAATTCTTTAGGATGACTCGAAGAATATCTCCAATCTCTAGGGAATATGGTTTGAGGTTCTACCCTCTCCTCCAGATTTGCATTTCCAATCCCTTGGGTAATCTCCTATACCTCTTCTTCTTCCTCAACTCTAGTCACTTTAGGATCAGATTCATCAAACACCACATGAGTTGTCTCTTCCACCACCAAAGTCCTTTTATTGAACACCCTAAAAGATTTCCCCACACTAGAATAACCTAAGAACACTCCTTCATCAGATTTGGGGTCAAACTTTCCTAAGGATGATTTTTCGTTGTTCATAATAAAAACCTTACAGCCAAAGACATGGAGGTGGGACAGGTTTGGAGTTCTACCCTTAATAATCTCATAAGGTGTGTTGTTCAGTTTTGATCTCACATTCACCCTATTCAGCATATAACAGACAGTGTTCACCGCTTCAGCCCAAAAATATTTTGGAAGTGAATACTCAGCAAGCATGGCTCTAGCGGCTTCCATTAAGGTCCTGTTCTTCCTTTCAGCTATCACGTTCTGCTGAGGGGTCCTAGGAGCTGAAAAATTGTGACTAATCCCTTGCTCCTCATAGAAACTTCCAAACTTCACATTTTCAAACTCTCCACCATGATCACTATTAATTGTCAAGATCTCACATCCTAACTTCCTCTGAATCAAAGAGGTCCATGGGAAGAACTTCTAAAGGTCTAGAGGTGCTAATGTCCTTAACAGAGTGAAAAGAGGACTGGACTTACTTCCCTAACTGACAGGCATCACCCAGGTGATCCTTAGTGAACTTAAGCTTGGGCACACCTCTAACTAAGTCCTTTTGGGTGACTCTCCTAAGGGTTTTCATACTGGCATGACATAATCTCCTATGCCACAACCAAGACTCATCAGCAGTAATTTTTAAGCAAATTGAATTCTCAGATTTAATGCAACTTACATCCAGCTTGTAGACGTTGTTGATCCTTTGCCCCTGTAAAACAACTTTATCATTTAAGCTTAAAATGCAGCCAGTGGGCAGGAATTTGATACTGTATCCTTTGTCACAAAGTTGACTCATGCTCAGTAAATTGTGTTTCAGTCCATCTACAAGCAAAACATTGTCAATCATAAAATTCTTTGAATCACCAATTATACCTGAGCCTACCACCCTCATGGTGGTGTTATCTCCAAGTGTAACCTTGCCTCCAGCCCTGGCCTCCAGTGAAATGAACTGATTTGCATCTCCAATCATGTGTCTAGAACATCCGCTATCCAGGTACCACATGCTCTCACGAGGTCTTGTGTGAGAGCCCACTTACAAAAATATTAAACGTCAGTCTTAGGAACCCAAATAGGTTTGGGTTCCTTCTTATGAAAAGAAGAATGCAATGCATGCGTGCTGTGCTGTGAAACAGGCAATTTGGTCCTCCACACCCAATGTGTTCTATGATGAATAGTGCAGGTGTGGGAAATGTGTCCTAACATGCCACATGAAAAACATCTAACACCAGGAAAAGGGTTAACTAATCTATGTGGGTGATAGTGCCTCTTCTTAGATGTATATGAAACATGCTTTGATGAACTTGCAACAAATTTTTTAAAAGGTGGCGGTGAATAAAACTTTTTAAAAGGTGGCGATCGCAGGATCATCCTGTACGATTAGTTCAAAAAGTGCCCAAACCGTCCTGTATACAGTTCGGGTCATACAGCTGAAATGTTCTAGACGATCCTGATCGTCCGGGATGATCCTGCGATCGTCCAGGATGATATGATCGTATCAATTAAATATAAATTGCTTTCCTTAATTACCAGATTAATTTAGGCATGATTGTACTGAATCGTCCAGGATGATACACGTATCGTCCAGGATGATTAGACCAAATATCTTAAAATAAAAACTTGCCTAACTTGATCTGGCGGCTGAGAATTTTTGATTTGAGCATATCGTCTCGTACGATCCAAAGATCGTCCAGGACGATCTGCTTAATCAGACCATTTTATGTTGGTCGCCCTTATTAGGGTTTCTATTTTTACTTGATCGTCCAGGACGATGTGACTATCGTCCAGGACGATCTGAACAAAAATTTGAACAGAAACTCTAATTCACTCAAGCTCTCCCCCTGAGTGTGTGTGTGCAAGGTTACTTAGCTAGGGGATCAGTTACATTACAATTGACTCAAGAAAAAGGAAATAATACACTTAGACACACTTGGACCCGATCTTGAGTTGGCTTGAGGTGCTCGTGATCTTTTGTGCCTGTAACGGGTTAGCCAAGCAAAACACAATAGAGACATGTTTGTCATCATCAAAACCAGATTTGCAACGTACTTATCAAATAATGTTCTCTTTGATTATTAAAAAAAAGAGAGAATTATTAGATTTGGCATGATAAAGACTCATCATGCTTATAGGACATGTGTACACATCAATATAATATGCTTACTAAGAAAATAAATGAAATTAAAATAAAAATTCTTCCAATGTAAGGACTGCATCATAAAGAGATTTTGGTGAATTAAATGCTAGGGCATGATATACTTTTCATTGTGTATTTCTTCTTGATAATTATGAGGTGTAAATAATATAATTTTAAATTTTCATTGTATGAAATTCAACATAGATGATCCTTGGTATGGCATGAAGGCTATGTTATCCTAACATCCATACATTAAACAAAATTTCTAAACATGATTTAAAACTTGGTTTGCTTGAATTCAATTTTTATTTTTAGTATATAATGATGCATGCATTCATGATAAATGCATTAAAAATTTATTAAACCATTAAAAAAAATATTACTTGTAGACCTTTAAAATTATTATTTGGATTGATAAACACAACTAAAATAGATGATAAGAAATATGGATTTAGTATTATCTATGATTATTCAAGATATATTTGGATGTTTTTCTTAGCAAATATAATTTATTCTTTTGATGGTTTTAGAAGATATGCTAAGTATATTAAAAGCGAATAAGGTTATTTAATTTATTCAATTCAAATTGATTAGTGTGAAGGGTTTGAAAATAAATTATTTGAATTAGAATGATGAAAATTAAATTGGGCATAACTTTTTCGCCTCAAAACTCTAAAAAAAAATATTGTAGTTGAAAGAAAAAAATCATGCTTCAGTACAATTAGCAAGATTAATTATCAATGAATGTTGGCTAACAAACTACATTTCTTGAAGAAGTAGTTATTATTGCTTATTATATGACAAGTAAAATGTAGTTAGGACATATCTTGAAAAGGGTCCCATATGAATTATATGATGGATGGAAACCAAGGATTTCATAAGAAATTATGAAAATTATAGTGATTTTTAGATTATATGGAGAAAAATTATATAAAAAAAAAGATGATTCATTATTTGAGGAATAAAGATATAATAGATATCACTTAAAAGAATGAATAATTTTTGGCACTTCCCAATGTGTTAGTATATAGAAGAAAATTTTAAGAGAAATAATAAATTCAGATTTTCAAAAAAAATTGAGCATAAAAATATTGATGAATATTTATAAAATAAGTTTTGGATAGTTGTTATGGATGAAGATCCAAATTAATTTTTAATAAAGGATGTTTAGGTACAACTACTAAGATCCTATAATCAAACTAAATCGGTCTATGAAAATAAATTAGATGACACACAATGTATTTTTAGAAATAAGGCTAGGATAGTTGCCTGAGGTTGCAGATAGATAGAATGAACAGACATTGAAGAATTTTTTGCACCAGTAGTAAGATTAGAAATCGTTTGGTGGGTCCTTACCTTTCCTTATTTTAAAGACTTTAAAATCATTCAAATGGATGTTGAGAGTGCATTTTTTAATGGGTTAATTGACAAAGAAGTGTTTCTAGAATAATCACCAAACATTAAGAGCCTTAATTTTCTTAACCATATCAATAAATTAAAGAAAGCATCATATTATTTAATATAAGCTCCACTTGCTTGGAATGATAAGCTAAGTAACTTTTTTAATTGGACTTGATTTTAAAAAGCTAAATTAGATATAGCTCTCTTAAAAAAAAATAGAGACTTTTTGATTATTTTATAAATTTATATAGATGGTTTATTATTTTGATGTACAAAAAAATATTTATGTTAGGAGTTCTCATCACTAATGTCTATGAAATTTGAAATGATTAGAATTGGAAAACCTTTTTTTCATAACCTCAGTAAATAAATGAATTCAAAATGATTAATATGAAGAGATTTAAATTATGTAAAACATCCATAAGTAAACAACTAAACTCTATCTAGATGAATTAGGCTAACCATTAGATCAAAAGTTATATTGGAGTATAATAGTTGACTTTTATAGCTTACAAATAGTAGGATCAATTTTCAAATTGCTATATGTATGTGTAATAGATTTCAAGCTAATTCAAAGAAATCACATTTAGTAATTAAGAAAATATATAGCTACTTGATATGAACACCAATGTTAGGCTTATGGTACCTTTACTATAGGAAAAATAACTTTTCTAGTGGACATTTTTGCCAGAATAACACCAAAATCCTTCAGAAAATTCTTTTACCTGCAGATTTCTGACAGAGCAAAATTCAATTGAAAATTGAGTGTCAAAAAGAAATTTCTAACATAATTCTTTTACTTGAAAAATTAGAAAATGACTTTTTTTGAAAAGTTTACAGGCATAACTTTCTATAACAATTTGTGACAGATTACAGGCAGACAATTCTGGTAGACTTTTCAGTAGAAGGTTTTGTTGGTAATACGCCATAAATTCTAAAAAAAAATTATGCTAGTTTTCAACATAATTTTTGGTGGATTTTTTTTCTAGTAATCCACTAAAAAGTCTATCGACACCCAATTGCGTAGATTAAAACAAAACAACACTTCATGCCAATTATTCAACTTTGCAATAGAATAGTAATGTCAATTATTCAACTATGGAACAGAATAGTCAAAATAATGTAAATCCTTATTTAATACTCAAATATTTCAACATTGCACAAAAGAATGATCAAAATTAATTAAACATTTTTAACAAACTATTCACTAATAACATAACTATTCTATAATAAATGTATAGTTTTTATATATTGAAAACAAAGAAAATATTTACAAGCATGAACAATCCAGTCCAAATTTGTATCCTCACTCTCCTCCTCAGCTACTGCAGGCTATTTTTTACCAATATACTCCTTTATTCTCTAAAGATCCTCCAATATGTGAATTTATTGTGTTTGCATGGCCTCTTATGATTTTCCAACTAGCTGTAGCTCTACTATCAAGGAAGCCACAAGTTAGCTAATAAAGCTTTCATGGTTGTTTATTGAGAAGCTTCAAGAACCAGAGATTTACCCTTAAATGCGTAGGCCTGTGAGCCTAATCAATAAACTCTTCCCTTCTATATTCTGCCTACAAACTATGTCCATATTCAATAGTTAGAATAATCTACTAATCTTATAGGGGATCCCTCACCAGCTCCAACTTGGCTTTCTCAAGGCAGTCTATGTTCATACTACAAAAGATAACATAAGATTAATCATTATATAATTCTCACTTAAAATACTTCTTTCAATGTCCTAAACATATATACTCATGTAAGCCCTCCTTGCTCGCTCTTCCACCCACTACTGGTCCCCCTAGTGCTGGTGGGTGTGAGTGTGCAACCCAATATCAATGGCTCTCAACCTAGCATATCTCTTTGCAATATAATCAAATTAGTATTCATAAAGAAATAAATTATTAAAACATGTTAAAATTCTTACCAATCATCTCTATGCTTTTTTTTTTATAGAGATGCATAGAGCAATTTTATTATAAAATGCAAAGATACAATAAGCTAAGTGATAGCATCTCTATCACATTCCTCCTTTAACAAAGAAAAGAAATATGGAGGAAGCTTATTACAACCAATACTATCCCAAATAAAATCAGAAAAATGAGCATAGTTAGAATAATAATATGCTAACTTATTACATTCCCTATACATAACATGAATAATCACTTGGTTAAAATCTTTAAGAAAAGAAAAATCTTCTTTGTTAGAGCTGCCCTCCTTAGTCTCTTCATTCATTAGCCTGCCTTCCACGTACTTCATTACATTAAAGTTATCCCCCTAAATAATGATCCCTCTCACCTCATACATCCACTCTTGAAGTACCACCTTTAATGAAAGAACCGCCTTTAGTTCCAGCTCTGAGCTTTCCCAATGCAAATAATTAATTCCAAAAGCAAACAAGAATCTACCTTTGGAATCTCTAATCACATCACCAACACCTACTTTATAAGAACTCTCTTGCGAAGTATCAACATTCAGCTTAATCCATCCGGGGGGAGGGGGATGCGAAGAATATTGAAATAGCCTAAGCTGATTGGAATCCCAGTAATCCAAAATCAGATTAAACCGAAAGGAAGCAATGGAAGCACTTACAGAATTTGCTACAAAAATAGCAATGTTATCATCCGCTCCGTTATGGATGAGTTTGTTTCTGCTATTCCAGGTGTAGTGAACAGTTAGCAGTACAAATTACCCAGGCATGGATTGGATTTTGACAGATCTTCCAATTCACAAAAGCTCTCTTCCAGCATAGAAAACATAGGGACATTAAATCCCCATTTATTCAGCAGCTCAATCACTTGGTGGAGATAATTACAACAAGCATCAATATGTTCATAATTCTCCATTGCATTACAACCTCTCGGAAAATCGCTGAAATTCTACAGCCTTCTATACACTAAAAACTCATTTGAGGGAAGAGCATTATGATTCAATCTCCACCAAAACAAATCTACTCGTGGGTGAAGTTTTAATTTCTTCAACCATCTCCAATTCATGTCTTCCTCATCATTCCCATATAAATATTCAGTAATCAATCCAGTAATTGATCTACAAGAACATTTTGACATAAGCTCCATTTGGTCATATTGAATTTCATGATAGATTGGAACTGATGCAATTAGTTCCACCAGTTCCTTACCAAAAAGTTGCTGCAGCTTTGGGACTTTCCATTCTCCTTCCTGAATAAACTGCATAAGGTACTTGTTCTCATTGTTTAACTCAACAACAAAGGTGGGACAACGATTTATGCTCTTATCTAAGATCCAAACATCCTTGGTAATATTTATACTAGTGCCATTCATGATTCTCCATCTCATAATCTTTCTCAGGAATTTGGCTCCATTCATTATAATTTTCCAAGTAGGAGAAGCTCCACTCCTGAATTGAAAATTCCAAATATCCTCTCCATACTTAGCCTTTAAGATTCTATTAATCAGAGAATAGGGCTTAGAAATAAAGTTCTAAGCAAATTTAGCCCTTAAAGGCTCTACTTTCTCAGCTGCTGAATGAATTCCTTGGCCACCCAACCTCTTCAGTTTATATAAAGTTTCCCAAGCTACATAGTGAATGCATTTACTGCTATCTTGTTTATTCCAGAGAAAGTCCCTGTTCATTCTATCCAACTCATTCAACACTCCCATCAGGACAAGTGAATGAGTTGAATAAAAAATTGGAATGGATAGGAAACAAAACTTAACTAGAACCAGCTTCCCTGCAAGAGATATGAATCAGTTACCCCAAGAATTTAATCTGCTATAAGCCTTTTCGAATAGGAATTGAAAATCCGAAATAATCAATCTCCTTAAAACCAATTTTACTCCTAGGTAGCCAAGTTCTTTGACAATCTTAAAGCCCATAATTTTAGAAAGAGCAATAGACTTCCTCCTACCAACAGCCTTCCCAAAGAGAATAGAGGATTTCTGAGTGTTGATGCATTGACCCGACCAATTTCAATAATCATTCAGAATCTTACTGATTTTCTTCACACTCTTTCGATTAGCCTTTTTCTCTTTGAACAAATGGATCCGACAATAATTGAGAACACAAAACGAACAAATAGGGAGATAAAGGGCATCCTTGCTGAAAACCACTTTTAGCCTCTATCCATTTAGTGTTCCTACCATTAATCAAAATAGAGAGCTTGGGAGCAACCACACACTATAATAAATAATTAGAGAATTTCCTTGGGAAGCCAAAATGCTCTAAAACTTGTTTCAAAGTGTCCCAACCCATACTATCGTATGCCTGTTCCATGTCGACTTTAATAGCCATTAGTCCTTTCTTCTCTTTAGAAAATCTAAACTTATTAATTAACTCTTAAGTTAATAGAATATGTTCAAAAATGGAATGACCTCTAATAAAGTCGCTTGTTCTTCCGAGATAATTTGAGGCATGAAACCAATTAACCTGTTCAACAGCATCCTAGCCACAATCTTGTATATCGACAAACAAAGGCTAATTGGTCTATAATTGGAAGGCCTCAAAGGATTCTTCACCTTAGGAATTAAAACCCCAGAAGTTTCTTTCCAATTCTCACACATAACACCAGTAGTAAAAAAAGAGCTAATAGCCTTCCAAACATCTTCTTTTATAATAAGCAAATAAAAGTTAATAAAAGAGTACGTCATGCTATCTAAACCAGGGGAAATATTACCTTCTAAATGCTTAACAACCAACTCCAGCTCCTCTATGGTGAACTTCGACAACAGCAAACTTCTATCTACTTCATCCAATGTATGCAATCTAGACGGCCATCCTCTAAGAAGACATCTCCTTTCTCTCCACTTGTCTTTAAAGAATTCATAGAGAATTGCTTCTATTTAACTTTGATCTTCAATCAAACCACCTCCACTATCTTTGATTTGATTTATGTAATTGCCATTACACCTATCTGAAGAAAACACATGAAAATACTTGGAATTACAATCACCTTCTTCTAACCACTTGACCTTAGCTCATTGTCTCCACCAAGTATTGAGCCGACCCAAGGTGGAGTTGAGCTCAAGTACCTTAGACTTTAACAAACAAATTTTTTCATCAGATAGCCCACCACATTTAGCCTCTTCTTCTTGCATCTCCAAAATTTCTTTTTTGAGATTGGCTTTCAAAACATTAAGATTTGAATGTTTAGCCTTACTCCAAAAGAATAAGGCCTTTAAAGCTTTTTTAAATTTTATATTAAGTAAATGCACTTCATCCCCTTGGACAGGTTTCCCCCAAGAGTTAGCTACTATAGCTAATGAGGCTGGATATGAGGCCCAAACTTCTTCAAATTTCAAATTTCTTACTCTCCGAAAACCAAAATTAAAAATGTTTCCCAGTATAGGAAAATGATCAGATGCTATTCTAGCAATATGATGAACAACACCACCGGTTGAATTACTTCTAATGCAAATGAATTTAGAAGACAACGATACAATCTCTCAAGAGTACGGGCTCCTCATTTTTTGTTGATGCACCAAGTGTATCTTGGACCAATAACCTCTATATCATGCAAATCACATTTATTCATAAACAAACTCATATCTTATGGGCCTTGAGAAAAAACAAACTTCTTTCCACTTCTTTTCTCTTCTTGGGACAAGATGCAATTGAAATCACCCCCCATAATGAACGGTTTGTTCAAATCCGAAAAGTCTTCAAGACTTTCCCACAAAGCTCTTCTCTTGTAAGTATCCTTGCTACCATAAACTTTCGCAATCAGCCACGAACCCCTGTTAGGAATTTTAAACTCTCCCAGAACTACTTGAAAAGAGGCTTTAATCACTGAGAAAGAGCCAACCTCAAACTTCCAGCACACCATAATGCCTCCAGCTAATCCTTCAGCAGGAACAAGGAAGTAATCCCAATTAGCGCCAACCATTTTAATGAAATCATTCCTAATAACTGAAGAGATCTTAGTCTCCACCAGCCCCACAAAGAAGATCCCAAATTCTTTCACAAACTCATTCAAATAACTAGAGGCTTCTTTCTTCCTTGCCCCCCTACAATTTCAAAATGCTATTGATGACATTTTGGATTAAGGTTGGAATTTCTCCCAGTCTTACTCCTCTTCCCCATTTCTCCTATCCTTCTTTGAGAAATGATATTGTCTGTACCCAAACATTTAACTTCTTTTTGGATCATAAACTTAATCTTACCTGATCTTTCTTCCATAAGCCCTAAGTTCTTTTCAGATAACTTAGACTTATCTTCTACCAATTCACCTTCTTCTAGTTCTCCTTTCAAAGGTACTAGACTCCCAATACCTTCCTCATTCCCTTCCACACATGTTTCCAGAACATTGAATTTTTTACTATTTTATAAGGAACGAACTTCCTGAAGTCTCCAGATTGGCCAGACTACCAGATTGGAGATTAACACCTCTAGTCACATTGATATGAATTGCATTACTAGTTTTTAAACTTGCAACTACCTGCTCCTCCTAGATCTGCAAATCAACCTCCTCTGTAAAGATATTAAAATCCTTCTTCAAATTTGAATTGGCATTCTTTCCTTCACCAATTCTTCTTTCCAAATCTACTTCACCCCTACCTACTCTTTATTCTCTACATTTTCCTTCATAACAATGAAAGTAGAACCAGCACCCTGCTCCTTATCAACCAATCCAGCTAATTCTAAATCACCTTATTTACTGATTTGAATTGAAGCTTTTTACTGACCTCCTTTTCAACCGACTTCTCAACAGGAACTCGTTTAGTGAACTTCCTATTTCTTTTATTATTTACATGAATCCAAGGGCCATAAGATGCATCACTGTTATTTCCTTGTCCCATATCATCCTGGTTCCCTAGGCTTTGCTTCTTAACTTCTTCTTCAAGATTTTTAGCCATTGAAGCACCCATTTTACAATCACTCTTCACATGCCCAATTAAATCGTAAATAAAGCAGAAAGAGGAAATCTTCTCATACTCAATTTTCTAAAAAAATCTTCCCGCTATACTTTCCACCCAAACACCTAAAGGGAGTGGTTGGTCAAATTTCACACGAACACAAACCCTTGCAAATTCCCTTCATCCCCATTGAAACATATTGCCATCTAACACCATAGGTAAACCAACCATAGAAGCTATCCTGGCCACATTTACCTCATCCCAACATTACAAGGGCAATTGAGGCATTCTAATCCATATTGGAGAAGAGAGACCTTTAATGGATGAGGGAGAGAATTTTGGGGACCATCTATCCATACCTATAATGTGACCGTTAACAAACTATGGGCCTCCTACAAGTATCTCATCCATTGCTTCCGCTGATTGGAAAGAACACAAAAACCAACCCTTTCCAAGGGTGGTGAAATGAAATTGACCAACTTGGTCCCATTGTCGCCTTAATTCCCAAGCCACAATATGAGAAGGGATTTCTTTTCCAAAAACTTTAACAAACAAAGAATTATTGAGCCTATTGATATTCAACACTTCATTAGACTCAACCATCTTCATTGCCTTTCCATCATCAGTTAAAAATTTATCTTCCTCTTTGAAATTCAACTTAATGTGAGGCTTTCTAATCCAAGGGTTAACTATAGATTTTCCATTTCCTATCTTCTCAGGCAATTCCACAGAAACTGATGGCGCATGTAGGTTCTTAACCATCGAAGAATTTCCAACATTACGACCTTCATGACTCTCTCCGTCTTTAATAGGAAAATTTTTGTTAATAGATATCAAGGAATTCACATTTATCACACTAACGTTGTTTCCAGGGATTGCATTTGAATTGCCAAATCTATTAACAAGAAGATTCATACCAAACGAGGAAGGCAAAATGTTGTTGTTTGATTTTAAAGGAGAAAAACAATTTAATTTAAGAAAATGCGGAGTCTTGCAATCAGAAAACTGAGCAATAGCTTTGCCCTTACCCTCAACAATAGATTTCTTCACAGGAATAAAATCAGAAAATTCTTTAATAACTAACAAACCTGTAGATTTTCGTTTATCCACCTCATCTTTATAAATGAACAGTTTTTTCATCCAGTCGAGCATCACCTCCCACATGCAAGAACGACCCACCAAAAGGGTGGTCCTTCTTCGAATAGAAGTCCAATGGCCGGTGGTCGACCGCCTCCATCCCCTACAAACCAGCATAAAGAGAGGAATGAAACCGGGAAGAAAAATTTTAAAAAATGAGAGTTTCTCTCTCTAACAGGATTTTCTCTCTCTAACAGCACATAATCAATCATCTCTATGCTCAGTTTGTGGAATTGAGCTCCCATTATGGAGGGTGCTACCCATGCCCTCATTGTTAGAAGCTTGGTCATATCTATTTTTACCTCTCCTCCAAGTATAATCTGAGATGGTACGAGTTTTTTTAGGTCGGCCCATACAATCTCACCAATCCAGAGTGGTCACTTACCTAACTTTTGAATGTCTGTAAACATGTCTCATAGGTGAGTCAATCTGTGCTTCTCAAAAATTTTTTTGATCTTTGTATTGTGCTAAGGAAATCAATAGAAAATCTCTACATATCAAAAAGTACAATAAAGAATATTTTTTGTTAGATTGATTTAAATGAATAGATGTTCCTGATACTGCTAATTATTAACCTAAAACTCCCTAAACCATATATCATGAACTTCCCAAGGGATTCTCATCCAAGAAATATATAGATCATTAAACATGCTCTTTATGATTCCCATATTTTTTGTGTGGGCTAGTTTGATGGATGTATCCTACAATAAACATTATGATTTTATGAGCTAGAATGAACTTTATGTTTATGGAGGATGCCTATGAAGCTCCACAATAAGAGATTGTGTAAATAATTGAGGTTTAATTTCTATATAACAATCAAATCAAAAAATTCTTAAAAATTTCAATGGAAGTGTATTATATAGGATGAAATTGATGCCCTTAAAAGAAATGGCTTGTACAAAATCAGTAAACTTCTAGGAAAAAGAAAACCATAGGATGCTAGTAAATTTTCTCACCAAAGATAACTTTAATGGAACTATGAATAAGATTCAAAGATTATGTTGGTGAATAAGAGTATGACAAAGAGATATTTTCTCCAATTGCTAATCTAAACTTCATTCATGTACTTCAATCCCTTGTAACAATCCTAGATTGGACCTTAAACCAACTTGTTATTAAAAATATTTTTTTTAATAATGATCTACATAAAAGAAGAAGCCTATATGATTGTTCCACTTGAGCTTGAGAGTCAATTCAAAATTGACAAAATTTGTAAGGTTGTCAAAAACCTTATATGGACTTAAATAATAATGGAGAATTGGGTTTGACCAATTGACTATATTCTTTTTTTATATATACTCAATATAGTATTTGAACTGCTACAAATATTAATATCAAAAAATTACTTTACTTCTAGTACAAACTATCTTGGATGACTAGCAACCACCTAAGTTTAATAATCCTAAGCTGTTTATACCTTCCATTATACATTTTCATGTTCATAACCTAGTTTTGTGTCAACCCAAATCTAACATGGATCTAAAGATAATGATCAGTAATGGATATAGGATTTATGCAGGATTCGAGTAGGATTTATGTACAATATCATACAAAATTTATGAGCAAAAGGATTATTACTGGATGCAAAACCAAAGAAATGTGTAAAAGGAAAAAAAGATAGCTACCTTTGGAATGAGCAAGCTCCTGTACATCATCTTTATGTTTGATCCAATAGAGAACAGTGAGGAGGTGTGACTTCGGATCCAACAAGAAGTAATATTGGTGAAGCAGGCAAAGTTGAAGAGAAAAGTATATTCAAATAG
The DNA here is from genome assembly GCA_019925795.1 of Dendrobium chrysotoxum. Taxonomy (NCBI): domain Eukaryota; kingdom Viridiplantae; phylum Streptophyta; class Magnoliopsida; order Asparagales; family Orchidaceae; genus Dendrobium; species Dendrobium chrysotoxum. The sequence goes on from CM034315.1 coordinate 54,278,368, forward strand.
GGAGAAACATCATAGAAGAAGGCAAAGTCGAAGAGCAATGAATAGGCGAAGAAGAGGAAAATCAAACTCACAGAGCAATGAATTCTGTTAGGAAGGAACATTGAAGAAGGTGAAGTCGAAGAGCAATGAACAGTCAGATAGGAGGAAAACTAAACCCACTAAATGAGGGGACAAAAGAGCAAAACAGTGAATTAAGGGTGCTTTCCAATTGAATTCTAGCTGAATTTCTGCCAAAAACTTCTGGTGAAAATTTTCACTAGAAATCTGCTGAAAATTTCTTCAAAAATTTCCAACAAATTTTTCATAGGTAATTTTAACAATCCTTCTGATGAATAATATTCTGTCAAGAGAACACCAAAAATTCTTACTTCTTCTGTAGTGCTTGAAAATTATTTATCATCTACCTTAGTTGTATACTCTAATGTTGGCTATTCGTGTTGAAAAGTTGAAAGAAAGACTACAACTAACACATGTTGATTGCATGATCAACAATTATGTCTTGATCATCATGGAAACAAAACTCTGTAGATTTCTCAGTTATTATAGCTGAGTACATTGTTGTAAGTGGTTGCATCACTCAGGTTCTATGGATAAAATAATATTTAAATGATTATAGAATTAAGCTAAAACATATTTTAAAATCTTATAACACTAGTTCAATTAGTTTAAATAAAAATCTTATAAAATACTAACGATTTAAATGCAAAGAGATAAGGTATCATTTTATTATAGATTATGTTGGTAAGGGTGATGTAGATATAGAATCTAAAAATATAGATTTACAAATTATAAATATTTTGATAAAATCATTTAGTATAAAAAAGTTTTTGCTCATTAAGATATATGTTCGTGATGTTAATTTTCTTATATTTAAGGTTCAAATATAATTTTGTTATTCTTTTTGATGTTAATAAAAGGGGGATGAAAAATATATATTTGACATAAATTTATAAGTTATATTTCAATGGGAAGAGTTATTATTTTTCTAATGCATTATTTGCATTTGGAAAAGATTAAAAAAATAGATTATCATATATATTATCAATTTTATGCTTAAAATTATATCGAAAGATCAATTTGCACTTTAATCAAAATTATGTCCAACATAACTTTGTCATCATAAAAAAGGGAAGATTATTGTCTCTATAATCCTCATGAACTATTCAATTAATTTTGATGGTAATTAATATTTACTTCGATGATCTATTATGTGTGTTATGTATTTCAGGTGCATTTTTTTCCTACATGTGCATTATGACTATTTATATGGATTAATGTAGTGTATACTCTTTTTTTTAATCAAAATTTGAGCACAGAAAAAATAATGATGGACCAAGGTAGATAGCTTTGATCTTCATATATACTATTTTAGGTTATTCACATTTATAAGTGTTTTAATGGTATATAGAAGACTACTTGCTTTATTTAGTTTTTTCCTAATCTAATATATTCTATAAATTTCATTTATATGTTATCAATTAAGGATTATTAACTAAAATGAAATCGTCCTAAATTTTTATTATTTAATTAAATTTAATGTTAATAAAAGTTGATATTATTAAATTCTTTATGTAAAGCATCAAATTTTCCAAAAATAATGTAATGAAATAAATTTACGGTAATTAAATATTATATATATATATATATAAATCTGTGCGAGCGCGCACGCGCTTTTGAAACTTTATTTAGTATATGTAAAGTATTTCATTACTATTCGTATGATAAGTTGCAAACATATATGAAATTTTATCAAACTTTTTCATATTTTTGTAAGGATATTAAAATATTTTAAACAAAATATAAATATTTATAAATTAGTAATTAGATAAATATCTAAATTTGCATTCCATGCATTAGTTTTAAAAGATTTTGTAAATGCAATTTGATTTGTTAGATGGTCTATTTTTGATCAAAATTGAATTTATTATAATTTTTCTAATCTTATACAATTTTAGTCTAACAACTTGACTAGCCATTATCCTACTTAGAGCGATTTGAAGACCTTTTTAACATGCCCTTTTTTTTTTTGGTAAAAACCTGCAAAGGGGCCTATGCGAGAATATCAAAATATGATTACAAGTCCTTAAAGGGATCGAAAGCCACTAATGCTAGAAGAGCTACATCCTAAGAAGGACAAAAAAAAGCCTAAAACCTTAGGATACCAACCAAATTATAACAAAAAAAAGAAAAATAGAAGACTACGAGGAAGTAAAAAGCCACTACCCAAAACAAGAGTCATAGCTCAAATAAGTAATAACGCCCTTGAGGAAAAAATAGTAGCACTCAGTATCAAAGACAAAAGAATCTAATCACTTAATACTACAAAAATCATGAACAATAGAGATCACGGAAGGATGAGGTAAACTAGTCATTATTACCATACGTAGACATGCCACGCCTTTTCTACCTTCCTTCAAAGGGTTGTACAAGACTATTACCGCTTCTGTATAGATACTCCGTCTACTCCTTAGATATAATAGACTACTGGAACTGGAACACAAGCATAAGCACTTAAACATGATGAAAAAGATTTTGCTGAAACTGAACATGGAAGGACACTCCTTCGGGATAAGAGAGACTATATAGGCCTACCCTTATTCTCAAACCACACCGAGAAACACTATAAGGGACAAAACCAAATAGAGGAGCTAAAGAAGAGACCTATAAAACAAAATAAACACAAAAGGTAGAGTGCCAAACAAAACAACAAAAGCAGTGACATACATATAACAAAAAAATAGGAGCCAAAAGGAAGAACATAACCATCAGCCGAAGAAGCCAAAATAGAACATCATAAAGAAATAAAAAAATACAACCAAATGAAATAATGTGCAAAGACATCCATCCATCAGGTTAGAACAAAATAGATATAACAAAAACCATATAGAAATGGGAATAAAAAGTATGTTCATAACACAGAAAAAAAAAAATAAAGGAATCAATTTCTTCTCAAATAAGGCAAACCCAGCATGTCCATCTTAATGTTACTGCTAAGAAGCCCAAGTTCAAAATATTTGTTGAAATAGAAGTAGTCAGAGGATTTAGTACCCATTTTAGCAACCCAATTAGCACAAGCATTCCCTTCACGATAGATATGCATAATTCTAAAATTAATGTTGTTTAATGAAGTATTAATCTTGCTAAACAGATAAAATAAACTAGCATTATGACAATTGTGAGAGATAACATAAAAAAATAATATTTTGGAATTAGATTCAATCCAAATATTAAAAATGTTATAGTCAATAGCAAGAACAAAACTTTTATAAATAGTAAACATATCAACATAAATTGCATTACGAGAAGAGATGTTCATCACAAAGCTAGCCATGAAGGAACCCAAATGATTTATAATGGGGCCACCATAACCCATACCACAATTATTGATAGCATCATTAATATTAGCACAATAAAGCAGCATATCGATGCACCAATTCCCATTTCTAATGAAGTTATAAACCTTCAAGAAGGAGGTAGAATGAGTATTGAAAATGGAATCAAGAGACCCATTACTAATCCAGCCATCCATCCAAAAATGGATATTGCCATTGCCAATTCTCCATTGAAGAGTAGCATCGCCCAACAATAATATCCTACAAAGCCTATACCAAATAGAAGATTAGTCATTTTTAAAATAACATAAAGTAGGATAAATATTCTTGCAAGACATATAATTCATAAAGTTGGCCCATAAAGAATCAACAGATCTAAATTTCCACCACATCTTGTAAGTAAAACAAGATCCCATATCAACAATAGATTTTCAACCCAAACCACCTTCCTTATAGGTACTAGTACAAGTAGTCCAATTAGACCAATAAATTTTTTTGTGGTTCAAGAAAGATCCCCAAAAAAATTTATTGATGATTTTCTCTAGTCTATTACAAAGCTGAACAATGGGGTTAATGGTTTAAAGTAAATGGGCATGAAGCATAAAACACCTTTCATAAGCACAAGTCTAGCTCCCTTAGATAGAAACTTAAATTCCTAGGCCAAAATCTTTTACGCAATGGAAGAGAATAATTTATCAAAGAGAAAAAAAATTATGGCCTTTATGAATCAGTGCACCCAAATAAAAAATGCGACGAGATTGTTTGACAATATTAGGTGATCCTATTAATATTATTAAATTGTATAGCCGACTTGCCTTTACCAGTAATGAAGGTGCTTTTGGAGTTATTGAAAACTAAGCCATTTTTTTTCTCAAAAATATTAAGGAAAAGCTTAATCTTTTTAATAATGTTAAGGGAACCATTATGAAAAATAATGAAATTGTCAGCAAAAGAAAGATGAGATATATTAAGGCCACCAGAATTACAGTAACAAATGCTTTGATAGTATATGAAATAAAGAGCTATGCCTCTAGAGAAATATTCAGCCACAATATTGACAAAATAGGAGAAAGAGGATCGGATCCCCTTGTGTAATACCCTTAGCTACATTGAAAAAGCCCTTAGAATTGCCATTGATAATGATGGAAAATCAAACATTCCAATAATGTTCTTAATAAGATTTGTGAACACATCATCAAAACCAAAAAGTTTAAGTATTTTATAAATGAAGTTCCGACTATCATTATCATAAGCTTTAGTGATATCAAATTTCTAAATCATATTATGACTACTTACCTTGTTATTGATCTCATGAACAAGCTCTTGTGCAAGAAGAACATAATCAGCAATACTTCTCCCTTTAACAAAACCTAATTGTTATATATATATATATATATATATATATATATATATATATATATATATTCCTACGAAGAATAGAATTCAATCTAGAGGTTAAAATTTCAGAAGTGTTTATGAAAGGTAGAACAAAGACTAATAGATCTAAAATCATTCAAGTACTCAGGATTATTATTCTTTGGGATAGGAACAATAGACGTACTAGATAAAGGTTTAAGGACCCTAACATTATTAAAGAAGGACAGGATAGCATTACAAAGATTCTCTTTGATAATATTCCAACACTACTGAAAAAATTGGGTAGAAAAGCCGTCAGGACCAGCCACAAAATCCTTATTCATATCCATGAGGCAAGAAAAAATCTCATCTTCATTAGGGAGCATAAAAAGAAAACCATTATCTTGATTAGAGATAAGGTGAAGAATGACTAGATATTTTTATTTTCATTTGGGCCTAATATTTAGTTAAAGAAGATTAATTTTTAATTAAATATTTTTGTTATAATCTAGTAAAATAATATTAAATATATATATATATATATATATATATATATATATATATATATTTAAAATTAGCTTAAACTATATTTTTCTTGTCAATAGGCCTCACCTTTTTCATATAAGGGCTTCACCCAACTTAAAAGACTCCAATACACTTTCTCTTTTAATGTTTTCTTTTTATGGTAAATTTTGGCATGAAAAATCTAGATTTTCTTTCAAGGTGCTCTAAATCTCTACAAAATTAACTTGTTGGTTTGGAAGTTTGATGCAATAGATTAAACAACTTCTCATGAAGTTCTTGACTTCATTTTCTTTCTATAAATAGTTTTTTCTACTTTTTATTTTTTACATTATATTTTTCTTAAAATCATCATTTTTAGGTGAAATACTATTTGAGTATCTTAAATTAATTTTCTTTATTTAAAATTCTTTCATCCCTAAAATTTTCAAGAATTTTTTTTAATTTTGGCATTGATTTACTTTCTAAATCTCATAACTATTTGAAAGTATTAAATGTAAATATTTTTACTTAAGGCATCTTATTTTAATGATTTGAAGAAAATATTTTAAATTAAAAAGTAAGAAGCTAAGATCATTTATATTTAATATTATTCATCTAAGTAAATAATTCAAATGTTATGTATCTAAATTAGGATATAAACATATTTTATAGTGAGCAACTTTGCATTCCATTTGCAAGTGGTGAGGCAATTATTAACACATTATAATATCACCTCAATTATTTTGATCATTTTATTACAAGATAATATAAGCTAATATTAATAATAATTTTTTTTCTTTCTCTAATATAAACTATTTATGTTAGTGAAGTTTAAATTATACATAGATTTAATTGAATTCAACAGTGTAAGAGAGTACATAACAATGAAAATAATTTATTGATATAAAGGAAAAAACTAGGATCTGGTAGATTTCTAGACTTGGAGTTGGCTAGTATAGACGTAGCCCAAACCACATAAACATATTATGCATGCTATTTGTTTTTATCTGTACTTCTGTTACATTATAATTTACTTGACTTGCAAACTTTTATAATTTTTTGCTGATTTATAATTTTGATAATTAACTATAAGTTTATAATAAATATTTAATTAATAAAAATTTAAAAAATTGAATTCACCACAATTTAGGGTGCCATAGTCATCCATCACACACAACATTTTGTGAATGCATACCTACAAATTATACAATTTGATAATCCTTAGAACACAAACCAACTTGAGTTCTGTAATGCTGGTGGATGGATATATAGTATGAAATGATACGACCAACTTTTGGATCAATCAAATCTATTGACTACCCTATAAATGCGTATGCTTGGTTAATATCCTAACATGCAACTTGAATATGATACAATGCTTGACATTGACCGCATAAATCTACCAAATCTATACCCATTTTTATTTGAGAAGAATATGCATAATTATGCCACATCTTAAAGAAGTCATTAATATTTTTTATAGATTTATCCTTACATTCCTAGGGTTTGTGGTTTAAATTACATAAATATTGTAATTTATTTATAAGACTAATAAAAAACCCTAATTTCAACATAAGGAAAACCCCAATAAGCATAAAAAACTTCTAAAATTCATAACTCATTCTGATAAAACCCTAAAATTTAAGGAAAAATCCATTAAGCATAGAATGAATCCTATCAAGAGACATCTTTTTTTTTTCTCTCGGCCACTCGACCCCGCTCCCACTTTGCTAGGGTTTTCCCTAGCACCTTCTCTGCGGCCTGGCCGCTCGTCCCCCCAGTCTAAAGCTTAGGGAAGCTCTTCCTCCTTCGCTTTTTCTTATTCAATTTATTCTTTTCCTTTTGATTCGTCCACCTCCGACTTTTCAGCCAGAATGGCGGTGAATCACTTGGTCGACCCTAGTTTTTTGGGGGGTCCGACCAAATCATGTTCATTCATCGTGGTTCTCTCTGGTATTTCCAATGATGTCAATTTTCTAAATCTAAAATTCTCCTCTTTTCCTGGCCTACCATCTTTGTGGATTTCAGAGGAAGAGATTTTGGCACCCGCTGCTCCTTTTCAGTATGCTTTAATAAATTTTTCTCTCTAGTCGTCATTCTCTTGACTCTATTCCTATGTTTTTTTCAAGCTTAAGCTTGAAAGAGATTGTTCTGTTACATTATTGGATCCTTCACACATTTTGGTTAAACTGTTTAATAACATGGATTATAGTCATGTTTTCTGCCATAGATCTTATCTAGTTAACAATTGTTAAGTTGACTAAATGGTCCCCCCCTTTGTGACATTATTGTGGAATCTCTGGTTATTCCTATTTGGGTCTCATTCCTAAACCTTCGCCCACACTTGTTCTCTCCCCCCACATACTTCATAGTCTAGGATTGCTTTTCGGTTTGCCATTAAAAGTGGATAATGCTACCTCTATTGGGTCTCATCCTTCTCTTTCCCTTGTATTGGTTAAACTTGATATTACAAAAAAGTTTCCTGATAAAGTTTGTCTAGGTCAATGGAAATTTGTATATGTTCAAACTATTTTCATGGAGAAATTTCCTCCTTTTTGTGCTAAGTATAAAAGTATTGGGCATGAGATTAGTGATTACCACCCTCTTCCCTCCAATACCTAGTCAAGTGCTCAAGTTAATGGTTATATTCCTACTATTGTTAGTATTAATTCTGTTGGGAATGCTGTGGATGGTTTGGATAATTTAGATATTTTAGATATTAATGCTAGGATTTCTTCTTCTCCTGTTCCTAATGTGGTGGGTAATGATGCCATGTGTAATGAAACTATCTCTGCTATGGATGTTGATCATTCTGATGTTGTTGGCATTGGGGATGTTACGGGTCATGGTGGTGTGGACAATGTTCACTTGATTGCTGCTCTTGTTGATGCTGATAAGGTTAGTGTGCCTTTGGCTAGTGAGGGCATGGATGAGAATAAGTGTATAATTAACCTAATATCTCCCCCCATTGTCTCACCTACTTTATTGGATGATGTTGTTGATATTCATTCTGGCATTTTTCATCCTTCTTTACCCGTAGGCGTTGTGCCTATTGGGTCTGGGGATGTGGTGCACTATTCTGTTGAGGCTTTTGATGATTTCCCTTTGTCATTGTTGTCTAATGAGGTTTTGAAAGCCCAATTAGTGGGAAATATGGAGAATAATTGTTTGGAGCAAAATGATTGGCTTGATGATTCTGTATTCTCACCTTGTGAAGGTGATGGAGACGACTTGGATGAGCTTGAGGATGCTATTCAGGAGATGTATAATTTGAATGTTAAATGCATTGTTGAAAAGTTTTTACTATGGGTGGTGGTAAATGTCATTGGAGGAAGCCAAATGGATATAGGTAGGTTTCTTCTTGTATGCTGCTGGTCTTCGTCATCTGTTCATCGTCTTGGTGGTGGTTCTGTTAGTTGTTTTGTTGGAATGTCTGGATGGTGGTTTTTTGGTTCGGTAGTTTGGTGTTTATTTCCTTGCTGGCTGGGGTGTTGGGTTTCAGGTAGCTTTGCTGTCGTGATGCCTTCTCATTTCTGTCTTCTGGTTATTGATCTTGTTGATCCTTTTGGCACCTCTAGTATTGTTCTTTCTCCTACAATGGTTTGTTAGGTTATTTTCAGACTGTTTTCAGGTTTCTGTGCTTGCTCCTTGTGAGACTGGTGCTTGCTTAGGTGGATGCTTCCGTTCGTCACCTCCTGCTGACTGGATTGCTTTTGTGGCATTTCTTTGTATCTTTACCTTTGTTTTTTATTTTCTGCCTTTCTTTTTTTTGGGTTGTTTATAATAGACTGAATCAAAGGCTCATAGTTTTTCTTTTAAATGTTGTATTTTTAGAGGGATTCACTACAGACTTGTACTTTCTTCTTTATATTAATGCGTAGGCCCTGAACGTGGGTTTTATCCAAAAAAAAAAACAATGAACCCTATAACTTGAAAAGAAAAGGACTAAATTGATTTCAAAAGATTAAATTCACCTTATCTAATTTTAAAGTTTAATGAATAAATAATTTTAATATATTATACAAATCATAACAATACTTTCTTATTTTAAAGTAATTTTTAATCCTTATCTTATTAGAACGTTCTCTAAAATTTTGAGTCTATTTGAAGAAGGCTCAAAAATCAAACCGTAATTATTAACTTAAAGGGATTCTTTCATTGATAAAGATTTCATAGAATTCACCAAAAATCAAAATACAACCGTAAAAATTTAAAATGATTATTCTCAAGGTTTTCATGATCTATGGAAAATTTGTGAATTTGACTTGTTAGGTTTTAAAATTAGGAAATATATTTTAAAAATTAATCTAATAAAATACATTAATAAATCATAATAAATAAAAGCATACTCTAATTTACTCCAACTTCTTAAGATATTATCATAAGAATATCTAGCTCTTGTGATAAATTTCATTAAATTTTAAGTTCATTTAATCAAAAAATAAAATAAGATCAATAGTTATTATACAAATTCCGTAAAATTAAAATTAAATCAAAATAACCTTAATCTTTTATGAGAATTTTCCTTTGTTATTCCAAACTTTTGAAAATTTACTTATTGATACGTCATCAGAAAATTATCTTGATTGGGCACGAATCTCGAGGAAAAATTCAAGTTGGAAACTTCAAAAATTAATTCGGAGACTATTTAAACTCCGATTTCAGCAAGCTTACAGTCGAACTGAGCGTCTCGGAAATACGAATCCAACAACACCAAATTCGACTCAATCCGAGCCCAAACGAGTCCAAATCAAGTACCCGAAGTGCTGTTAGAAGCATCAAACAGCAATTTGAGTTACCAAACGGTCTCCGATTTTGACGAGCTTATACTCGAATCGAGCGGCTCGATGAGACAAATCCAACGAGCCCAAGATCGCAGAATTCTGATATCATTAAGACCTTCAAATTCTTGATAAACGGCTCACGATCAAGGGATTCAATATCGACCGTTCATCCGGATCACTCCTTATTTGCCCTTGATCCCTCACATATTTACGGGCTATGCCACTCCAGAAAAACTATAAATAGCCCCTCATTTCTCTTAAGAGGGGACCCAAGCCAAGAAGAGAAGAAGAGAAGAAAGAGAAGAAGAAGAGGAGAGAAGTCTAGGAGGGAATAACTCCTCCTCGACCACCGCCGGAACACCGCCGGAACTCCGCCGGAACACTGCCGGAACACCACCGAAGCACCACCAGGCGCCCGAGGGACGCCGGAGCTCTGCCCGACACGGGAGCAACATCGGAATTCTGCCCAACGCCGGAATTCTACCCGACGCCGGACTTCTTTCCAAGTGACGCCGGAATTCTGCTCGACACCCCGAGTGACGTCGGAACTCTGCTTGTCCTTGTAACTGATACTCATTGTAATCTGATCGTCCTGAATTTAAAGGACGGATCAGCCTCGTGTACTTCAAACGACACTAGTGGAACTATTTCAACTGGGCGTGGCCCCGTGGTTTTTTCCCTTTCCAGGGTTTTCCACGTAAAAATCCTGGTGTTACTATTTCGATTCTGTTTGTGTGCTGAATATACGTACAACGCTGAGACGGAAATATTAAACTCTATCGCCGCGTATATTTGAGTCCGCAACACTTATAATACTTTAATCTCATTTTGATGATAAATTAATTTTAATTATTAAATAATTAAATAAATTATATATTTTTTGTTTCAATTCAAAATAGTACCAAAATCTTATTGGATGTTATTGATATTTTTTTTATTGGATGTTATTGAGATTATCCGTAACTTCAAAGACTTATTTTATAAATTTTGGACATCACAAAAAATATAACAAAAAAAAGGATTTATAATAAAATAATAAATGATTTGAAAATTAAGAAGTTTTTCATAGTTTAAAAGTGAAAAAAATGCCATAATTTCTAATGAACTCATAAAAATAAGTAGAATAATAAACAAAATTTTTTGTAACCCCTTCAAAAATAATTTCTTTTAAAAACTTTATAATAAAAATCATAAACGTCTTAATTATAGTTAAGACACTGAAATGTATCACCTCGCCCTTTATGTGAGGTTTATAACATACACTAGTTAGGATGCTTTAGATGAAAAGATTCTCCTTAGTGTGAATATTATACATTTGAAGTATTTATTAAATTCCTAAAATAAAAATAAAATCCCATGCTCTTAAAACTTAAATAAAAAATTGAAGTCAATAAGAACATAAACTAAAATCACTGCTAAAATAAATTGAATAATTTAAAATAAATATAATCTATTAAATAAATAGCACAGTGACATCCTCATGACTTAACATACAATATGTGTTATATAGGACACCAGCCTTAAACATTCTAGGGCTAGTTAATTCTTTCTTCCTTTCTAATATTTTTTATATATTGCCATATATTTTATTATATAGTGATTTTATATTTCAATGATTACAAAATTAAAAAAAAAAATTAAAGTATTCTTCATTGTAAAATTTGAACCAAAACTAAAACCCAAACTTACTTTATTACAAAACATAATTGATTATTAAAACTAGATAATCATTCAAAATTCATTTGATTTACAACCAAATCACAACTTAACTATATAAATCAATCCAAAAAGCACTGCGCCCTAACGCGCCATCTCTGGCGATTTTAGGGCTCCTCTCTGTTGCAAATCTGGTTTTGATGATGACAAACATGTTTCCAGTGTGTTTTTCTTGGCTAATCAGTTTCAGGCACAAAAGACCGCAAGCTACTCAAGCCAACTCAAGATCGGGTCCAAGTGTGTCAAATGTATGATTTTTTCTTTTATTGAGTCAATTGTAATGTAACTGATTCCCTAGCTAAGTAACCTTGCACACACACACTCAGGGAGAGAGATTGAGTGAATTAGAGTTTCTGTTAAAATTTTGTTCAGATCGTCCTGGACGATAGTATCATCGTCCTGGACGATCCAGTTAAAACAGAAACCCTAATTAGGGCGACTAAGTTAAGAAGGACTGATTGAGCCGATCGTCCTGGACGATATATGGATCGTACGGGACGATATGCCCAAATCAGAAATTCTCAGCCGCCAGATTAAGTTAGGCAAGTTTTATTTTAAGTATTTTGGTCTGATCGTCCCGGACGATACGTGTATCGTCCTGGACGATTTACTTCAATCATGCCTAAATTAGTCTGGTAATTAAGGAAAGCAATTAATGTTTAATTGATACGATCACATCGTCCTGGACGATCGCAGGATCGTCCCAGACGATCGTGATCGTCTTGTGCATTTCAGCTGTACGTCCAGAACTATGTACATGACGATTTGGGGCCTTTTTGAACTAATCGTACCGGACGATTACCCTATCGTACGGGACGAGCAAGTCATTTTTTGGTCGTCCAGCACAGATTTCTCTGGACGACCCGAACTGTCTTCTGGATGATTTCCTTCAATTTGAACTAATCGTCCTGGACGATCGCAGGATCGTACGGGACGATATGAACAACTTTTTCTACTGATCGTCCAGAAGAGCCGGATCGTCCAGGCTGAAACAGCTGAATTTGAACTGATCGTACAGGACGATCTACCGATCGTCCTTGACGATCTTGGCCGACAAGTTGAGATTTAGGGCAAGTTTTAAGCCCTCCTTTAAAAGAACTTTTTCCTAGATTTGGAAAAATCTTTTTGCTGCCTTCCTTCCCTGAGAAATCCTAGAGAGAGAGAGAGTTGGGAGAGAGAGAAGAGATCTTGTGAGGGGGAGTTAGTGAGGGATTCACTAAGGTTGCTCCAAGCACGGATCAGAGTCGTCTTCTCCGCTCGTCGTCTGTCGTTTAGTCGGTGTTCTTCGTGGGAGGATCGTTCGCAAGAAGATCCGGGTTCTCTGCCCGCTTCAGGAGGAAGCGAAAGGAGTTCGTGGGTTCTCTGCCCGCTTCAGGAGGAAGCGAAAGGAGTTCGTGGGTTCTCTGCCCTCTTCAGGAGGAAGCGAAAGGAGGTCGGGTTCTCTGCCTCACCGTGTGGTGAAAAGGAGGTGTTTTGTACAGGCTTCTCCGCCTTGCTGTGGGAGCAAAAGGAGAGTCACTTTTGTTTAGTGCAATACCCGGAGGGGAGGCTCCGGGGAGTGGACGTAGGTCAAGTTGACCGAACCACTATAAAATCTGGTTTGCTTTTCTGATTCAGTTTTGCACTTTACTTTTCAATATAAACTGCTTGGGTGATTATCGTTGGTTGATCTTTTCGTTATTGTTTACTTGTTTCCGCTGCTAAGTATCGAAAAGATTTTTGTTGTTATCGTGAAATTTTTAAATAACCAATTCACCCCCCCTCTTGGTTAGCCTCGGGACTAGTTCAGTAGGGCTTAACATCCCTTTCGAACTTTCAAGTGGTATCAGAGCGGGATTCAAAATTTCTGTTTAAAAACTTTTGAATTTGATCCAATGGCTAACTGTAACAATCGTAATACTGCTGAAGGTTATTCTATAACTAGACCACCGTTGTTTGATAACATTCCATTTGATTTTTGGAAAACACGCATGTCTACTTTTCTTCAGTCTATCGATTATCGCATGTGGATGTTAGTTAAGGACGGATACGAACCACCTTTTCGAATGGTTAACAATGTGAAAACTGAATTGCCGTTTGCTGATTGGACGTTTGATGATCGTGATTTAGCACAGTTAAATGCCAAATGTTTGAACTGTTTCTTTTGTGCTTTAAAATCTGAGGACTATATGCGTGTTTCTACTTGTACAACGGGAAAAGAGATTTGGGATAGATTATGTATAACATATGAAGGTACAACTGAAGTCAAACAATCTAGGTTAAACATCTTGTTACATGATTACGAACTTTTTCGCATGAAACCTAGTGAGACTATTTCAGAAATGTACACAAGGTTCACTCAGATTGTTACCTCTTTGCATGCTTTAGGTAGAGAACTTACCAACTACGAAAGAGTGAACAAGATTCTTAGATGTTTGCCTGCTTCTTATGATGCTAAGATTACTGCTATTACTGAATCCAAAGATTTAAACACTTACTCTATTGACAGCTTACTTGGATCACTCATTGCTTACGAGCAAGGGGTGAACCAAAGGCAACTTGATGCAGGTGAACGCAAGAAAGAGAAGACAGTGGCACTAAAGGCCAAAGATTCAGATGCTAGCACTTCCGGGTCTGATAGCGATGATGTTGCCTTAATCACAAGGCAATTCAAAAGCTTTCTAAGGAAGAAACATAAGAACCATCAGAAGTGGAACAATGGTAAGTTCAATAAAAACTTTAAGGGTTCATCTGAATCGGTTTGTTTTGAATGCAGGAAGCCTGGACACATAAAGGCTGATTGTCCAACACTTAAAGCTCACCCAAGCAAGGAGAAGGGTGAGGAGAAACCAAAGTACAGAAAGGACAAGAAGCGGATTCAGAAGGCGTTCTGGGCAGACTCTGCATCCGACTCTTCTGAGACTAAAGCTGAAGAGGAGGAAACAAACTTGTGTTTGATGGCTGATGATCACCCTGGTCAGTCCGACCAGGAAGAGGTATGTGAGCTTACTTACGATCAGTTATTTGAAGTTTCTGAAAAGATTCATACATCGTATAGGAAGCTTAAGAAAACCCATGCTAGTTTGAAACTAGATTATCTGACTTTGCAAAAAGAGCATGAAGTGTTGATTAAGGATCATTCCACCATTGATAGCAATCACATGTCTTTACTAGATGAGTTTGATGAACTGAATAAAAAGCATTCTGATTTAATTGTTGAGCATAACTTGTTAAAAACAGCGCATGTTGAATTAGAACTTGCTTTTAAGAAAGTGAATGATTTGGCATCTGAGTTAGAAAGTACTCATAGTGCAAAAACATTTGAAATTGGAAGTTTAAACAAACACATTGAGTTTTTGAAAGTGAAAATCAGTTCTTTTGAAAATAACAAAACACCGCCTACTTTTGAACAATTTTATGCACCGCCACCTTTTAAAAATTCTGTTGCAAGTTCTTCAAAGCATGTTTCATACACTACTAGGAAGAGGCACTATCACTCACGACGTTTAGTTAATCCTTTTCCTGGTATTAGATGTTTTTCATGTGGCATGTTAGGACACATATCACACACTTGTACTGTTCACCGTAGTACACATTGGGTGTGGAGACCCAAACTGCCTGTTGCACAGCACAGCACACATGCATCGCATTCTTCTTTTCATAAGAAGGAACCCAAACCTGTTTGGGTTCCTAAGACTGACATTTGATGATTTTGTAGGTGTGCTCTCACACAAGACCTCGTGAGAGCATGTGGTACCTGGACAGCGGATGTTCTAGACATATGACTGGAGATGCAAATCAGTTCATTTCGCTGGAGGCCAGAGCTGGAGGCAAGGTTACACTTGGAGATAACACCACTAGGAAGGTGGTAGGCACAGGTATGATTGGTGATTCAAAGAATTTTGTGATTGATAATGTTTTACTTGTAGATGGACTGAAACACAACCTGCTGAGCATCAGTCAACTCTGCGACAAGGGATACAACATCAAATTCCTGCCCACTGGCTGCATTTTAAGCTTAAATGATGAAGTTGTTTTGCAGGGGCAAAGGATCAACAACGTCTACAAGCTGGATGTAAGTAGCATTAAATCTGATAATTCAATTTGCTTAAAAACTGCTGCTGATGAGTCTTGGTTATGGCATAGGAGATTGTGTCATGCCAGTATGAAAACCCTTAGGAGAGTCACCCAAAAGGACTTAGTTAGAGGTGTGCCCAAGCTTAAGTTCACTAAGGATCACCTGTGTGATGCCTGTCAGTTGGGGAAGCAAGTCCAGTCCTCTTTTCACTCTGTTAAGGACATTAGCACCTCTAGACCTTTAGAAGTTCTTCACATGGACCTCTTTGGACCCATTAGCACTGCCAGCTTAGGGGGGAGAGTCTATGGTTTTGTGATTGTTGATGATTATTCAAGGTTCACTTGGGTTAAATTTTTGTCACACAAATCTGAGTCATTTGATGAGTTTAGATCTTTCTCTACTTGGATTCAGAAGAAGTTAGGATGTGAGATTATTACCATCCATAGTGATCACGGAGGGGAGTTTGAAAATGAAAGATTTGGAAGTTTTTGTGAGAATCATGGGATTAGTCACAATTTTTCAGCTCCTAGGACCCCTCAGCAGAACGGGGTAGCTGAAAGGAAGAACAGGTCCTTAGTGGAAGCCGCTAGAGCCATGCTTGCCGAGTATTCACTTCCAAAATACTTTTGGGCTGAAGCGGTGAACACTGCCTGTTATGTGCTGAATAGGGTAAATGTGAGAGTCAAGCTGAACAAGACACCTTATGAGATCATTAAGGGTAGAACTCCAAATCTGTCCCACCTCCATGTCTTTGGCTGTAAGGTTTTCATTCTAAACAACGGGAAGTCACCCTTAGGAAAATTTGACCCCAAATCTGATGAAGGAGTGTTCTTAGGATATTCAAGTGTGGGGAAATCCTTTAGGGTGTTCAATAGGAGGACTTTGGTGGTGGAAGAAACAACCCATGTAGTGTTTGATGAATCTGATCCTAAGGAGTCTAGATCTGAAGTAGAAGATGAAGAGATTGTTGAGGTTACCTAAGGAGTTGGAAATACAAATTTGGAGGAAAGGGTAGAACCTCAAACCCCATTGCCTAGAGATTGGAGATATTCTTCGAGTCATCCTAAAGAACTGATCTTAGGAGACCCTTCTGAAGGTGTTAGGACTAGGCATGGACTTAGGAAGGAAGTAAACCATTCTGCCTTTATCTCAATGACTGAACCCACCAACATCAATCAAGCCTTGTCGGATGAGTTTTGGATTTTAGCTATGCAGGAAGAATTGAATCAATTTGTAAGGAATGATGTTTGGGAGTTAGTAGAAAGACCTAGAAACCAAAGTATTGTGGGAACCAAGTGGGTCTTTAAGAATAAGATGAATGATTCTGGTGTGGTGGTGAGAAATAAGGCAAGATTGGTGGCTAAGGGGTATAATCAGATAGAAGGGATAGATTTTGAGGAAACTTTTGCCCCTGTAGCTAGATTGGAAGCCATTAGAGTGCTACTAGCCTTTGCCTGTTATAAGGGATTTAAGCTGTTTCAAATGGATGTCAAGAGTGCCTTTTTAAATGGGGTAATTAAAGAAGATGTTTTTGTAGAACAACCCCCAGGTTTTGAGAGTTCCCAATATCCAAGTCATGTCTATAAATTAAAAAAGGCCTTATATGGATTGAAACAGGCACCAAGAGCTTGGTATGAGAGGCTTAGCACATTCCTGTTAGAAAGAGAGTTTGTTAAGGGGAGCGTAGACACCACCCTTTTTCTGAGGAGAATAGGAGATGACTTACTCATTGTCCAGATTTATGTTGATGATATAATTTTTGGATCTTCTGATAAATATTTATGTGATGAGTTTTCCAAAATAATGAGTAAGGAGTTTGAGATGAGTATGATGGGAGAATTGTCCTACTTTTTGGGGTTTAGCATAAGGCAAACAGATGATGGAACTTTTCTCAATCAATCAAAATACACTAAGGACATTTTGAAGAAATATGAAATGGACAAAGCCAAGCCAATCAATACTCCCATGCCCTCCTCAGTTCAGTTAGATAAGGATTCAAATGGAAAATCTGTTGATCAGAAGAAGTATAGAGGGATAATAGGTTCACTGCTTTACCTGACTGCTAGCCGACCCGATATCATGTTTAGTGTCTGTCTTTGTGCTAGGTTTCAGGCTGATCCTAAAGAGTCCCACCTGACTGCTGTTAAGAGAATTCTTAGATATCTTTTAGGGACCCCAAACCTAGGAATTTGGTACCCTAGGCACAGCACCTCTTTTGAGATCATTGGATATTCTGACTCTGACTTTGCGGGGTGTAGGGTGGATAGGAAGAGTACCTCTGGGACTTGTCAATTCATAGGACAGTCGTTAGTCTCCTGGTCCAGTAGAAAACAGAACTCAGTTGCACTTTCCACTGCTGAAGCTGAGTACATTGCCTTAGGAAGTTGTGTGGCCCAAGTTCTTTGGTTGAAGCAGCAAGTCTTGGATTTAGGAGTACCTGTTGGCACAATTTCTGTTCTGTGTGATAATACTAGTGCCATCTGTATCTCTAAGAATCCAATCCAACATTCTAGGACCAAACACATTGACATTAGGCATCACTTCATTAGGGACCATGTTACAAAAGGGGACATTGAGCTACACCACGTAGCAACTGAAAATCAGCTGGCTGACATATTCACTAAACCACTGGCCTTTGACTCATTCAGCATTTTGAGAACCAGATTAGGAGTGATTGATATAAATGCTTGATTCTGATGACTGCTGATTTATTATCTTTCTGATTGGTATTCTGATTTCTGTTAGTTAGGTTTAGTTTTTCTTTTGATTTCTGATTTCTGTTAGTTAGTTTTTGACTTTGATTATTTACTTTCAGTTGATTTTATGTCTTTTGCTGATTTCTGTTTTAGCCTTATTGTTAGTTTGATTTAAGTATTTACTCTGATATGATTTTATACCTTTTTTTTATTATTCACTAGCTCATATCTTGCACTTACTGTTTTATGTTTTTCAAAATCTGATCACCGCTCACTACTTCTGATAATCTGAATTTCTGACTGGGAGTTTTTACCTTGTTTTGATTTGGAAGCTGGTAAGCAGTGATTGATTCCACTGAACCTGTTAAAGGGAAGAAACATTGATGATTGTTTCTCTTCCTCTAACTCCTTTACTGGTGTATGGTTTCTTTTGGATAAAAATCTTCTTCAAAATTAAAATGTTAGTTTTTTGAAATAGAGATTATTTTATCTTCCTACAGTAATCTGCCTCATATCAATAGTGTTTTTCAAAGTCTTGAGTCATTAGTTTGATTTTCTAAAACCAAGTGATTGCATTTATCATATGATGTGTGGTTTTTTGTTTTGTGAATCATTCTTCCCTACTGTGGAGAGTCATCTCCTATGTCTGGAAGATGGATTCACAGCTGAGACTCTTTAATGATTATGAAAAGGAGAAAGCTTACAAAAGATGCGCAGTGCGCCAACCAAATTGAAAAAGAGGCATAAAATGAGCCCAAAACTGAAAAGATGCGAAAATGCCAAATACACAAAGTGTATCAAAAAATCAAAAGATGCGCAGTGCGCCAAATAAATTGAAAAAAAAAGAGGCACAAAATGAGCCCAACCTAAGCTTTCTTCTCTTTCAGATCTTTAAATGTCTTAGAAAAAAACTCGTGTGTCACTTAATACGTTCAAAAAGCTTGAGTTTGAAAATCTTGATTTCTGATTTTTTACTTTGTAACACTATTATATCAGATATTTTTCTGGAACGAGGCTTGAAAGGATCTCTTTTCAAATCTAATGTCTTTTCTTCTGAATCGGATTTTTGTTTTGAAAGAGGCTTACATCGATAAGGTGCCCGGGGTCAGAGTTACGAAAGTTGATTGTTTCCAACCTTTTTGGATTTCAGCGCTGTCAATCGTCCTCTCATTGGTTTTTGAATCTAAAATCAAGAAAAAATTCTGATTTTCCTGTTTTGTTGTTGTTCTGTGTATGTTTTATTTTATATTTTATTTCCGTGTTATGTTTTTCCCTCCTCCTTTTTGTGATGTCAAAAGGGGGAGTCAGTTGTAGTCGTGTCTGTTTCTATTTTCTGTTTGAGCTGTTAAATGAAAATTTAAAAAATGTGTGTTTTGGTTGATTTCTTAGTTTCATTTTATTTTCATCTTAGTTTCATTTTATTTTCAGACTACTTTACAAATGTTTGCCATCATCAAAAAGGGGGAGATTGTTGCAAATCTGGTTTTGATGATGACAAACATGTTTCCAGTGTGTTTTTCTTGGCTAATCAGTTTCAGGCACAAAAGACCGCAAGCTACTCAAGCCAACTCAAGATCGGGTCCAAGTGTGTCAAATGTATGATTTTTTCTTTTATTGAGTCAATTGTAATGTAACTGATTCCCTAGCTAAGTAACCTTGCACACACACACTCAGGGAGAGAGATTGAGTGAATTAGAGTTTCTGTTAAAATTTTGTTCAGATCGTCCTGGACGATAGTATCATCGTCCTGGACGATCCAGTTAAAACAGAAACCCTAATTAGGGCGACTAAGTTAAGAAGGACTGATTGAGCCGATCGTCCTGGACGATATATGGATCGTACGGGACGATATGCCCAAATCAGAAATTCTCAGCCGCCAGATTAAGTTAGGCAAGTTTTATTTTAAGTATTTTGGTCTGATCGTCCCGGACGATACGTGTATCGTCCTGGACGATTTACTTCAATCATGCCTAAATTAGTCTGGTAATTAAGGAAAGCAATTAATGTTTAATTGATACGATCACATCGTCCTGGACGATCGCAGGATCGTCCCGGACGATCGTGATCGTCTTGTGCATTTCAGCTGTACGTCCAGAACTATGTACAGGACGATTTGGGGCCTTTTTGAACTAATCGTACCGGACGATTACCCTATCGTACGGGACGAGCAAGTCATTTTTTGGTCGTCCAGCACAGATTTCTCTGGACGACCCGAACTGTCTTCTGGACGATTTCCTTCAATTTGAACTAATCGTCCTGGACGATCGCAGGATCGTACGGGACGATATGAACAACTTTTTCTACTGATCGTCCAGAAGAGCCGGATCGTCCAGGCTGAAACAGCTGAATTTGAACTGATCGTACAGGACGATCTACCGATCGTCCTGGACGATCTTGGCCGACAAGTTGAGATTTAGGGCAAGTTTTAAGCCCTCCTTTAAAAGAACTTTTTCCTAGATTTGGAAAAATCTTTTTGCTGCCTTCCTTCCCTGAGAAATCCTAGAGAGAGAGAGAGTTGGGAGAGAGAGAAGAGATCTTGTGAGGGGGAGTTAGTGAGGGATTCACTAAGGTTGCTCCAAGCACGGATCAGAGTCGTCTTCTCCGCTCGTCGTCTGTCGTCTAGTCGGTGTTCTTCGTGGGAGGATCGTTCGCAAGAAGATCCGGGTTCTCTGCCCGCTTCAGGAGGAAGCGAAAGGAGTTCGTGGGTTCTCTGCCCGCTTCAGGAGGAAGCGAAAGGAGTTCGTGGGTTCTCTGCCCGCTTCAGGAGGAAGCGAAAGGAGGTCGGGTTCTCTGCCTCACCGTGTGGTGAAAAGGAGGTGTTTTGTACAGGCTTCTCCGCCTTGCTGTGGGAGCAAAAGGAGAGTCACTTTTGTTTAGTGCAATACCCGGAGGGGAGGCTCCGGGGAGTGGACGTAGGTCAAGTTGACCGAACCACTATAAAATCTGGTTTGCTTTTCTGATTCAGTTTTGCACTTTACTTTTCAATATAAACTGCTTGGGTGATTATCGTTGGTTGATCTTTTCGTTATTGTTTACTTGTTTCCGCTGCTAAGTATCGAAAAGATTTTTGTTGTTATCGTGAAATTTTTAAATAACCAATTCACCCCCCCTCTTGGTTAGCCTCGGGACTAGTTCAGTAGGGCTTAACATCCCTTTCGAACTTTCACTCTCTTCCTCATTTGTTGTCCTCGCCTCATCGCTCTTTTTTACCGACGATCTCTTGGTTCTTCCACCATTTCATGGTTCTGGTGCTCTTCCTGTTGTTTGGCCTTGCTAGGGCTCCGGTGGGATGGCGAGGGTTTTATCCTCTACTCCATGGGGGGATGTTTCCTTTAAGGTGCAAGATAAGAATAAATAGTTCTTTAGCTTGGAGTCTGTTGGGCATTCTCCTACTCATTCTCTCTCTTTTAAGGATATTCTTTCTGGGAATGCGTCAACAGGTGAAACTCTTCCATCTTTAACTTATTCGACCTTTAATGGTGCGCCGGTTGTTCTTTTGTTGGATGAAGAAGTACTCAAACTTGCTTCTCCTTATAAATTTACATTGGTTGGTAAATTTGGTATGCGTAGGCCGAACCTTGATTCGATCCAATTTTTTTTTGGTAGTCTTAAATTGTCTAGTTTTTACTCTATCGGCTTGTTGGATTCTCGACATGTCACGATTCAGCTTTCTAACGATTTAGACTATAGTAGAGTTTTTGTGAGAAGATCATACTTTATCAATAATTGTCAAATGCGTATTCTTAAATGGACCCCTTTCTTTCATGTTAGAGAAGAATCCCCCATTACGCCTATTAGGATTTCATTTCCTAATCTACGACATCATTTTTTCAATTCAAAAGTTCTACATGCTCTCAAATCAATTTTTTGTCCTCCGCTGTAGACCGATCAAGCATCAGCTTCTAGGACCCACCCCTCTGTGGCTAGGGTTATAGTTGAAGTTGATATTACAAAAAAATATACGAAAGAAATTTGGGTTGGTTCCAAGGCTTTTTGTTATTTACAAAAAGTTGAGTTTAAAAAAGTTCTTAATTTTTGTTCTCATTGTAAGATTCATGGACATGCTTTAATTGATTGTTTTAAATTGCATCCGAAATTGAAAAAAAAATTCAAACCCCTAAGCAGGGAAGGTTGTCTCTAATTCAACAGATATTGTGCCCATCGTGACTAACAATGACCAAATTCTTTTGTATTAGATTGAGACGCCTTCCCCTATTGTTAAGGATGGGAATGATGTTCATTTTTTTGTAGATATTCTGGATGTTCCAGAAGACAGAGATGTTCTTTTATCTGAGAAGGCTTCTACTAGTGTAGAGGTTCTCGATGAAGGTGTTAAGGTTCCAATTTTTTTTGTGTCAATTAATTCTATGCTTCAAAATAATGAGAATCCTTCTCAATCGCTGCATGTGGATAATAATGGAATGGAGAATAGTATGGAGGATTGTGAAGAAGGGGAATTTGTTCCTAAAGATATATTTGACCCTATCATTGTGGATCATAAAAATCATATTGATAAAGGGGATCTTAATTCTTCTGATCTTGTTGATAGTGTTTCTAAAACTTTTGATGAGGAGGGTTTTATTAAAGTGGATAAGAAGAAAGGGAAAGATGGTAAAGCCCCATTACCCCTGCTACACCTCATTCTAGTAGAGCTCAAACTTCTGCTAAAGGTTGCAATGATTAAAGCTCTTTATGGAATATGAGGGGTATTTGGGGGGGGGGGGGGGGGGGGGGGGATTCTAGAGTTAGAGTCAGGAATTTATGTAGAGTGAATATTATATAGTTGTTGGTTTTACTCGAACCTTTTATTTCTGTTGATAAACTTGCTTTTACTACTTCTCGTTTGGGTTTTGACATGAAGTTTGCTAATTGTGCTAATAAAATCTGGATTATATGGAAGAGTGATATTAATTTTAATATTATCTCTGAATTTGTCCAAGTTGTCCATGTGCAAATTACCTTTTTCAATTTCCAATATAACGACACTTTTGTGTATGCTGCCTGTTCTAGGTTGGGTCGGCTCCCCCTTTGGGAGCTTTTATCTGATTTTGCTCTTAATTCTAATGGCCCATGGTGTGTCAGTGGCAATTTCAATATTATTTGTAATGCTTCTGAGAGATTATTGGGTAACCACCCTAACATTAATGCTATGGAGGATTTTAATTCCATGATCTCTAATTGTAATTTACATGACATTGGATTTACTGGAGGTACTTTTACTTGTAGTGGATTTTCTATGTGCAAAAGATTTAATAGGATCCTTTTCAATAATGACAGGATAACTGAGTTTTCTATGACTCTTGTGGAATATTTAAGTAGAACCTTTTCTGATCATGCTCCCTTACTTTTGACTATCTATGCTAATATATCTCCTTCTCCTTCTACTTCAGATTTCAAAATATGTGGTTAGCTCATAAGGATTTTATGAATGTGATTTATAATAATTGGCATGCCCCTATTTCCCCTGATAACAATATTAAGGGTATGTTTAGACTTTGGGCTAAAATGAGTAGATTGAAATAGGTTCTAAGATTGGGGAACAAAAATATTTTCATGAATATTTTTAATAATATTAAGGAAGCTAAGAATAAGGTGTTGGAGTTAGATAAGGTGTATTTGGATAATCTTATAAGTGCAAATCTCTCTAATCTTAACAACACTAAAGTCAATCTTTTTCAATTGTAAAATCAGGAGGAGATCTTCTAGAGACAGAAATCCTCTTCTAAAATTATTTTGGAGGGTGATAGGAATACCAAATATTTTCATGCTATGGCCAATAAGAAAAGAATAAGAAGTCATATTTACAAATTTGTTAACAATGAGGGGTGTGTTTATGAGTCTGAGGACTTAATTATTAATTATGGGGTGGAGCATTTTAAATATTTTTTAATAACTATAGTAACTCTATTCCAATTACGAATCCTTATGTGATTCCTCACATTATTGGTGAGGATGAAAATCACTTACTCACTCAATCCCCTACAGAGGCTGAAGTTTGGAATATTATCAAAGATATGAATGGGGACTCTGTTGTCAGGCCATATGGTTTCACTACTAATTTTTTTGTGAAAACTTAGGACATTGTTAAGTTAGATGTGGGGGAGGCTGTAAAAGATTTCTTTGCTCTTAACCCTTATCCTAAATTTTTTTCATCTACTAATATTGTTTTAATTTCTAAAAAAGAGTCTACCATTAACTGGAATGATTTTAGACCAATTAGTCTTTATACTTTTTTTAATAAACTTATTTCTAAAATCACTTCTACTAGATTAGTTGACATTTTACCAAGAATTATTTCTTACAATCAAACAGGGTTTCTGAAAGTAGGAGTATTTTTTATAATATTCTTTTTGGCCCAAGAGATCATTCATGATATTAATGCTAAAGTCAAAAGGGGCAATCTTATTTTTAAACTTGATATTACTAAAGTCTATGATAATTTGAATAGGAATTTTTTATACAATGTGTTATCTCTTTTTGGTTTTAGTCAATCCTTCATCATGCTTATTAAGAATAGTATTGAAAATTGTTATTTTTCTATGATCATTAATGGTAGGAATCATGGTTTTTTAAATCCGCTCATGGTTTAAGACAAGGTGACCCTTTATCGCCTGCTATTTTATTATTACTGTGGAATATCTTTCCAGGGGGTTTGAGGAGTTATATAAAAGGTATTCAAAACTTAATTTACATACTGTTGGTGGCATCTCGATTACTCATCTTTCTTTTACTGGTGATTTTATTATCTTTTCAAATGCTTCTATTAATAATATTAAAGTTTTAATTAGATTTTTGTCTCTATTTCATGATATGAGTGGGTTGTCCATTAACAAGGAGAAGAGTAGCTTTATTACTACTAAGTTAATTAATCATGATAGAATTAGTATTATCAAAAGGATTTGTGGTTTTAACTCTAACCTGCTGCCTATTAAATATTTGGGCACTCCTCTTTTTAAAGGGAGAAAGATAACAACTTTTTGAAAATATCTTCACAATTTTTGAAAGAAAACTTTTGATGGTCTTCTAATTTTCTTTCCTTTGGTGGTAGGTTGGTTCTGATTAAAAGTGTTTTAAATTCTATTCCTACTTTTATTTTTTGTACTTTTCAATCGACCTCCTGTAGATGTCTTAGAATGGAGAGAATGCTTAATAAATTTTTTTGGGGATCGAAAAATAATAATTCTTATATTTATTGGGCTTCCTGGAAGAATATTTGTAGGGTTTTTAATGAAAGGGCCTTAGGCTCCATGAATATTTTGGATACTATTCAAGCATTTTCTCATAAATTATGGTTTTATTTTAGAGCTAACAATAGTTTTTGGGCTCAATTTATGAATATTAATTATTGTAAAGATCTTCCTTATATTAAGCTTAACTCTGATGGTTCGGTTGGTACTATTTTTGTGGGTATGGGTGGCATTATTCACAATCATTATGGTGGTGTTATATCTGCTTTTGCTGGTCCGCTTAATTTGTATAGAGTGACTACTGCTGAGTTGATGGGTTTATCCCATGGTCTTGATATTTGTGATAGATTGGGGATTGAGCATGTGACTATTGAGGTGGATTCCAAGTTATTAATTTAGATCATTCATAATGAGGTGCCTGGTAATCCTCATGATTTCTATATTATTAGAAGAATTAAGCACTCTCTCGCTGCCCTTAACTATTCTATTTCTCATACTTATTGGGAGGGCAATTCTTGTGCAGATTGGTTGGCCAAATTTGGGTGAAAAATTAATGATTTTTAAGAGTTTGAAGTTTCTAATCTTCATACTTTGCTGAGAGGCTTGGTTAATTTGGACAAATGCTACCTTCTTTATATTCGTAATGGTTGACGGCTCTGTGTGTTGTGTTTTTCTCTTTTCGGTTTTGCTTGTTGGTGCTTGATGGGTCTATGTTTCCCTGTTTTGCCTATTCATTTTCTATTCTAGGTGTTAATTATCAGTTTACCTGATCTATTTTGGAGGATTTGGAGGGTTATTTTTCTGATGTTGTGGGACTCTCATCCCTTTAATATTCTATTTTTTTGTTCGGTGTGGAGTGGTGTTATCTACTGGTTCATTTTTCCTATCTATAGCTGCTTTAGTTTTGATTATTGGCTTTGATTGGACACATTGCCTGTCGACAATTACATGAATAAGTCTTGGGTCATTTGCCTGGGGGATCTCCTTTTGGTTTGTTGCTGCACACTTGGAATCTATTTTTGAGCGGCTACTTTGGTTTTGGTATTTGGCTTAGGTTGGCTATGTTGATGGTGGTTTTTGTGGTTTTTTGGGTAGGCTGCTGCCCATCTGGGACTTGTATTTGTTCAATTTTTATACCCTCAGTGGTTGTAATGCTCCTAATTGCGACTCTTTTTGAATTTGTGGCCCTTGGTTTGAGTTTGCTAGTACTTAGTTTGTGCCTAATAACTGCTCTGATACATCATCTATGGAAAATATGCGGAGTTCTTATGCTTTTTTTGACTGGTTTTATCACTCAGAAGGCTGTTGTATTTGCCTACATTGGTAATGAGAGTATGCCAGTGATTTGGTTTGCTAGTTTATTTATTTATGTTAAACACAAATGTTTATTTTTATTTCTTTTTCATTGCTACTTCCAAGCTACTTGCGACTTTACCTTCTTGTGTTGGAGCTTCTTCATTTTGCAGGTTTGGAGGTTGGAGGACTGTGATGCTACAACTGATTTTTTTTGCAAAAAGATGGCATATATTGTTTCTTTTTTTATCTTTCTTTTTTGGGCGTTGACTCCCTACCACCTTAGAGCGTATCTAGGAAATTGTGTAATTTTAGAGTAGTTGGGGACTTTCGGCTCTTAGGTTTTCTTTCTTTATTTTTTGTAGCTCTTTTTGAGCATTACTGAGCTGAAGGTCCCCCTTAGGGCCTTGTAATTTTTAATTTTATTAATGCGTAGGCCACCGTGGGTTTCTCAAAAAAAAAAAAAAAAATCACGACTTAACATAGAACCAAAATAAAAAAAAGTATGAAAATATAATATTCATGATTGATTAAAAAAAAGATAGATTTTTTTGATAATAAGATTTCAAAAATAAACAATTTTTCTATAAAATAAAGAATAATGAAATAAACAATATATGACATTTTGCAGTTTAAAATAAAAATTGAAGGTCTTTAAGAAAAAAAAAACTATTTATTAAATAAAAAAAGGTTTATAACCTATATTACAATAAGTAAATACTTTGACATTATAATTTAAAAGTTATTAGGAGGGTTTAGTTGAAAGTTTCTCTGTAAGTAAAATTTTAAGTCTAATAGAGTTAGACTTTCATAACTTCTTTGGTTGGGTTGAAAGTTATATGTCCTTCGAATTTCTTTGGCATTAGGTTTAGAGTACTACTTTTGTAGTATTGCTCACCTACATTTTATGATCTAAAGATGACAATTCCTCATTTTCTACATCATAAGTCCTCACTTCTTGGGCCTTTTCACAATCTAATTTGATGAAATATAACCCCTAACATTTTAATAAAATAAATAACAAAAAGTAAATTTAAGGCATCATAAACATAAATCATAACACATGATAATTTGTAGTTTTCCCTTTCCTTCATCCTTTCGCCACTTAAAATGACTATTCCAAGTTGAACCAACCCTATTTAAAATTCAAAAGAACATCCTTCTTAAAATTTTAAAATCATAATAATAATTTTCAATACTTTAATAGAAAACATTCACACTAAATCATTTCTCTTGGGAGCTAATTAACCATAACATCTTACCTTTACTAAAAACTTGTACCCCATGAGAAATTCGCTTTTATCCAAACTAAGTATAGGAAAACTTACAGGAATGTAGATATTAAAAAAAACTTTTATTATTTTCAATTCCATAGTAGAATAAATTTTTTATCTTTTGAGATACTATGTTATTTTATATGTTATGATCAGGAAAATATAATTTTCAAATATGTATTTTATTTCCCTATATGAATATCTATAAATAAAAAAAGTATAATTTAAGACTTGAATCTTATGTCTTATAGTTTGAATCCCTCTTAATTATACTTGACTATTTTGGTCTATATACTTCTTGATTTTTCCTCAGTGCTTTGATTCATATCTTTGCTAAAGTCATCTTGGTTCTTTGTTCACAAACCTTTTTTGAATTTGCTCATTATAAACACATGTATTGGTTAGTTTTTTGTTCCTAAAATTATTATATTAGCTAATAAAATAACATAATAATGGTAGCCTCAAATTTTATTTATGATCATCGAAACATATGCTTTGAGTTAAGGCTCAATTAGGCCAAATAATTGACATTCATCCTACCATTCTTTTATTTATAATAGCGAAGAAGGAAATAATAGCATTTTTTCTTTCTATACTAACTCCATAACATTCTTCAACTCAACCAATTTCCACCATGCATTTAGATATTTAGAGACACTTCCTCCCTTTAATTTCTTAAAATGCTTTCTCTTATGGTGGTACAATTGCAAGTTCCCACTCTTATAATCAAACTAGCTATTAGTAACTAATCTCACTTGATCATTAATGTTGTGAAACTTATTAGGTCTTGTTCATAGGCTTAATTCACTAAATGAGATAATTAATTATAAGAATGCTGCTTATAAGGGGGTTGAGGAGGAAAGAAGGATGAAGATAATGGTCATAAATCCAAAATAAAAGGGAAACAAGCTCTTCAATCACCCATTCTAAGGACTTGTTCCTTATTTCATTGATAATAAAGGAAAGTACACATTATCTTTGGGAAAAGAAGCCTCCATAATTTAGACCCATTTCTACTTCAACCATTCCTTATTAAAGGACTGGATGATTTCTATCTTTTTTTATTATTACCTAGTGATTTTCTGAAGATGGATTAATTATAGGGAGATTGGTGTTCACTTATGAAGGACCTCTGATGGCCATGAAGGAAAAAGTCATAAGCTAGGAGACCTACTTCTTAGAGGAAATCAATATGAAGATAATGGTTATCAACCCCAAATAGAAATCAAAGGGGGTCATCAATAAGCCCTACTTAGGATATATTCCTTCAATAATAAGAGTAGTTACACATTTTATTTTGTAGAATTTATATCCACAATTCAAGCCCATTAACACTTTTACCATAATCAAACATTTAGAATAGTTATAACATTTATGGCATTAACTCGACGGTACTGAGGATGAATTATAATGAGATAGGTGTTATGCCTACAAAGGATTTTCACCTAATGACCTTGATGTTAAATGCTATAGCCTATAATGCCATCTTCATGCAAGTTAGATGCTACGAAGAGAAGTAGTGTCGAGTTCTATAGAATTCTGTATTTGACTCATTTATTAATTTGAAGATGGAAAATTTCACCAAGGACATTGAGAAACGGTAAGCAAGTCAAATTTCTTAAGAGGAGAAAGCCTTTACTTTTGATGTAAGCTTGAATAAGGAAAATGTTACTTTAGGGATGATAATTATAACTACATAATAGACCATATGTTAAATAATAAACTTCCATCTATGGCTTGAAGACCTTGACATGGGTGTTTTTTTGGTTGAAAATGTGCAAATTGCATTAATCAATAAAAGAAAGATACAACCTACTAAGGAAAAAAAAGCCTATCACAATCCTTCCTAATCAACTCAACAAATCTTGAAGGAAGTTCGCTACCCAAGAAAAGGTCTCAATAAAAATCACCTAATATGGCATGATGAGAACAAAAATCTACCACATTATTACACTTTCTAAGTACAAAATGAAAAATAACATTCTTAAACATTTCTAAAAAAGGAGAGATCTAATCTTTAAATCAGATTATTCCTGTTAGGAGAATTCTTCACCGAATTCTGAAGAAACTTTCTGATATTCATATTATCCCCATCTATAATAATACCATTATTGACCGACATCCATTCTTGTATAGAATTTTTGAAATATAGTATAGCTACCAATTCCAAATAGGATACATCCCAATGAATAACTTGCTTCCCATATGCACAAAGCAATCTTCCTTTATAATATCTCAAAACTCCTGTTATACCCACCATATTGGACTTCATTAGAGTAGCATCCACATTCAGTTTGATCCAATCTTTAGGTGGGGTACATGGGTGTTTGCGCATTAATAAAGAATAAATTAAAAAAAATGTGGGAGAATATCTTCTTGGTTTCCACTAAGGAGATCTTGTGATCTTTTTCACCCACACTCTAAAGTTCTATATCATTCCAATAAATGAGCACTATAAAGTGATGATGTTTTATTTGAACAACTTTGTTAAGTTTAATCAATTGGAGTCAATTAATCTGTAAGAATACCAATATACTTACTAATGATGATGAATCCTTGTTGGCTAACATATGTAATAAAAGGACAGTTGTGTGTTAGCTTAATGAGCTTCTTTTTTCTTTCTCTTGAACTTTTGCTTTATTGTTTCCTTTTTATTTGTAAACATTTTGAAAATAAATTTCTTATATATATCCCTTTAGTATTAATAACATATATGCATACTTGTTACTTGTAGTAATCTTTATATCTTTTTATTTTTTTGTTGACAAGCTATTAAGCTAAGTTCTATTGCCAAGCTATTTAACTAGCTTATTATACTTAGAAAATATAATTTTAATGATGGGATAAATAGCAATAATCACTATAATAAGCTGAATACCACTTATTTAGTGGTAATCAAGCTATTAAAAATTTTTAGAATAAACCAAGTGATAATAACCTTAGAATGAAATGAGATATTTTGCCCTAATTTCTAGTGTAAATCACTATCCCAAGATCAATTCTTCAAACTTGGTATAGTTGTTAGTGCTAGGAAAGACAATTTTCATTATATGTGGAAGTGTGACTCTCTCTAGAATTTTTACAGCCATATTGACTCCAATTTCTTATGCTCATAAAGCATCAACAACATAAAGAGACTAGAGTTAATTTTGTTGCAAATCTGGATCCAAGTACTGTGTTTTTGATGATAATAAACATTCATATTTCTTTACTACTGCTACTATTGCATATCTATTTTAGTTGCACTACCTACAAACTTTTTCGGTCCACAAGTTCTCTCGGAATGTCGATCAACTTAAGATCAGGTAGACTAGGATTGAGTCAGTTTGTAATTTTTATTCTAATGCATCTTGTACCTTTTCTTGAGTCCAATGTGATGTGATAGATCTTGAAGCTAATTAACCTTGCAAACACACACTCAGGGGAAGAAATTTGATGAGTTTGAGAGTTTTCTATTTTTTGATCATATCGTATAGTAAGATTTTAAATCATCCTGGATGATAAGTTAAAAATAAAAACTCTAATTAGGGCATCATGATAATTAAGTTTTCTTAACTAACCATACAACATGATTTATATAACACAAGACGATCAGTTCATATTGAAATATATAGCAGCCAATCACAATTTAGGTAAGATTTTATAATTCAAAATTTGTTCCTATCGTATAGGATGATCCATATCATCCTGGACGATTCATTACAATCATGACTAAATTGATCCCTTGATTAACAGACTAATTATGGTTAGATTGTTCAATCACATTGTACAAGATGGTCTATTTAGATCATCCCCAATAATCCTTTTTATTTCGTAGGACGATCTCTTATCATCCAAGATGAAAACCATAATTTTCTTTTGATCATCCAGGGGATTGTCCTTGACATCCTGAGATTATTATGGGAGGATCCATCAATAGCCAACCATATTGAACTAATCATCCCAGATGATCAAATAGTCGTACGGGATGATATGTACAAAATATTTCTTCTGATCGTACAGAGCAAAGGTGATCATCCTGGCTGATAAGGTTATTTTGTACTAATCATACAGGACGATCATAGGATCTTCCTGGATGAACTTTGATACAAAATTGAAAATTAGGATTTTTTTTGGAGGTCTCCTATTTAAGTTCTCTTATTGGCTCTTTAAAAAATCTTTTGCTGTTGTTCTAACCTGAGAGAGCTTAGAGAAGGAGAAGGAGAGTTTAGGAGAGAGAGAGAGGATCTTGTGAGGGGGAGTTTTTGAGGAGATTCACAAAGGTTACTCCAAGCAAGGATTCAATCATCTTCTTCCTTCTTCATCCTTAGTTCCTTGGTGTCTCTAGCGAGACAATCATAAGCATCAGATATATGTTCTCTACTTACTCCAGGTGGGAGTAAAAGGTTTGTTAGGTTCTCTACCTACTCTAGGTGGGAGTAAAAGGATTCAATGGTTCTCTGCCAACTCCAGGTGGGACTAAAAGGATTCCGGGTTCTCTACCTTCACTAGGAGGGTGAAAAAGGATTTAAGGTTCTCTGCCTCACCGGGTCAGTGGAAAGATTTTGTAAGGGCTTCTCTATCTGATTAGTGCAATACGGGCTAGTTCTATCCACCCTCAGGAACTTTTAAGTGGTATCAGAACGGGATTCATAAATTAAGTTTTAGAAAACTTTTAAATTTTGATCAATGGCTAACTTCAGTAATCACAACACTACGAAAGGCTATTCAATTACTCGACCACCTCTATTTGATAATATTTCTTTTTATTTTTGAAAAATGTGCATGTCCACCTTTTCACAATCAATTGATTATCGCATGTGGATGTTAGTTAAGGATGGATATTGTGCACCTTTTCATCTTTTTAATGGCATTAAAATTGAAATTTCCTTTGCTGAGTGGTCAAGTGATGATAGATATTTAGCACAACTGAATGCTAAGTGTTTGAACTATTTTTTATGTGCATTAAAATCATAAGGTTATATGCATTCTTCCACTTGTTCTACTGGTAAAGAAATTTGGGACAAACTTTACATTACTTATGAAGGAACAAATGAAGTTGAATAATCTAGGCTGAACATCTTACTTCATGACTATAAACTTTTTCACTTGAAACCTAGTGAAATAATTTTTGAAATGTATACTAGGTTTACACAAATTGTTACATCCCTGCATACCTTAGGAAGCGAATTCACAAATTCTGAAAAGTGAAAAAGATTTTGAGATGTTTATCTTATTCCTATGATGTAAAAATTATTGCCATTACTAAATCTAAGGATTTGAATGTTTATTCAATCGATAACTTACTTGGATCACTAATTGCTTACGAGAAAGGAGTGAACCAAAGGTAGCTTGATGTAGGTGACAAGAAAAAAGAGAAAACTATAGCCTTGAAGGCTAGATGCTGGTTCTAATCCTTATAGTTCTGATGATGATGACATTGCTTTATTAACAAGCCAATTTAAAAGCTCCTTAAGGAAAAAAAGCATCAACAGAAGTGGAATAAAGGTAAGAACAATAAATATTCTAAAGTTTCTTCTAATATTACTTATTTTGAATGTAGGAAGCCAGAGCATCTGAAGTCTGAGTGCCCAACTCTAAAGGCTCACCCAAGCAAGGAGAAGGGTGAGGAAAAACGTAAGTTCAAGACGGATAAGAAAAGGATCCAAAAGGCTTTTTGGGAGGACTTAGCATTAGACTCCTCTAAAACTAAAGTAGAAGAGGAGGTAACAAACCTGTGCTTAATAGCTGAAGATCATCTTGATCACTCTAATCATGAAGAGGTATGTGAGCTTACATATGATCAATTACTTGAATTTTTTGAAAGAATTCAATATTTATATAAGAAGCTCAATAAAGCAAATGCTAGCCTCAAAATTAAGTTTTTAAATCTACAGAAAGAGCATAAAATTCTAAGGAAAGATTATTTCACTCTAGATAGCAATTATATGACTTTACTAGTTGAATTTAATTCATTGAATAAAAGTCATCTTGATTTAACTGTTGAGCATGATTCCTTGAAAATTTTGCAGGTTGAAATAGAAAAAGGATACAAGTACTTAGATACTCTTGCATCTGATTTAGATAGTAGAGAGCATGCATTAAAAAAAAAAATTCAATTCTTAAAAGTGTAAATAAGTTTTTAGAAGTTGAATTAACTGCCTTCAAGGAAAATAAAAAACCACCTGCACTAGAATATTTGATTGAAAAATATTGGTTTGAAAAGGATTATTTTTTTTTTTTGGGAAAGTTTAATTTTTAAAATTTTAATTTTTGAAATTGAACGCTTATTATGAATGATATATCACCTCGAAAGGTAAACATATCGTTCCCTAATAGGTTTAGATTGTAAATCTTTGAATTTATCCTGATTATCATAGTCAAATTTGAGAGAGAACTACATATGTCCCGGAGGGTAAAAATGATTATTCAATCAAGTATTTAACTACAATAATTTAGATAAGAGGATCATTGATTTCATAATCAAAATTATAAAAGTAATTGATATATCTCTCTAGAGAAAGAAGTTATCAATGACTATTGATCGTTTAAATATGATGATAATGATCGTCGAATTTGATTTTCCAAAAGATAATTAATTGAGGGTTTTGAAAATTTAATTTTTGAAAATTTTGATCTAGGTTTCTAAATCTCCTATGAGCGTAAGCCCTCATAGTTAATTACATCATAGGAAAATTGGAGTTTTCGTATGAACACTCTCGATTAAAATAGTGGTATGAATTTTATTTAAAAATTCAAAAATGAATATCAAAGGTGGTAAAGGTTGGAATTTTCAAATGGGATTGGTTCAAAGTTGAGCAGTTCTTTCTGGAGTTCAAACAAAGAAGGGTAGGAGGTGCTTAGGATTCTGAATCACTTCAAAAGCACCTTAGCTTATCCTAGGTATTGGGCTTGAGTTTGATTGAAAGATATTTAAATTTGAGTTATTAATTTTATTAGAAGGTTGGGATTAAATTTCTAGAGGTTAAGGACTTAAGATTGAAAATATGAAACAGAATCTAAGCCTAAACTAGGTACTAAAAACCAGTGACCCGAACCTAGTTAAAGCAATGCAAACTTGGACTTATCCTAGCCAGGATTAAGGAGCCAGCTAAAGCACCTATGCGCTTCAAAACCATGTATCCAGTCATTTAATATATAGTGGTAGGGATGTTATTTAAGATAAAATTTTTAGAATAGGGCTATCATCTAGAGCAAATTCTTAATTTAGCCCCTTGACATATGTTGGGTAATATAAAACTTGAAATAAAAATGCATTAAATTTTAGACTTAATTTAATTTATTGCTAATGTAATGCATGATAGTTGATCCGATTAAATGCTTTAATCGGGATGAAGTAGTTTTAAAAAATGCTTAAAAATAATTTTATCCTAGAATGCATAGACTCCTCTTGACAGATCTCTACCCTTATAGGCCAGGTGGTCTACCTAAACCCGCAGGCAAGGAGGTGCATAACAAATGGAAAGAAGATGCATAAAAAATGTTATGAGAACTCCCGGCAGTCCCAGGCTTCTTAACATGTTAGATTTTTATGTGAGTTTAAGAAATATTAATTTTATCTAAGTAAAAGAATTTTTGACATTCCCTCACGCGCCTCCGATTAGTTTCCAGGCTAAAATAAAGATCGACATGCAAAGAGCTCCAAAAAAAACTACTAAAAGTATGAAATCCTAATATTGCAATCAATATCAAATAATTAATTAAATAGTTAAATCAGTTAAATTAATACTCAAACTGAAAGTCTATATGGCAAGTGCCACCTAATTATACAACCCAAGGTCTGCAGGAAAAAGTAAAGTGGCTGGGTACCACTGCCTATAATTCAGATTCTTCTCCTAAGACTCAAGTGATTTTGAGAATTGGGATTCTTTTCATTATGCACTTCTTCATCCTTTTGCGAGGCTCCTTGAATCGTCGGGTCTGGATATCCAAGTGAAAAGAGACTCCCCCTCAAAAGGGGTGTTATCTTTTCTCCTTGGATACTCAAAGTATCCTACCTTAGGCTTCCAAATAGACCTGAGGGATGTCCTCTCCTCTTTAGAATCTAAGTAGGATTGGTGTGTATCCCATCTCAAATCACTTTATAATTACTACTCAAATTCATATCAAATTACATTTGAATTCAAAAGAAAAATCTAGACTCAACAACCTGTAGGGTTATCCTAATAATCAGTAGTTATATGAACATCCCACGTAGTTAATATTTATTAAAACTTAAATACCTAAATCACAGCGACGCTTGGCCATGCTCTTTTAATTTAAAAGGGGACTTATGTATTTTGAAGCGCTTGCAAAAAATATTATTAATTTAAAAGCTTAATTTATTGCCCCCTTTAATTTTAAATGCCCTGTATGAGCATGACCACCTGTATAAGATTGGATTAGTATAAATCATCTCTAATGTAAGGGTAAATCTAACACATAATCAATCAAAAAATAAAATGTAGAAATTAAATAAATAAGTAATCAATTACTTAATTCTAACAACCAGCATGTAATAAAAATCACAAAAAACCTGGCACACACAAGTAGCAGAAAAGTAAACACCGGCCTAGCCTAATACTAGAGTTGGTTGTCCTAACAAATCATTAAAGTTTGTGAGGTAGGCTATGTGGCTTTGATATATCCTATGTGGGATATTTAGTTAACATTGTTTAAAGGTTTAATTAGTTGAAAGGCTTAAGGGTGGATTTTAGTTAAAGTTTAAATCTTAATGATTTGAAATTAAATTTAAGATTAATTTTAATTATTTTTTGGATACCTCCTTTGTTTCTCACCGAGGCCATGATGTTTATTTCACCTTCCTTGGGGCTAAATTAGCCTAGGTTACCTAGTGGTACCCGGTATAAGTAATTAATTTGATTTGATTGAGTTTTGAATGTTAATAAAAAAATTTATTAAGGTTGATTAGTTACTGATTTTTAAAATTTAATTTGTTTATGTTTGACTTTAACTAATTCATTGCATTATGCCACCAGGCTCGAGGAATAAAGCCTCCTTAGGACACGTAGCCCTGCAGCCTGGAGTAGTGCAGCCAAAAAACCAGGTTAATGTATTTGAATTAAGAATTTTAATTTTAGTTAAATAATTATTAATCAATTAGAATTAAAATTTTTGTACTCCATTGAATCTGTTTGTGGTGTTATGCCACCAGGCTCGAGGAATAAAGCCTCCTTAAGACATGAAGCCCCGTAGCCCGGAGTAATCCATCCTAAAAACTTTATCTTTGGAGTGTTTATTGTGTATTAAAAGGATAGTTGAATTATTTTAACTTTAAATTTAATATTTTTTATAATTTAAAATTAATTATAAAATTTTAGAATTTTTTGGATTATTTTAATCATTTAGTCAAGGGGTCAAAAATTAACTTCTTAATTAAGAGTGATTTCAGGAAAGTTAGTATTCTTATAAAATATTAGGCATTAAAATGATCAGTTAGACTATCAGTATGATGTATTTGGATTTTTCTACATTTAATTATCAAGATTTGAAGATTTGACTTGAATTTGACTTAGGTTTGACTAAAAGTTGAGTTTTTTAAATTTGAATGATTTCTGAAAGTTTAATATTTTTGATAGATATTAAATTTTCATATGAGTTGAATGCCTTTGAGTTTGATTGATTTGGAAATTTTTTGAATTAGTTATGAATTTTCAAAGTTTGATGGATTAATTGAATTATTTAGTTATTAAATTAAAGGGGGTTTTTATGATTTGAATCCAAATGAACTCCAAACTTCTTGAAATCACCCCAAAAGATAAGAAATGATCTAAGGGGGGGATTATCAAGTGTTTGAGAATTTTTTGAAATTTTTAATTATTTTTAATTAATTATTCAATTTAACTTAAAATTAAACTATTCTTCATATTAATGTTAAATTATAGTGGTTTTAATTTTCTTCGATTAAGGGTTTAATTTTGGTCAGTTAGAGGTATTATTTGTATTTTTGTTATTTTATTTGGATTTATTGTAATTTTTAGATGTTTTAAAGGGCTTAATTAAGGGATTGACTTAATTAGATTAACTAAGAGACCTAATGATTTTTAAAGTGGCTAGAAATTTTTCCTATGATAGAGAATGTTACTACTCTTAAGTGTCTAAAGTTTCAAGCTAAAAGGATGTGCATCCTAATATTTAGATTTTTTCTAAGTTCTCTAATCAAGTCCTTAATTATTGTCCTTAATGATGTCACTAAGCTAGATAGGTTTGAATCAAGGTTTTAGCTAACCCTTAGACTTGACATGCATGAACATACACAATCACACTCAAATCCTTAGAATTAGGAAAGCCTAGGCTAGGTGTATGTGTGTGTATCCTAAGCATGCAAGAATTAAACTTTAATTAATTATAACTAATAAGTTGATTAGTGAATGATTAAGATATAACCACCCACTAATTCCTCCTCATGATTCCAATTCATATAGACTGAGTCTTTGTTTAAAGTTTCATAGGATCTCTCAATTATTCAAAAATTTAATATACATATATATAGACCTATACATAAAATATAGGTTTCAAATTAAAATAATTAAAAATACCATCAAAATAAGTTTAACATATTAATGAGACATCCTCTAATTATCTAAAATAATTTGAAAATAAATTTTTAATTTTGAAAATAATTAGGATAATATTTAATTAAATATTGATTAAATATTATAATATTCAAATAATTAAAATTTTCAAAAAATAAATTAAAATTTAAATTATGAAATTGAAAATTAAAAAGATTATTATTTATATTTTTCTAGATTAAATTGAATTTTATTTGAATTTTTAAATTTTGAAGTAATTAAATATATTTAAATAAATTTAAAATTAATTAATATCTAAAATAAATCTAAAATTAAATTAAATTAAATTTTAAATTATTTAAAATAATTTATTTGTATTTTTAAAATCATTTTAACTTTGACTTTAATAAAATATTAATTAAATATTTAAATATTTAACTAATTAAAAAGAATTTTTAAAATATAAAATATATCTTAAACTAATTCAATTTCAAATTTAGATAATTATTTATTATTATTTTTTAAAATATAAAATTAAATATCAATTAAATATTTAAAATAGTTAAATAATTCAAAAAAGAAATTTTTAAGATATATTATTTTTAAAAATTAAAATTTATTTTAAAAAAATTAAAATATTTTAGTGATTTAATTTTACTGATTTAATTAGAATATTAAAATATTATTTGAATTTTAAAAGTATTTTAGTTTAATATTTACTTAATTATTGATTAAATACTTAAATAATTAAATTACTTAAATTATTTGAAATATTTAGTAAAAATACTTTTAAATTTAAAAATCAAATTAATTAAATTTTATCTCTCAAAATTTTAAAAATATTTTAAAATATAATTTTTGAATTTAAATTTTTTTAATATTTAAATAAATAGTAAGTAAATATAATTAATATTTAAATATTAAAATTTTTTAAAATATATTCAATATTTTAATTTGATTTTAAATTTAATAAATATGTATTTCAATCATTGCGTGGCGGCATAATATTTGTGTTTTGGTAATAATTGTCAAATAATACGACAAGATGCGGTATCATTAATCCATGTCGGACGCGGGCTAACGTTCATTGGATGCTCTGCATTTCAAAATGAATGGCCATGATTTGCGAAGTGATTAATGTGGAATCATTTTCGCGATTAATTAGAGCCACGAAAGGGCTCGATCTGGACCATTGATCAAGTAATCTACGGTCCAGAAAATGTGTATATGTAGTACGTTACGAATAAATAGGAGAATGGGTTTTTTATCTCGTTTGCTCGATCGGATGGACCATTTTACTTGAAATTTTAAACTAGCTTACCTATGTAAACAAAAATCATGTGGGAAAGATTTCACAGCTTAAAAAATGATTTTTAGAACACTAAATAACTCTATGTGTCCTAGCTAGGGTTTGAGTTTTTAGGGAATCTAACTATTAGATTGGACTAATTTTTGTTTCTACGAATTTTTAGATTGTCCACGTATAGTTTTACTGAAGACACCACGCCTTGAAAACTCCTAGATCAACAGCAAATCGACTGGGATAAAATTTGCCTTTGGTTCATCGGAGGATTGTCGCCGATGAGGTTTTGATGGTGAGTTTCAGTTGGGAATTGAAGGGGGAGATGTCTAGAGCTCAAAGGAACTGGTGGCTATGTCTGGAGGAGCTTGAATGGAGAGAGAGAGCTAAGGTGATGAATGATGCTTAATTTTGAAGATTTACCCTATTCAAACATACCCATCTGATTTGGACAGCTGGGATTGCTTTATCTTGATGCTAGGATGTTCCCCACTTGTCTAGGGGTTGTTAGGAGAAGAGGGACTGAAGCACACAAGTATGGGTGACATGTGAAGTCCATTTTGTCCTTAGGAGCACATTGAATAGTTTAAGGCCATTGGATCTTGATCTAAAGGCTAGGATAAAATCTAGTAAGGTTCTAGAGGCTAATTAAGAAGCTGGAGTGATTTTTAAATAGAGTGAATTGGATCTAATAAATAATTTGGCCATTTAAAATGATTTGACCAGTCAATGGGTCTAAGGGTGCTGAGGTGGTAAGGAGGGGGGCCTAATGAACCAATTGTAAGACTTGGATGATTTGAAATGCGGTAGAGATGAATGAAGGGGCCATTTTGATCAACTTTAACCCATTTGGAAACTTGATTTGATTGTTTGACTGGTCAAAATGCCACATTAGTTGATGAGGTGGCATGGGAAGTGTCTTAAGTGCTGGTTAAATGTATTAAAGGGAGTTTAATGGTTAGGAACTTGAGGTTTGAGTGAACACATGAAGGCTTGTTGTGACTTAACCAAGTAATATAAGGTTGACTAAGTTAACATCACTCGGATTTGATTAGTTAAAGAATGGGACATGTTTAGGCTATGGTTTAAAAATAATTTGGAGCTTGATATAGGTTAGATAGGTTAAATGGGTTAAATGACCCATTAAAAGCCATAAGGGGCACTTGGGTCAACTTAGGTTGACTTGGTCAACAAGGTTGACCCAGGACCTAGATTTGGGCTCAACAAATTTGAAATAATGTTTAAAATTTTCTAGAGGTGGTTTCAAGTTCTGGAATGGTCATCTAGATCAAATGACCTTTTTGTGCCCTTAATGGGTCATTGGGTCAATCATGGTTGACTTGGTCAACCAGGTTAACCCAAGAGCTAGAATTGGGTTCAATAGATTTAAAATGACATTTGGAGACCAGTGGAGGTGGTCCTAAGGTCTAGGGAGGTCAATTGGGTTAAAACACTTATTTGGGCCCCTTAATGGGCCTTTAGGTCAACTTAGGTTGACTTGGTCAACTAAGTTGACCCAAGGTCTGAGCCTGGGTCCAACAGGATTGGTTTAACATTTAAAACTTTATGGAAGTGGTTGCATTCAATTGGGAGCTCATTTGATCCAAGGTGACTGTTCACACCCCTTAGAGATATTTTGGTCATTTTGGGCCATAGTCAACTAGGGGTCAAAGTGAGTCCAATAAAATATAGTTTAATGCTCAATATGACATAATCTAGGGTGTGGAAGTGATCAGAGGATTTGGAGAAGGCTCCAAGGTCAGAATCCACTGGGTGGCAGGTCTAGTGGCATAGACCATAAATATTTGTAGGTTTTATAGCCTTTGGATTTTAATTCAATTTTTGTGGTTAGAGATCTCAGAATGGGCTCTAATTTGGAGGGTTTCATCTAGAGACATATCCCATCAATATACAATTAATAAACTCTAAATTAGAGGTCATTTGGTAGGGTTTTGAAGTGTTTGAAAAATCTCAGGAAAAGGCTTTTAGGACTTAGACCGTTGTCCTTGGATTTGAGTCTAGATTTCTAAATTTGAACTAGACTTTAGATTTAAAAGCTTGAATTTAGGTTATCCAAATCATTTATGATTATTTGGGATGATCATAAATGATAGTGTAGGATTAAAGTTTGATAGAAGACTATATTAACTGGAGTTTGAGTTAGAAAATGAATTACCTAGGAATCTAGACAGGTTTGAAGCTTGAGTGGATTTGAAATCTGGGTTGATTTGAATTAGGATTGATTTATGATCTAGACTGATTCTAAGGTCCGGATTAATATAGAGTTTGGGTAGATTTAGGACCTAGGGTCTGGATGAATCTTAGGGTTTAGAGTCTAAAAAGTCCCAGGGTCTGGGATCTAGAAGAATCATAGGGTCTAGAGTCTAAGAAGTCCTAGGGTCTTGAAGAATCCCAAGACCTAGATGGATCCTAAGGATTGGATTGGTTTGGAAGCTAGACTAATTTAGGGTCAGGATTAATCTGGAACCTAGATTGGGTCCTAATGACCTAATAGAAAAATGAGGTCAATAAATGGACCCTCAATATGTGTAATAGAATGAAGTTCTATTGCACATATTGTTGTTGACTGAATTAAAAGGTCAAGTTTGGAATTTTGATCATAAGGGAAGGAAAAGTTTATCCTTGGTGAATTAGGGTTTGAATTGATACTAGGATAGTTCCACGGATGGTGTACTCTTCCACTAGCGGGTCTAATCCTAAGGGAAAGGGAAAACCTAAACCCTAAGGAAAGAAGGTCTGGGTGATCATATAGGAAGGAAGAATCCCTAACTATAGAGGATCGAGTCATGGTTTTAATTCTAGGGAAAGGAAAAGCCTAACCTTAGAGGATTGAATTTTGAATAGACACTAAGGCAGTTCCACGAAAGGCGTACTCTACCACTAATGAGTTTGGTCCTAAGGGAAGGAGATATCTAACCCTAAGGAAAGGAGGTTGATTATGAAATTTGAATTGACAGTAGGGTAGTGCCACAAGGGGCATACTCTACCACTTGTATATCTAGTCCTAAGGGAAGGGAGAACCTAACCTTAAGGAGAAGAAGAGTGAATTCAAGAATTTGGAGTTGAAAATGAAACTAGGGAGTCTAATCCTATGGGAAAGAGACTACTTAACCCTAAGGAGAAGAAAATTAGATGAACTCATGGGAAGGAAGCATTGCTTCCCATATGAGATCAGGCCAAAATTTTTGAATTTTGAAACTATGATGGTGACACATAGGACATTATCCACCACTAGAAGATCTAAATCTAAGGAGAGAAAAAATGATGTCTCACATTTATCCTTGAGGAAGAGAAAGCTGGAGGACCCTGTGGGAATGAAGCATTGCTTCCCATAGAAGGTCAGATCTGGATTTTTTAAACTAGGATGGTGCCACTGAGGGCATACTCCATCACTACAATGTCTAATCCTAAGGAGAGAAAGCACGATGACTTACATCTATCCTTAAGGAAAAGAAAGCCTAGATGATCATGTGGGAAGGGAGCACTGGGACTCACACCTAACCACAGAGGGTCAGTTTTAAAATTTGAAATTAGGATGGTGCCACAATGGGCATGCTCCATCACTAGTGGATCTAATCCTAAGGAAAGAAAGCATGATGACTCACATCTAACCTTAAGGAAAGAGGATTAGATGATCTCATAAAAGATTGGGTCTGGAATGATCATTAAAGAAGGAAACTTGCTCCACACAGAGGATCAAGTATGGAATGATCATTGGTGGATGAAACTTGCTCCACGTAGAGGATCAGGTTTGAGTTTAAAATTTGAAACTAGGATGGTACTGTAGATGGCATTATCCTTCACTATTAAGTGATCATATTAGGAGGAAGCTTACTCCATATAAAATTAAGATTGAGATTTGAATTTTAGGATGGTACCATAAAGGGGCGTACTCCACCACTGAAAAGATCTAATCGTAAGGGAAGAATGCACAATAACTCACATCTAACCTTAAGAAAAGATAAACAAGATTCTAGAATTTAAAAGCTTAAACAAAATTGAGTCAATTTGATTCAAAATTTGAAAATTTTATTGATTCAAAATTTGAGCTACATCAAGCATAGTATTTCTTAAGGAATCTCTCGTTTATAGGAAGCATTAAGTGATTTCCCTTACAATCCACTAGCTGATACGAGCCTCCTTTGTATACTGACTCTACTACAAAGAGTCCTTCCTAGGTTGGTTCAAACTTCCCACTGATCTTTTGGTGGGTTAAGTTAGGCCTCTGAAGAATAAAGACTAAGTAGCCTACTCGGAAGGTTCTAAGTCGCACTAACTTATTATGAG
This sequence comes from Dendrobium chrysotoxum, assembly GCA_019925795.1. Lineage (NCBI taxonomy): Eukaryota > Viridiplantae > Streptophyta > Magnoliopsida > Asparagales > Orchidaceae > Dendrobium > Dendrobium chrysotoxum. The sequence goes on from CM034315.1 coordinate 54,322,689, forward strand.
CATGAATCATTTGGGCCTTATAGAGTTCTAGATTTTGCTGAGCTTGGAGATGATGTTCTTCAAGACCTTCAAGTTCTGCTAGTCGAAGTTATGCATTCTATTTTGTTATGATTTGGTTCTGAATTGCAGTTCTGAGTGAAGGAATTTGAATTTCTAGAGGGAGTACGGCCTCCGACCCATACACTAGTGCAAATGGTGTAGATTGGGTTGGGGTTCGGTAAGTGGTCTGGTACGCCCACAAAGCTTCCACCAACCTCTCATCCCACTAACGTTTATTATCATCCAGGGTCTTTTTGATGATTTGAATAAAGGTTTTATTGAAGGCCTCATCCAATCTATTAGCATGTGGGTAATAGATTATTGAGTATCTCCAATTTATACCATGGTGACTTGTAAAGTTATTAATTTTTGTAGACTTAAAAGTGGACCCATTATCGAATATGATTCTACGGGGTATATCGAATCAATATATGATATGGTCACAGAAGAATTTCATTACATGATATGATGTTACATTTCTTAGTGGGACTACTTCTGTCCACTTTAAAAAGTAATCAGTCACCGCTTGAATGAAGTGATGACCCCTTAAAAAAAGGGGGTTAATTAGCCTAATGATATATGTGCCTCAACTTTTGAAGGGCTATGAAGCTATCGTGGGGTACAATACATTAAGCGGTTGATGTAAAATCACACCATGTACCTGGCACTGATGAAGACATTTCATAATTTTCATGTAATCGTCAATTATCGTAGGCCAATAGTAACCAAGTCTCTTGATTTTTATTTTCATCTTTGGACCTGATTGATGAGCACTACATAGTCAAGCATGGACTTAATAAATGATCTTCATGACCTCTCATTTGTCTAAATAATATAGCCACATTTGATCAAATGATCGATGGTATAATGTGTCGTTAACTAGTGCATATGATAGGGCACATTTCTTGATTTGATTGGCAAGCGACCTGTCGTGGGGGAGCTTGCCTTCTTGAAGGTACTTAATTATAAGTTGTCTCCAATCATCTTCTTCATTGATTGCTGAAGATGTAGAAAGGACTTGGGAAGATTATTTATTGAGATGCTCTAAATCTATAGGAGACATGACTTGACGACCCTACACTTCTATAGGGATGAAGTCTTGTTCTAAACATGCAAATTCCTTTGTGAGCTTTGCTAAGGCATCCGCTAAAGAGTTGCTTCCACGAGGACACCTATATATAGTTACAACAAGAATTTTCTCGAGCAAGTGTATTGTGTATTGGTGGTACTTCAGGAGTTTAGGATTCAAAACCTTATAGGTCCCTAAAATTTGGTTGATTACTAGTTGAGAGTCACTAAAGATCCTAATCTCTTTAATCTCCATCAGGATTACAAGTTCCAGACCAGTTATCAGAGCTTCGTACTCAGCCTCATCGTTTGTACAAGGCTGTGATAAGTGGTAGAAGAAATGCATCATTCCCTTATTCGGTGTTATGAAAACCAGGCTGACTCCACCTTTTTCAGGAATAGTAGATTGAGGTGTTTTACCCCATTGAGAGGATACTACACCATCAAAATATAATTCCCAAGTTTAATTATTGGATTCCTCAAAACTATGATTTGCTCATCAGGTAAATCATCATTTAAAGGAGACTCCACCAGCAGCAAGTGTGTTACTAGGAAGTCAACAATGGCTTGCCCTTTCACATCACACAAGGGAATGAAAGTGATTTCAAATTATAGCAGTATCATAGACCAATGAGCTAAACATCCTAATAACGTACACCAGGTCATAAGATATTGTAGGGGATTGATGCTAGAAATCAATCTAACTTCATAAGAAAGCGTGTAATGCCTTAGTTTTTGTGCTGCAAAGACTAAGGCAAGATAATGTTTCTCAATTACAGGATACCGAATTTTTTTTGGAAGGAGTGTCTGACTTAAGTTGTAGAGAGCATTCTCTTTCCCATCGTCATTGACTTGAGTTAGGAGGTCCTTGAGAGACCTGACAAGGGCTATAGTGTAAAGGATTAAAGGTTCTCCCTGGAATAGGGCTACCAAAACTGGCGGATTCTTCAGGTATTGTTGATATTTTCAAAAGTGGGTTGATATTTCTCATCCCAGATGAATTTGGTGTCCTTTTTAGCCAGGACAGAGAATGGTTGATATCTTTTGGAAAGATTAGAAATGAATCTTCTTATATATGCCATCCTTCTATGAAGAGATATCAGTTGAGTATGGCTCTTGGGTGTGGCATATTTAAGATAGCTTTTATTTTGGTAGGATCAATTTCAATTCCACAGTGCCTGACTACAAAAACTAGGAATTTCCCTAACGTGATGCCGAAAGTGCACTTCAAGGGATTCATTTTAATGTCATAGTGGTGTAACTGCTCGAAGATGATTCTTAAGTCATAAAGATGAGCCTCCTTCACTCTGCTCTTGTTAACTAAATTATCGATATAACATTCGACTTGATTGTGAATTAAGTCGTCAAAGATATGAATCATGGACCGTTGGTAGGTTGCACCAGTAATTTTAAGACCAAAGGGCATCAATTTATAAAAAAAGATCTCTATAGGACTTCTAAATGCAGTGTTTCTCTCATCTTCTAGGGCTATCTTAATTTAACTGTAACTAAACGAGCCATACATAAAGGAGAAAACAACGTGTAAGGTGGTAATATCCCCAATAAGTTCTGGAGTTGGCAAAGGAAATTCATCTTTGGGACATGCCTTATTCAGCTCTTTATAGTCAACACAGACTCAGATTTGGCCATTTTTCTTTCGAACCGGCATGACGCTAACTACCCTAGAGGGGAATTGCTCCTCTCAAAAAAACCCACCTCGACTAATTTCTTGACTTCAAAAATGACTTGTTATTCGATCTCAAGATGTATGTGTCATGGAGCTGGCTTGACAAGAATGACATCATACCGGATTCCAAAGTTTATGGACTGCTACATCGGCAGACAATCCTTGTATTTCATCATATCTCCAGGCAAAGCAATCCTTAAACTCGGATAGAAGTTGAACCAGATCCCTAGACTCATCCTCACTCAATAAAGAACTTATAAAGGTGGGGCGAGGGTAGTCCTCTATTCCAAGGTTGATTTCTTTAAGTTTATCAACTGTCGACTTAATTTCTTCTTCGAATTTAGCACATGCATCTCGAACCTGAAGTTCGTTGAATGAACTAACGGTACCAAAGCTGACACCACTTGTCTAATTCTTATTAAATTTTGAATTCTACATATTTTTGTCGTATCTAGCTTGACCCTTAGTCCATTGACTCGAAGAAAAACCTTTAGAGATAAGAGCTTTGACAGCAACAGGAAAGGAGCCAAAAGGTAATTCCATTAATTTATTAAAATTTGCCTCCTCAAAGATTACATCATCTTCATTCCTTAAGGAGAAGGAGCTACGGAAAAACATCTAGACTTTCCTTAATTCTCCATCTAAGTTAGGGGCATCCTTAATTATTAACTCTAAGACCCTGTCAGCAAATAGTGGGGTTAAAGTTAAGGATTCAACTGCCCTATTAAGCTTTTCATATAGACTCAATTCTGGCTCGTCACTTTGAATTTTTGATTTGGTACCCTCCTAGTCATTATCTGATTCTAAGGTGAGATCAAACTTTGGAGGAGAATTTATTTTTATATAGTCAAAAGTAATTCTATCACCCCTTTTTCTTAATTCTTCATCAGAACTTAATTCAAGTTTGATATATATTGGGGGATTTCTTTTTCAAATAAAGGGCAGCCTTGACCACGTGCTCTTTGGGCCATCTTCCCACCTCTTTGTGGTAAATTATTCGAAGGTCTAAAGACCACGCACTCGACATCATCTTTGCTACTAGAATTTTATCTTTTTTGATTTTTGACTTTTTCTTTTCTCAACTTTTAAATTGCTTTTGAACTTTGACTTTCTACTTTTTTCCTCCTTGATGTTAATCTCTACCTTAGAACAGGCAGTGGACCCTATGGGTAGGTAGTACGCCGCATCCTCGTAGATCCCGATCTCATGAATATAGAATGGTTTTAAATCACCCTTGATTTCAAACTCAATGCCATCTCATTGGTACTTGATGCATTAATTTAGGTAGAAGGAACCATCCTATACTCATAGATCGAGGGCCTACCTAGGAGCACATTAAAGGATGTCACTGAATTAATTATATAAAATTTTTCTTTAGTTTTTAACTCTCCTATCTCTAGAAGAAGGGTAATTGAACCTAAAGCCGTCTCGCCCTTTTTGTTGAACCTACGAAGCACCAACTTATCAGTTGAGAGCTTGCTAGTATCAACCCTAAGGTATACGAGAGTCTTTATGTTCATCACTTTGACCGATGCACCCAGATAAATGAGAACTCTTGTTAACTTGAAATTGCCCACATTTATGGTGATATAAAGTGGACAATTGTGGTCAACAATTTTGAGGAGTAAATCTTTATCAGAGAAGGTAACCCCTGAGATTTCATTGAAGTATAAAGTTTCTTCTTCGGAAGTCAAAGTTAACTGAGCTAAGAAAATCTCTAGATCAAGAAGTGCTTTACTTAGAGTATCTCTCATCTCTTTTGAGAGGATGAGGGCATCGTAGATGCTCAACTTACCAGGCAACTTCAGAGGCAACTGGCTTTCCTTTTCCTTGAGGAGGAAGCCTAGGGAGTAAAACCTTACCACCACATAGTTGTTCTTACACAATTTTATCAGAAGGACAAGCTACTGGGGGGGGGGGGGGGGGGGGGGGGGGGGGCATATACGCTCTCCTTAGGTGATCGATTGTCATTACCTGAGTGAGAGTCTGAATCTGAAAAAACTATCATGATGGGACTCCGTTGAAAGTTAATTTTAGGGTTATCACCATCAGATAAGATATCAGATTCATTTCTCCCTTGAAGGGTTAAATCTGGAGAGCTGAGTTTTTGAACTTCTTGATTGATCTCAGCTAATTCTTAATGGTTTTTGATAGAGGAGTCTTCTTGATTTATATTCTCAATATTAATCATCAAAATTTGAGCAAAAGGATCTGACTTTTTATTCAAGTTTTGACCCTTTACCTTTGATGGGGCAAAATAAAAGTCATATAATTTCAATGAAGACAATGATTTTTAGCCATCATCCACTACTTATACAGATCTCTCATCATAAGATTTTCTCTCTATAAAAGTGTCACTCTTTTCTTTCTTAATGATTATAGTATTTCCTATAACTACTGTAGAGAAAACTGCCTCTACGTCCACCTACGAAGCCTCTAGGTCAACCCCCCAGATCGGACCTTGGGCTCTCATCGATAATTATTGAGAAAGATGAAAATATTTATTAATCAACTTTTTAAATGCATGGGATATGGCTATATCCCAACCAACTTCAATGGACAAGCAGGGATTAGAATCTTTACCTGAGATGTATTTGATAGACCCCTGATCTGGATCGACCAGTTACTCCTTTATAATTATAAAATTACCTTGACAGAAGTTTTTCTCAAGCCAGTCCTTAAAGATGATATAGTCCTCGATTGTATGGCCCAATATGCGGTGGTAGGGGCCAAAAGTTTAATCATCCTTCTTATTTTTCTCTTCTGGCTTCTTGGCCTTTGGCAATCAGAAGTCTGGTTTCTTTTGGAGACTCTTGAAGATCTTTCTCACCGACTCCCTCTTAAATGGATATGGATGAGCCATCTATCTTTAAAAGTAATCAGGTGAGACTCTCTAGTAGGTTGAGGAGTTACCTAAAAGATTGAGATATCAGAGTTTGTTGAACTGGAGGATTGCTTAATTGAACGTTAACTAGTTTCTTCCATTTATATACGCTCTCCTTAGGTGATCGATTGTCATTACCTGAGTGAGAGTCTGAATCTGAAAAAACTATCATGATGGGACTCCGTTGAAAGTTAATTTTAGGGTTATCACCATCAGATAAGATATCAGATTCATTTCTCCCTTGAAGGGTTAAATCTGGAGAGCTGAGTTTTTGAACTTCTTGATTGATCTCAGCTAATTCTTAATGGTTTTTGATAGAGGAGTCTTCTTGATTTATATTCTCAATATTAATCATCAAAATTTGAGCAAAAGGATCTGACTTTTTATTCAAGTTTTGACCCTTTACCTTTGATGGGGCAAAATAAAAGTCATATAATTTCAATGAAGACAATGATTTTTAGCCATCATCCACTACTTATACAGATCTCTCATCATAAGATTTTCTCTCTATAAAAGTGTCACTCTTTTCTTTCTTAATGATTATAGTATTTCCTATAACTACTGTAGAGAAAACTGCCTCTACGTCCACCTACGAAGCCTCTAGGTCAACCCCCCAGATCGGACCTTGGGCTCTCATCGATAATTATTGAGAAAGATGAAAATATTTATTAATCAACTTTTTAAATGCATGGGATATGGCTATATCCCAACCAACTTCAATGGACAAGCAGGGATTAGAATCTTTACCTGAGATGTATTTGATAGACCCCTGATCTGGATCGACCAGTTACTCCTTTATAATTATAAAATTACCTTGACAGAAGTTTTTCTCAAGCCAGTCCTTAAAGATGATATAGTCCTCGATTGTATGGCCCAATATGCGGTGGTAGGGGCCAAAAGTTTAATCATCCTTCTTATTTTTCTCTTCTGGCTTCTTGGCCTTTGGCAATCAGAAGTCTGGTTTCTTTTGGAGACTCTTGAAGATCTTTCTCACCGACTCCCTCTTAAATGGATATGGATGAGCCATCTATCTTTAAAAGTAATCAGGTGAGACTCTCTAGTAGGTTGAGGAGTTACCTAAAAGATTGAGATATCAGAGTTTGTTGAACTGGAGGATTGCTTAATTGAACGTTAACTAGTTTCTTCCATTTATATACGCTCTCCTTAGGTGATCGATTGTCATTACCTGAGTGAGAGTCTGAATCTGAAAAAACTATCATGATGGGACTCCGTTGAAAGTTAATTTTAGGGTTATCACCATCAGATAAGATATCAGATTCATTTCTCCCTTGAAGGGTTAAATCTGGAGAGCTGAGTTTTTGAACTTCTTGATTGATCTCAGCTAATTCTTAATGGTTTTTGATAGAGGAGTCTTCTTGATTTATATTCTCAATATTAATCATCAAAATTTGAGCAAAAGGATCTGACTTTTTATTCAAGTTTTGACCCTTTACCTTTGATGGGGCAAAATAAAAGTCATATAATTTCAATGAAGACAATGATTTTTAGCCATCATCCACTACTTATACAGATCTCTCATCATAAGATTTTCTCTCTATAAAAGTGTCACTCTTTTCTTTCTTAATGATTATAGTATTTCCTATAACTACTGTAGAGAAAACTGCCTCTACGTCCACCTACGAAGCCTCTAGGTCAACCCCCCAGATCGGACCTTGGGCTCTCATCGATAATTATTGAGAAAGATGAAAATATTTATTAATCAACTTTTTAAATGCATGGGATATGGCTATATCCCAACCATCTTCAATGGACAAGCAAGGATTAGAATCTTTACCTGAGATGTATTTGATAGACCCCTGATCTGGATCGACCAGTTACTCCTTTATAATTATAAAATTACCTTGACAGAAGTTTTTCTCAAGCCAGTCCTTAAAGATGATATAGTCCTCGATTGTATGGCCCAATATGCGGTAGTAGGGGCCAAAAGTTTAATCATCCTTCTTATTTTTCTCTTCTGGCTTCTTGGCCTTTGGCAATCAGAAGTCTGGTTTCTTTTGGAGACTCTTGAAGATCTTTCTCACCGACTCCCTCTTAAATGGATATGGATGAGCCATCTATCTTTAAAAGTAATCAGGTGAGACTCTCTAGTAGGTTGAGGAGTTACCTAAAAGATTGAGATATCAGAGTTTGTTGAACTGGAGGATTGCTTAATTGAACGTTAACTAGTTTCTTCCATTTATCAACATTTGAAATCATCGTTGTTCTCTTCACAAAAGGCTTTAATGGTTTACTAGATTTCTTTTCTTTAGTAGAATCCTTCAAGAATGGCATTATAGAAGCCTCTTCTTGTAGATTACTGGCTTTATTGAGAAGTTTTTCAAAGTTTTTAATAGTAAAACTCTTCAAGATAAAAGCAATAGGCCCATGGATATTCTTTAAAAGAGTTTCCACTGTATGTTGCTCTTATAGTTGGGGTTCACACTTCATCAAGAGGTTTTGCCACCTCAAGATATACTCAACCAAAAACTCACCTAATTTTTATTTTTTGATGATAAGATCGCCAACAGTTACACGTTGCTAAGCTCTTGAGAATCTCATTAAGAATAGACACTCAAGCTCTGTGAAAGTTTTCACTGAACCATTTGGCAAATCTGTGTACCACTTAAAAGTAATACCGGACAAAATACTCATAATGTGATGAAACAGTAGAGCATCCGACCCTCCTACGTTGCAACAGCTCGCTCGGAAGTGGGCTAGATGTTGTCTTGGGTTTTCTAAACTAGTGGAAATTTTGAAAGAAGGTGGCATGAAGTCCTTTGGATAAGGTAGTAAATCATACTCTTCAGGGTAAGGTCTTCCCTTTGGAATAGATACAATACCTTGAGAGTGGGCTATGGCCTCCCTTACCTGAGTCTCAATTATCTTGCGAATATCTTTATCGGCTGGAGAGACTAGGTAAGTAACCTCTGGAATCATGGGATTTGACTCTATCTTCTTGCTGTGCTCACCCACTATGTGTAATGTAGATTACAACTGCTTGGATTGAGACTACTGAGCTTTAATAATTTGACTCTGCATCTGTTCCATCCTTAACATCATATGCTCAATTTTATTTTCTAGACTCTTGATGTACTCATCTTTTTCATTCAACTTGATTGGGCCATCCAAGTCTTAATCTACAGTAGCAAATGCTTCCGCTTTATCGGATTGGTGTTTTGAGGGCTCAACATCTTTGTTTGATGCTTGGGTTTCAATTATACAGATATTTCCAACTAAATCCTCCATTAACAAATCAGCGATATTTGGATTAAAGGCCTCAATTATCTTCTTCTTAAGTATATCTCTTATCACTTGGACCACCTCATTGATCAGTCTACCATTAATTTACTCAAGATTGTTGGGTAGGTATCCTTTGTAGTTTAACATTTTCTCAAACTCTTCCTCTTCTAGTTTGGTAAGAACGGGTTGAATTTTCAAATCATCTGTAGTAGGCTCTGCCACCAGCTGATCTAACATATCTTAATCAATATCTGGCACTGTCCCGTCCCCTCCGACTATCCCAGGGTTAGTAGTCGCAAGGTTGACATCCTTAGTAAGGTGAGGGATATCCATTTTAACTTGTGATGGAGGAGCTTGAACAGCGGGAACTCCAACATCAATAAGAATAGAATCCTCACATCCCTGAATAGGGAGTCAGGGGACCTCAATTAGTGTAACAACTGGAACATCTAAGATCTATATTCCTACAGATCTGCTCAACTTCATCGGTATATAGGGCTTATCTGAAGGCATAGGCCTCTTTCCCTTAACATCAACTTGTCTCAAATCCTTAATGATCTCTTTTGATTTCACTATCACAGGGGCCAACTTTAAAAATCTTCAAGGTGGGATTAGTGGTCTACCACTGAGAGGGTGACCCTAACCAGGCCTGATTAAAACTATCTCCTCCATCTTTGTAGATGGGAGGTGAGGCACCCAGTGATATCCATCTACTAGGACTGAGGTAGCAGGTTGCTTAACAAACTTCTTATTTCTCCTCGTTGGTTAAGGGGTCAAGTTTCTGGATTTAATTTTCTCTTCCTTCAACACTTCCTTCTCAAGTTTAGGAGAGATCACCCCCTTCAAGTGTCTTATGTATTATTCTTTAGTTTGACCCGCTTGTGCAGCACAGGTGTGGATGATATTCCTTAACATCCTGGTTCTCAAAGTATGCTTATCTTTAGGAGTCCTCTTGACACTATAATCCATTGGGCATGATAGAGTATTAGCTATTCAAGTGACTCTCTCCTCCCCTGCAGCAACTGTGAGGGGAAAGAAATGACTCCCTTTCAGGAGTGGAGAATAGGCAGGGATTGGCAGTTCTTCTGTAGCTTCAGGTTCAACCTTAGTTATGGCCTTCAGCTCAGCCATCTTATTTAACTTTGTAATTTTCTTCCTCACCCTCCTGAGGTAATTCTTTCTGGCACTCTTGGTGCCAAAGAGGGTTCCAGAGCTGGAGGATCCTTCCTCAAACATAGAGTTGACTTCATACTTAACAATAGGATTCTTTTCCTTATCCTCTTGAGTAGAGCGAACTGTGGGCACAGAGGTCACAACGTCCTTGAATTGAAGAATGGGAGGGGTGTCAGTCCCTGCCCCTACTGCTATCTCTACTACAGGAGCATCTTTAATACCTTTGGCAGCCAGGTTAATTATTGTTCCGCTATTTATAGATAACTTCAAAGACTTGAACCCCATTCCAAACTTAATTGTTCCATTATGAATCAGCTCTTTGACATGGAGGTCACGGTCAATTGAGAACAAAATTTTCCAGCCATTGAAGTTGCTTGACTTAACTGAGATTTGAAAAGAAAAGATTTGAATCAGAATTTTGAATTTGAATTTGAAAACAAAGTCTTTATTTTATTAAGGATATCGAATTATAAGGACTATAATCCAACATGAGATGATAAAGTATAGAAGTTAACTTTTAAATGAATAAAAGTTTTAATTATCATTGTATACATTCAACTACAAGAGAATGTTGTAGAAAATGTATAACAATGATAGTCTAGATTTGATTTAAATGGATTTGAAAAGTAGTTTGAAGAAGAACTTAAATTTATTTTTTCTAAAAATTTAAAAGGAATTTCGCTTTTGTTTTGGAACTCAGCACGTTAGACTTGCATTCCACATGATTCATAAATTTTAAAGGGAAAATCAATAAATCTTAGCTCGACTCTCTTACCCCACTGACTAATCTAGGGATAAGATGTCAGAGACTCGATTTGATAGAAAGGTTAGATTTTAAATTTGAATTTGGAAGTGATTGAGTTTGCATTGTACATGTTATACCATAAGAGAGTGTTGTGGTGATGTATGTGACAACAAATATTGGATTTGATTCAAAAGAAGGTCATTCAGGAATTTGAAAATTCGACAGTATTTCCTTTTATTCTTGAAACTCAGGATGTTGAACATGTATTCAACGTGTAGGTTTATAACTTTTTGTGGGAAATTTAAAGAAGTGGACTCGACTCTTTTTTCTTGCCGAAGAACTTGAGATAAAATTTCAGAGCTCAGATTTGAGAGACATTGAAATTTGAAATAAATTTTGGAAAGGATTGGATTTGCATTGTCAATGTTAATCTACAAAAGGTATTGTAGAAAGACATATGACTGTTTAAATGAAAATGTGTAGTTTTGAAAAAGAATAAATTTTCATTGAAAAATGTTTAATCTCTAGAATTTTTAAATTTTGAAATCGAACGCTCATTATTAATGATATATCACCTCGAAAGGTGAACACATCATTCCTAATGGGTTCAAATTTCAAAACCTTGGATTAACTTCAATTATTATATTCAAACATAAGGGGAGATAACATATGATCTCGAAAGATCAGAATGATGTTTGATCAAATATTTGATTACAATAATCTACTAAGGAGATCATTAATTTCATGAACAAAGTAATGATAACAATATGATATATCATCTGTTACCGATCATTTAAAATTGACAATAAGGATTACTTGACTTTTGATTTTCCAAAGAATGTTAATTGAGGTTTTGAAAACTTAATTTTGATAATTTGATCTGGGTTTTTAAATTTCTACAAGCATAAGCCCTCATAGTTAATTACATCATAGGAAACCAAAAATTTTCTACGAATGCTCTCGATTAAAATAGCAGTACGAAATTTATTTTGAAATTTAAAGGTGGATATCAGGGGAGGTAAAGGTTGAAAATTTAATAGGGATTGGTTTAAAGTTGAGCAATTCTTTCTGGAGTCAAAGAAAGAAATGTAGGAGGTGTTTGGGAATTAGAATAACTTCAGAAGCACCCTAGCCTATTCTAAGTGTTGGGCTTGAATTTTATTAAAAGAGATTTTAAGTTTTAATGATTTGTTTTATTAGAAAGTTGGGATTCAAATCCTAGAGGCTGATGACTTAAGATTGAAAATCTGCCTCAAAACCTAAGTCTAAACTAGGTATGAAAAATTATTGACCCAGAACCTAGCTAATGTAATCACCGTCAACGACATTGTTGAGCACATTGGGTTGTCCACTGACGGCCCTCGTCCCCAATCCATGATCTCCCACGACTATTATTGGACGTCAGTAAATATGACCCTTAGAGGTGTCCCCTCCAATCAACACCTACCCCTGGTCCAAACCTTAAATCAAAATGCCCGCGTTATCCAGCATGTCCTACGCACATCTATTATACCTAAAGCTGGAGACCGTATCCATATTACTCCACTACTTTCTGTCATCACCTATCTCATCATGTCTGGCACAAAATTCAATGAAGCCCAAATGGTGTTTGACTACATTCATACCTTGTCTGCCTTTCGATACCCGTCGTCAACTGAACCTTGCTTTAGGGCATGTCATAGGATACATCCTAGATGCAAAATACCAACTTCATTATCCGCTCCCTCCTGATCACCTTCCTATCTTCTTCTCGGATGCCTCCTTTCGTATCTTATTCCATCGGGGGGCCGCTCCCGCCGATCCCGAGTTTGATGATGAGGAGGCTGCTGCTCCTGCTGACGCGCCTCCACCACCACCAATCCAACCACCTGGCCTTGCTCCTCCCGACTACCCTCACGATGACATTATTCGATGACTTGATCGTCTGAAGACTAGGTTGGATGCCCACATTGCTCAGTAACATCAGGAGCATGACACGGATATGAAATGGTTTAGGGAGCGCTTCACATCGATCGATCACCAGTTCGCCTCCCTTCATCAGTACCACCAGCTGTTTCCCGACCCTCCACCACCACCTCCGGATCAGGATCCAGATTTTTAGGTTGTTGTAGTTATTTCTATTTTCTGTTTGTTATCAGTGTACTTATTTTTCTTTTTCTTCCCTTTTTGGTGTTGTCAAAAGGGGGAGACTTTTCTGTGTGTTCTGTATTATGTTTTTACTTACTATTAAATGCTATTGGTTGTTTATGTTCTCACTACATTTATGTTTCTTCTATCTTGTTATTTTATTTATGTTATAATAAATACAAAAAAAAAAAACTGTTTCTTCTCTTCCTATTTAAAAATTAATAAGCTACTCTTCTGAGGGGGAGCTAAAGAAGTCAGAACATATGTACATCAGAAAATATTATTTGACACCATCAAAAAGGGGGAGATTATTGAAATCCAGGATCCCGAGCACTTAATTTTGATGGTGACAACTAATACATACTGAGTACATATAGACTTCCTTTAGATTACAAATGTTTAATCTTTGTATATGAGCACTAACATTTCAGGTCAGATGCACACTGCTAAAGATTGCTGGAGACTCAAACCGGGTAGAATAGGATGTTGAAGAGTCTGTAATTTTTATTTCTTTATTTTTATTTTCTTGAGTCTGCCACAGAAGCATGCATGTGAAAGGAGCAACCATGCACACACCCAGGGGGAGAACTATTTTTTAAATGATTTAAATTTTTTTTAAAGTAAATCATACCGTACGATTAATTAAAAATACTCAGGCTAACGGCTAATTTTCGAATGATTAAGTTTACAAACTTATCGTACTGTACGATCCATATCGTACTGTACGATAATATGTAATTGAGAAACCCTAGCCGCTAGAATAAGTTTGGTAAGTTTTTGAATTTGATTTTCTGAACTGATCGTACTGTACGATACTGTTCGTACTGTACGATTAATTAAAACTTGCCAAAATTATCTCCCTAATCAGGAAATAAATATTGGTTTCTAATTTATATGTCGATCATACTGTACGATCATATATCGTACTGTACGACTGACAGAGACGATTTCATTTGTCCCAGAGATCGTACCAGACGAAACCAAGGTTTTTCGTTCTGTTCGTCCTGGACAATATTCATATCGTACAGGACGATATCAAGAAATGAACTGATCGTACTGTACGACTGGTGGAGTGCTGGACGATTGTCAGAGACGATTTTCTTCGTCCCAACGATCGTACCAGACGATCCCAAGATTTTTTGTACTATTCATCCTGGACGATATTCATATCATACAAGACGATATCCTGAAAAACACTATTCATACTGTACGATTCAATGAGTGCTGGACGATTGACAGAGATGAGTTCTTTCATCCCGAGGTTCGTCCCACAGTTCATCCCGTACGAACAGTACGAATCAACAGTATCGTCCTGTACGATATACGTATCGTACAGTACGATATGAATAAAATTCGATACCTGTTCGTCTGTACTCGTACTGGACAGAGCTGAAATTGAACTGATCGTACTGTACGATCATAGATCGTACTGTACGAACAGAAATGCAAAAGTTGAAACTTTTAGGGTTTTCTGAAGCCTGATATAAAAACAACTTAAAATTTTCTTTAGGGAGTTGTTGATCAATCCTTTTGCTGTGAGAGGCTTGGAGGAAAAAGAAGGGGATTCAGTAGAGAGATGTTTTTGGAGAGATCTAGAGCTTGAGAGAGGAAGGTGAAGGTGAGCTTGAGCGTGAGGGAGAAGTAGTGTGAGGGGATCACACGGTGGCTCCAAGCTAGCTGCATGCTTTGCTCCTCTTGTGGCTTTGGAAGCTTCAAGAAAGTTCTCAAGGGAAGAGTCACTTCAAGATTAACATCGCCAAGCTACTCTGCCATCTCCAGGAGGGAGAAAAAGGAGAAGGTCCGCTGCCGTCACCAGGAGGGTGACATAGCGTTTGGTATTCCGCCGCACCGAGGGAGGTGAAAGTGAGTATTGTAAAGGCTTCTCCGCCTTGCTGTGGGGGCAAAAGGAGAGTCAACTTTTACTAGTGCAAATCCCGGAGTAGAGGACTCCGGGGAGTGGACGTAGGTCAAGTGACCTAACCACAATAAAAATCTCTGGTGTGTTTTCTCCTGTTTACCGTACTTTACTTTTCATGCTTTTAATTTGTGCATTTTAATTGCTTGGTGAAAAATCAGTATTTAAATCTTGTGGTGTAACATCTAAAATTGAACTATTAATTTCATCGTTGTGAACGTTGTATTTGCTTCCGCACATTAGTCGTTAAATTATATTTTGAAAATACAAAAAAATTAGAACTCTTGTGTAGGGTTAAATTTTTAAAATACCAATTCACCCCCCCTCTTGGCGCATCTAGTACTTTCATTAAGGCTGTTAAATCTTGATCTAAATGCTAGGATAAACTCTAGGAAGGTTCTAGAGGCTGATTATGCAGTTGGAGTGATTTTTAAATAGAGTGGGTTAGCTCTAATAAATGATTTGGACATTTTAAATGATTACTTGACCACCCATTAAATGTTTGACCATTCAATGGGTCCAAGGGTGCTGAGGTGGTAAGGAGGGGGACGTAATGATCTAATTGCAAGACTTGGATGATTTGAAAAGGGGTAGTGATGAATCAAGGGGCCATTTTTGAAAGTCTGTTAGGGTTGTGAAGCCCTTATGAACTAGTCCCAAGGCTAACCAAAGGGGGGTGGTGAATTGGTATTTTAAAAATTCTTACATAAAACAAAAATTATTTTTATCTTTTTTAATATTTAAAATACAAATAATGTAAACGAAAGCTGATAACCAAAATCAAATTTTCAACCACAGATCAGATCACAGACATATACAAAAGTTAAAATGCGAAAAAATAAATAAAAAGAGCACACCCGATTTATAGTGGTTCAGTCAACTTGAACTACGTCCACTCCCTGGAGCCTCCCCTCCAAGTATTACACTAAACTTTAGTGACTCTCCTTCTGCTCCCATAGTAAAGTGGAGAAACCCTTACAAAATCTTTCCACCGACACCAGTGAGACAGAAAACCTAGACTCCTTTTGCTTCCTCCTGAAGCAGGAAGAGAACTCCAGAATTCTTTTGCTTCCTCCTGAAGCAGACAGAGTACCCAGAATCCTTTTTCTTCCTCCTAAAGTAGGAAGAGAACCTAGGAGTGATGATGCTAATCGTCTCCCTAGAGCCACCACAAAACCAAGGATGAGGAAGAAAGATGACGATCAAATCCTTGCTTGGAGAAACCTTTGTGAAACCCCTCACGAACCCCCCTCACAAGATCTTCTCTCTCTCTCTCTCTCCCAAAACTCTCATTATCCTCTAAGATCTCTTTGGATAGGAAAACAACAAAATATCTTTTCTAAAAGTAAAAATAATTTGCTTAAATAACAGGCTTCAAAAAACCTAGTTTTTCAATTTTACATAACTGATCGTCCAGGATGATCGCATGATTGTCCTATACGATTTATACAAAATATATTAAATCCTCCAGAATATAGTTCATCTTGCATGATTAGTTCAAAATAATTGATCGTCCACGATGATGTTGGGATCATCTTGTATGATTAGTTCAAAATAAGACATTATCATCCAGCAGATAGTTCATGACGTACAGCAGATGAATCAAGATGAATTGAAATATAATTGATCATCAAGGATAATGTTGTTATCATCTTGTACGATTAGTTCAAAAAAGAACATATCAACCAACAGATAGTTCGGGACGTCCAACAAATTGAAGAGAAAGTTAAGGTTTTTCTTACTAATTATCTTGGACGATTCTACGATCATCCTGGTTGATATGATCAATCAATCTAACCTTAATTACTCTCCTTAATCACTTGACTAATTTAGGTATGACTGGTATGAATCATCAAGGATGATGTGGGATCATCCTATAAGATTAGACACATAAAATCAATTTCAAAAATATGCCTAAATAAGTTTGGCGGCTGAGTATTTTTGATTGATGAATATCGTCCAGGATGTTGGGAGGATCGTCCAGGATGATTCACTTAATCAGGTTAACTTATCCCAAATGCCCTAATTAGGATTTCTACTTTTAATTGATCATCCAGGATGATATTTGGATCGTCATGTACGATTTCATCAAAAAATAAAAAAAAAACTCTAACTTACTAAATTTCTCCCCCTGAGTGTGTGTGCCTGGTTACTTAGCATCAAGATTCTCTTTATTACATTTGACTCAAGAAAAGGTAAAAAAACCATTAGAATTTGAAATTACAAATTGACTCAGTCTTAATCTACTCAATCTTAAGCTGGCTTGAATTGCACTTAACCTTATGGTCTTAAAAAGTTAGTAGGCAGGGCAACTACAAAAAGATGTGTAGTAGTAACATTAGTAGAAAAATAAAAATATTTGTTACCATTAAAATTATGATCATTGAATCTAGATTTATAATAATTTTGACCAACTTTGACCCATTCGGAAACTTGATTTGATATTTGACTGGTCAAAATGCCATATTAGTTGATGAGGTGGCATGGGAAGTGTCTTAAGTGCTGGTTAGTTATATTGAAGGGAGTTTGATAGTTAGGAACTTAAGGTTTGAGTGAACACATAAAGGCTTTATGTTACTTAACCAAGTAGTATAAGGTTGACAAAGTCAACATTAGTCAAATTTGATTAGCCAATAATGGGACATGTTTAGGCAATGGTTTGAAAATAATTTGGAGGTTGATATAGGTTAGATTAGGTTAAATGGGTTAAATGACCCATTAAAAGCCATAAGGGGCACTCGGGTCAACCTAGGTTGACCCAGGACCTGGATTTGGGCTCAATAAATTTGAAATAATGTTTGAAATCTGTTAGAGGTGGTTTCAGGATCTAGAATGGTCATCTAGATTAAATGACCTATTTGGGCCCTTAATGGGTCATTGGGTCAATCTTGGTTGACTTGGTTAAGTAGGTTGACCTAGGAGTTGGAATTGGGTTCAATAGATTTGAAATGACATTTAGAGACCAGTGGAGGTGGTCCCAAGATCTAGGGAGGTCAATTGGGTCAAAATACTTGTTTGGCCCCCTTAATAGGCCTTTAGGTTAACATAGTCAACCAGGTTGACCCAAGGTTTGAGTCTAGGTCCAACAGGTTTGGTTTAACATTTAAAACTTGCTAGAAGTGGTTGCATTTAATTTGGAGCTCATTTGATCTAAGGTGACTGTTCACACCCCTAAGAAGCATTTGGGTTATCTCAGGCCCTAGTCAACTAGGGGTCAAAGTGACCCTAACAAAATGCAGTTTAATGCTCAATATGATATAATCAAGGATCTAGAAGTGATAAGAGGATTTGGAGAAGTCTCTAAGGTCAGGATCCACTAGGACCTAGATGGATCCTAAGATCTGGATTGGTTTGGAAGCTAGACTGATCCAGGTTCAAGATTAATCTGGAACCTAGATTGGGTCCTCATGACCTCATATAAAAATGAGGTCAACATAGAAGAGTTTCATAAATAATTAACAAAGTATGCTTCATTCAAACCAAAGAAGAGGCCCTATAAACCAAATAGATTAGTAAACCCTTTCCTTGGTGTTAGATGCTTTTCTTATGGCGTGCTAGGAAATATCTCCCATATTTGTACCATTCACCATAGATCACACATGGTGTGGAGACCAAAATTACAAAATTCACAGCATATCATGCATATATCTCACTCCTCTTTCCATAAGATGGGACACAAATCTATTTGGGTTCCCAAATCTAATATCTGATGATTTTGAAGGTGTGTTCTCATAAAAGGCCTCATGAGAGCATGTGGTACCTAAACAACGAATATTCAAGGCGTACGACTAGAGATGCAAATCAATTCATTTCATTGGAGGCCAGGGCAGGAGTTAAGTTAACACTTGGAGATAATACCACAAGGAGAGTGGTGGGCTTAGTTCTAATTAGTGATTCAAAAAAATTAATCATTCAAAAAGTATTTTGCTTATAAATGGACTGAAACACAATATAGTCAGCATCAGTCAACTATGTGATAAAAGCTTCAGCATAAAATTTTTGCCAACCAACTGCATTATAAGCTTAAATGACAAAATTATTTTGTAGAGAAAAAGGATCAACAATATTTACGTGCTAGATCAAAATTACTTTAAAGCTGATAATGCTTTTTGCTTAAAATAATTACTGATGAATCATAGTTGTAGCATAGGAGATTATGTCATGTAAGCATAAAAAGCCTTAGGAAGATCACCCAAAACTAAAGTTCATTAAGGACCACCTGTGTCATGCCTATTAGTTAGGAAAGCAAGTCAAATCCTCCTTCCACTCAATCAAAGACATTAGCACTATCAAACCCTTGTAAGTCCATCACATGGATCTTTTTGGACTAGTCAGCACTTCAAGCCTAGGATGGAAAGTCTTTGGGTATGTGATAGTTGATGATTAATCAAGGTTTACTTTGGTAAGATTTCTATCTCATATAAGTGAATCATTCAAGGAGTTTAGATCTTTTTTCACTTAGATTTAGAGAAAACTAGGTTGTGAAATCTTAATCATTCATAGTGACCATGGTGGAGAATTTATAAATGAAAAATTTGAATCTTTCTGTAAGGAGCAAGGGTTATATCGTAATTTTTTGGCTCTTAGGACCCCTTAATAAAACAGGGTAGCTTAAAGGAAGAATAGGACCATAGTAGAAGCTGTAAGAGCTATATTAGCTGAATACTCACTTCCTAAATACTTCTGGGCAGAATTGATGAATACAGCCTGTTATGTTCTAAATAGGATAAATCTTAGATCTAAGCTAAATAATACACCCTATAAAATTCTTAAGTGTAGGACACCCAACCTCTCTCACATTCGTGTCTCAGGATATAAAGTGTTCTTTCTGAATAATAGGAAGTCTCAACTAGGAAAGTTTGACCCAAAATCTGATGAAGAAGTTTTCCTAGGTTACTTAAGTGTGGGGAAATCATATAGAGTGTTCAATAAAAGAAGGTGTGTATGTTGAACAGCTCCCAGGCATTGAAAATTCACAATTTCCTAATCATATGTTCAAATTAAAAAAGGCTTTATATGGACTAAAACAAGCACCCATGGCATGGTATGAAAGACTTAGCACATTCCTACGAGAAAGAACCTTTGTTAAGGGGAGCGTAGATACCACCTTGTTTCTAAAAAAGGTAGGAAATGAATTACTGATTGTCCAAATCTATGTTGATAATATTCTATTTGGATCTTCTGATAAAAAATTATGTGATGAATTTTCAAAAATAATGAGTAAGAAGTTTTAAATGAGTATGATGAGAGAATTGACTTACTTTCTTGGATTTAGTTTAAGGTAGAAGGATGATGGAACTTTCCTTAGTCAGTCAAAATACATTAAGGACATCCTTTAAAATATAAGATAAAAATAGCTTACCATCTCTAGGCTAGTGGCCAAGCTGAGATTTCTAATATTGAGATTAAGAGAATTCTAGAGAAGAGTGTAAACTCTCATAGGAAAGGATGGAATATAAGAAAGGATGATTTTTTATGAGCTTATAGGACTATTAGAAAACCAAAATTAGAATATCATCCTATATAGTTGCGTTAACATCTATTAAGCTCCTTTTTGTGTGAGGTCAATGATCTATATAAAAAGAAAATCTCTAATCTCCACACTCTAATCATTGAACTACACTTCAAACATCAAATTCATCCCATCACTGTGCTTTGGCATAGTGATTAAATCATTGACTTCAAAATTATCACTTGATAGTCACCCATGCTATTATTTGACATCTAATCTATGACTTGATAATTACCAAATAAATGTTAGTGATATGATCATTATAAAACTAAATTTCCTTCAATCATTGATCTCTACTGATCAATTCAAAGCCTAAATCAAAATCAATCCAGAAATCCATCAGCTAATTTTCCTTGGTGATAATTAGCTGATTACTTGTTAAAACACTGATAATCATCTTTAATTATTAATAATCTGAGCATTAAAAATCCTAAATCTTTTATATCATTTATTAAGTCAAATTTAAATCAAACTCATTGATCAAATCTAGTGCAAATCCCAACACTCTAAAATTCAAGGTCAAAACTAAACCAAAAATCTCTTGGTCCATAACCGATATTTGAAGAAAATACTGTTGCCCTGAAACCTGACCAAATGACATTAGATTTATGATCTATCACTTTCATATTGATTAGCATGTCCCTAGGTCCAACATAATAAATTTAAAGGCATTTCAAGATCCCTAACCCCTAAAATTCAAAGCATTTTTATAGGCAGCAAAACCTTCAAATATTTATAGCCTATGCCACTGAACATGGCGTCTTGTGATTTTGACCAAGGAAACTTCACCAAACTTGTTGACCATGATCATCATTACTAGCATGATGCATTAAACTAACATTGAACCTTGGTGGACCACAAAACCCTAAAACATTAATCCTTAATAATTAAATTTTTCTCAAACTTAATATGGCTCATCAAACCAAGCTTTATTACCTTCTCCAAATATATCCAAAATATTATTTAGAATCCATTGAACTAAACCCCAAGCTCTAGTCAATCCTAGTTAACCAAGTTAACCTAGGTTGACCAAATTACTCTTTTACCCTTCAAACTACATTATATGCATAGCGACCCTACTAAACCCAGGGACCATATCCAAAAAAGTCAAAATCACATTTAAAAGCATTGAATACAAATCCAAGCCATGGTCAACCCTAGTTGACTAAAAGGGCTCCTTAAGCCCTATAATAAGTATTTTGCACTAAATGACCTTACCAAGCTATCAGACCACCTCCAACAAGTCCAACACACTATTTAGAATGAGTATCATTGACTCCTTGTCAAACTTGATTGATCTAAATCACCCTATACACTTAAAAATTCATTTCTATTAATTTTAACCAATTTATTGAACCAAACTTATGGTGACTATTCATAAGCTCAACATGAGTCCCCTAAAACCTTTCCAAGCCTTAGGCCCACATCGTTTGACCAATAGGTTTGAACCAAGTGCTAAAAATGGTGTTTTCTTGCTCTAAATCACTATCCTTATCAAAATAAATTTTAAAAATTGTTATAGTAGGTGTGTATTAACCCCATGCATACACCCTAAGAGTTTTAATTCATGGTTTAACATGGATCAAAATTATGAGTTTTACCAAGCCTCCTAAAACCTATTAAACAAAGTTCTAACAAGACCCACACTAATTTGGCTTAAGCCAGCACATGGGTAGGCCATTGAAGCATTATTGCACATGCTTAAACCATCTCATGCCACATGGGATACTGATGTGTTAATAACCTCCAAAATAATCTCTGTCTAATGATTGGTTCAAGCCTAACTCCATTAATAAACACCAATATGCTTTCAAACTCTCCAGAACCTTCCCTTGGCTCCCATTTATTTGTCCTTAACTTAAATGGCTGCTGGCATAGGCTTAGGTGGCAAGATCTAGATCCTTCATTTAAAATTTTCTCTCCTATAAATACCCCATCAATACTTTTTATCAGCCTAATAGTAAGCACCCAAGCTCTCCTATGGCCTCTCCAACCCTTCCATGGTTCAAAAATCTCCCAAACCAGTAAGAGAGAGAAAAGATAATCTAGATCTATCTCTTAATCCAACCATCATATGCTCTTGGAGTCTTCTAATTAGTTGAAGAGAGTCTCTCAAGCTTTCTAATAAGCCCAAGATCAAGAAATTGCAATCGAGGTTAACAAGTTATCTTAATTTGAAGTTGTATGATCAAACCAAAGTTTTTCCTAAATCTTAATGCATGGAGCCTTGAAACTCCATGGATTGAAAGATTAGGTTGCCATGATCCTCTATTTCAAACTTCATAAAACTTGAATAGTAAATCTAAAAATTACAAATAATATATCAAAATTCTTAGAATTTAATTCAAAATAGAGGAAAAAATTATAGTCCGATCAGATTCATCAAAAATTAAAATTAATTTTAGAAATCAAGAAATTCACTAATTAATTAAAATAAAAATTTAGAAATATATAAAAATTATTAAAATAATTTTAAACACTTAAAATCATTCATAGAGTCCATTTTTAACATTTGGAAAAAATTTCAAGTTGTTTGAAGTTGATTTGGTACAAAAATAAGAAAATTGAGCTAAATAAATGAATATAAGAACACACTAAACTTCAATAATTCATTACTATTTTTAGAAAACTCCAAATTAAAAAAATTCAAGCATTAAACTCATCTTTAGGTCTAGTATTTATGAAAAATATAAAAACTATAAAATTCACTATAAATCAAAAAGTCGATATTTGGGTGAAACTTAATATTTAAAATGCACCAAACTTATAAAATTGATAACTAATTCCAAAAAATTTGGAATTCAATAAACTAAAAGGCATTGAACTCATCTCTAGGTCTAGTATTTATGAAAAATATTAAAATTCTAAAAACCAACATAAATGAAAAATGCAAGAAATGGACCCTATGTTTAATGCATTAAAATATTCATTAAAATATGGAAAATCAATAAATCATTAAAACTTAATAAATTCTCAATTAATGAAATTAAATCAGTAAACAATATTAAATAAATAACAAACATTCCTATCATTGAAGGTTTTAGGCTTGACTATCTTGAGCTGTGGAGCTATGTGTCCTAAGGAGGCGTAGGTCCTTATGCATGTCGTCACAACTCCACGAACGAAGTTGACAAAACATAAACACTAAAATATAAACATAAATAAATGAGTAAATACTAAATTAAAGTAAAAAAAAAATCATTAATAAAACATATAGAAGTTAGAACATTTCATACCCTTGTGCTTAATTCTTTTTAGGAGGGCAAAGCTGTATTGGATAGAGAAAGATTTAAAATAAAAAATATATAATTTAAATTAAAGACTCTATGCTATCAATTTACCCCAATTATAGAGGTTGGTAGTATTATATTTTTTAGTCTATGACATATTGATCAATACCTTCTAGCACTTAGAAGTTATTAAACACTATTTTCTTTAAAACCTAAAAATAAATAACTTCAATAATCAAAATATTTTTAAAAGAAATTTAAAACCTCAAATTCATTAAAACTTAAATTAAAATCAGTTTTTAAAGACCTTAAAAAAAAAATTCATTTATAGATAATTTTAAACTAATGAAGCCTAGGAACTATCTAAGCCACATAACCTTTCAACCAGTTAGAAGATTTGCTAGAACAACCAACTCTTGCCTAGACTAGGCTAGTGGTGCGATTTTCTTACTAGGTGCTTTTCTTGGAGAGTACCTTGTGTTTATTTATTTTCCACAACCCTATATGTCATAAATTTAAAATTCCTATTGGTGCACTTCAGCTCTTAAAGGACTACCTTATAAGCATCAAGTTATTACACAAATCCTTCATCTTTACATGGTTTTTTTCCTTTAATGCCTTATAAGAGTCAAAGTAGAAGATACCATGGAATAATGTATACATGTACAAGTCATTCTAAAAGTAAAATGTATATAGATCAAGTTGTACATCATCTTAAGTCATAAAAGATTTAAATATACCTTCTTAAACATATATAAATGAAACTCTAAAAGATGACATCATTTCCTCTGGAGGACACTCTCTTTAAGAATTCCATAAAACATTTAGAGCTTTAAGACCATAAGTAAGTATATTTGAATCTATATATATGATAGGATTTGAAACTGAGGTTTGTTATGGTGGAGCTTGTTGTAAATTTGGATTCAAGGATTATGATTTTGATGATAACAAATATTTCTATTTCTGTTTGATTGCCTAACCTTTTAGATCCATAAGATCAAGTACAATTCAAGCCAGCTCAAGATTGGGTGTGTCTATGTTCAAATGTATTCTATTGCCCTTTCTGGAATCAAATATAATGTAATGGATCCCTAAGCTAAGTAACCTTACACACACACACTCATGGGGAGAATTTTAGTGAGTTAGAGTTTCTGTTCTATTTTGATCATATCATCCTAGATGATCGAAATATCATCGTGGATGATCCATTAAAAATAGAAACCTTAATTTGGGAAACCATGTTACTTCAGTATGATTAAGAAGATCGTCATGGATGATCCGCTATCATCTGGGATGATATGCTTAAATCAAAAATCTCAGCAGCCAGACTTATTTAGGCAGGTTTTTATTTTTTGACTTTTGTCTAATTGTATAGGATGATCCATGTATCATGCCTAAATTAGTTAGGTGATTAAGAAAAGTAATTAAGGATTGATTGATCGATCACATCATCCTGGATGATAAATAATAAATACTTATCATCCAATATATCTCACATGGATGACCCAAACTATATGCCGGATGATATTGCCATTTTGAACTAATCATACAGGACAATAGAGAAATCTTCCTGGATGATTAGTTATTTTGAAATCATCCAGCATAGTAGTCCTGAATGACCCGAACTATATGTCGGACGATATTGGGTATTATTGCACTAATCGTACAAGATAATAGAGATATTATCCTAGACAATCAAGTCATTTTCTTTAGATCATCCAGATTTTTCTCCTTGATGTCCCAAACTATGTGCAGGATGATATTCCTGATTTAGAACTAATCATCCCGGATGATCACAGAATCATCCCGGATGATCAAAACAAACCATATCTTCTAATCATCCAGAGGTACCAGATCATCCAGTCTAGAAGGGGCTAATTTACACTGATCATACAGGATGATCGCAAGATCATCGTGGATGATTTTTGATGGCATGTTGAAATTTAGGGCAATTTTTAAGCCCTTCTATTTAAGATCTCTTATTTTCTACTACTGAAATCTTTTGTCGTTATCCTTTCCTGAGAGAGTCTTGAGAGAGAGATGGGGAGCTTGAGAGAGAGAGAGAGAGAATATAGTGAGGGGGAGTTTGTGAAGTGTTCGCAAAGGTTACTCTAAGCAAGGATTCGAGTCATCTTCTCAAGTCGTCGTCCCTTATCCTTTGGTGGCTCTGTGGGAAGGATCGTCAGTAAGAAGATATAGGTTCTCTACCTGTTTTAGGAGAAAGCAAAAGGAGGTATGGTTCTCTGCTTGCTTTAGGAGGAAGCAAAAGGACTTTGGGTTCTCTACCTGCTTCAGGAGGAACCAAAAGGAGTTTGGGTTCTCGCCTCACTGCGATTGGTGAAAAGGAGTTTTTGTAAGGGATTCTTCGTCTTGTTGTGGGAGTAAAAGGAGAGTCACTGAGTCTTACTACAATACTTAGAGGGGAGGCTCCAAGGAGTGGATGTAGGTCAAGTTAACCAAACCACTATAAAATTTGATGTGTTTATTCTTTTACTGTTATGCTTTTAATTTTTGCATCTTAATTTTCTGTGAATGATCGTGTGATTAAAGTTATTATTTTGGTTGATTAATCATCTCTACATCAACATGCTATTATAATTATTTTAAAATATTTAAAAAGGATTTCAAAATTATTTTTGCTTAAAAATTTTTAAAACTATCAATTCACCCCCCTCCTCTTGGTTAGCCTCGGGTTAGTTCATAAGGGCATAACATCCCTAACAAACTTTCAAGTAGTATCAGAGCCAGGTTCATAAATTTAGTTTTGAAAAACTTTTGAATTTGATCCATAGCTAATTTTAGTAATAGAAACACCACGGAAGGATATTCAATCACTTGACCACCTTTATTTGATAATATACCTTTTGAATTTTCAAAAACTCACATGTCCACCTTTTTACAATCTATAGATTATCGCATGTGAAGGCTTATTAAAGATGGATACTCTTCACTATTTAGATTAGTTGATGACATTAAAACTGAACTTTCTTTTACTGAATGAATGTTTGATGATCGAGATTTAGCACAACTGAATGCAAAATGCTTAAACTATTTTTTATGTGCATTAAAATCTGAGGATTATATGCGTGTCTCTACTTGTACAACTGGTAAAGAAATCTGGGATAGATTATGCATTACTTATGAAGGTACATCAGAAGTTAAACAATCTTGGTTGAATATCTTTCTTCACAACTATGCACTCTTTCAAATGAAACCTAGTGAGTCAATATCTGAAATGTATACTAGGTTTATACAAATTATCACCTCCCTGCATGCCTTAGGAAAAGAACTCACTAACTATGAGAAAGTTAATAAAATTTTGAGATATTTACCTTCTTTCTATGATGCCAAGATAACTACAATCACTGAATCTAAGGTTTTGAAGACTTATTTTATTGATAACTTATCAGGATCACTCATTACTTACAAGCAAGAGTGAACCAAAGACAACTTGATGCGCTGAAGGCTAATGATATAGAGGCGAATTCTCCTAGGTCGAAAAGTGATGATGTTGCCTTAATTACTAGGCAATTCAAAAGCTTTCTAAGGAAGAAATACGAGAACTATCAGGAATGGAATAAAGGTAAGAATAGTAAAAATTCTAAAGGTTCTTCTGATACAGTTTTCTTTAAATGCAGGAAGCCAAGACATATGAAAGCTGATTGTCCTACACATAAGACTCACCCAAATAAGGTGATGGGTGAGGAGAAGCCCAAGTTTAGCAAGGACAAGAAACATATTCAAAAAACTTTCTGGGTGGATTCTGCATCTGACTCCGCTAAGACTGAAGCTAAATAGGAGACTACAAACTTGCATATGATGGTAAATGAGCATCTTGGTCATTCTGACCAAGAAGAGATATGTGAACTAACCTACGATTAATTACTTAATGTTTATGAAAAAATCCATTCATCATATAAGAAACTTAAGAACTTACATGCTAGCCTAAAATTGGTACTCTTGAACCTCTAAAAAGAGCATGAAGTTTTACTTAAAGATCATTCTTCACTTGATAGCAATCACATGTCATTATTTGATGAATTTGATAAGTTAAATAAAAAGCATTCTAATTTGATTGTTGAACATAATTCATTTAAAGAATCACATGTTAAATTAGAAACTACATTCAAGGAATTAGAAAGTGAAGCATTTGATGAAGAGAGTAGGGAGCATGCATTGAGAGTGGAAAATTTAATTCTAGATAGTTCAAATAAATTTTTGATGTTGAATTAGCCACTCTTATGATAAATAAACAACATCCATCACTTGAAGAATTTTTTATATAATCATCAAAGTATGCATCATCCAAACCTAAAAAGAGGCACTATCACCCACGTAAATTAGTTAACCCTTTTCCTGACATTAGATCTTTCTCTTGTGGCATATTAGGACATATCTCCCACACCTGCACTATTCACCATAGTACATATTGGGTGTGGAGGCCCAAATCGCATGATTCACAACATAACATACATGCATTGCATTCTTCTTTTCATAAGAAGGACCACAAACTTGTTTGTGTTCCTAAATTTGACGTTTGATGATTTTGTAGGGGTGCTCTCATATAAGACCTCTTGAGAGCAAGTGGTACTTAGACAACGAATATTCAAATCCTATGATTGGAGATGCAAATCAATTTATTTCGTTGGAGGCCATGGATAGAAGCAAGGTCACTCTTGGAGACAACATCACCAGGAAAGTGGTGGGCGCAGGTATAATCAAAAACTCCAAGAACCTCTTAATTAAAAATATTTTGCTTGTAGATGGATTGAAATATAACTTACTCAGCATTAGTCAACTCTGTGAGAAAGGGTTCAGCATAAAGTTTTTGGCAAATACTTGCATTATCAGTATAAATAATAATACATTTTTGCAGGGAAAGAGGATTAACAAAGTCTACTTGCTTGATTTAAATAATATTGAGTATGCTGCTTTATTTTGCTTAAAAATTATAGCTGATGAGTTTTGGTTGTGGCATAGAAGGTTATGTCATGCTAGCATGAAAACCCCTAGAAGAGTAACCCAAAAGGACTTAATTAGAGGTGACCCCAAGTTTAAGTTCACTAAGGACCACCTGTGTGATGTCTATTAATTAGAGAAACAAGTCCAATCCTCTTTTCACTCCATTAAAGACATTAGCACTTCTAGACCTTTAAAAGCCTTCAAATGGATTTATTTGGACCCATTAGCACGCCAGCTTAGGAGGAAAAGTCTATGGATTTGTGATTGTCGATGACTACTTGAGGTTCACTTGGATTAGATTTTTGTCACATAAAACTGAGTTGTTTGAAGAATTTAAAACCTTCTCCACTTGGATTCAAAAGAAGCTAGGTTGTGAGATCTTGACCATTCAGAGTGATCATGGAGGAGAGTTTGAGAATGCGATATTTCAAACTTTCTATGAGGAGCAAGAGATTAGTCATAAATTTTCAACTCCTACGACCTCTCTGTAGAAGGGGGTAGCTGAAAGAAAGAACAAGACCTTAGTAGAAGCCACTATAGCCATGCTTCTTGAGTATTCACTTCCAAAAAACGTTTGGGCAGAAGCGATGAACACAGTCTGTTATGTGTTGAATAAGGTGAATGTTAGATCCAATTTAAATAAGACACCCTATGAGATCATTAAGGGTAGAACACCAAACCTATCTCACCTCCATGTCTTTAGATGTAAGGTCTTCATTCTTAACAATGGGAATTCATCCTTAGAAAAATTTGACCCAAAATCTGATAAAGGAGTGTTCTTAGGATATTCAAGTGTAGGGAAATCTTTTTGAGTGCTTAATTAGAGGACATTGGTTGTGGAGGAGACTACTCATATATTGTTTGATGAATCTGATCCTAAGGAGCCTAGAGCTGAGGAAGAAGATGAAATAGGAGAGATTACCCAAGGATTAGAAATTGCAAATCTGGAGGAAAGAGTAGAACCTGAAAACACTTTACCTAGAGAATAGAGATATTTTTTGAGTCATCCTAAAGAACTTATGTTAAGAGACCCTTCTGAAGGTGTTAGAACTAGGCAAGGACTTAGAAAGAATATGAACTACTCTGCCTTTATCTCAATGACTGAACCCACCAACATCAATCAAGCCCTTTTTGATGAATTTTGGAACTTAGCTATGCAAGAAAAACTTAACTAATTTATGAGAAATGTTGTCGGGGAGTTGGTAGAAAGACCCAAGGATCAAAGTGTAGTAGCAACCCAATGGATTTTTAAGAATAAAATGAACTATTCTAGTTTGGTGGTTAGGAATAAGGCAAGATTGGTAGCTAAGGGGTACAACCAAATAAAAGGGATTTATTTTGAGGAGACCTTTGCCCTGTAGCTAGATTTAAAGCTATTAGAGTGCTACTAGCCTTTGCCTGTTATAAGGGATATAAGCTTTTCCAAATAGATGTCAAGAGTGCCTTTTTAAATGGCATAATAAAAAATGATGTATTTATAGAGCAACCCCCAGGTTTTGAGAGTTCCCAATTTTCAAATCATGTTTACAAATTAAAAAAGGCCTTGCATGGATTAAAACATGCACCCAAAGCTTGGTATGTGAGGCTTAGCACATTTCCACTGAAAAGAAAGTTAGTTAAGAGGAGCATAGACACCACCCTTTTTCTAAGAAAAGTTGGAGATGATTTGCTCATTATCTAGATCTATATTGATGATATACTTTTTGGATATTATGATCAAAATTTATGTTATGACTTTTCTAAAATAATGAGTAAAGAATTTGAGATGAGTATGATGGGAGAATTATCCTACTTTTTAGGGTTTAGCATAAGGCAAATGGATGATGGAACTTTTCTTAATCAATAAAAGTACACTAAGGGCATCTTGAAGAAATATGAAATGGATAAAGCCAAGCCAATAAACACTCCGAGCTCCAATGTCTAGTTAGATAAGGATTCAAGTAAAAATCTATTATTCAAAAGAAGTATAGAGGAATAATTGGATCACTGCATTACATGACTGCAAGCCGACCTGATATAATATTTAGTGTTTATCTTTGTGCTAGGTTTCAAGCTGATCCTAAATAATCCCACCTGACTGTAGTTAAGAGAATCCTTAAATATCTCTTAGGGACCACAAACTTAGGAATCTGGTATCCTAAACATAGCACTTCTTTTGAAATTATTGGATATTTTGATTCTATTTTTGATTTTACAGGGTGTAGGGTGGATAGAAAGAGCACTTCTGGAACTTGCCAATTCATAGTACAGTTCTTAGTCTCCTGGTCCAGTAGAAAATAAAACTATGTTGCACTTTCCACTGCTGAGGTTGAGTATATTTCTTTAGGATGTTTTGTGGTCCAAGTTCTTTGGTTGAAGTAACAAATCTTGGATTTAGGATTACCTGCTAGCACAATTTTAATTCTATGTGAGAGCGCTAGTGCCATCTGCATCTCTAAAATTCCTATCCAACCCTTAAGGACCAAACACATTTACATAAGGCATCACTTCATTAGGGACCATGTTACCAAAGGAGATATTGAGTTACACCATATAGCAATTGAAAATCAACTGGCTGACATCTTTACTAAACCACTGGCCTTTGATACATTCAGCATCTTAAGAACCAGATTGGATGTGATTAACATAAATGCATGAATTTAATGATTACTAATTTTTGATTTTTTTATTTTTCATTTTTTCTTTTATTTTTTATTTAATTTGACTATCTGTTTCTTTTTGTTTTTATTCTTTGCTAATTTTCTTTTATTGTTATTACTGATTTAGTAATTTCTTGTTATACACTTTCCTCTTATTTTTAATTTACTTCTTATTTTCTTCAAAATTAGATGACTGCTCACTACTGCTGATAAACTTGATTCCTAAATAAGTGTTTTGCCTTATTTTTGTTTAGAAGCTTGTAAGCAGTC
This sequence comes from Dendrobium chrysotoxum, assembly GCA_019925795.1. Lineage (NCBI taxonomy): Eukaryota > Viridiplantae > Streptophyta > Magnoliopsida > Asparagales > Orchidaceae > Dendrobium > Dendrobium chrysotoxum. The sequence continues at coordinate 54,354,180 of CM034315.1, forward strand.
ATTGACTTCTCTAAAATAGTTAAAGGGAAGAAACATTGATGATTGTTTTCTCTTCCTCTAACTTCTTTAATGGTGTATTTTTCTTTTTGATTAGAAATTTTTTTAAAATTAAAAAGCTAGACTTCGAAATAGAGAGTTTTTTATATTCCTACAATAATCTATCTCATGTGAGTAGTATTCTAAATCATTGAATCACTTTCGTATTTTCTTAATCAAGTGATTGCATTTATCATATGAGAATGATTCTATTTTGTGGATTATTGTTCTTTATCTAAGAGAGTGAGTCTTCTCTTCTTCTCTTATATCTGGAAGATAATCTCACAACTGAGAGTCTTTTAGAGTTTCTAAAAGAAAGGAAGCTTGCAAAAGATGCGCAAAGTGCGCCAATCAACTAAAAAAAGAGGCACAAAATGAGCCCAACACTGAAAAGATGCACAATGCTTGTCAAATTGAAAAGATGCATAAAGTGTATCAAAAATCAAAAGATGCGCAAAGTGCACCAAATAATTGAAAAGAAGGCACAAAATGAGCCCACAAAGCAATAAGCTTCCTCCTCTTTCAAATCCTTTAAAATACTTAGAAGAATTCATGTACCACTGAATATATTCAAACACTTGAGAGTGAAAATCATCTTTTCTAATTCTCTAATTTGCAATACTATTTTATCAGATATTTTTTTTGGAATGAAGTATGAAAAGATCATATTTCTTATCTAACTTCTTCTCTTTTAAATTAGATTTTTGTTTTGAAGGAATTTGAACCTGTAAGTTGTCTGAGGTTAGAGTTATAAAAATCAATTTTCCAACTTTTCTAGAATTCAGTCTATCGATTTCTTCTTATTGGCTTTTGAATTAAAAATTAAGAAGAAATTCTGATTTACTGGAGCAGATCGATTCAAAAAAAAATTTATTTTTTGTTGTATTTTCCTCATCTTACTTCTTTTGGTATTTTCTATCTTTGCTTTGATTTTGAATTTTTTGTGATTTTTGGGTCCCCTGATTATTTTTCTCTATCCTTCATTTTTTAAATTTTTTTTCAGCCACCACTACCCCCTCCTCCACCTGATCAGGGTCCCTTCTACTTTTAGTTTATTCTATTTTTCCTATTTATTTTTCTGTGATATTTTGTATTGTCTTTCTTCTCTATGTTTTTCTGTATGTTTTTCTATTTCCTCATTTATGAGATGTCAAAAGGGGGAGTAGTTTTTGTTGTTAGTATCTTGGGTTATTATATTATTTTGGGTTATTAGTGTTCAGTGTCGTTGTACTATTTTTCTATGCTAGTAAAATTTGTGTTGCTTAGTTTTTTCTTGCTATGTGTTTTACTTGCTGAATTAGAAATTATCTAACAAATGTTTGCCATCATTAAAAAGGGTGAGATTATTATAAATCTAGATTCAAGGATAATGATTTTGATGATAACAAATATTTCTATTTCTTTTTGATTACCTAACCTTTCAGGTTCGTAAGATCAAGTGCAATTCAAGCCAGCTCAAGATCGGGTGTGTCTATATACAAATATATTTTTTTCCCTTTCTTGAGTCAAATGTAATGTAATGAATCCACAAGCTAAGTAACCTTGCACACATACACTCAAGGGGAGAATTTTAGTGAGTTAGATTTTTTGTTATATTTTGATCATATCATCCTGGACGATCGAAATATTATCCTGGATGATCCATTAAAAATAGAAATGCTATTTAGGTCAACCATGTTAAGTTAGTATGATTAAGAAGATCATCCTAAATGATCTCCTATCACCCGGGATGATATGCTCAAAATAAAACATCTTAGTCACCAGACTTATTTAGGCAATTTTTTTTAGGACTTTTGTCTAATCGTATAGGTTGATCAATGTATCATCCTGGATAGTTCATTACAATCATGCCTAAATTAGTTAGGTGATTAAGAAAAGTAATTAAGGATTAATTGATCAAACACATCATCCTGGATAATCACAAGATTATCCTAGATAATTAATTATAAATACTCATCATCCAATATATCTCACCTGGATAACACAAACTATGTGCCAGATGATATTGTCATTTTGAACTAATTGTATAGGATAATAGCTTTATCATCCTAGACGATCAGTTATTTTGAAATCATCCAACATAGTTGTCCCTGATGAACTGAACTATATATCGGATGATATTGGGCATTTTTGCACTGATCGTATAGGACGATAAAGTTATCATCCTGGACGATCAAGTCATTTTCTTTAGATCATCCAGAACTTTCTCCTGGACGTCCCAAACTATGTGCTAGATGATATTCCTGATTTAAAACTAATAATCCAGGATGATCACAGAATCATTCTGGATGGTCAGAATAAACCATGTCTTCTAATCATCTAGAGGAACCAGATCATCCAGGTCAGAAGGGGATGATTTACATTGATCATACAGGACAAACGCAGGATCATCCTGGATGATCTTTGATAGCAAGTTAAAATTTAGGGTAATTTTTGAGCCCTTCTATTTAAGATCTCTTATTTATTACTATTAAAATCTTTTGTCGCTATCCTTTCCTAAGAGAGTCTTGAGAGAGAGAGAGAGGGAGAACTTGGGAGAGAGAGAATCTAGTGAGGAGGAGTTTGTGAGGTGTTCATAAAGGTTACTCCAAGTAAGGATTCAAGTCATCTTCTCCAGTCATCGTCCCTTATCCTTTGGTGGCTCTGTGGGAAGGATCGTTAACAAGAAGATCAAGGTTCTCTGCCTACTTCACGAGGAAGCGAAAGGAGTTAAGGTTCTCTGCCTGCTTCAGGAGGATGAAAAAGGAGTTTAGGTTCTCTGTCTACTTCAGGAGGAAGTAAAAGAAGTTTGGGTTCTCTGCCTCATCAGGGTTGGTGAAAAGGTGTTTTTGTAAATGCTTCTCCTGCTTACTATGGGAGCAGAAGGAGAGTTACTAAGTCTTAGTGCAATACCTAAAGGGAGGCTCCAAGGAGTGGATGTAGATCAAGTTAACTGAACAACTTTAAAATCTGGTGTGTTCGTTCTTTTACTATTCTGCTTTTAATTTTTGCGCTTTACTTTTCTGTGGATGATTGTGTGATTAAAGTTATTATTTTGGTTGATTAATCATCTCCACATCAACGTGCTATTGCATTTATTTTAAAACATTAAAAAAGGTTTTAAAAATTATTTTTTCTTAAGAATTTTTAAAACTACCAATTCCCCCCCCCCCCCCTCTCTTGGTTAGCCTCAGGCTAGTTCATAAAGGCTTAACATCCCTAATAAACTTTTAAGTGGTATCAGAGCCATGTTTATAAAATCTAGCTTTTAAAAACTTTTGAATTTGATCCATGCTAACTTTGGTAATAGAAACACCGCGGAAGGATAGTCAATCACTCTACCACCTTTATTTGATAATAGACCTTTTGATTTTTAGAAAACTTGTATGTCCACCTTTTTACAGTCTATAGATTATTGCATATAGATGCTTGTTAAAGATGGATACTCTACATCATTTAGATTTGTTGATGGAATTAAAATTGTACTTTATTTTACTAAATGGACATTTGATGATCGATATTTAGCACAACTGAAAGAAAAATACTTAAACTATTTTTTCTGTGCATTAAAATCTGAGGATTTCATGCGTGTCTCAACTTGTATAACCTGTAAAAAAATTTGGGATAAGTTATGCATTACTTATGAAGGCACATCAGAAGTTAAGCAATCTAAGTTGAATATCTTGCTTCATGACTGCGAACTCTTTCGCATGAAACCTAGTGAGTCAATATCTAAAATGTATACTAGGTTTATAAAAATTATCACATCCCTGCATGCCTTAGAAAGAGAAATCACTAACTATGAGAAAGTTAACAAAATTCTATGATGTTTGCCTTCTTTCTACGATGTCAAGATAACTACGATCACTGAATTCAAGAATTTGAACACTTATTCTTTTGATAACTTACTTGGATCACTCAATGCTTACGAGCAAGGAGTGAACCAAAGATAACTTGATGCATGTGACAAAAAGAAAGAGAAAATTGTGACGATAAAGGAAAACCATACGGAGACTGATTCTTTTGGGTCTGAAAGTGATGATGTTACCTTAATCACTAGGCAATTCAAAAGCTTTCTAAGGAAGAAACACAAAAACTATCAGAAATGGAAGAAAGGTAAGAATAGCAAAAATTCTAAAAGTTCTTCTGATACAATTTGCTTTAAATGTAGGAAGCCAGGACATATGAAAGCTGATTATCCTATACTTCAGACTCACCCAAGTAAGGACAAGGGTGAGGAGAAGCCCAAGTTTAACAAGGACAAGAAACAGATTTGAAAGGCTTTCTGGGTGGATTCTTCATCTAACTCCTCTGAGACTGAAATTAAAGAGGAGACTACAAACTTGTGTTTGATGGCAAATGAACATCTTGGTCATTCTGACCAAGCAGAGGTATGTGAACTAACCCACGATCAATTACTTGATGTTTCTAAAAAAATCCATTCATCATATATGAAACTTAAGAAATTGCATGCTAGCCTAAAATTTGTACTCTTGAACCTACAAAAAGTGCTTGAAGTTTTACTTAAAGATCATTCTTCACTTGATAGCAATCATATGTCATTACTTGATGAATTTGATAAGTTAAATAAAAAGTATTCTAATTTGATTGTTGAACATGATTCATTAAAAGAATCACATGTTGAATTTGAAACTGCATTCAAGGAATTAGAAAATGAAGTATTTGACGTATAGAGTAGCGAGCATGTATTTAGAATGGAAAATTCAATTTTGGATAGTTCAAATAAATTTTTTGATGTTAAATTAACTACTTTTATGAAAAATAAACAACCTCCATCAGTTGAATAATTTTATACATAATCATCAAAGTATGCATCATCCAAACCTAGGAAGAGGTACTATCACCCATGAAGATTAGTTAACACTTTTCCTGGCATTAGATGTTTCTCTTGTGGCATGTTAGGACATATCTCCCACACCTACACTATTCACCATAGTACACATTAGATGTGGAGGCCCAAATTATATAATTCACAACATAACACATATGCATTACATTCTTCTTTTCATAAGAAGGAACCCAAACTTATTTGGGTTCCTAAATATGACGTTTGATGATTTCTTAGGGGTGCTCTCACATAAGACCTCGTGAGAGCATGTGGTACCTTCATAGTGAATGTTCTAAGTAAATGACTCGAGATGCAAATCAATTCATTTCATAGGCGGCCAGGGCTGGAGGCAAGGTCACTCTTAGAGACAATACCACCAGGAAAGTGGTGGGTGCAGGTATAATCGAAAACTCCAAGAATCTCTTAATTCAAAATGTTTTACATGTAGATGGACTGAAACACAACTTGCTCCGCATCAGTCAACTCTGTGACAAAGGGTTCAGCATAAAATTCCTGGTAAATACATGCATTATCAACTTAAATTATAACACTATTTTATAGGGAAAGAGGATTAATAATGTCTACATGCTTGATTTAAGTAATGTTGATTGTGCTGCTTTATTTTGCTTAAAAACTATAGCTGATGAGTCTAGGCTGTGACATAGGATGTTATATCATGCCAGCATGAAATCCCTAAGAAGAGTAACCCAAAAGGACTTAGTTAGAGGTGTTCCCAAGCTTAAGTTTACTAAGGACCACCTGTGTGATGCTTGTCAACTAGGGAAATAAGTCCAATCCTCTTTCCACATCATTAAGGACATCACCACTTCTAGACCTTTAGAATTCCTTCACCTGGATTTATTTGGACCCATTAGCACTTCCAGCTTAGGGGGAAAAGTTTATGGATTTGTGATTATCGATGACTACTCGAGGTTCACTTGGATTAGATTTATGTCACATAAAATGGAGTCGTTTGATGAATTTAAAACCTTCTCCACTTGGATTCAGAATACGCTAGGTTGTGAGATCTTGAACATTCATAGTGATCATGGTGGAAAGTTTAAGAATGTGAGATTTGAAACTTTCTATGAGGAGCAAGGGATTAATCATAACTTTTTAATTCCTATGACCTCTCAACAGAATAGGGTAGCTGCATGAAAGAGTAGGACCTTAGTGCTAGCCACTAGAGCCATGCTTGCTGAGTATACACTTCCAAAATATTTTTGGGTAGAAGCGATGAACACAACCTATTATGTGTTGAATAGGTTGAATATTAGATCCAATCTGAATAAGACACCCTATGAGATCATCAAGGGTAGAACACCAAACCTGTCTCACCTCCATGTCTTTGGCTGTAAAGTCTTCATTCTTAATAATGAGAAATTATCCTTAGAAAAATTTGACCCAAAATCTGATGAAGGAGTGTTCTTAAGATATTTAAGTGTAGGAAAATCCTTTAGAGTGTTTAATAAGAGGACATTAGTTATGGAGGAGACTACTCATGTAGTGTTTGATAAATCTGATCCTAATGAGTCTAGTGCTGAGGAAGAAGACGAAATAGGAGAGATTACCCAAAGAGTATAAACTATAATTATGGAGGAAAGGGTAGAACCTAAAAACACTTTACCTAGAGAATAGAGATATTCTTTGAGTCATCTTAAAGAACTGACCTTAGGAGACCCTTCTGAAGGTGTTAGAACTACGCATGGACTAAGAAAGGAAGTGAACCACTCTGCCTTTATCTCAATGAATGAACCCACCAACATCAATCAAGCCCTTTCAGATGAATTTTGAATCTTAGCTATGCAAGAAGAACTTAACCCATTTTTGAGGAATGATGTCTGGGAGTTGGTAGAAAGACTCAATGATCAAAGTGTAGTAGGAACCAAAAGGGTCTTTAAGAATGAAATGAATAATTCTAGTTTGGTGGTTAGGAATAAGGTAAGATTGGTGGCTAAGGGGTACAACCAAACAAAAGGGATTGATTTTAAGGAGACCTTTGCTCCTATAGCTAGATTGGAAGCCATTAAAGTGCTACTTAGCCTTTACCTGTTATAATGGATTTAAGCTTTTCCAAATGGATGTCAAGAGTGTCTTTTTAAATAAGGTAATAAAAGAAGATGTGTTTGTAGAGCAACCCCCAGGTTTTTAGAGTTCTTAATTTTCAAATAATGTTTATAAACTAAAAAAAGACTTGTAAGGATTAAAACAGGCACCCAGAGCTTAGTATGAGAGGCTTATCATATTCCTACTAGAAAGGAAATTTGTTAAGGGGAGTGTAGACACCACCCTTTTTCTAAAAAATGTAGGAGATAATTTACTCATTGTCCAGATCTATGTTGATGATATACTTTTTGGATCTTCTGATTAAAATTTATGTGATGACTTTTTTAAAATAATGAGTAAAGAGTTTGAGATGAGTATGATGGGAGAATTATCCTACTTTTTGGGGTTTAGCATAAGGCAAATGGATGATGAAACTTTTCTTAATCTATCAAAGTACATTAAGGATATCTTGAAGAAATATGAAATGGATAAATCCAAGCCAATAAACACTCCCCGAGCTCTAGTGTCCAGTTAGATAAGGACTTAAGTGGAAACTTTGTTGATCAAAAGAAGTATAGAGGAATAATTAGATCACTACTTTACTTGACTGCTAGCGTGTTGAAATCCAAGATCTCGAGCACTAAATTTTTATGGTGACAAATAATACTTATTGAACTTATATGGACTTCCTTAAAGATTATAAATGTTTATCTTTGTCTGTGAGCACTAACATTTCAGGTCAGATACACACCACTCAAGATTGCTGGAGACTCAAACTGGGTAGAATAGGGTATTCAAAAACCTGTATTTTTATTTTCTTTATTTTTTATTTTCTTGAGTCTACCATAAAAGCGTGTATGTAAGAGGAGAAACCATGCACACACACAGAGGGAGATTTTTTTTTAAAGTTAAATTTAAAATAAAAAAAAAACTTGTCGTACTGTACGATTTTGAATCGTATTGTACGATGAGTAATTAATACTCAAGCTAACAGCTAATTTTGGATGATTACTTCTGTGAACTAATCATATGGTATGATTGTCATCATACTGTATGATGAGATTCAATTGAAAAACCCTAACCGCCAGAATAAGTTTAGTAAGCTTATAATTTTGATATTCTGAACTATTCGTACTGTACGATCTATATCGTAATGTATGATTATTTAAATACTTACCAAAATTATCGCCCGTAGTCACAAAATAAAATATTAGTTTCTTAATTAAATTTAATTGTACTGTATGATGTTTTATCATACTATACGATAGTTAGAGATGATTTCATTCATCCCTTTGATCGTACTAGACGAAACTAAGGTTTTTGTTATATTCATCCCGAAAGATATTCATATCATACTAGATGATGTCCTGAAAATGAACTAATCGTACTGTATGAATAGTACAGTGCTGGATGATAGTCAGAGATAAATTTACTCGTCCCAGAGATCATCCCATAGATTGTCATAAACAAACAGTTGAAAATAACACGATCATCCTGTACGATCTCCAGATTGTACAGAATGATATCCGTAAAATTTGAGAACTGTTCGTCTGTGCTCGTATTGGATGAAGCTGTCTTTGAACTGATCGTACTATATGATGTTATATCATACTGTACGAATAGAGATGAAAAAGTTAAAATTTTTAGGATTTTCTGAAGCCTGATTTAAAAGAACTTTAATTTTTTTAAAAGAGGGTGGTTGGTCTATCTTGCTGCTGTGAGAAGCATTGAGAGAAGAAGAGACTCTTGAGAGAGAAGCTTTCTTTGGAGAGATCCAAGGGTTGTGAGAGGAAGGTGAAGGAGAGATTGAGCGTGAGGTAGAAGGAGTGTGAGGGGATCACATGGTGGCTCCGAGCTAGCAACATGCTTTGCTCCTCTTGTGACTTTGGGGAGTCTTGGAAACGTTCTCTTGGGAAGAGAGGCTTCAAGATCAACTTCATCAAGGTACTCTGCCATCTCCAGGATGGAGAAAAAGGAGAAGGTCTGCTACCATCACCAGGAGGGTGACATAGCGTTTGGTATTCCACCACACCGGGGAAGGTGAAAGTGTGTCTTATAAAGGCTTCTCCGCCTTGCTGTTGGAGCAAAAGGAGAGTCAACTTTTAGTAGTGTAAATCCCAGAGTGGAGGACTCCGGAGAGTGGACGTAGGTTAAGTGACCGAACCACTATAAAAATCTCTAGTGTGCTTTTTCAATTTTTACTGCTCTTTACTTTTCACACATTTTATTTACTATTTTAATTACTTGGTGCAAAATTCTGATCTTGATCTTGTATTGTGAAATTTACAATTATGTCACCAATATTATTATTGTAAATAAACTACTAGCTTCTGCATTCTAATTGTTAAGTTGTTATTTTAAAAATATAAAAAAATTAAAACTCCTATTTAGGTTTAAATTTTTAAAATACCAATTCACCCCCCTCTTAGCGCATCTTGTACTTTCAAGTGGTTTCAGAGCGGGGTTTCAAAATAGTGTTTTAGAAAACTTAGAAACATAAGATCCATGGCACATTTTGGTAACCGTAATACTATGGATGGTTATTCTATATCCCGTCCACCTTTATTTGACAATATACTGTTTGATTTCTAGAAAATATGCATGTCTATATTTTTATAGTCTCTAGACTATCACATGTGGATGTTGGTTCAAGAAGGTTATTCTGCACCATTTCGTATGCTAAATGGAGTTAAAACTGAATTAGCTTTTAATGAATAGAGCAATGAGGATAGAGAATTCACACAGTTAAATGCTAAATGCTTAAATTATTTCTTTTGTGCATTAAAATCAGAAGACTATATGCGAGTGTCTACCTGTACTATTAGTAAGCAAATTTGGGACAAACTGTGCATCACATACAAAGGAACTAGTGAGGTCAAACAATCTAGGCTGAACATATTGCTACATGATTACGAACTATTCTGTATGAAACCTAGTGAAACTATCTCTGAAATGTACACTAGATTCACCCAGATAGTAACATCCTTGAATGCTTTAGGGAGAGAGTTGTCTAACTCAAAAAAAGTGAATAAAATATTATGATGTTTGCTTAGTTTGTATGATGCAAAAATTACCACAATAACTGAGTTGAAAGATCTAAATGTTTATTCAATTGACAATTTGCTTGGGTCACACATTGCCTATGAGCAAGGAGTGAGTCAATGACAAAGTGATGCAGGTGAAAAGAAGAAGGAGCGAACGGTGGCTTTAAAAGCAAACAATTCTAAAAGTGACAGTTCTGCAGTGGAGGAAGATGACGACATAGCCTTGAGGACTCTTCAGTTTAAGAATTTTCTAAAATGAAAGCAACGATATCATCAAAGTAATTGGAACAAAGATAAAAGCTCAAAGAATACTAAAGTTGCATCTGACATAATTTGCTTTGAGTGCAAGAAACCTGGTCATATCCAAGCTGAATGCCCCAATGTTAAGACTCAACAAACTAAGGAGAAGGGCGAGGAAAGGTGAAAGTTCAGGAAGGCCAAATCTAAGACACAAAAAGCATTTTGGGCTGACTCTGCCTCAGAATCATCAGAAGAAGAAGCAGAGGAAGAGGTAACAAATTTATGTCTTATGGCTAATGATAATCTTGATCAATCAGATCAAGATGAGGTATGTCAACTTTCTTATGATGAGCTATTGATTATTTGTAAAAAAATTCATGACTCGTATAAAAAGTTAAAAAAAAAGCATGTTAGCCTTAACACTGAGTTTAGTACTTTACAAAAGGAGCATGCTAGTGTAGTTAAATTTTTTTTTAACTTGGATAAAGATCACATGTCCCTGCTTGATGAATATGATGCATTAAATAAGAAGCATATTGAATTAACTACTGTACACGATACCTTGAAATCATCACATGTTGAACTAGAGAATGCATTTAATGAATTAGAAGAACTTGCAGATGAATTAGATAGTTGTGATCATACATTGAGATTTGAAATTGTAGGTCTTAACCAAGATAATAAATTTTTAAATGGAAAACTTCATGCATTTGAAAATAATAAAATACCTCCCATGTTTGCTGAGTTTTATAAGCCTCCACCATGTGAAGCATCTCATTCAAAACCAGCACAACATGCATCATCCAAACCCAGAAATAGGCACTAACACCCCCGTAGATTAGTGAACCCATTTCTTGATGTTAGGTGTTATTCTTGTGACATGCTAGGTCACATAGCCCGCACGTGCATAATTCACCATAGGACACATCTAGTATGGAGACCTAAGCTGCATTCATCATAGCATTACATGCATATATTTCATCCATTCAAGCATAAGGTGGAACACAAACTCACTTGGGTTACCAAAACTAACATGTGATTGAAATTGTAGGGATGCTCTCACAGAAGACCTAGTGAGAGCATGTGGTACCTGGACAGTGATTGCTCGAGACACATGACTGGAGACATGAAGCAGCTCGTGACACTAGAGGCCAGGTCAGGAGACAAGGTGACTTTGGGAGACAACACCACCAAAAAAGTGGTGGGCTCAGGTATCATTGGAAACTCTAAGAATTTGGTAATTAAAATTGTACTTTTAGTTGATGGTTTAAAGCATAATCTTTTAAGTATTAGTCAACTATGTGATAAGCGGCTTTGACATAAAATTTCTTTCTAACAAATACAAGATTAGCTTAAATGGTACACTTGTGTTAGAAGGAAAATACATAAACAATGTCTATATGTTAGACTTAAATTGTATTGAAAACTCAAACTCTTTGTGTATAAAAAAAATAGCTGATGACTCTTGGCTATGGCATAGGAGACTATGCCATGCTAGCATGAAAATACTTAGGAACATCACTCAAAAAGACCTTGTTAGAGGCATACCTAAGTTAGACTTTACTAAGGACCATCTATATGATGCTTGCCAATTAGGAAAATAAGTGAAATCATCATTTCATTCAATTAAGGATATCAGCACCACTAGGCCACTAGAAATTCGACATATGGACCTATTTGGACCTGTTAAGACCGCTAGCCTAGGAGGGAAATCTTATGGACTTGTAATAGTGGATGACTTCTCTAGGTTTACTTGGGTAAAATTCTTAGCACATAAGAGTGAGTCATTTGAAGAGTTTAGAACTTTCTCCACTTGGATTCAAAGAAAATTAGGATGTGGAATTATGACAATCCATAGTGATCACGGTGGAGAATTTGAGAATGATAAGTTTGAATCATTTTGTCAAGAGATAGGAATAGAATATAATTTCTCTACCCCTAGAACTCCTCAGTAAAATGGAATAGCAGAAAGAAAGAATTGAACTTTAGTTGAAGCTGCTAGGGCAATGTTAGCTGAATACACTCTTCCTAGATATTTTTGGGCAGAAGTAGTGAATACTTCTTGCTATGTTCTAAATAGGGTAAATGTTAGATCCAAACTTAATAAGACACCCTATGAATTTCTTAAGGGTAGGACACCCAATCTTTCCCACTTATATATTTTTGGATGCAAATGTTTCTTCTTAATCAATGGCAAGTCACCCTTAGGTAAGTTCGATCCTAAATCTGATGAAGGGGTTTTCTTAGGCTACTCATCTGTAGGTAAAGCCTATAGAATCTTTAATAAGAGAACCCTGGTAGTAGAAGAGTCTACCCATGTGGTATTTGATGAATCCAATAAGATCTTTGAATCTAATCATGAAGAAGAAGAAGTTGAGATTATTCAGGGAGTAGAAATCATTGCCATAGAGACTAGAGCAGAACCTCAGGAGCAATTGCCTAGTGATTGGAAATATCCTTCTAGTCATCCTAAAGAACTGATCTTAGGAGACCCATCAGAAGGTGTAAAAACTATGCATGGACTTAGGAAAGAGGTTAGTCATTCTACATTTATCTCTATGATTGAACCCATAAATATAGATCAAGCCTTAGGAGATAAATTCTGGATCCTAGCAATGTAAAAAGAGTTGAACCAATTTGTTAGGAATGATGTATGGGAATTAGTCAAAAGACCTAAAGAATAAAGTGTGGTTGGAACTAAGTGGGTCTTTAAAAATAAGATGAATGACTTTGGCATAATAAAGAGAAATAAGGCTAGATTAGTAGCAAAGGGGTACAACCAAATTGAGGGAATAGATTTTTAGGAAACCTTTGCACCTGTGGCCAGATTAGAAGCCATTAGAGTACTCTTAACTTTTGCTTGCTTCAAGGGTTTCAAATTATATCAAATGGATGTTAAGAGTGCTTTCCTAAATGGGGTAATCAAAGAGGATGTCTATATTGAATAACCCCCAGGATGTGAAAACTCACAATTTCTAAATCATGTGTTTAAGTTGAATAAGGCACTATATGGACTAAAGCAAGCACCAAGAACCTAGTATGAAAGACTTAGTACATTCCTACTAGATAGAGGCTTTGTTAAGGGTAGTGTGGACACAACCTTATTCTTGAAAAAGGTAAGAGATGAGATACTCATTGTTCAAATCTATGTAGATGACATCTTCTTTGGATCTTCAGAGAAAAACTTATGTGATGAATTTTCAAGAACAATGAGTGATGAGTTTGAAATGAGTATGATGGGAGAACTTAATTACTTCCTTGGGTTTAGTGTAAGACAGATGGAAGTTAGAACATTCCTTAGCCAATCTAAGTACATCAAAGATATTCTTAAAAAATATGAAATGGAAAATGCTAAGGCCATCAACACTCCCATGAGCTCTAACATTCAAATAAATAAAGATCCAAATGACAAGTTAGTAGATTAGAAGAAGTATAGAGAAATAATTGGATCACTTCTCTACTTAACTGTTAGTAGACCAGATATAATGTTTAGTGTTTGTCTCTGTGCACTATTTTAAGCGGATCCAAAAGAATCTCACATGACTGTTGTTAAAAGAATTCTTAGATATCTACTAGGCATCCCAAACTAAGGAATTTGGTATCCTAGACACAATACTATGTTTAAAATCTTAGGGTACTTAGATTCAGACTTTATAGGATGTAGGGTAGATAGAAAAAGCACCTATGGTACCTGTCAATTTATTGGACAATCATTAGTTTCATGGTCCAATAGAAAATAGAATTTGATAGCCCTCTCAACAGCTAAAGCAGAATACATAGCGGTAGGAAGCTGTGTTGCACAAGTCCTTTGGTTAAAATAATAACTTTTAGATCTTAGACTACCTGTAGGAACCATCCCAATAATGTGTGACAACACTAGTGCAATTTGCATATCTAAAAATCTAATTCAACACTCACAAATAAAGTATATAGATATTAGACATCACTTCATAAGAGATCATGTAGCCAAATGAGATATTGAACTGCACCACATTACTACTGGAGATCAATTGGCTGATATTTTCACAAAACCATTAGCTTATGACACTTTTAGTACCTAAAGAATAAAATTAGGTGTCATAGACATTCAAGCTTAAAATAAAAAAATAAAAAAAAATTTGTGTGTTTAGTATTTTTTAATAAATAAAGGGACTTCCCTGATCCTTCACATTCACCTTGCCGATGCCCAAACCTTGAATTTCTCTGCACATTGTACTGTACAATTATCCCAAAATACACAAATCAGAGCCTTCCACTCCATCCACGGTCCATATCTATCCTGTCTTGTACATATCGTACTGTATGAATAACCACTCGTACTGTATGATACATATTATTGGTAATCATACGGTACGAACCACCAATCATACTGTACGATCCATGTGTCAATCTGGATTGGGATGAATTTAAACTTGACTGGTATGATAATAATTATCGTTCGTACTGTACGAACACCTGTTCGTATTGTATGATCAATTTTGTCAAAAGTCATTCAGATGACTTCTCGGGATGAACGCCCTCTCACTCACATTTGTCCAGTACAATTCTGATCGTACTGTTTGATTTGACTCTCTTTTTCTGAAAAGTCATCCAGATGAAATAATTGCACATATCATACTGTATGATACTACATCGTACTGTACGATACTTAAAAAACTCTATAAATTGGAGAAATTTTTTGGTTAAGCTCTCTCACTCTTCGTACAATTCCTCAATCTCTTCACCCATTTCCTGATCAATGTCTGGTGGAAGCAAGTGAGGCTGAATGATCGTTGGGAGCTCTTCCTCCTATCGGTGGTTCGATAACTGCTTTCTCTCGGTTGTTGATGAGAAAGCATACAATAAATTAAAAGAAGCCAAAATTACCCCGTCACATATGTTAAATCAAGCGGCTCTAAACTTAGAGGTGATGAATCTTTTCGCCTCCACCACTCTTCAATTTCTTTTGACACTCGCATTTCCCTTCCACTCTAAACTTCTCTTTGAATTTGTAGCAAATCTAAAAATCGACCTAGAATGTACCACCTTTACCTCATATGTCTGCAACAACATGTCGTTATCACTGTAAACGACATAGCTGAACACATTGGCCTATCAACTAAAGGCCCTCATCCCAAGTCTATACTCACTAATGATTATGATTGGACCTCAGTCAACATGACACTTAGAAATGTACCATCCAATCAACACCTGCCCCTTGTCCAAACTCCTAATCAAAATGCACGTGTTATTCAGCATGTTCTTTGCACGTCAATAATACCCAAAGTTGGAGACCGAATACACATTACCCCACTTTTGTCTGTGTTCACTTACTTAATCATGTCAGGTACCAAATTTAATGTAGCTCAAATGATCTTTGATTATATTCATACCATATCTGCTTTCCGATATCCCAGTGCATGAAGAAAACTAAATCTTGCCTTAGGATATATCGTAGGCTACATATTAGATGCAAAATATCAACTTCATTATCCTCTTCCTCCAGACCATCTTCCTATCTTCTATTCAGATGCCTCTTTTCATATTCTATTCCATCGGGGCGCCGCTCACGCTGATCCCGATTTTGATGAAGAAGGGGCTGCTACTTCTGCCGATGCACCTCCACCACCACCAATACACCCACTTGGACATGCTTATCCTGCCTACCCTCACGATAACATTATTCAACACCTTGATCGGTTGGAAACTAGACTGTATTCCCACATTGCTCAACAACATCAATAGCATGAAAGTGACATGAAATGGTTTGGGGAACGCTTCACCTCCATCGATCACTAGTTTGTGTCCCTCCATCAGTACTTTCAAGTGGTTCCACCACCTCCAGATAAGGATCCTAATTTTTGAATATATTGTACTTTCTTTTATTAGTTACTTATCTTTCTATTTGCTTTTTGTTCTTGTTTGTACTTGTTGTTCTTCTCTTTTTGGTGCTGTCAAAAAGGGGAGACGTTTCTGTGTTGTTCTATCCTTAATATTAATGATATCTATTATTTATATGTTGTTCTTGTTATGCTTGCTCTGTTTGTTATAAATAACAAAAAAAAATCTTTTTCCTCCTATTTTATAATAACTTATCCTTCTAAGGGGGAGCTAAGGAAGAGATAATAATTGTGGCCATCAGAAAATATTAATTGACACCATCAAAAAGGGGGAGATTATTGAAATCCAGGATTTCGAACACTTAATTTTTATGGTGACAACTAATACTTAATGAATTTATATGGACTTCCTTAAAGATTATAAATATTTATCTTTGTCTGTGATTTCAGGTTAGATATACACCACTCAAGATTGCTGGAGACTCAAACTAGGTAGAATAGGGTATTCAAAAACTTGTATTTTTATTTTCTTTAATTTTTATTTTCTTGAGTCTGCCACAAAAGCATGTATGTAAAAGGAGCAACCATGCACACACAGAGAGGGAGATTTTTTTAAGTCAAAAATTTAAAAAAAAAACTTATCGTACTATATAATTTTGAATCGTACTGTACGATGAGTAATTAATACTCAGGCTAATGGATAATTCTAAATGATTAGTTCTGTGAACTAATCGTACGGTACGATTGTCATCATATTGTACGATGAGGTATAATTGAAAAATCCTAGCCGCCAGAATAAGTTTGGTAAGTTTATAATTTTTATATTCTGAACCATTTGTACTATATGATCTATATCGTACTGTTCGATTATTTGAATACTTACCAAATTTATCTCCCATAATCAGGAAATAAAATTTTGGTTTCTTAATTAAATTTGATCGTACTGTATGATGTTATATCATATTATACAATAGGTAGAGATGATTTCATTTGTCCCTTTAATCGTACCAGACAAAACTAAGGTTTTTATTCTATTTATCCCGGAAGATATTCATAACGTACTGGACAATATCCTGAAAATAAACTAATCATACTGTATGAATAGTGCAAAGCTATATGATAGTCAGAGATGAATTTTGTCATCCTAGAGAAAATCCCATAGATCGTCCTGTACGAATAGTTGAAAATAACATGATCGTCCTGTACGATCTCCAGATCGTACAGTACGATATCCATAAAATTTGAGAACTGTTCGTCTATTCTCGTACTAGATGAAGCTATCTTTGAACTGATCGTACTGTACGATGTTATATCATACTGTACGAACGGAGACAAAAAAGTTTAAATTTTTAGGGTTTTCTGAAGCTTGATTTAAAAGAACTTTAATTTTTTCAATAGAGGGTGGTTGGTCTATCTTGCTGCTGTGTGAAGCATTGAGAGAGGAAGGGACTCTTGAGAGAGAAGCTTTCTTTGGAGAGATCCAGGGGTTGTGAGAGGAAGGTGAAGATGAGCATGAGCGTGAGGGAGAAGGAGTGTGAGGGGATCACACGGTGGCTCTGAGCTAGCTGCATGCTTTGCTCCTCTTGTGGCTTTGGGGAGTCTTGGAAAAGTTCTCTTGGGAAGAGAGGCTTCAAGATCAACTTCATCAAGGTACTCTGCCCTCTCTAGGACGGAGAAAAAGGAGAAGGTCCGCTGCCCTCACCAAGAGAGTGACATAGCATTTGGTATTCCGCCACACCGGTGAAGGTGAAAGTGAGTCTTGTAAAGGCTTCTCCGCCTTATTGTGGGAGCAAAAGAAGAGTCAACTTTTAGTAGTGCAAATCCCAGAGTGGAGGACTCCGGGGAGTGGACGTAGGTCAAGTGACCGAACAACTATAAAAATTTATGGTGTACTTTTTTCATTTTTACCGCTCTTTACTTTTCACACATTTTATTTACTATTTTAATTACTTGGTGAAAAATTCTGATCTTGATCTTGTATTATGAAATTTACAATTATGTCACAAATATCATTGTTGTGAACGAACTACTAGCTTCCGCATTCTAATTGTTAAGTTACTATTTTAAATATATAAAAAAATTAGAACTCCTATTTAGGTTTAAATTTTTAAAATACCAATTCACCCCCCTCTTAGTGCATCTCATACTTTCATAGCCGACCTTATATAATGTTTAGTGTTTTTCTCTGTGCTAGGTTTCAAGCTGATCCTAATGAATCCCACTTGACTGCAGTTAAGAGAATCCTTAGATATCTCTTCAGGACCCCAAACATAGGAATCTGGTATCCTAGACACAACCCTTCTTTTGAAATTATCAGATATTCTGATTCTGATTTTATAAGGTGTAGGGTGGATAGAAAGAGCACTTCTGGAACTTGCCAATTCATATGACAGTTCTTAGTCTCCTGGTCTAGTAGGAATCAAAACTCTATTGCACTTTCCACTACTAAAGCAGAGTACATTACCTTAGGAAGTTGTGTGGCCCATGTTTTTTGGTTGAAGCAACAAATCTTGGATTTAGGATTACCTGCTAGCACAATTTCAGTTCTATGTAATAACATTAGTGCCATATGTGTCTCTAAAATCCTATCCAACACACAAGGACCAAACACATTGACATAACGTATCACTTCATTAGGGACCATGTTACCAAAAGAGGTATTGAGTTACAGCATGTAGCAACTGAAAATCAACTGGTTGACATCTTTACTAAACCACTGGCCTTTGACACATTTAGCATCTTAACAACCAGATTGGGTGTGAATGACATAAATGCTTGAATTTTATGATTATTAATTTCTGAATTTTCTATATTTTATTTTTTCTTTTATTTTGTTGTTTGATTTGATTATTTTTTATTTTTATTTTTATTTTTATTCTTTGCTGATTTGCATTTATCATATGAGAATGATTCTATTTTGTGGATTACTATTCCTTATCTCAGAGAGTGAGTCTTCTCTTCTTCTCTTATATCTGAAAGATAATCACACAACTTAGAGTCTTTTAGAGTTTTTGAAAGAAAGGAAGCTTAGAAAAGATGCGCAAAGTGCCCCAATCAAATGAAAAAAGAGGCACAAAATGAGCCCAACACTAAAAAGATGCATAATGCTCGCCAAATTAAAAATATACAAAAAGTGTATCAAAAATAAAAATATGTGTAAAGTGCACCAAATAATTGAAAAAGATGCACAAAATGAGCCCACAAAGCAATAAGCTTCCTCCTCTTTCAAATCCTTTAAAAATCTTAGAAGAATTCATGTACTACTTAATATATTCAAACACTTGAGAGTGAAAATCATATTTTCTGATTCTGTAATTTGCAATACTATTTTATTAGATATTTTTCTGGATCGAAGTATAAAAAGATCATTTTTCTTATCTAACATCTTCCCTTTTGAATTAGATTTTTGTCTCGAAGGAATTTGAATATATAAGTTGTCCAAGGCAGGAGTTACAAAAATAGATTTTCCAACTTTTCAGAATTTCAGCCCGTTGATGTCTTCTTATTGGCTATTAAATTGAAAATTAAAGAAAAATTTTGATTTACTGGAGCAGATCGATTCAAAAAAAATTTTGTTTTTTGTCGTTGTTTCCTCGTTTTACTTCTTTTGGTTTTTTCTATCTTTGCTTTGATTTTGATTTTTTTTTATTTTTGGATCCCCTCATCATTTCTCTCCATCCTTCATTTTTTAAATTTTTTTTCAGCCACCACCACTCCACCACCTGATCAGGGTCCCTCCTACTTTTTGTTTATTCTATTTTTTCTATTTATTTTTCTGTGTTGTTTAGTATTGTCTTTCTTCTTTATATTTTTTGTCTATTTTTCTATTTCCTCCTTTTTAAGATGTCAAAAGGGGGAGTAGTTTGTGTTGTTAGTACCTTAGATTGTTGTACTATTTTAGGTTATTAGTGTTCAGTGTCATTATACTTTTTGCCTCTACAAGTAAAATTTATGTTGCTTAGTTTTTTCTTCCTCTGTGTTTTACTTGCTGAATTGGAAATTATCTAACAAATATTTGCCATCATCAAAAAGAGAGAGATTATTACAAATCTGGATTCAAGGATTATAATTTTGATGATAAAAAACATTTCTATTTCTGTTTGATTGTCTAATCTTTCAGGTCCATAAGATCAAGTGCAATTCAAGCCAACTCAAGATCGGGTGTGTCTGTGTTCAAACGTATTCTTTTTCCCTTTCTTGAGTTAAATGTAACGTAATGGATCCCCAAGCTAAGTAACCTTGCAAACACACTCAGGGGAAGAATTTTAGTGAGTTAGAGTTTCTATTCTATTTTGATCATATCATCTTAGATGATCCATTGAAAATAGTAACCCTAATTAGGGCAACCATGTAAGTTAGTATGATTAAGTAGATGATCCCCTATTATTCGGGATGATATGCTCAAATCAAAACATCTCAGCCACCAAACTTATTTAAGAAGGTTTTTATTTTAGGACTTTTGTCTAATCGTACAAGACGATCCACATATCATCTTGGATGATTCATTACAATCATTTCTAAATTAGTCAGGTGATTAAGGAAAGTTATTAAGGATTAATTGATCGATTACATCATCTAGGATGATTATTTATAAATACTCATCATCCAATATATCTCACCTGGATGACCTAAACTATGTGCCGAATGATATTACCATTTTGAACTAATCATACAGGATAATAGCTTCATCATCCTGGAAGATCAGTTATTTTAAAATCGCCCAGCATAGTTATCCCAGATGACCTGAACTATGTGTCAGATGATATTTGGCATTGTTACACTAATCGTAAAGGATGATGGAGATATCATCTTGGACAATCAAGTCATTTTCTTCAGATCATCCAGACTTTTCTCCTGGATATCCCGAACTATGTGCTGGACAATATTCCATATTTAGATCTAATCATCCAGGACAATCGCAGAATCATCCCAAATGATCAGAACAAATCATGTCTTTTAATTATACAGAGGAACCAGATCATCCAGGTCAGAAGGGGCTGATTTATATTGATCGTATAGGATGATTGCAGGATTGTCCTGGATGATCTTTAACGGCAGGTTGAAATTTAGGGTAATTTTTGAGCCCTTCTATTTGAGATCTCATATTTGCTACTGTTGAAATCTTTTACTGTTATCCTCTCATCAAAGAGTCTTAAGAGAGA
The DNA here is from genome assembly GCA_019925795.1 of Dendrobium chrysotoxum. Classification (NCBI taxonomy): domain Eukaryota; kingdom Viridiplantae; phylum Streptophyta; class Magnoliopsida; order Asparagales; family Orchidaceae; genus Dendrobium; species Dendrobium chrysotoxum. The sequence goes on from CM034315.1 coordinate 54,375,355, forward strand.
GAGGGAGAAATTGGGGGAGAGAAAGAGAGAATCTAGCGAGGGAGAGTTTGTGAGGTGTTCATAAAGGTTACTCCAAGCAAGGATTTGAGTCATCTTGTCCAGTCATCATCCCTTATCCTTTGGTGGCTCTATAGGAAGGATCATCGATAAGAAGATCAAGGTTCTCTGCCTGCTTCAAAAGGAAGCGAAAGGAGGTAAGGTTCTCTGCCTGCTTTATATAGAAGCAAAAGGAGTATGAGTTCTCTGCCTGCTTCAGGAGGAAGTAAAAGGAGTTAGGGTTCTCTGCCTCACTGGGTTGGTGAAGAGGAATTTTTGTAAAGGCTTCTCCACCTTACTATGGGAGCAGAAGAAGAGTCACTGAGTCTTAAAGCAATACTTGGACGGGAGGCTCCAGGGAGTGGATTTAGGTCAAGTTGACTGAACCACTGTAAAATCTGGTGTGTTCATTCTATTACTATTCTGCTTTTAATTTCTGCACTTTTCTTTTTTGTGGATGATCGTGTGATTAAAGTTATTATTTTGGTTGATTAATCATCTCCAGATCAACGTGCTATTGCAATTATTTTAAAATATTCAAAAAGTATTTCAAAATCATTTTTGCTTAAGAATTTTTAAAACTACCAATTCAACCCCCTTCCCTCATAGTTAGCCTCGAGCTAGTTCATAAGGGCTTAACATCCGTAATGAACTTTCAGAGCCTGGCCACTTTTCTTTTCTATAGATTTTGAGTATGTTGTAAATTATCAAATCAATGAATAAATAAATTACTTCTTATATATCAAGTCTTTCATCTATTATATTACTTCATGCATTACATTCATATGGGGGGGTACTTTATATTAGTTGGTAAACTTTTCTTAGGTTTCTTTCTGTGTAGGAACATATATATTAGTTCTACGATGATAAAGTATTGTGTACGATAAAACCAACCCCTTTACCCTATCGTACCAATATGCACACTTTCTAACTTCTACAATCAATGTTAGGCCAAACTTTTATGCCCATCATGGGCAAGGTGGTGGGGTCCCCATTGCGCTGGGGGGATGCTACACTTTTCCATTGGATATGGTTGTTATGCTACAAAAATTTTGAAGAAATTTAGTTCTTTAGAATGTTTAGTTAGTTAACTTAAATAAAATAAAATTTGGAATTCTTAGTGAGTTTCCTCACTAGTGTTATTGAAATTAAAAGTTAAAATTACTCATCTTGAGTCATTAATTTAAGGGTCTAATTCATCCTTTGATCTCTTAGGATAGAGCTTAGCTTATCATACAATGTATATAAGGTGATTGATTATGCATTAGGATTGTTAGCTGGCAACTCTCTCTAAGTATAAGTCCATGTTGTGAACACCTCTTAAATCTTTGCAAATTTATCTTAAATTCTTTTAAAAAAAATCTAAAATCCAAATTTTAGGAACAATTAGAGAATTTATAATCTAAATCTTATACACTAAATCTTGTTAACCCAAATATTTATTTAGTCCCATATGTATTTAAAAATTTTTAGTCATCACTTTAATTGAGAGTATTCTCTGAGAGTATGTAATTACCTATAGGGGCTTGCCCCTGTAGGGAGTCTACAGCCCAAATAAAATAAATCCTATCTTAGTTTCTTTCTAGGGTAGGGGAAAGATTTGTGGAATTCAAATGTAAGCTTTAAACATTGGATTAATCTCATAATTAAAAAGATAGGTGAATGTTTCTTTTATCCTTTGGCACTAATTAAATATTTCCTATGCAGTGTTTAAGTATGAATGTAAAGTTTCTCTTCTCATATCGATAGTGAAACATTAATCTATCCTTAGCGATGATATAAAGCCAATCTATGCAGATTTGACTAAAAAATGCAAAATATAAATTTAAGGAAAATCTTGTGTGACATTACATTTGGACTTTAAATTAAATTTATCTATAGATTTTTTTAGTGACTCATTGGGGATAGACTTTTCTCTCCATCTTTAGCTAAGACTAAATTTTTTTAAAATATATTTAGATTTAATTAAATATTTGGGATATTAAATTTAATATAAACTCAAGTTTTAAATTATAAATTTTAAAGTTATTTCTCTCTTTTGTTCAAAGTCATTTCATGGATGTCTTTATCTAAATCTAAATTCAAATCAAGTTCATACCTTCCTCCATTATCCAAACTCGAGTGACTTGTAACAAAGGCCCTTGTTCAATGTTCTTCCAAAATTTAAATTCAATTCATGTTTCAATCCTCTTCTTTTCAATTTAAAGTCATTTAGATTAGATTTCTCACAATCCTTTTAAACTAAATTAAAATCACATATCTAAACACCTCCCCAGTTTACGTTTGTATAGGCTGGGTCCATTTAAAATTCAAGAATTCTGATTCTCCTCAATTTAATCATGCTTTGGGGATTCAATAAACTTTACTTAGTCTATCTTCAGACTTTCATATTGCTTAAAAGTTAGTGAATTTCATAAATTTATATACAAATATGATCAATTACAGAAAAAATGTATGGAAAGTTGATCTTCTCTTTCTTCAAACAATGTGAACATGACTATCATGTTACAAATCGGGCTCCCAAATATATGATTTTGATGATAACAATATTATTGAGTGCCTCTTTATTTCTCCTAATATTTGTTGTGTATACATGTTTGCGTATTGACTAACATTTCAGGTACAAAAGGCACTGGTCTTTGAAGATTCAGGGCTCAAGATTTGGTGTAATAGGTTATGTTGAAAGAGTCTTTAATTTTCATTTATTTATTTTAACTTCTTGAGTCAAGTCTTATAAGGGTGCATGATAGCCTGATGACAGTGCACACACACACAAGGGGATAAATTTTAATATTAAATATTTTAATTTTTATGTACATCGTACTGTATGATCTGGATCTGGTGTTATATAAATTAATTAAATTATTTTTTTTTCTGAAAAAAATTCTTTTGAAATATAACTAATCATACAGTACGAACACCATATCGTACTGGATGATCTGGTATAATTAGAAACCCCGTCGCTCATTAAATTAGGCAAAAATTTGAATTTGAAAATTATTCTATTCATACTGCATAATCCTAATCGTACTGTACGATGTTTAAAACATTACCTAATTTAATCCTGTGATTAGTCAATCAAATTTGTGTAATGTTGATATTTGGATCGTACTGTATGAACTAGATCATACTGTTTGATGAACGGAGATGATTTTGGTCATCCCAGGATTCATCCTGGATGAACTACACTTCGATTAAACTAATCATACTGTACGATATTGCAATCATATAGTACTAACAGGTCAAATTCTGCACATCTTACTCAATGATCCTTCGATCATACTGCATGATCTTTGACGGTTGAATTAGATTTTTTGGGTTTTTTGAATCCCTCTATTTAAGCTTTCTCATAAGACTTTGTATGAGTCTTTTGGGCTTTCATTGAGTTATTTTCTTCTAAAGAAAGCTTGAAGAGAGAGCTTTGGGCTAGGGAGAGAAAGGGTGGAGTTTGTAAGAGAGGGAGAAGATCCTTGTGGGCTTCAAGGGAGTGTGAGAGGGGGTTTTCACACGGTTGCTCTGGCAAACTTGCACCTGAGTTCCTCCAAGAGTCAAGGTTTGTCTTGAGGGACGCTTTGGGAAGAAGAAGACCTCTTTGGTGTCAAAAGACCCGGCTACTCCATCACACCGGAGAAGGTGAAAGTGATTCCAGGTCCTCAGCCTCACCAGGAGGGTGAAAAGGAGGTCAGGTCCTCTACCTCACCAGGAGGGTAAAAGGAAGTTAAGGTTCTCTGCCTGTGAAAGGGCTTCAGTCCTCTGCCGCACCAGGTTGGTGGAAGAGAGTTTATAAGGGCTTCTCCGCCAAGATGTGGGACCTAAAGGAGAGACACTATAGGGATTGTGCAATACACGGAGAGGAGGACTCCGGGGAGTGGACGTAGATCATGGTTTGACCAAACCACTTTAAATCTAGTGTGTTCTTTCTGATTTTATTTTTCACACTTTAATTTTTTCCACATTTTAATGTTTATTATAACTGCTTGGTGAAAATCTTAGATCAATATTTTCATTATAATAATTAGAGAATAATCACCATCTTTATAATTGTTTACAAATCATCAACTTTCGTATTTGACTAGTTAAGTTATTATGGTAAGAAATCTGAAAAATCAATAAGTATTAAAACTCTTAGTTCATGTCGATCTTTCAAGTGGTATCAGAGCGGTACTCAAAATAGTGTTCTAAAAAACCTAGAGAAAAATGATCAATGGCACAATTTGGAAATAGAAATAGTGTAGAAGGTTATTCAATAACCCATCTGCCAGTTTTTGAAAATATTTCTTTTAATTTTTGAAAAATTTGGAAGTCTATATTTTTATAATCCATTGATTTCAGGATGTGGCATATGATTCAATCCAGATATTCTATACCGTCTCGTATTGTTAATGGTGTGAAAACTGATATTCCTTTTACTTAATGGAGTAGAGAAGAAAAAATTTATGCTTAATTGAATGCTAAATCTTTAAATTTCTTTTTCTGTGCTTTAACTTCTAAAGACTATACGATTGTTTCTACTTGTATCATGAGAAGGAAGTTTGGGATAAACTATGTATTATATATGAAGGTAGTAGTGAAGTCAAATAATCTATATTAAACATATTATTGCATAACTATGAGCTTTTTTGCATGAAACCTTATGAGACTATCTTAGACATGTATACTATGTTTACTCAGATTATGACATCATTGCATGCTTTAGGTAGAGAACTTTCAAACTTAGAAAAACTCAACAAAATTCTACGTTGTCTACGTGATAAATTTGATGCCAAAGTGACTGCTATATGTGAGTCAAAAGACTTGAATGCTTATTCTATTGATATATGATCGGCTTACTCATTGCCTACGAGTAAAGTGTGAGTCGAAGACTTTTGTATGAAGGTGATGAAAGAGTTATAGTGATAAAAGCAAAAGACACAGATAAGATGGCTTAGGAAGTGATGAGAATGAGATAATGGCATTAACAACAAGCTAATTGAAAAGTCTGCTGAAACACAAGCACAAGCGTGAACAAAAGTGGAGCGAAGGTAAAAATGATAAATATGATAGCTTGCTTCAGTCATAATTTATTTTGGGTGTAAGAAACCAGGACATTTTTAAAAATGAGTGCCCCAATCTTAAGAAACACCTTGTAAAGAAAGAGTGAGGATAAGCCAATTGCAATAAGGGAAAATTAAAAGAAGCAAAAGATCTCCTAGGCAGACTTAGCTTCTGAATCATCAGAACAGGAGCTAGATGATGAGGTAACAAACTTATAATAAATCATCAAGGATTTGATTGGTAATTCTGATCAGGTATAAGTATGTTGAGGTTTGTTTGTGTGTTTTATTTATGTATTTTGTATGTTTGTTTGTCTATTTTGTGTGTTTGATGTTTAGTATGTTTTAAGCATGATTTCATATTTTAGTTTCTTCATTGTATGTCACTACCTTCTTTTGCATATATTTTAACTTATGTGTCGCATTGTATCTCCTCTTTTTGATAATGTTAAAGGGGGAGAATGTATTGTGATTGGTTTCTTTTATGGTTTAGTTTTTTATAAATTTCTTTTGTTATTTAGTTTTTTAAAGTTTTATGTTATTTAGTTTTAAAATATGTATTTGTCTTAAGAAAAAAAATTAAAAAAAAATTCTTACCCCTATTTTTAATATAATTCTCTTAGTGAGGGGGAGATTAGGAGAAAATATTTTTAATTTGTAAATTCTACCAATAATATTTACCATCATCAAAAAGGGGGAGATTGTTACAACTCGGGCTCCTGAGTATATAATTTTGATGATAACAATATTTTTGAGTGCCTCTTTATTTCTCTTAATATTTGTTATGTATACATGTTTGTGTGTTGACTAATATTTTAGGTACAACAGGCACCGGTCTTTAAAGATTCAATGCTCAAGATTAGATAGAATAGGTTATGTTAAAAGAGTCTGTAATTTTTATTTATTTATTTTAACTTCTTGAGTCAAGTTTTGTAAGGGCACATGATAGCCTGGTGACCGTGCACAAACACACAAGGATAGAAAATTTAATGTTAAATATTTTAATTTTTTTGTACATCATACTGTACGATCTGGATCGTGCTATATGATCTGGATTGTGCTATATGATCTGGATTGTGCCGTACGATCTGGTGTTGCATAAATTAATTAAAATATTTTATTTTTCTAAAAAAAATTCTTTTGAAATATAACTAATCATACAGCATAAACACCACATCGTACAAGATGATATGGTATAATTAGAAACCCCATCCCTCATTAAATTAGGCAAAAAGTTGAATTTAAAAATTGTTCTATTCGTACTATATGATCCTAATCGTATTGTATAATGTTTAAAACATTTCCTAATTTAATCCTGTGATTAGTCAATTGAATTTGCATAATTTTGATATTTGGATCATACTGTACAAATTGGATCATACTGTGCGATGAACATAGACGATTTTGGTCATCCCAGGATTCATCCTGGATGAACTACACTTCGATTGAACTAATAGTATTGTACGATACTGCGATCATACAGTATTAATATTTTAAATTCTACACATCATACGGGATGATCTTTCGATCGTATTGTATTTTAAATTCTACACATCATACGGGATGATCTTTCGATCGTATTGTACGATCTTTGATGGCTAATTTGGATTTTTAAGGTTTTTTTAAGCCCTCTATTTAAGCTTTCTCATAAGACTTTGTATGAGTCTTTTGGGCATTTATTGAGTTTTTTTCTTCTAAAGAAAGCTTGAAGAGAGAGCTTTGGGCTAGGGAGAGAAAGGGTGAAGTTTTTAAGAGACGGAGAAGATGCTTGTGGGCTTCAAGGGAGTGTGAGAGGGGGTTTTCACACGGTTCCTCTGGCGAACTTGCACCTGAGTTTCTCCAAGAGTCAAGGTTTGTCATGAGGGAAGCTTTGGGAAGAAGAAGACCTCTTTGGTGTCAAAAGATGCTGTTACTCCACCACACCGGAGAAGGTGAAAGTGATTCCAGGTTCTCTGCCTTACCAAGAGGGTGAAATGGAGTTCAGGTGCTCTGCCTCACCGGAGGATGAAAAGAAGTCAAGGTTCTCTACTTGTGAAAGGAGTTCAGTCCTCTACTACACCGGGTTGGTGGAAGGGAGTTTGTAAGGGCTTCTCCAGCTGTGGGGGCTAAAGGAGAGACACTATAGTGATAGTGCAATACCTGAAGAGGAGGACTCCGGGGAGTGGACATAGGTCTTGGTTTGACCGAACCACTATAAATCTGGTTTGTTCTTTCTAATTTTATTTTTCATACATTAATTTTTTTCACATTTTAATGTTTATTATAACTACTTGGTGAAAATCTAAGTTCAATATTTTCATTGTGATAATTAGAGAATAATCACCATCTTTATATTTGTTTACAAATTATCAGCTTTCGTATTTGACTAGTTAAGTTATTATGGTAAGAAATCTAAAAAATCAATAAATATTAGAACTCTTAGTGCATCTTAATCTTTCATATCAATCAGGGTTCATCTACTTAATCAACTATGATCAAGTTTGGATTGATGAGTAATGTCCAATTTACCTTCATTGGACCACCATCTAATGATTTTTTACCTCATTTTTAATTAGGTTAATTCTCTATCTCAAACATCCAATTTCCATATATAAATCATTAAACCATATCTCAAACCCTAATTCAGATTCTGTATTAGGCATTAGCATACTAATGTTGACCTCATTTTTGTATGAGGTCATTAGGACCCAACCAAGACTCCAGGTGATTCGATGCCCTAAGATCAATTCTAATCTTAGATCAACTTATATCCCAAACCTTAGGATTTATCTAGATCATATGATTACTCTAGACTCTGGATCCTAAGACTCCTAGACTCTAGGATTCTCCTAGATTTCAAACCCTAGGATCTACCTAGACTGTATATCAATTTAGATATTAGACCACTTCAAACCCTAGTATCTATCCAAGCCCTAGGATCTACCAAGGTCCTAGATCAATCCAGACACTAGGATCAATTCAGATTCTTGGTCAATCCTGATTCAAATTAATTTATACCTTTGATCAATTCAATTTTAGATCAATCCATACTTTAATCAATTCAAATATCAAATTAATTCAAGCTTCAAATCAAATCCAGACCTCCATTCCAGTACAAGCCTTGATTTAGTCTTCAAACTAATATCAAACCCATCTTAGGACCTATCCATTTATTAATAATCAATCAAATGATTATAAATGATTAGGATAATTAAAATTTAAACTTTGAAACCCCAAATCCCAGTTCAAATCCAAAATCCAGATTAAAATCCAAGGCTAAGGACCCAGGTACTGAAAGCCTTTTCTAGTGATATTTCAAATACTTCAAACCCCAGTCAAATGATCTCTGATTCAGAGTCTATTAATTTCATATTGATAATACATGTCTCTAAAGGTAATCCTCCTAATTTGAGCTCCATTTGAGACCTCTAACCCCTAAAACTGAATTGATTTCCAAATCCTATAAAACCTTTAAATATTTACAGTCCATGCCATTAGACCTACCACCTAGTTGATTTTGACCTTGGAGCTTTCTGCAAAGCCTCCAATCTATTCAAGACACTTGATTATGTTATGATAAGTACTAAACTGCATTTTGATGGACCTAATGTGACCCCTAGTTGACTAGGGGTTAAAATCACCAAATTACCCCTTAGGGGTTTGAATGCACATTTTAAATCAAATGATCTCCAAATTTAATGCAATCACTTCTCACACTTTTCAAATATCAAACCAAACCTATTGGACCCAAACCCAGGCCTTGTGTCAACCTAGGTTGACCAAACAAACCCTTAAGAGTCCAAATGGTCTGTTTGACCAAATTGAACTATCCAGACCTTAGGACGACTCCCAACAGACCAAATTGAGCTTAGTCTTTGACCCTAGGTCAACTAGGTTGACCAAGTCAACCTTTGTTGACCAAATCAACCCTTAAGGTTATTAACACTCAATCAAGCACCATATCCATTCAAATCTCATTCAAACTCCCTTGGACACTTTCCTTGGTGATTTAGACCTGATTGGACACCCTAAATTCTCTCACTGTTTAAGCTCCCCTCAGACCTAGCCTTTCATTCACTCAAGCTCCAAGCTTCTCCCATATCCATTCTAGATCAAACCCCACTATTAAAAATGTGCCGACGATGATCCTCTAGCGAACTTAAGCCCCAAATATTCCAAGATGATTTGCCATCGATCTAGGTGTCTTCGAGCCAAAGTTTCTTCTACAAATCTAAGAAAGGCCAATCTACAAGTTAAACCGGTTCGAGATCCAAAAATTTTAACTGTAAAAATTCCAAAAAACTTAAGCCTTAGGTCACAATAGTTAGGATTAATTAGCATTTTTTTAGACTGCTTTAAGCTATATTAATCATTTGATTAATCTAGGTTTAAAATTTCATTAGATTTTATCAACCCGATTAAGAGAACGAGCTAATTTTTTGTGTTAGGTTCATTTTTCGAAGGGCTCAGCTAGACGAAATCGGGACCGTTGATCTTATAATTAACAGTCATGATTTGTCCATTCCGCGGCATGTTCGACCTTGTATCGATAGTTTGTTGGATGATCACTCATTCGGCTGAATCCTGGTCATTGATTCAAAATTGCAGAGGATTCAACGGCCGTGATCTCGCGCCCACTTGGATTAGCGAACCGCATTAGCGATTCACTAATTATGCAATGATTGCTGGTGGCACAATCATTACGCCATCAAAAATGATTTCCCTGTAGTTCTGAGCAGCCAATCTGTTGCGGATGCGTGGCCTCAACCACTGCCTGCGCCGCCAGACCGTATATATTAATTAAAAATTTGTTTTTTAAATCAATTTCTTTTAAATAATTATAGAAAATTAACTTTAAATCTAAAAATTCAGTATTATATATTAAAATTTCCAAAAAATTAATTATTCTGATTTAAAATTAATATTAATTTAAAATATTAATTTTATTTTAAATTGTTTTAATTACTAAATATTTGATATTTTTAGATTAATAATTAAGTAAAAATGATCAAAATATCTTATAAAATAATAAATTTTATTTTAAAAATATTTCAAGACAAATATTAAATATAATTTTATTTTAAAGTTAAATTTGATCCAAAATATTTTATTTAAACATTTTAAATAATTTTAATATATATTAAGATCCAATTAATATTTAATTAATATTAAAATTGAGATTAACTCAAATGTTTAAAATATATATATATATATATATATATATTATTTTAAAATATCTATATCAAATTATAAAACAATTTTTTTAATAATTTGTAATTAAAATTTAATTCAAACTTGATAATCAAAATGTATTTAAAATATAAATTTTATATATTTTAAATATTTCATTTAATCAATTAAGAATTTAATTAACATTTATTAAAATCAAATTCAAATAATATTAAAAATTTAAATAAAATTATTTTAAATAATTTTCAAAGTCCAAATTTTTTTTAGTTTTTAATTAAATTTATTTTAAAATATATTTTAAATATTAATTAATTTTAAAATATTTTAAATTCATTTAATTGACTTAAAACTTCAAAAATTCAAAAGAAAATATAAATAACATATCAACATTTTTCAGAAAATTAAGAATTTTAATTTTAAATTAATTTTAGAGATTAAAATTTAATTTAATTTAATCAATTCTAATTATTTAATTACTTTTAATATTTAATTAAATATTTTGTTAAATATTTTTCAAAAATTAATTGTCAAATTATTTCAAAATGAGAGGATCTCTTATTAGTATGTTAAACTTATTTTGATGATAATTTTAATTATTTTAATTTAAAACTTATATTTTATATATACGTTTATATATATATATATATATATATATATATATATATATATATATGCATGTTTTAAAATCTTATTTTAAAATTATATGCATATATTAAATTTTTAGGCTTTGAGAGATCCACTTGAAATTTCAAACATAGGTTGAGCTATTTGAATAGATTTGTTCGGGATGATTATTGAATAATTATCCTAATTATTCACTAATCAATTTATTAATTATTCAAGTTATCTTTGTCCTTTGCATGCTTAGGGATTTGATTGTGCTTATGTGTGCATCTATATTTATTAGTCCAAGGGTTAGGCAAACCTTTATTCAAACCCATTTAAACTTAATGACATCATTAAGGACAATAATTAAGGACACGTCTAGGAAATTGAAATTAATTTCAATAATTAGGGTACACCTCCTATTGACTTGAAACTTTGAACATTCAAGCTTAGTGACATGCTCAGCCTATAGAAATTTTCTCACAGATGTTTGAAGTCATTAAGAATTTTAATTAATTAACTTAAGTTTAAACCTTTAATTAAGCATTAAAACTTTAAAAAATTTTAATAAATAAAATTTAAAGCAAAAAATTATGAATAATACGTCAAACTGACCAGAATTTAACTCTTATTTAAATAAAAATAAAAGCCCTTTGACTGGACTTTAAAATCAAGCTTAATTTACTTCTAATTAAAATTTAATATTTAATGAATTTACTTAATTAAAAATTCCAAAAAATTCTCAAATACTTCGAAATCTCTCCTTATGTCATTCCTCACCTTTGGAGTTGATTTTAAGGAGTTGGGAGTTCATTTGGAGAAAATCAATAACAGGCCTTTAATTAAACTAATTAAATAATTCAATTAATTCATCAACCTTTGAAAATTCATAATTCAAGAAAATTCCAAATTAATCAAACTCAAAGGAATTTAACTCACACGAAAATCTAATATTTATCAAGAATCTTAAACCTCAAGAAATCAGTCAAATTTGAAAAGTCAACTTTTGGTCAAATCTAAGTCAAATTTTAAGTCAAATATTCAATCATTCATAACTAAATGTAAAAAAATAAAAATCTAGCATATTTATAGTCTAACTGATCGTCTTAAGGCCTAATATTATAATAAAATATTAACTTTCTAGAAATCAAGCTTAATAAAAATGTTAATGTTTGACCCCATAATTAAATGATAAAAATAATAAAGAAAATTCTAAAATTTGATAATTAATTCTAAATTCCAAAAAATGTTAAATCAATGTTAAAATCACTCAACTAAACCTTTAATACACAATAAATACTCCAAAGATGAAGTTTTTAGGATGGACCACTAAGGGTTGCAGGGCTACGAGTCCTAAAGAGGATTGATTTCTCGAGCCTGGTGGCACAATGCCACGAACCAAATTCAATGAAGTGTAAAAATTTAATTCTAATTGATTAATAATTATTTTACTAAATTTAAAATCCTTAATGCAAATATATTAACCTAGTTTTTAGGTTGGACTACTCCGGGCTGAAGGGCTAGGTGTCCTAAGGAGGCTTTGTTCCTCGAGCCTAGTGGCACAATGCCACGAATCGGTTAATGGAAAACTAAAACAAATTAAATATTAAAAATTAGCAACCAATTAACCTTAATTAAAACCTAATTAACTTTTAAACTTTAATCAAATCAAATCACTTAATCGTATTGGGTACCACTAGGTAACTCAGGCTTACGAGGCTATTAAATTAGCCTCAGGGAAGGTGAAATAAACTTCGTGGCCTCAATGAGTAACAAAGGTGGTATCCAATAAATAATTAAAAATCAATCTTAAAATAAATTTAAAATTATTAAGACTTAAACTCTAACCAAAATCTCCCCTTAAGCCTTTCAACCAATCAAACCTTTAAGCAATTTTAATCAAGTATCCTATATTGGACATATCAAAGCCACACAACCTACCCCACACACTCTAGATGGTTTGTTAGGACAACCAACTCTAGTACTAGGCTAGACCAGTGTTTATTTTTCTGCTACTTCTGTGTGCCAGGTTTTCCATGATTTTCTTTACATGCTGGTTTTTAGAATTAAGTAATTGATTGATTGTTTGTTTAATTCGTGCACTCCATACTTTGATTGATTGTGTGTTAGATTTATCCCTAGGTTAGAGACAATTTATACTAATCCAATCCTATGTAGGTGGCCATGCTCATACAGGGTATTTAAAATTAAGGGGGTAATAAATTTAGATTTAAAGTTAATAATATTTTCTGTAGGTGCTTCAGAATGCACAAGTCGCCCTTTAAATTAAAAGAGCATAGCCAAGTGCGGCTGTGATTTAAGCATTTAAGTTTTAATAAATATTAACTGCTTGGGATGTTCATATAATAGCTGATTATTAGGATAACCCTACAGGTTATTGAGTCTAAATTTTCTTTTGAATCTAAATATATTTTGATATATATTTGAGTTGTAATTATAAAGTGATTTGTGATGGGATGCACACCTATCCTACTTAGATTCCAAAGAGGAGAGGACATCCCTCAAGGGAGAGTCCTCCTCCATTTGGAAGCCTAAGGTAGGATACTTTGAGTATCCAAGGAGAAAAGATAACACCTCTTTTGAGGGGGAGTTTCTTTTCACTTAGATATCCACACCCGATGATCCAAGGAGCTCTGCAGAAGGGCTAAGCAGTAAAGAACGAGAAGAATCCCAATTCTCAAAATCACTTGTGCCTTATGAATAGAATCGAGGTTCTAGTCAATGGTATCCAGCCACTTTACTTTCTATAGACCCCGGGTTGTAATATTAAAAGGCATTTGCCTATAGACATTAAACTTTAATTGATTTGTTTATTAATATTGATTATTTGATGTTGACTGCGACTTAGGATTGCCTACTTTTAGTAGTTTTTTGGTATTTTTTGCATGCTGATTTTGATTTAGCCTAGAACCCGATCGGAGGCTCGTGAGGGAACGAATAAAATTCTTCTATTTTAATTAAATTAAAATTTTTAAGATAAGATAGAAACTCTAACATTTTAAGTAGTAAGCCCGGGACCGCGGGGAGTTTTTCATAACATATTTGTTACATTTTCTTTCCACTTGTTTGGCACATCCCCGTCTACGGGTTATGGTAGACCACCTTGCCTATGAGGGTGCAGATCTATTAAGGAGAGTTTGTGCATTCTAGGATAAAACCTCTTTTTATGCCTGATTTTAAAATTTCTTAATTTTGATTCAAGCATTTAATCGAGTCAACTAGCATATATTACATTAGTAACAAATTAAATCGAGTCTAAAATTTAAATGTATTTTTATTTCAAGTTTCATATCACCCAATATATGTCAAGGGGCCAAATTAAGGATCTGCTCTAGATGTCGACCATATTCTCAAAAACTTTTCCTAAATAACATTCCTACCCACTCTTACATAAAAGATCAGACTCTTAATTTTGAAGCGTTTAGGTGGTTTAGCTGGCTCCCCAATCCAGGCAGGGGTAAGTCCAGATCCTGCATTGCATTAGTTAGGTTCTGGGTCACTAATTTTTAGTGCCCGCTTTAGACTTAGGTTCGGAGGCAGATTTTTAATCTTAGGTCCTCAACCTCCGAGAATTGAATCCCAACTTTCTAATAAAATCAATCATTCAAATTTAAATCTATTTCAATCAAATTCAAACCCAACACTTAGGATATGCCAAGGTGTTTTTGAAGTGATTTCGAATCTCCAAACACCTTCTTCCCTTCCTCCTTTGAGTCCAAAAATAAGTGTTCAACTTTGAACCATTCCCATTTGAAAATTCCAACATTTGCCTCCTTTGATTTTGATCTTTAAATTGTAAAATAAAATTTATACCGATATTTTAATCGAGAGAATTCTTAGGAAATTTCTAGTTTCCTATGATGTAATTAACTACAAGGTCTTACACTCGTATGAGATTTAGAAACCCAGATCAAATTTTCAAAATCAAGTTTTCAAAACCTTAATTAATTTTCTTTGGGAAAATTAAAAGTCAAAGTTCGTTATCGTCATATTCAAATGATCGATAACAAACGATATTCTCTTTCCTCATAAAGATATATCGTACTGTTATCATAACTTTGATCATGAAATTAATGATCTTTTAACTAGATTATTACAATCAAATATTTTATCAAACATCATTTTGATCTTCCAAGATCATATATTGTCTCCCCTTACATTTGACTATGATAATCATGATAAATCCAAAGTTTTGAAATTTGAACCCATTTAGGAATGATATGTTCACCTCCCAAGGTGATTTATCATTCATAATGACGTGTTCGATTCTAAAACTAAAAATTCCAGAAATTAAACATTCCCAAAGAAAATTAAAGTCTTTCAAACTATAATATTTTTCAATCAAACAACTCCCTTGATCATTGAAGCATAAAATCATCACTTGATAATCACCCCTAACTAGGGGTATAAGTGACTCGAGATGGCTCATGAGCCAGCTTGAGCTTGACTCGTTTATGGGCTTGTGAGCTAAGCTTATCGAGCTCATAAGTCGAGTTAGAGTTTGATCAGGCAACACTCGTGAGCTTGCTATCTGGCTCAAATTGTTATATATATTTTATTAATTTCTAATATTTTTATTACATTTGAAAGTTTGAAAACTAATTAAGTTCAAGTCTTCAACTGCCTCATAGTTAATAAAAAATTCTCAAATATCAATACTAATAAATGTTGCATCCTTAATTATTACTAAAATAGTGAAATTTTATAAAAAAAAATTATATAAAATTTAAAAGATGTATCACAAAGTAGCAGCATTAAATATATTATAGAAAAACTATAGACTCTTTCCCAAAGCGGCAACTTCTTTTTGTTGTGCTCGAGTTCCTCAGAGTAACTTTGCCTCATTTATATGATCTCCACCTATGAGAAAACTATGTGGGAAAATAAAAAATAGGTGGGAAACTGATGCAGCTGGGCACCAAATTAAGCTGCTCAGTTTGTTCATTATAGTGTCGTGAGTCATGCTGGAGCTCAACTTTTGGGCTTGACTAGAGTTCAAGCTTAAGTTCAAGCTCTATATTTGACTCCCGAGTCGAGCTTAAACACCCTCTAACTCGAGCATGACTCGACTCATTTATACCCCTACCCCTGACTAACATCTCATCATTTGATTTATCTCCTGATAATCACAAAATGATTGTTAGTGATATTATCATTTCAAAACACCAAAGTCTCGTGTTAATACCAAAACCAATACTCTCTTGTCCATAACCTATTGTTGGAGAAATTTTGATTTCCTTGAAACAAGACTAAATGACTTTTGATTCTAGATCTAACACTTACATATTGGTTAGGCATATCCTTAGGGTAGGCCCTCTAAATTTGAAGACATTTCAAGATCCCTAACCTCTAAAACCAAAAGAATTTTATTGGCTACAAAACCTTTAAATATTTATAACATATGCCATTGAACATGACATCTTATGATTTTGACCGTAGAGGCCCCTTAAAACTCATTGATATGATCATCATCACTGGAATGATGCATTAAACCAACATTGAAACTTGGTTGTTCATGGTTGACCATAAAATCCTACCTAAACCTTGAAAACTAAATTTTTCTAAACCTTAACATGGCTCAGTCAAATAAAGCCATGTAACCTTCTACAAATATATTCAAAACACCATTTGAAATCTGTTAAACAAAACCCTAAGACCTGGTCAACCTTGGTTGACCAACTCATCCTAAGTTGCAATCAACCTAGGTTGATTAAATTGCCCTATTTCCATTTAAACTACATTACATACATGGAGACCCTGCCAAATCTCGAGATCACCTTCAATAAACTCTAAATAACATTAGAAATGCATTGGACCAAGTTTGAACCCTTGGTCAACCGTGGTTGACAAAGTCAACCCTGGTTGACCAAGTCAACCATGGTTGACCAAATGGTCCCTTAAACCCTTAAACATGCACTAAATGATCTCAGCAAGCTATGAGACCACTTCCAACAAGTCCAAAATATTAATTGGAATAAGTTAGACCCATCATTGACCCCTAGTAAAACCTGGTTAATCGAATCAATTCTAGTTAACTAAAATCACCTTATACACATAAAAAATTTATTTCTCACAATTTTATCCAAATTAATGAACCAAATTCATATGGATTATTCATGAGCTCAACATGAGTCCCCTAAAAAATTGCTAAACCTTGGGCCCACATAGTTTGACTAATAGGATTGAACCAAGTGCTATAAATGGGGTTTTCTTGCTCTAAATCACCACCCTTATCAAAATAAATTTTGAAAATTACTATAAATAGTGTATATTAACCCCATGGATGAAAGTTCGAAAGGGATGTTAAGCCCTAGTGAACTAGTCCCGAGGCTAACCAAGAGGGGGGGTGAATTGGTTATTTAAAAATTTCACGATAACTACAAAAATCTTTTCGATACTTAGCAGCGGAAACAAGTAAACAATAACGAAAAGATCAATCAACGATATTCACCCAAGAAGTTTATATTGAAAAGTAAAGTGCAAAACTGAATCAGAAAAGAAAACCAGATTTTATAGTGATTCGGTCAACTTGACCTACGTCCACTCCCCGGAGCCTCCCCTCCGGGTATTGCACTAAATGAAAGTGACTCTCCTTTTGCTCCCACAGCAAGGCGGAGAAGCCTGTACAAAACACCTCCTTTTCACCACACGGTGAGGTAGAGAACCTGACCTCCTTTCGCTTCCTCCTGAAGCAGGCAGAGAACCTTCGAACTCCTTTTGCTTCGACCTGAAGCGGACAGAGAACCCACAAACTCCTTTCGCTTCCTCCTGAAGCGGGCAGAGAACCCGGATCTTCTTGCGAACGATCCTCCCATGAAGAACACCGACTAGACGACAGACGACGAGTGGAGAAGATGACTCTGATCCGTTCTTGGAGCAACCTTAGTGAATCCCTCACTAACTCCCCCTTACAAGATCTCTTCTCTCTCTCCCAACTCTCTCTCTCTCTAGGATTTCTCAGGGAAGGAAGGCAGCAAAAGATCTTTCCAAAAATTGGAAAAAGTTCTTTTTAAAGGAGGGCTTAAAATTTGCCCTAAATCTCAACTTGTCGGCCAAGATCGTCCAGGACGATCGGTAGATCATTCTGTACGATCAGTTCAAATTAGGCTGTTTCAGCCTGGACGATCTGGCTCTTCTGGACGATCAGTAGAAAAAGTTGTTCATATCGTCCCGTACGATCCTTCGATCGTCCGGAACGATTAGTTCAAATTGAAGGAAATCGTCCAGAAGACAGTTCGGGTCGTCCAGAGAAATCTGTGCTGGACGACCAAAAAATGACTTGATCGTCCCGGACGATAGGGTAATCGTCCGGTACGATTAGTTCAAAAAGGCCCCCAAATCGTCCTGTATATAGTTCTGGACGTACAGCTGAAATGCACAAGACGATCACGATCGTCCGAGACGATCCTGCGATCGTCCTGGACGATGTGATTGTATCAATTAAACATTAATTGCTTTCTTTAATTACCAGACTAATTTAGGCATGATTGTAGTGAATCGTCCAGGACGATACATGTATCGTCCGGGACGATCAGACCAAAATACTTAAAATAAAACTTGCCTAACTTAATCTGGCGGCTTAGAATTTCTGATTTGGGAATATCGTCCCGTACGATCCGTAGATCGTCCAGGACGATCGGCTCAATCAGTCCTTCTTAACTTAGTCGCCCTAATTAGGGTTTCTGTTTTTAACTGGATCGTCCAGGACGATGAAACTATCGTCCAGGACGATTTGAACAAATTTTGAACAGAAACTCTAACTCACTCAATCTCTCCCCCTGAGTGTGTGTGTGCAAGGTTACTTAGCTAGGGGATCAGTTACATTACAATTGACTCAATAAAAAGGAAAATCATACATTTGACACACTTGGACCCGATCTTGAGTTGGCTTGAGTGGCTCGCGGTCTTTTGTGCCTGAAACAGATTAGCCAAGCAAAACACACTGGAAACATGTTTTTCATCATCAAAACCAGATTTGCAACAATCTCGCCCTTTTTGATGATGGCAAACATTTGTAAAGTAGTCTGACAGTAAAAGTAAACTAGGAGATCAAACAAACAAACATTTTCTTTTTTAATTTTCATTTAACAGCTAAAATAATACAGGAAATATGACTCAGAAAATAGAAACAGACACGACTACAACTGACTCCCCCTTTTGACATCACAAAAAGGAGGAGGGAAAAACATAACACGGAAATAAAACATAAAATAAAACATATTGATTTTAGATTCAAAAACCAATGACAGGACAATTGACAGCGCTGAAATCCAAAAAAGGTTGGAAATAATCAACTTTCGTAACTCCTACCCCGGGCACCTTATCGATGCAAACCTCTTTCAACACAAAAATCTGATTCAGAATAAAAGACATTAGATTTGAAAAGAAATCCTTTCAAGCCTCGTTCCAGAAAAATATCTGATATAATAGTGTTACAAAGTAAAAAATCAGAAATCAGGATTTTCAAGACTCAAGCTTTTGAAAATATTAAGTGGCGCACAGATTTTTCTAAGACATTTAATAATCTGAAAGGAAAGAAAGCTTGTGTTGGGCTCATTTTGTGCCTCTTTTTCAAATTGGTTGGCGCTTTGCGCATCTTTTGATTTTTGATACACTTTGTGTATCCAATTTGGCAATTTCGCATCTTTTCAGTTTTGGGCTCATTTTATGCCTCTTTTTCAAATTATCTGGCGCACTGCGCATCTTTTATAAGCTTTCTCCTTTTCATAATCATTAAAGAGTCTCAGCTGTGAGATTATCTTCCAGACATAGGAGATGACTCTCCGCAGTAAGGAAGAACGATTCACAAAATAAAATCCATACAACATATGATAAATGCAATCACTTGGTTTAGAAAATCAAACTAATGACTCAAGACTTTGAAAAACACTATTGATATGAGGCAGATTACTGTAGGAAGATAAAATAATCTCTATTTCAAAAACTAACATTTTAATTTTGAAAAGGATTTTTATTCAAAAGAAACTACACACCAGTAAAGGAGTTAGAGGAAGAGAAACAATTATCAATGTTTCTTCCCTTTAACAGATTCAGTGAAGTCAATCACTGCTTATCAGCTTCCAAACCAAAACAAGGTAAAAACTCCCAGTCAAAAATTCAGATCACTAGAAGTAGTGAGCGGTGATCAGATCTTGAAAAGCATAAAATAGTAAGTGCAAGATATGAACCCGTAAATAAATAAAAATAGGTAGAAAATCATAGCAAAGTAAATACTCAAATCAAACTAACAAAAAAAGGGTAACACAGAAATCAGCAGAAGAAATAAAATCAACTGAAAGCAAATAATCAAACCAAAACTAACTAACAAAAATCAGAAATCAGAATACAAAAACTAACTAACAGAAATCAGAAAACAGAATACAAAAAACTAACTAACCGAAATCAGAATACCAATCATAACAATCATAAATCAACAGTCATCAGAATCAAGCATTTATATCAATCACTCCTAATCTGGTTCTCAAAATGCTGAATGAGTCAAAGGCCAGTGGTTTAGTGAATATGTCAGCCAGCTGATTTTCAGTTGCTACGTGGTGTAGCTCAATGTCCCCTTTTGTAACATGGTCCCTAATGAAGTGATGCCTAATGTCAATGTGTTTGGTCCTAGAATGTTGGATTGGATTCTTAGAGATACAGATGGCAGTCGTATTATCACACAGAATAGAAATTGTGCCAACAGGTACTCCTAAATCCAAGACTTGCTGCTTCAACCAAAGAACTTGGGCCACACAACTCCCTAAGGCAATGTACTCAGCTTCAGCAGTGGAAAGTGCAACTGAGTTCTGTTTTCTACTAGACCAGGAGACTAACGACTGTCCTATAAATTGACAAGTCCCAGAAGTACTCTTCCTATCCACCCTACACCCCGCAAAGTCAGAATCAGAATATCCAATGATCTCAAAAGAGGTGCTGTGCCTAGGGTACCAAATTCCTAGGTTTGGGGTTCCTAAAAGATATCTAAGAATTCTCTTAACAGCAGTCAGGTGGGACTCTTTAGGATCAGCCTGAAACCTAGCACAAAGACAGACACTAAACATGATATCAGGTCGGCTAGCAGTCAGGTAAAGCAGTGACCCTATTATCCCTCTATACTTCTTCTGATCAATAAATTTTCCATTTGAATCCTTATCTAACTGAACTGAGGAGGGCATGGGAGTATTGATTGGCTTGGCTTTGTCCATTTCATATTTCTTCAAAATGTCCTTAGTGTATTTTGATTGATTGAGAAAGGTTCCATCATCCGTTTGCCTTATGCTAAACCCCAAAAAGTAGGACAATTCTCCCATCATACTCATCTCAAACTCTTTACTCATTATTTTAGAAAACTCTTCACATAAGTATTTATCAGAAGATCCAAAAATTATATCATCAACATAGATCTGGACAATGAGTAAGTCATCTCCTAATCTCCTCAGAAAAAGGGTGGTGTCTACGCTCCCCTTAACAAACTCTCTTTCTAACAGGAATGTGCTAAGCCTCTCATACCAAGCTCTGGGTGCCTGTTTCAATCCATATAAGGCCTTTTTTAATTTATAGACATGATTTGGATATTGGGAACTCTCAAAACCTGGGGGTTGTTCTACGAAAACATCTTCTTTAATTACCCCATTTAAAAAGGCACTCTTGACATCCATTTGAAACAGCTTAAATCCCTTATAACAGGCAAAGGCTAGTAGCACTCTAATGGCTTCCAATCTAGCTATAGGGGCAAAAGTTTCCTCAAAATCTATCCCTTCTATCTGATTATACCCCTTAGCCACCAATCTTGCCTTATTTCTCACCACCATACCAGAATCATTCATCTTATTCTTAAAGACCCACTTGGTTCCCACAATACTTTGGTTTCTAGGTCTTTCTACTAACTCCCAAACATCATTCCTTACAAATTGATTCAATTCTTCCTGTATAGCTAAAATCCAAAATTCATCCGACAGGGCATGATTGATGTTGGTGGGTTCAGTCATTGAGATAAAGGCAGAATGGTTTACTTCCTTCCTAAGTCCATGCCTAGTCCTAACACCTTCAGAAGGGTCTCCTAAGATCAGTTCTTTAGGATGACTCGAAGAATATCTCCAATCTCTAGGCAACTCTGTTTGAGGTTCTACCCTTTCCTCCAAATTTGTATTTCCAACTCCTAGGGTAACCTCAACAATCTCTTCATCTTCTACTTCAGATCTAGACTCCTTAGGATCAGATTCATCAAACACTACATGGGTTGTTTCTTCCACCACCAAAGTCCTCCTATTGAACACCCTAAAGGATTTCCCCACACTTGAATATCCTAAGAACACTCCTTCATCAGATTTGGGGTCAAATTTTCCTAAGGGTGACTTCCCGTTGTTCAGAATGAAAACCTTACAGCCAAAGACATGGAGGTGGGGCAGATTTGGTGTTCTACCCTTAATGATCTCATAAGGTGTCTTGTTCAGTTTGACTCTCACATTCACCCTATTCAGCACATAACAGGCAGTGTTCATCGCTTCAGCCCAAAAGTATTTTGGAAGTGAATACTCGGCAAACATGGCTCTAGCGGCTTCCACTAAGGTCCTGTTCTTCCTTTCAGCTACCCTGTTCTGCTGAGGGGTCCTAGGAGCTGAAAAATTGTGACTAATCCCATGATCCTCATAAAAACTTCCAAATCTTTCATTTTCAAACTCCCCTCCGTGATCACTATGGATGGTAATAATCTCACATCTTAACTTCTTCTGAATCCAAGTAGAGAAAGATCTAAACTCATCAAATGACTCAGATTTGTGTGACAAAAACTTAACCCAAGTGAACCTTGAATAATCATCAACAATCACAAAACCATAGACTCTCCCCCCTAAGCTGGCAGTGCTAATGGGTCCAAAGAGGTCCATGTGAAGAACTTCTAAAGGTCTAGAGGTGCTAATATCCTTAACAGAGTGAAAAGAGGACTGGACTTGCTTCCCCAACTGACAGGCATCACACAGGTGATCCTTAGTGAACTTAAGCTTGGGCACACCTCTAACTAAGTCCTTTTGGGTGACTCTCCTAAGGGTTTTCATAATGGCATGACACAATCTCCTATGCCATAACCAAGACTCATCAGCAGCAGTTTTTAAGCAAATTGAATTATCAGATTTAATGCTACTTACATCCAGCTTGTAGACGTTGTTGATCCTTTGCCCCTGCAAAACAACTTCATCATTTAAGCTTAAAATGCAGCCAGTGGGCAGGAATTTGATGCTGTATCCCTTGTCACAGAGTTGACTGATGCTCAGCAGGTTGTGTTTCAGTCCATCTACAAGCAAAACATTATCAATCATAAAGTTCTTTGAATCACCAATTATACCTGTGCCTACCACCTTCCTGGTGGTGTTATCTTCAAGTGTAACCTTGCCTCCAGCTCTGGCCTCCAGCGAAATGAACTGATTTGCATCTCCAGTCATATATCTAGGACATCCGCTGTCCAGGTACCACATGCTCTCACGAGGTCTTGTGTGAGAGCACACCTACAAAATCATCAAATGTCAGTCTTAGGAACCCAAACAGGTTTGGGTTCCTTCTTATGAAAAGAAGAATGCGATGCATGCGTGCTATGCTGTGCAACAGGCAGTTTGGGTCTCCACACCCAATGTGTACTACGGTGAACAGTACAAGTGTGTGATATGTGTCCTAACATGCCACATGAAAAACATCTAACACCAGGAAAAGGATTAACTAAACGTCGTGAGTGATAGTGCCTCTTCCTAGTAGTGTATGAAACATTCTTTGATGAACTTGCAACAGAATTTTTAAAAGGTGGCGGTGCATAAAATTGTTCAAAAGTAGGCGGTGTTTTGTTATTTTCAAAAGCACTGATTTTCACTTTCAAAAACTCAATGTGTTTGTTTAAACTTCCAATTTCAAACGTTTTTGCACTTTCAATACTTTCTAACTCAGATGCCAAATCATTCACTTTCTTAAAAGCAAGTTCTAATTCACCATGCGATGTTTTTAACAAGTTATGCTCAACAATTAAATCAGAATGCTTTTTATTCAGTTCATCAAACTCATCTAGTAAAGACATGTGATTGCTATCAATGGTGGAATGATCCTTAATCAACACTTCATGCTCTTTTTGCAAAGTCAGATAATCTAGTTTCAAACTAGCATGGGTTTTCTTAAGCTTCCTATACGATGTATGAATCTTTTCAGAAACTTCAAATAATTGATCGTAAGTAAGCTCACATACCTCTTCCTAGTCCGACTGACCAGGGTGATCATCCGCCATCAGACACAAGTTTGTTTCCTCCTCTTCAGCTTCAGTCTCAGAAGAGTCGGATGCAGAGTCTGCCCAGAACGCCTTCTGAATCCGCTTCTTGTCCTTTCTGAACTTTGGTTTCTCCTCACTCTTCTCCTTGCTTGGGTGAGCTTTAAGTGTTGGATAATCAGCCTTAATGTGTCCAGGCTTCCTGCATTCAAAACAAACCGATTCAGATGAACCCTTAAAGTTTTTATTGAACTTACCCTTGTTCCACTTCTGATAGTTCTTGTGTTTCTTCCTTAGAAAGCTTTTGAATTGCCTTGTGATTAAGGCAACTTCATCGCTATCAGACCCGAAAGTGCTAGCATCTGAATCTTTGGCCTTTAGTGCCACGGTCTTCTCTTTCTTGCGTTCACCTGCATCAAGTTGCCTTTGGTTCACCCCTTGCTCGTAAGCAATGAGTGATCAAAGTAAGCTGTCAATAGAGTAAGTATTTAAATCTTTTGATTCAGTAATAGCAGTAATCTTAGCATCATAAGAAGCAGGCAAACATCTAAGAATCTTGTTCACTCTTTCGTAGTTGGTAAGTTCTCTACCTAAAGCATGCAAAGAGGTAACAATCTGAGTGAACCTTGTGTACATTTCTGAAATAGTCTCACTAGGTTTCATGCGAAAAAGTTCGTAATCATGTAACAAGATGTTTAACCAAGATTGTTTGACTTCAGTTGTACCTTCGTATGTTATACATAACCTATCCCAGATTTCCTTTCCCGTTGTACAAGTAGAAACACGCATATAGTCTTCAGATTTCAAAGCACAAAAGAAACAGTTCAAACATTTTGCATTCAACTGTGCTAAATCACGATCATCAAACGTCCAATCAGCAAACGGCAATTCAGTTTTCACATTGTTAATCATTCGAAAAGGTGGTTCGTATCCGTCCTTAACTAACATCCACATGCGATAATCAATAGATTACAGAAAAGTAGACATGCGTGTTTTCCAAAAATCAAAAGGAATATTGTCAAACAACGGTGGTCTGGTAATAGAATAACCTTCAGCAGTATTACGATTGTTACAGTTAGCCATTGGATCAAATTCAAAAGTTTTTAAACAGAAAATATGAATCCCGCTCTGATACCACTTGAAAGTTCGAAAGGGATGTTAAGCCCTAGTGAACTAGTCCCGAGGCTAACCAAGAGGGGGGGTGAATTGGTTATTTAAAAATTTCACGATAACTACAAAAATCTTTTCGATACTTAGCAGCAGAAACAAGTAAACAATAACGAAAAGATCAACCAACGATATTCACCCAAGCAGTTTATATTGAAAAGTAAAGTGCAAAATTGAATCAGAAAAGCAAACCAGATTTTATAGTGGTTCGGTCAACTTGACCTACGTCCACTCCCCGGAGCCTCCCCTCCGGGTATTGCACTAAACGAAAGTGACTCTCCTTTTGCTCCCACAGCAAGGCGAAGAAGCCTGTACAAAACACCTC